>OZ038446.1:12001986-12058015 GCA_964036265.1 Daptonema setosum
ATTCGAGTCCATCGTTAGTTGGTTGTTATGGTCAGTCCTAATTGTGATTAACGTGGAAAATGGCATCATACAATGCGTGCCTGTTAGTTCACGTCGACGGAGGACCGTTAATGGACCCGAGAGCTATAGTCAATTAATAATATGAAACGCTCGTTGACCATGTTTACAATAAATTGCACTCCCTGGACTATCCATTTTTCCATTTTAATTAACAAGATTGGAAGTTTATGGAATTTGCGAATTCCATTGTTAATCACGAAAGTTAACTCGAACTTGACAATCATTACTTTGACGAAATGGTTTGCATTTTCACGGTTACCGTATTTTCTAGGTCACGGGACTCACCAAAATTGAGCTAATTATTTCGTGAAATCGGTTCAAAGTGACAAGAACTAATGATTAAGAAGTGTGGTCGTATTTTCGGGCAAGGGCAATAATGTCTTTTGGTCAATTCTTTTAACTTAACGTCTGTAATTCTACTGGATATATTGAACTTTGTTATTACGCATTTCATTATGCGGTTCAACTAAAATACTGGACCATCACCGTTTGCGATGAATCAGACACTCGGCATCACGGTGCTGGTGGGCTACTCACTCACTCACTCACTCACTCATTCACTCACTCACTCACTCACTCACTCACTCACTCACTCACTCACTCACTCACTCACTCACTCACTCACTCACTCACTCACTAACTAACCACTTCATCAGTGAGTCAGATTCTTATGACATTATTAAATACAAATTATTATATGGTTAGATATGATTTATAGTTAATAATCGAATTTTATTACGCCAATATGAGAAATACGATTGCGAAACTACAGCTGTGTCTCGTTATGGTAACGATGGGTAACACAGGTTCAGACTCAACAATTCAGGGAATTACCACTGTAACTGTGTCTTAGATAAGATATCATTTTAGAAGGCTGTTTAGATACGTTTAGATACATCAAATGTATGTAGTCAAAGAGGTATTTTACATACATTTGTCTTTCTTAGAAATAGCGAATAATGTTTTTTCGTTTTGGGACATAAGAATAGGAATGGAAAAACTTGTAACGACTTCTCAAGTGTAGGTGGTAGCACATTTGATGCGGCCGTTATCTAGCCCACTGTCATCAACTAATCTATGTAGTTATAAACCTAACAGATTAGTAGACTACTGACTGACTGCCTGAACTGAGTGGCTTACTGACTTTTTGACTGTCTAAATGAGTGAGTGACTGACGGACTGACTGACTGACTAACTGACTGACTAAATGACATTCAGTCGATCTCCGAGCTTGGGTAGCTGGCCTCACAGAGGATTCCCTTCTGAGTAACGGTGACTATGCACATGGCGCTCTATACACGTTCAATCACGCTTTTGTGCTACAGAAACCGACTGCAGGCGCCTCCACAGGAGTGAGTGAGTGAGTGAGTGAGTGAGTGAGTGAGTGAGTGAGTGAGTGAGTGAGTGAGTGAATGTGAGTGAGTGAGTGAGTGAGTGAGTGAGTGAGTGAGTGAGTGAGTGAGTGAGTGAGTGAGTGAGTGAGTGAGTGAGTGAGTGAGTGAATGTGAGTGAGTCGGTGACTAACGACAACAGCCACTAGACCGGGCATGTTACGATGCAGATTCACTGAGTAGGCGATAATCGTGATCACAGTCATCAGAGCACAGAAGAATCCGGCGAACGCGTTGTAGCCGAGTCCTGAGTTAATGAAGGTACATAAATTATTGAGTAAGTTGGTTATTTATTATATATGTCAGTGATCTAGTGAGGGAGTAAATGAAGGAGTGAATTGGTAATGGGTTGAGTTAGTGACCTGACTGACTGACTTAACGATTGACTGACATACTAACTAACTAACTGACTGATTGACTGACGGACTAACCTTCAGCCACTCGTCCAAAGTCGCTCATGTAGACGACACAGGCGTTCGGGCCACAGGTCATCGTCATCAGGAACATGACTGCCAGACCGATGCACTAAAATATACAGCAACATTCAAAAACAACAACAACAACACTAACAACAACAACAACAACAACAACAACAACAAATACAACAACAACACCAACAACAACAACAACAACAACAACAACATACCAGTTCGGCCCATCGCAGAAGACACCACCACGACTTCAAGTAATGTGGTTTACACTCGATGCGAGTCTCCGGCATGTATTTCACGGTTTGGGGACGCATGTAGCCTTGATCAATAGACGTCGGGGCGTACGAAGGCTGCAAACAGTACTCTGATATCGTACTTTATTCATACTGATAAACAGTATGTTAATGATTGGATCAGTCCGTGAGCTATGTAGAGTTTCAGTCGATAAGGATTCACAATAATCGGTATATATGTGAAATCGCAAAAAAGCTCATCTTAATTGAACCATATTAAGGGAACAACAGCCTAGCGGCCGTCCCTTGATTTCGAAAGTTCGGTGACACTTGAGTTGATAAAATTCAATGGTAACGTTCTCAAGTGTTATACTGCATAAATATTTCTGTCAATTCTATATTTATCTATATTCGTACTGTATTTCTACTATTTTGTCAGCACGACTGTATTTTGATAACCAAAAAACTTGAGCCATAATTACTTGGTCAATCAATGATTAGGTCAACCAAGAAAACAATTTTGCAAGGAATCAGTTATCGTAAGAATTGATCGTTATTTTATTTGATGAATTTGATAAATAACGAGTAATAAAGATTGAATTACATATTTCAGTAATATAAATAATAATAATTGATTATAATCAACCTGTCGCTTCTCCGGATACGCATCGTAAGGAGCCATCTGTCCACCGCCCATTGGCTGATTTCGCATCATCTAAAAATACAGGAAATAATTTTTTTTTTATAAATTTCACTCATTCTATTTCTCAAATGCATGCTAGACACTCTGCAATCCATGCACAAACCGATAGAGACTATGTAGAAATACTGTTATAGCTTCTACTCTTCCAATCGTTTATGCTTCAAGAACTCCTGTACTAGAATATGCGGGTATAACGACAACAATCAGTTCAACAGATAATTTTATACGATTTTGCTTGGTAGAAACAACAAACTGTGATTCAAAAATAATTAATATAGTAAATATATAACCTATTATTATAACTAAAAATATAATAAATAAATAATTAATAATAATATTAAATAAAAATGATAAACTATATACTACAGTTATTACCTGTTGATTGTTAGGATTGGTAGCCATCATAACAGGACCATTAGCTGGCCGAGGCGGTGCCATCTGATTGTTGTGGTTGTAGGCCACTGGCGACTGTCCGTTACGGTACTGACCACCGTTTTGTATCATGTTCTGGTTGTTCTGGCCTTGGGTAATCATCGCAGATTACTGATGATATCTGAAATAACAAAAAAGATTGAGACAATTAACGAAGCGTAAAAGCGAAACCAAAATTGTAGTTCTGAATAACTTAAAATCCTCTTCACAAATCACAATAGAATAGTGAATGTACAGTTTTTACTATGACATCCATGAAAAAACTTTTTTTCATAATAAAGTTACTGAGAAATTCAAAACTTTCAAGAACAACAAACAATATATACAAAAGTGAGTTGTTGTAAAGACACAGGCAGTTGTTATCAGTGATCATGGCATATTGACTGCAACGACGCTGGCAGAAACTAAATGATGCTTTTGAATCATTACAGGGTGGTCGATTATGTAGTATATACGATTTCACTATACTATCGGTTTAATAGTGATAGTAATACATGTTTTTGGTTTTTGATTACTTGAAATTCATTCATTCATGAATTCCATCATCATCAACTCATTTCTTGATTGAATCAAAGGTGTATGTAGCAGCGTGGTCGCTTTTGTTTAAAATATTATGTCTAATTGAGGAATGAGAAAAATTAAAAAAAGTTCTAACAGTCACTTTTACATGAATAAAAACTTCAAATTACACAACTTTTTTATAGCCAACGTTAACATTGTTGTATGTTTGTTATCACTGAGTCTTGTGACAGTTTTACACTACAGGATGTTCAAAATAGTTATTAAGTGTGGTTATGTTGCAATAGCTATGAAACATAACGTTGTTGTTGATGGTAGGGTGGTGTGGTGATTCAAGAAACTGTAACTGATAAGTGAGTTTTTACGGGAAATTTTTGAGAAATGAGTCATCACGAACTAGAACTTACAATGGATTGCTTTAAATAGCACATCTGGCACGATAATAATAACATTTTAGTTAATCCGACCATTCCACTTCTGTCAACCAATCAGACCTCGACAATAATAAATATGCTTTGATCTAGGTTGATTTCGCTGCCTAACATTGGTCATGTGTACATGAATGATTTTACGAGAGAGAATGATGGAGTTAGTGAGTGAGTGAGGTGGTTGAGTGTGTGAGTGAGTGACTGAGTCAGGTGAGTGAGATAGTGAGTGAGTGCGAAAGTGAGTGAGTGAGTGAGTGAATGAGGGAGATAGTGAGTGAGTGAGTGGGAGAGTGCATGAGTTGGTGAGTGAGTGAAGTGAGCTCGAATGTTTTCATATTAACTTTTTAGATAGCTTTTTGAGATCATTCAGCAATTCTTAGGAGTTATTACAAAGTTTATTCAACTTCATGAACAGGTAACATAACAAAAGTTAACAGTTGTATGCATAACAGAGTACTCAATGAAATCGAACAGCACATACAGTATACTGGCGGTTGAATATCCTCGGAGTAGAAATATAGAATTTTACCCAAGCACCGTGCACAGCTAGCAAAAAAATCAGCCGGCCAACCAGGATAGCGAACAGCGCACAGCGTTCTCAATGCTGATTGGCTCGCTCTCTATGCTGATTGGCCAGCTGTTCAATTAGAATGCTAGCTGGACAGCATATGAGCGTGTATATAGTTGTCAGGCAGCGGTGCTCAGGTGAAATTCTATATTATTCACTCCGAGGATATTCAACCGCCACTATACACACACACATAGAGCATATATAGGTAATTAAATCGCTAAATTCACCAACGAACAGTGATCAGTAGATTAAAATCCAATTTGCATTGCATAAAACCTTTTATGATTCCAGGATTTTTACCCCATGGAAAACTGAAAAAGTTTGTCGGGATCGAAGCGAGTCAGATACAATTTTTTATACGACAACTTCACATCTCATAATAACAAATCGCTGCTCTTGCCAACTTTGGCTAGTTTCTGTGCTTTTAATTGTCTGTAGAGGTCAATCGCTTTCTGACGTTCTTCATCACTGGCTTTTTGCTTCGATTTCGAATTAGTGCGTTTATCCGCTTGACTTGAAACATCATGTGATCCTGAGGGAAGTTGGGAATTGAGCAGCAGTTGTCGGGCACCGGCTTTCTGAAATCATAGTTGGTAATCTTTGGTTCTATTTAGAAATTCTGCAATAAATGAAAACAAGTTCAACACACAAAATAAGAAAGCCCAATATCTATATGATTTACGATCACTGGCTGTCGCTAAACTGAAATTACCGTAAACACAACAAAATGGCTAAAATTAAAATCCACATGGACTGACTTGCTTACCTTTGATTTGGCTTTTTTATTTGGTGCCGTCAGAAAACGCGGTGGTTCGTGGGCAATGTCACCAAAAGCAACGGTTTCTGCAAAACATCAATATTAAGGTAGTATTTAATGGTGACAACTGCAGGAAAGCTTTGAAAACGTTTACGATATGTATATTACAAATGAAAACGTTATATTTCATAGATAGTGAAAGAAAATTTTCAATAGAAATGAAAAGTGTATAATAAAATGAACTTGATGAACTAGAATCACAAACTCACCTTTTGCATACAACAAATGCTCGGGTACCGTACCCTTTTTGCTCACTGGTTTCTCTTTCACATCATCGTTGTTCATCTTCTTTTTCTTCTTATTCATCGTATCACTGCGATCTTTCTTTCCATCTGGTTTATGCATTTTCTTTTTCGATAATTTAGCTGATGGCAGCGCTTCTGATTCCGAGTCCGATTCGTCATCTTCTTCATCAGCAATCGAAGAATCGACAGTTGGCGATTTCAGCTGTTTCACGCGATGTCCGATTTCTGATGGCTTGGTCGTTTCGACGGAAATCGATGAGGTGTCAGCGTCTGCTTCTTCGGCTAATCTTTTGGCGCGTTTCGCCTTTTTCCGTTCTCGTTCCAGTTTCCGCCGTTTTCGCTTCACATCATCGTCTGCCTGCCGATCCGTGGCTTCGGCGTGGCGAATCTGCAAGTGCAGCGTTATGATTAGTGGTGATATGTGAGGGTTCGAGTGAAGTGAATTCGATCGACTGAATGAATAGTGCGTAGTGAATTCGATGGAGTGAATGAATAGTGCGTAGTGGGTTCGATGGAGTGAATGAATAGTGCGTAGTGGGTTCGATCGAGTGAATGAAAAGTGTGTGGTGAATTCAATCGAGTGAATGAATAGTGTGTGGTGAATTCGATCGAGTGAATAAATAGTCCGTAGTGGATTCGATCGAGTGAATATATAGTCCGTAGTGGATTCGATCGAGTGAATGAATAGTGCATAGTGGATTCGATCGAGTGAATGAATATTGCGGAGTGAATTCGATCGAGTGAATGAATATAAAAAGAGTGAATGAATAGTGTGTAGTAAATGAAATAATATTAATCGTCCCGCCCCGCAGCTGTTAGTTTTCTATCAGTTGACATGGGTCATAAGATCAGTGAATGGCAACTATTTTATAGTATCCGTCATAGTATAAGTCAGTTATTACAAACAAAAAATAAAATTTTGAAAGAAAATCCATAGAACACCAACATGGATGAGTTCTTCTTCAACGGCCGTTTTCGTCTCGCGGTTGACACGTCGCAGAAACTGAGCGGCCGATTCAAACTCTCGACGTTCGAATGAACCGACCTTGTGAAGGCCTGCAAATTTTAACAGGGTATTATTAACTATCCATAGTTTCTTGTTATTCAGAAAGTTTTTGGCGCGTAATTTGAATTAAAATCTGATCTTGACGTGATACGGGGAATCGGTTTATTACGAGATACCTTCTTAACCAAACTATAACAAGAGTAAGAGTAAAAAATACCCGTGATTTATAAGTAACAAAACAAGTAACTATTTTTTCGAATACCAAAACACAAAACTAATAACTATTGAAACAGTATACAACAATAGTGACAAATTATAAACATTACAAAAATAACCAGGAAGACAACCAAAATTAAAAAAAAAACAGTCAGATCAACCCACCAACCAGATTCAGGCTTTTTCTTCCGTTTCACCAAATTGTTGGACTTCTCATCGAGTTGGCTGAGTTTCTGCTGTTGGTGTTTGTTTGGGTATGTTTTGCTTTTGTTGACCTTCATGAGTTCGGCGAGCTGGCGTTCTCGAAATGATTGCTTCTGATCCATACCATCCACATCGTCAGTCATGTCCAGACTGAAAAACCAAAAGTGATGATGCATCAAAACAGTGATATCCGAAACACATAATACACTAACAGTGATATACGACACACATTTCAATGGCAACTGTGATATACAAAACACATATTACAATATAAAACAACATGAAATGCTATATCTGATATTGCAAATGCGAAAAGTCAGACTAACGGTTTATTGGCTCCTTCCGGTACGACAATCTTGAATGAGTCTCCATCAACTTTCGAAGACTTGATCTTCTTGCGATTCTTCTTGAAAATTTTAGCCAGACGCATTTTAGTTTTTTTCTGAAAGTGATTCATTAATAACGAGGTCCTGTTCACCATGTTAACAAACTATCATTTTGATGACAAAGTACTGCGATAAGCACGGTGGTTTTGCATTGACCATGTAACTGTAAAATGTTATAAATATATACCAACAATCAACGTAGATTCTCATGTTTATTTCATTCAAACAATCATGCGAGTCAGATTAGTATATCGACTGTGTATTATACGTGGAAAA
Organism: Daptonema setosum; assembly: GCA_964036265.1. Classification (NCBI taxonomy): domain Eukaryota; kingdom Metazoa; phylum Nematoda; class Chromadorea; order Monhysterida; family Xyalidae; genus Daptonema; species Daptonema setosum. The sequence continues at coordinate 12,009,905 of OZ038446.1, forward strand.
CACCGTGATTAATACGGAACAAAGTGAAACACAAAAAAACAACCACGTAAAATAATATAAGAGAACTATTCATTAAACGAACAGGACAGATAAAAATTTATTGACAAGGCACCTGAAATTTCACTTTTTTGGCGAAAAAGAGACCACCGAGAGGATTACTCTGATGAGCGCTTAATTACTTTTATTGAATGAAATATAATAACTATACTAAACAACCTGACTTGGGAATCAAAGGCAAGAAGGAATGACATAAAAGTTCGATGATATCATACAGAATAAAATTTAATTAACACACGTAGCAAATACAGATGAACAACCCGTATTAATGTCAAGTATTTGATTATGCATTCATTGGTTATCGTGGCCTCCAAAAGCGCTCATATTATATTCAAATTACAACTAAAGAATCGAGAAAATGCTTTTTTACTGACAAGACAACACAATAAAATTTACTCATCATCGTCGTGGGTGTACTGCGGCCTGCCCTTGAGCAAGGCCTGGTGCACGTGCAGTCTGTACACGAACTGCGTGTCCAACGGGAGTAGGGCGCGTGCACTCACCTGTAACTGTCAAATGATCGAGTGGCTACAACATCTATCTCTCTTATAATCAGAAAGCTCTGAGTTCAATCTCAAAACTGTAAAACCAAAAGGTGAACCGCTCAGAATCACACTACAGGGTGGCTGTAAAGTAACGACGCGGTTTCCGGCTGTCTATTTCTCGAAAAATTTATATTGTGAGACCAGTGTGTAAATAGCCAAACCAGCGTAAAAACACCTGAAAAACCGAAATATGTGATTAGATTTGCCGTATTACACTTTAATTGTTGACTTTTTGTTAAATTTCTCTAAAAAAGCAGTTTTTTTTTCACTTTTTGCGTCTTAGACGAATTTTTTTTCGAAAATAAATGCGTTATAGGATTGTAAATGTTTACAGACATCTATCATAAAGATTTTTGAAAAATATCATTGTCTGATAACACTGTTGGTGTGTTCAAATGGCCAAATCTAAACCAGCATTCACCAAGCACTTTTTACATCAAAATCTTATTTTAGCAGTTTTCACCAATTATCAAGCTTTTATGATACTTAATGGTGTGTTATGACATCAGATTAGTGTTATGGGAGGTATGGAAGTATGATGATTAGCTTACCTAAAACTTAAATCTTTGATTTCAAAAAATTTGAATTTTCAATAAATTCTCAAGGATTCCTTTATTCATTGAAACTTTTTGGTGGCGAAGAAGTAGGAATTATATTTGTTTTGGAAATTTAATAGCAGAAAACTCCGGCTAAGATTTATTTTTATTATTATAAATGCTGGTTGAAACGAATTGATACTTATTTCGTAACATTACTGTCCGTTTTCATGAGATTTCGCCCAGTATTGTTGAAAAATACCGAAAAATCTGTTAAATTTCGCCAAAAATGAAATTTGAGCAATGCTATAATAAAATGAACCCCATAAACGGAAATTTCAGGTATAACCACATATAATTGGCATGTAAAAGTTATTCATGTGATATAATAGTTTTGAGAAATGGGCGGTCAGAAAACGCGTCGTTACTTTACAGCCACCCTGTATATACTTTAACAGTTCAAATTAAGTCCATTTAAACTAGGCATTCAATGTGGTGATCGTGATTCAATTCAATAGAATAACAGGTTGATAATAACAGATTCAATCAATCCACCACCGTTCTTATTTGTTGAACTTCAATCCTCTCGCATGCCAATCAACATTACTAACCACTGGATCATACGGCACCAGCTCCTTTGTGACGAGAATGCGATGTCGTCTGATCTCCATGTCCAGCTCAGTGTTGCACGACACCCAACTGTTGATGTTCTCCTGGTATCTGAACAGATCCAGCTGGAACGGCGGGCCGTGATGACGCTTGGTGAACAGCGCCTAAATCGAAAATTATTTTACACGTCTTAAGAACAATTTCCTGTCATGATGTCACTAACTACAGTTTTTTGTAAATTCTTTCACGATTTTTTTTTAAATTTTCGATGATATTAACGTAAAAACAGCATGAATGAAACTGAAATGAAGATGTGGATTGATGTACTACTTATGTCAAAAACATAGATGATACTTTTTACTTGCGCTCCTGACTAAAATATAGAAATGTGGTTCCGCTCCGTTCAGTGATTTGAATCCAATGCTTTAAATAAATATTTAATTCAGCTTCGCAAATAGACCATATTACATAACACAAAGTTATGTTCTACTTTTGACCGATTATTATATATGAACTGTCAGCAATCCACCTGGAACATGAATGGTTGGTGCATCCACAACTTTCTCATCAACTTCGTCACGCCCACGTGAGGGTGGCTGTCGTGGAAATCAGCAAGTCGGCCGACGAATACCTGCGATCAGCTCATCACATCCAATTAATTCATTGTTTTTACCACAACTATAAGATACATCAATTTGTAGAACTTACGATGTGAAACTAGTCAATAGCAGGTCGGACTCTGTCACTCTAAAGCTGAATTCAATTAAGATGATGCACCGTCAATACGCTATCTTTCCAGTCATTCGAACCAGACTTTACTTATTAGAGATATAACGTACATAACCAGAATCTCTGAATTATACTTTCCACCAACCAGCGGTGCCACATCGCAATCCCTGGGCAGTCGGTAGAGTCTGTCAACTGAAGTACCCACCACCTGACCCTCATCTACCAGTTGTATACGGGTATAACATTGATTGGAGGCATCACATTCAAGTACCATGGCACGTTGCCATGTGTCATCAGGTGTTCGATACAGACACGCCAGTTCGGGCTGAATGTGGCTGGCTTTGAGAGGGTGCCTGAAAGAAATTGTTACTTATAACATTGATAGGTTATTGCACTCAACTGATGTTTTTTGTACAATTATACGTTGAAACGGACGAAAAATAACAGAATCCTCATCACTTAACTTTCACTTCAACCAAAAAAGATTAAAAAAACTATAACAACAACGAACGTCAATAGTTGCTCGGTCCGTTCATTCAATCGTTTCTGCATGGCGGCTTCACATCGTTGCTGGTCGGGTGTTTTCAAGTACACGAGTCGAGCATTCTCGATATGAACGATCGTTACATCCAACATAGCACGTTTGCCAGTCGGCGGTTTCGGTAGACGGTCGAACGACTTCAGATATTTTGGCTCGGGCGGTCGTGAATCGTCGCCCGAGGAACATGTTGATTGGTCGTCCTACATAACGAGGTTCAGGGTTTTCAGGTTTATTCAAGTTTTTTATCATAATGGCAACAAGAATTTTCTTTTCACAAAAAATAAATAAAAAATTTCAAATGTTCTTCATAAAGATCATCATACTTGACTTACAGTCTTCAAAATCAAAAAATAATCGTTAGTGACATAAAGCCCTTGAAACCAATTACTTGCAACAACTCGTATTTGAATATATTGGGTTGGGTACAGTTGCTTCATGAAACTTCCGAATCTGAGATCAATTCGACCGTACACCAATGAGTGGAAAATATTGCGTTCTCAAAATAGCACAGCACGCAAGTTTATCGCAAGAAACTGACCTCATCAAACTCCGGTTCGTACGGTTTTTCGGGTCTGACGCGTTCCCCACGAGTGCGTGGATCCGGGTAGAACTTGGTGCCCAAATTTACACCGCATACGGTAGGGTGCCACAGATGAACTGAAGTTTGTATAAGGTGTTAGGTATGCACCTACTTTTATACCTACAAGAATCATGATGCATTTTAATGAAGTCTTTCTGATCAACAAAAACAACAGCAGGAGCAACAGCGACAACAACAACAACAACACAACTACAAACAAACCAAAAACAAACAAACAAATGAACCAACAAACAACAACAACCTTTGAACGGTTCTTCCTCACTGCAGTCGACCAGCTCCACCCTCACCGTGTTGTCCAGGTCATCCAGCATCTGAACAAACAGATCACACCGATCCAATTCCAAGTCGTTGATAGAAACACCTGCAAATAAGAAAGTTTGATGATATTATGTGCCAGCAGTTAGTTAAAATAGCATAGGTAAATCAGTGAGTCAATCAACCTCGAGTATTAGCTTGATCTTTAGTCAACCACCAAACATTCGGTTAAGTCGAGTAAGTCATCCAGGCAATCAATCCGCCACAAAATCAGTACTATCGTTCCTCGTTCATTCCTTTAGTCAACCAGTGATAGAATCGATCTCTCAATCAGTCAAAATTTTACTAGCCATACATGTCAAAAGTCAATATTTTAGTAAGTCAATCTTTATTGTAGGCATTGATTCGAACATTTTATCTTTCAATCAGATATCATGTCAGCGTATCATTCATTCAATTAGTCAGTCAGTCAGAGTCAGACATCACCTCAGTCAGTCAGACATCAAGTCAGTCAGTCAGTCATTCAGTAAAGGCAACCGTGCATCTTGCATCGAATTGACAACGGTGGCAGACGTCCAAATCGCATGCTGAGTGGTCGTAGATGGCGCAATTTAGCAAACGATCGTCCACCCCAGTCAACGTACTCGATCGGGATGCATTCCAGCTGGAAACTAAAGGTCATGTCTCACTGAATTCGCTAAAATGACCGGCCAAACCGATTGAACTTTCACTTTTTATAATGAAATAAATTAAATCTACCTGCCCACCAGGCTAGTCTAATACTAAGGGCACCAGCCTAAAAAACTGTGGGTCCTGGTTCAAAATCTGGATACAAAAACCAACCTGTGACACACAGCAGTCATCAGGCAAATCTCGCACCCTGGCACGTCGCCAGATGGCTGCCATCGGGTCCCAAGCGGCACACGGAACACCGTTAAACACCTTAAATAACATTTTATCGTGCAAACATCAGACGCTTATGAAACTTCCGTCTAGTATAAAGATACTCAACGTAACATTGGCTTTTCAGATTTTCAATTGTCGTTTCACGGAGCGTATCATCAAATGTCTACATATATGATAGAGAAGAGATACACAAGAGCAGTTTCAATCGAAAAATATTTCTGGTTGAAAACAACACCTAACGATACTTCTATCACTGACCTGATCGACTTTCAGTCCAAATGTATCAACACATGAGGTTGATGTTTCCACCGAAGTATCCTGGTCGTTGATCGGTGGTTGTTTGGCGTTGAGCAGTCGTTCCAGACGTTCCCGATGGCTGTCCAGTGGTTTCGGCTGCACGCTGAACTCGACCGGACTGCAAACATTTGTAATGTTATAAAAAACACTTAGAAAAGCAGAAACTAAAAAAACATCAGATATGACTTTAGATTTCATCATCCACACAACAACATTATCCACACAACAACATTATCCTCACAACAACACTATCCAAACAACATTGTCCACACAACAACATTATCTACACAACAACATTATCTACACAACATTAACTTCAATAACAACATTATCCACAAAAAACATTATGCATCCACACAACTATATATAACAACAACAACAACAACAACCTGTATTTGTCATTGATATAGGCATAGAACGGCGGCACATCGCTGGCATCTACAGATGTTGACTGATAAATAATCGGTCGATCATCGACTACGCGCTGATTGGCTCGTTCAAATTCAAAAAAGCGCGCGCAATCAAAATGGTAGGCGATGAGGAGACGACTGGTGGTGTACTGCCAACAGTAGGCCGGGTGCGACTCTTGCAGACCTGAATAAAGTGTCCAAGGTTTAGGTAAGCACGTTTCGATCGAGGCAATAAAGAGTGAGTGTGAAATTTATTATGATCTACAAAAACAAGTGATAGCTGAAGTCTCCATGAATCCATGTTTTGTCTCCTGTCTAGTCTGGTGCGTACGGCGCCAGTCTCGAATACTAATAGTCCTGGCATAACTTCGAAACCTGACGCGTTACCTTGGGGTTTCTGCTATTGTCCTCAGTTTATTCAACTCACTGTCTATTTCACTACGAAAACACCATTCTGATAGGTATGAGTTTGTCTTAACTCAGATAAAAGAAACCGACCCAAAATCAGCAAGAGTACATTCGAAGATAATTAAGCCTAAGTTGACCAACACCGAATCTTGTAATGGTCCCCCTTCGGCACGAGCACCAAATCACGACACTCACTCCATTTGACCGGCGTCTTTGGTAAAGCAGGTCCACCGAAACCGAACACTGAAATATTGAGATTATCGAGCGGTAAAAATATGTTCGCCCTTCAATGTTGAACTTCTGATTATACCCTGGTGAAACGACTTTTTTCTAGGATCACTATAAAGTTTGGTTATCTACATGTTACACTTTTATCTAATCAAAGCATAATGCTGAGCGAAAGAAACGAGAAAAGATTGGCAACGGGCAAAAATGAGCTGCGAACAGCTGTTAAAACTCAACATAGCGATCAAGCACCTTCATTCTTCTTATTTTCTTCCTTAACTGTTGGATTGTCGTTCTCCGCTGCAAACCAATCAGCCAGGTCAGCGGCGTCAACTGCCATTTTTCTGAAGCTATTACTGTAATTACTCTAGCTAAGTTAATAAGCAAAATATATTTTTTATAATGGTAGGAACCATAGTTCTGAGATTCCCATTTAGGAAATCCACGCATCTGGAGTTGGAGATATAAATACCAAAAGTCCAATCAAATAGATTTTTTATTAATTCAATAAAATGAGCAAGTATTCGTGTGTAATTCTGGCATCAATAGACGACAAATATGTCAATACAATCGCATCAACAATAAACGTATGCAAGTGAATGATATCCTAACAAGTGTATAAATGAAAAAACCATCCAACGATCAAGGAGAAAATATAGGAAATGTAGTTTATTAACAAAGCAACAATAATGCTACAAATCGCAACACAAAGAAGCGAAATAAACTAAAGGAACGCATTTTTACACGATGGCAGTAAACAGATCACAAATTGAAGTAAAGACACGGTGAATGATACTGATAAAATGATCATCATCCTCTCCTCATCATCTGTGAAACAACAAATAATTGTGATGGACATTTTGAACTATCCCAATACAAGTGATCAAAAAAATCAACCCGTTTATCCAGATAAAACTCTCATAAATCTAGTTTTTTTTCATAACGAATAAAAAACTTTGCAACAAAATGTATCATTAACTCCAATATTATATTATTATCGCGTTTCATAATTGAACGAAGTGTTCAGGTTGTAATATACAGTGAGTTCAACTATTAACCTTCTCTTTAATTATCTCATTATTATTGGTCGATCGCTTCTCATTGACGTTAATGAAATATTTATCCGATGCCGCATTTGCATAGGATTTTGCAGGTGACCTTGATCTGGTACTACGGCGTGATGATGCGCGATAGTCCTTGTTGTTGTTGTCATTGTAGTTGTTGTTGTTGTATTTGTTGCTATTGGACGATTTCTGTCGATCATTGTCCCTTGTGTTGTAGTCACGACGTCGGGAATGACGATTGTTGTTGTCGTTGTCGTCCCTGCGACCATACCGATGCCGTTTCGTGTCAGGTGGCGGCGAATCCTGTTGATGTCGGGATTTATGGTCGTTTCTTCTCGTTGATTGCTTCTTGTTGTAGCGTTCTCTGACTTCGTGCCGAATTTGTTCTTTGCGAGAACGAGCCATGTTGATGGTAAAGCGGACGATGTATTAGGAAAATAGGGTAAACAAGAATAAAGCTGGCTGGAATAAGCTGTAAGTAGATTTTACAGTAAAGAAAAATGATCTTGAGGTGATCGAAAAGATTTTTTATCTTTGAAAAAGAAGATGAATAAGAATAAGAATAAGAATAAGATGACCTGAGTGTTTCGGGAGTTATTCAGTGACACTCAAATCATCGGGGTACCTTATCCTCCCTCGTCAGACTGACGCATAAGTCCCCTTTTGGTCGAAATATGTAAGTTTGTGATGAAGTTAATAATTTTTAATTTTTCAGCCAGTCCAAAACGCCAAAAGAGCTGTCTATTGCGCAAAGCGTACTGAAGTGTTGTGTTGAGCAGAAATGATGGTGTGTGACGGTTAGTCAGTATTTGAGTCATTACTTCGATAAACGCTTGGCTAATCCCTTCAATGTTGTTGCATAACCGCAATATTCTAGTATATTGACCGTGTATGACGTTGGTCGTTACGTTGGATGCAATGTTGCTGTTGTGGAAAGGAAAGCGTAGAATTTTGAATTCAAAGTCGCGCCTTTTATCGTATAGGTTGAATTGTAACTTTCGGTCAAGATTAGTGTTGTTAATAGTTATTGCCAAGTCTAGGAAATTGGCTGAAAATTCGTTATCATTAGTTTGTTCTAGACACATCTGATTACCATATATTTGGTTAGCAAGCAGTTTAAAGTCTAGATTTGTTAGAGTGAGTATGTCATCAATGTAGCGTGAGGTTTTACAGAGGCTGTTTTGTAGATTAACATTGGATTTGAGGAAGGTATATTCCATCATAGCTAGTGTTGTATCCGCTAAATCTGGGCTTGCTGACCCTCCCATGGGTATTCCTTTTACTTGTTTGAATACAAAGTCACCCATTTTGATGTATGTATTAGAGATGACGCTGTATACTAGATCTTTAATTGCAGTTATATCCATTGTGGTATGATTGTCTGAGTAGTTGTTAGTGTAAGTGATATCGTTGTATCGAGGTTTTAAATATTTACATTTAGAGTTTTTGAACATAATATCAATTAGTTGAAAAATTTTTTCCAGTATAACATCCTGTGGTAGGCTGGTGAACAATGTGCTGAAGTCAGCACAGAATAATTTATCGTGATTATTTATATTTTTATGTTCTAATTTAGATTTAGCTGATAGGCTGTTATCAATAGACCAAATCAGTTTGTTAGAATGTCCATGAGTGATGATGTTACAGTAGTTTCTGAAATGTTTTCTTAAACCCTTTAGGATTTTATGTAATAGATAATTAATTGGTTTGCAGCAAGATTTACTTGCTGCCGCGATGAACCGAAATTTGATAGGATTTTTATGTAGTTTTGGTAAAGCGTAGAAGTTTGGAATATTAACACAGTCGTTGTTTTGTGTAAACGATTTGCTGATGTTTTTAATTTTGTTGCAGATGTTAGCCTCGCAGTCGTTCGCATTTTGGTAAACGTCATTGCCGTGTGCCGTCAAGTTATGGTTATTAGCGTTTATGCCTAATTCTTTGCATAAAATCATAATGTAATATTTTTTGCATATGACTATGTAGTTGTTTCCTGCTTTATCTGCTGGTGATATAACGTATTGATTATGTAATTGTTGTAATTTTTGTTTATTGATGTATTCGGAATAATGATAATTGTTAGTTTGTTTTTTAAGTTTTGTTATTCGTTTATGTAAGAGTCGGTAGATGTTTTCTCTGATACGAGTAATAATGTTGTTATCCATTTTATATTTACTGCTGTATTGTTTGAGCAGGGTAGTTAAACCTTGTACGATAGATGATCGACATTCATTAAAATTTAAGTTGGTATGACAACGGTATTTGGTTCCTTTTTTCATTATATTTCTTAATTGTTTGTTTTCGATGATGTTCAGGTCCCCGGTGATTATGTGCTGGTGGTGTTTATCCATGTAGCGAGGTAATTTGTCACAACTACATGTATCATTAAGAATTTTAATGATCTCTTCATTATTAATGGATTTGATTATTTTATTGTGATTGCAAATAATTTGTCCCGACTGCTGCGAGTAAGTATAGGTGACTCGTGTTCTTTGCAGCAGATTATTTAGTTGTGCTGGGAGTAGTCGTCGGTTCGAGTTATCTTTAATTAGAGAATTTGGTTTAATCAGATCCATGCCTTTATTACAGTATTTGATTATGAGTGTACCCAATGGTTTCACTTTAATGCAGTCCTTGGGTGGCTTGAAAACTTTGTTAATGTAAATGTTTAAAATGTGGATTTCCTTAGTAGATAGATCGCTTTTATTTATAATGTCCATGAGTGCTTTGAGTTTATATTTATTATATGTACGGAGATGGCAATAAAGTTGACCGTTGTACGGGTTTTTTAGTAATTCTTTGATTATGTCTAGTTCAAAAGTATGGTTTTTAGGTTTGATGGCTCGACCAGGTTGGACCAGGCACTGTAACCAGACGAGGCTGGCATGTTGTTGTTGGTGTTCGACCACACAGCATTTGACACAGGAAAACCAGCACTGTAGGTGCCGTTGTTGTTGAAATTAAGCGAGGCCGCCTAAAGTCATACAATGAATGAACCAACTTTCCATGCATTCAACAACGACTGACTCACCCGATAACTCACTCACTCATTTTATCCACACACTCGCCGAATCATCCCCCCGTCACTTATTTAGTCACGCACTCGCCCACTCATTCAGTCTCACTCACACATACCCACTCATTCATTCACTCCCTATTCACTGATTCACTCACTCACTCACTCAAGTGACTCACCATTTGAGCATCCAGATTGCCACCCGGGAACACGTCACTGGTGATTGACGTGGGACTTCTCATCTGTTCTAGAGCACTGGCAAAGGCACTGGACGCCAGTGGATTGGAACCGAAGAATGTATTGTTGGGTTGTGATGACACGGCCGTGGTTGTGGCTGACGAGTCATACAGTGCCGTGTTGATGCAGCTCGTACTTGATGGCTGGAAGTTCAATTTTGTTTCATTTTCATTTTACATGAAAGTATTGGTTAAAATTCACAACGCAACTGTGAACGAAAACGAGCATGGTTGATTTCGACTGCCCATAAATTTTGTGGTCAGCTGCGTAATGAATCAGATTCTACCTTACCTACCCAGAATACAGAGAACGTCCCAACAACGTGCTACACCAACTACACCCAACCAATTCAAATGGTCGATGAGCGCCAAAATGAGCAGCAGGTGCCACGTGATTGATTGCATGACTGATTGACACGGGTGGATTCAGCAGTGCCTTACCACGTCCGATCGCGTGTATCGAAGGCGGTGATACTCGGTTCGGGTTGACACCATCCGTTGCCATCGACGAGGCATAATCTTGTTGAGACGACATGGACGAGATCGATGGCTGAAATGAATCAATTGGATGATTCTTAAACAGTTGGAAAATATTGATTTATAAAATTATAATACAGATGGATTATACAAATTACTCTGCTACGTAATACGAATAAATGACAATAGTTAATTATGAACCGCATCGAAAAGCATTCACGAATTTTCTCATTCGATATGCCACTTTTTATCAGTTTATTTGATTATAACCAAAAATGTTAATCTAATATTAAGAGATGATGAATCTTCGAAACCTGTTGAGAACTCGGGTAGCAAGCGGGAAACACGGATTGTGTAGCTGTATAGGCGGGTGGCATCATAGACTGACCAACTGATTGCCCGTAGCTAGAGATCAGAACTGGCGGCAGACCAGGTGGTGCTGAAATGTTTGTTATAGCTACCTAAGTCAAAAAATAAATTGACAGTAGAGTTCGTTTTTTATTGATAGCTAATAGTTATGAATATTGTATTCGGCACTGAAGGTAAACCATACCTTGACTAGAGAAGGGTTGATGTGCAGAATACGTTGGCATTTGAGCGAATGGAGGCTGTTGTTGGCCGATTAATGATGGTGCTGTAAAATTAAAATTAATGAATTAATATGAACATGAACATTATTATCGATCACTCAAATGAACCATGGAATAAAACGAAATACAGAATCAAAATATTCCCGAAATCAGTTCACGCCTGATATCAAGTTTCATGTCAATGTCCACATTTTATTCACTGTGTAAATGTTGATGAGAAAGCACAAAAATCGAAAACAATACCAACCAATGCCTCGAATGCCACCGGGCACTCGCTGTGGCATCTGATGGTACGAAGTATACGGTAAGGGCACGTGGTTCTCAAAGCCCGGAGGCGGACCCGACGTGTTTGGCGGTGGTGGCGGCAAGATACCATCCGGCAAAAAGTCCTCATTTTCCTCCTCTTCGAGCGCCATTTCGGACTCGGTTTTGGCGGCTGAAATTTTTTATCCCACTTCAGGAATCTATTTATTTCACAACATTTTACAAAGCTATACTTTCTTCTACTAAAAGATTTTAATTGAAAAATATGGATTAACTACAGTAAAACCATATTTATGAATTTTCAAAAGTATTTAAAAGTAAGTAACTATTCCAATGATTGTAAGTATGTTCAATAAACGGGACCAACCATCATCAGGCGATACCATTAATGCCGTTGGTTCACTGGACCCAAAATGACCGAGTGCCTGCAACAACATACTTCGTTATGTTAACTTGATAAATTGTACACTGAAATCGATCAGCCAAAAACAAGGTGCACTATAACATCATTTCAATGACAAGTAATGAATTCTATGGAAACTCTGTTGCATATACGCAACCCGACATTTGACCAATAATTAACTTTGTGCTCACATTTCTGATAACTAACCAATGATTATCATTATGAAAACAAAAAACGGCGGCATGCCAACCTGGCGCAATCGTTGTGCTTGAAAGCGCGGCGGCAGTGCGTTACTGGGCGCAAACGTCAGACTCTCACCGGAGCGGTTCAACTTCGGTCCATCTGCTCCTGATTTTGGTTTAGCAGGTGGTTGGATAGCAGACTGTTGTTGTGGCGGTGGTGGTGGATGTTGTTGTTGATGTTGCGGTGGTTGTTGTTGAGCTGTTGATGCAGCCGTCGTTGATGACGTGACGGCGGACGATGACGTTTGCTGCTGTTTGAATGCGCGATTCGTGGTTGACGTCTGCAAGGAATAATCCCATGGTTTTACTGAAATTATAACTTTCTGCAATGACTGAGAACACAAAAATCTTAGCAATAAAAACCTCTTCCCATGTAAATCAATCATAAAAAAAATAAAAGACCACCTTAAACAACGGATTCGGCAGCAGCGGCGGTGAGGTCTGCTGTTTTGTGCCAAATTTCTGCGGACAAATCGGGTGATTCTTCGAACTGTCATCGGTAGATGCCATCAAGGGTGATTGATTCGTGGATCGGCTGGTCGGATTCGACGAGGTCTTGGGCACCACCGATAACGGCACTGATGACGGTCTACATCGAGGCGATCGGGCAGTGGTCGTCGCGGATGGTGATAGCGAGACCTTGGATGCAACGTTGGTGTGAGGTGGCGCTGAAACAAGTGAAGGTAATAAAAAATTTGTTGATTTTGATCAAGTTGGCAAGGCATAAATAACCTTAAGTATTACACTAGGGTGAGATAAAACGCATTCAGTTACTACAAAGCTGTGTGAATTGGCTATTGACCTCATGTATTGTAGCGAAAATATTTCTCAGTAAAAAGCGACGAAAAAGCGTATCGCAGCACACATATTCCAATAAACGAAAAAACCATTTCTCGAAACCAACTATTTTTTTCAGAAATCGGTATTGATGCGACCATGTTCGATGACGTTGGCATACCAGGTCGGATCGACGACCGACTGGGCTTGATCGTCGCCTCCTCACTATCGTCGCTGTGATCGTTGTGCTCCAAGAACTTGCGCAGTGCCACCACCTGAATCCAGCAACGAAGAGCTTAGTTATACGAAATACAACTTTCTAAAAACGTAACTTAGGGGTGGGGCACATAAACTAATGTATAAGGGGTAAGTTACCCACTTAATCTTCGTCTTCAAGAATCTGTTGTTAGCCAATCAGTAAAGTATTGTGAATATTTAACCTTTGTGCGCCTGGTAGCCGGAGAAGCCTGACCCGATAGTCTGATCGCACCTGTAAGTTAAATAATTTGAAGAAAGAATCTGATTATCTACAAACATGACACAAAATTAGACGTTTCTTTCAACTTACAGAACAAATTTCGAATACATTCCATTTAGAATTCCATATATTCCTTTAGTAGCAACAGTGCATACGTTACACGACGACGACGAAAATATATGTATCTCACCGAAAATCCAAATCTCAACCAAAAAACCCCAACTTTTCGGTCTCTTAACATCGGACTTTGGCTTCGTTTGCAAGTATTTGAGTACGAGAATCATTCGACCGGGCAACGAAGGCGGTGTCATGTCGCCGAAGATGCATTTCTGATGATCGGTACTGAGACAGTCGATGAATGGTTCGTAGCCCGTCAGAGTGGTCGGTGATTTTATCAGCTGAAATGAGCACGCACAGCTTGGTCAAACTGCTGCAAAGCACTTATCGCAAAGTTAATATGCTGTCCAAATGTCATGTGAACAAAAAAACACAAAAAATTTGCGCACGCAACAAGCAAATTTACATTCTAAGTGAGCGCCAAAATTTTTCAAGTAAAAAGAAACCTGGGATTGGTTGTACGAAAATTTCAACAAAGAATTCGCCAATTGACTACAGTATAAACATCCAATTCCAGCCAGCTCCAGGGTGGTCCAAAAAAAATTACAACACTTTGAAACTGAATAACTCTTGGCACAGAAATCAGATTTGATTGAAAGTTTCAGGTATTATCATCAACATACTAACTTAGAAAAATATATAAAATCAAGGGGATCGGACAATCACAGCAGCCACCACGCATTAATGTTTACAAAAATGGGTGTGGGTCAAAAACCGAGCGATTCATACATGAGCATTTAGGACATGGCTTACCCGTGACTTGTGAAACAATAAACTCAGTTATTTTAGCCTGTAATCAATCAAGAGTCTTGTTTACTTATTCTGAAGCACTTTTAGTTTAAAATTTTCAGATTTTATTTTTCATTCAATAATATCTTGTTTCAAAGGTGAAAACTGCGTGTATCTTCTTCTGACATTGAAAAGAGCTTAGTTAGCTAATTTAAAACGAAAAATATTAACCAGATGAACAAAATGACGATAAAAGTTAATTAAACGTGGAGTTTTTTATTAATGGCTAGAAAAATCTGATGTTTCATTTATTACGTGCATATCATCCCTTGAATATGCATGCAAGATTAGGCGGTTTTTGACCCATGCGCATTTTTTCAAACATTAATGCGTGGTGGCCGCTGTAATTGTCCGATCGACTTGGTTTTATATATTTTTTTAAGTTGGTATGTTGATGATAATACCTGAAATTTTCAATCAAATCTGATCTCTGTGCCGAGAGTTATTCAGCTTCAAAGTGTTGTCATTTTTTTGGACCACCCTGTAGTTAGCACGAACGACATAGGAACACCTGAGCATCAAACCTGCACATCCGGCGAGTCAGTGAGCTGCTTGAGCATGTCGATGAGCGAGTCTTCCATGCCTGTGGTGAGCTCGGAGTGCTGTGTCTCACATGATATCCACAAGTATACCACGTATAGACTGTCCAACCAGCGGGCCAGCTAGAATGCGATTTATATCATGCACGATGCAAAGACAATAAATGTTTCTATAACCAGAGAATTATTAACACCTTTCACTATTTATTATGTATGATTATGGCTCGCATCATTCAACATTGATCAGAAATATAGGATCAAATATATGACATATGTAGCCTCCACTCGAAGGCAATACTGAAAATAACTATTATCGAAACTAAATCTGTCTCAATTTTTTTCCAATTACCGGAAATTGTTTAATAAAAACTAACAAACGACTGAACACAAATTTAGTAAACAAATTCAATCAAATAACCATATTAGTGGATCGTTCTTTTGCGATCATGCGAACGGCGGCCTTGAGCTGTGCCCCGATCAGCTGACTGGCTATTCGCTGTGCCGATTCGTCCTCTTCGTTCAGGTGGTCAACGTCGGTGAGTCGATGCAGCCGATGGTACGACAGAATCGTGATCAATACCAACTGCTGCCACACTGGTGGAAAGTGGCTGAAAAGCAGTCACGTTTCTATAAGTCTACCGTATAAAAAACACTAAACAGCTTCACAAATGTGGTTCACCCATGTTGTGAACCGAGGGCTTTACCAACATAAGTCTACATTTTCTTTATTGACCGATCTTCTAAGACTTTGAATTATATTTCGACCGTGCGTCTAACTAAGAACAAGTTATATCTAAATCTCGCAATGAAAGAATAACTGTGGATGACGTTGTGGAATGTGAACCTGGCTGGACTCGCACTCGACGTATTGAAAATTTCTCACTTGGGTCGCACTAACCCTAACCAATTTTTATGTTCAGGTTGCAGGAATACCATCATTGATTAACCATAAACCATCAACAAACCTATTACTTCTCTTCATCCATGCTTCGGTGGCATCGCACGGTGCTTCAGTATGAACATCAGCCAGTAGACTAGAAAGGGTGGGCAGCACCTTCTGTTCGATGGTGGCCAGCTCACTCTCAAAGTGAATGTGCGCGTTGAGTTTGAGTAGAAACAGCGCCAGTTTGTCGATATCAACCGTGGAGGCCGACTTGGGTAATGCTGAAAGATCGAATTGCGGCTTCGTTTTTAATCACATTAGTATGATTAGTTGGTTTTTACCTAATTTCACTTATTATCTAGGGCATGTCTGATCGATAATAAGTCTTTTAAACAGTGAGGCTGGCTGATGATCAGGGAATAAGAAATAATCAAAGTATGTGAATAAGGTGCAGTTGACGAAATAGTATTTAGTTAGTACTCTTACTCTTATCTCATTAACTGACATTATAGTCAACTAATTTTATGGAATCTATAGCATCAAACCAATGAAAGAAAGCTCTGAACGAACATAGAGATCGCCCAATGAGTACTTTGAAGTAGCGCTCAATGTTGGCCGCGGACGGATCGAAGCTCTGATCGGCATACAGCGCTCGATGGTACAGATACATAGAAAGTAGGTTGTCGTCTCTGAAACATCATATACGTTACAGATTAACGGAAATTAAGCAAATAAAATGCATGATGAGACATATTTGACCTCAGAAAAAAACTAATATAATCCGTGTCACTTGAAAAAACAAACCCAGATAAAAACTCATACTAGTAACTAGTGACAATGACTAATAAATAAATAAAAATGGAGAAAAACATGTTCTAGCGCGGTTTCAGACTAAAAAAACACACCTGGTATGGGCCATAATAGCCAATTGGTTGAACGCGTGTCCGTTATTAGGCAGAATCGTACACGCCTGGACGTAGCACAGTTGGGACACATTCAGGTCACGCTGCAATTGTAAAAATTAACGTGAAGAATGAAATGAAATTACTGTTAAATTCTACTCAAAAGAACGTTCAGGGAAAAATTTCGAACATTCAATGATGAAGTTTCAAGCATTTGTTGAAGAAACTCAGTCTTTTAGAACAAAACCTGATATCGATACAGATCGCCGATGTGGGTGAAGAAGAAATGAACGGTGGTTCGGGCCGTTTCGAGCGAGCATTGGCGCCCGTGTTGGCGGGTGAACTGACTGCAATTACAATGTTACTAATTAGAACGCATTAAAAATTATACAATACATTTCAACAGTGGTGGGCAGCGAATTTGGCCAAAATGGCGTTACGGTCATACACTTTTTCAAAAATCGGTCTTACGGTCAGGCACCCTCCCGGGTTTCGATTTTGGGGGGGGGGGCATGACGGTCAACATTAAATGAAGTCGAATTTTTAACTAAAAAACATCAGTAATGGCTTGAAATAATGACCGAAATTTCGGCGTTTTGAAAGCCGCTGATTTGTATAAGAAACATAACAGAAAATTGACAGACTGAAAGCGCGCGGCATCGAAATTTTGGCATTTTGAAGCCCGCTGATTTGTATTAGAAACATATCTGAAACCTGACAGGCTGATTGGCGCGTAGCGCTGAATTTTTTGCATTTTGAAGCCCGTTGATTAGTATTAGAAACGTATCAGAAAACTGACAGGCTGAGTGGCGCAAAGCGTCAAAACTTAAGCATTTTGAAGCCTGCCGATTTGTATAAGAAACATATCTGAAAACTGACAGGCTGACTGGCGCGCAGCGCCGAAATTTTGGCATTTGAAGCGCGCTGATTTGTATTAGAAACATATCTGAAACCTGACAGGCTGATTGGCGCGTAGCGCTGAATTTTTTGCATTTTGAAGCCCGTTGATTAGTATTAGAAACGTATCTGAAAACTGACAGGCTGAGTGGCGCAAAGCGTCAAAACTTAAGCATTTTGAAGCCTGCCGATTTGTATAAGAAACATATCTGAAAACTGACTGGCGCGCAGCGCCGAAATTTTGGCATTTGAAGCGCGCTGATTTGTATTAGAAACATATCTGGAAACTGACAGGCTGAGTGGCGCACAGCGTTGAAACTCAAGCATTTTGAAGCCCGCTGATTTGTATTAGAAACTTATTTGAAACCTGTAAACTGAGTGGCGCGTAGCGTCGAAATTTTGGCATTTGAAGCGTGCTGATTTGTATTAGAAACATATCTGAAAACTGACAGGCTGAGTGGCGCACAGCGTCGAAACTCAAGCATTTTGAAGCCCGCTGATTCGTATAGGAAACATATCTGAGAACTGCCAGGCTGACTGGCGCGCAGCGCCGAAATTTTAACATTTGAAGTGCGCTGATTTGTATTAGAAACATATCTGAAAACTGGCAGGCTGAGTGGTGCACAGCTCCGAATTCTTAGCATCTGAAGCCCGTTGATTAGTATTGGAAACATAGCTGAAAATTGACATGCTGAGTGGCGCCCAGCGCCGAAATTTTTGCATTTTGAAGCCCGCAGATTTGTATCAGAAAGATCTGAAAACTGACAAGTTAGAGTGCACAGCATCGAAACTTCTGCATTTAGCCCACTGATTTGTATTAGAAACGTATCTAGTGGCGCGCACAGTTGGTTGATAATACAGTACTGAGTATATCATCCAGCACCATACATCAATCATCGTATCGTGCATCGAATCGATCCAACGAACACTGATTTTAAAACTTGAAACGTTTTCGACCAATTTTTGATAGATTTTTTTAAATTTGAAACGTTTTCAACCAATTTTTGAAAAAAAATTAAAAACCTGAAACGTTGGCCCCATACACGTCCAAATCCTGGCTAATCTAGATTACCCTAGGTTAATCTTTTTTGTAGTGTATAAGTATGCCCATGGCTAATCTTGATTAACCCAGGTTAATCTTGATTAACCTAGGTTAATCTTTGCGTTCATTTGTTCGAACGCTTGAGGTAAAATGTTTTCTTTGAAATAAATTTGGTGTAAACGAAATGAAATCTTACGAGTAATCGTTTGGGTCATGCTGATCGTTGGGCCTACTTACGAAAAAATTTCAGGTCCAGAAATATATTTATTCCTGATAAATTTTGATAATCAAGTTTTCGCACAAATGAACGGAAAGATTAACCTAGGTTAATCAAGATTAACCTGGGTTAATCTTTCCGCAGTGTATTTTGATAGGAAAATGTATCCTAGGTTAATCAAGATTAGCCAGGATTTGGACGTGTATGGGGCCGTTTTCGACCAATTTTTGGTCGTTTTTTTTAGCGATTTCGTGTAATTTTAGGTCATTTTGACAGTAAATTCTCTCAAGTTTTGACCGTTACGGTCAATGGGTCAGTTCTGAAAATCTCTCTTACGGTCGATCGATCAAGGGCACCCTCCCGCCCTGTTTTTTTTTGGGGGGGGGGGGCCCCTGCTGCCCACCACTGCATTTCAATATTGTTCACATTACAATGATGTACAAAGTTCGTGAAGTAAGTGAGAGTGAGGCAACGAACCAAATTCGAACAGGAAAACCAAACTCCTCAACTAATAGTCAAGACACGGACTAATGATACTGACTGTTGATTGAAAAAAACAAACCGAGTGCGCTTCGTGTTGAGATTGATAAAGAATGAGGAAGTTCCGGTGTTGGTGGTATCGCTGGATGGATCAAGTGCTGTCACCACAGCAGCCAGATCATAAACTTGGCACAAACGGAGCAGGAGTTGGTGTAAGGCACCTGTCGAGTACCGCAAAAATGTGGGCAGGATCTGAAATTAACAGATAAATATTTACTGACACATTAGAATTAGCAATCAAGCTCAACTTCTCGACATTAAGGCTTATTACACGTAACTTAACCTGACCAATTAATAGGTAGGTCAACGTCCAATCAGTAAACAACCGGAAAGCCAGCCAGTCAGTGTTTCAAACACAAAGCAAATTAGTTTGTCAATGTACAATGTTGCAAGCTGACACGACTAACAAGTCACAGTCAGTCAGTGTTTCCATCACCCAACTAGTCAGTCAGGAATTCACTCACCCAATCAACCAGTCAGTCTTTGTTAACTACCGTACTGGCCAGTTGGTCACCAGTATTTCAATAACATACTTGATTTGCCAGTCAGCGTTTCAACTTTACAACTATCCCTGCCCAGTCAACCAGTGTTTCAATCACCCAGAAAGCCACTCAGAGGTCTCCCAACTTTCCAGATAGCCTTCAGTTAGTGTTTTGAACACTCAAATAGCAATTAGACGTGTTTCAAACGTTAAAGTAGCTGGTCAGTCTGTCAGCAGCCAATTATGCATAAGTATTTTACTCTCGACAACCCAACTGAACATTCCGTGATTGTTTTAATTCGATCACCCATCTAGCCAGTCAGTCATTGACTATTCAATAAAGCAGTCGAGTCAGTCCGTACCGTGAGTAGAAGGTTATTCCAACTCTATACATTAAAGTAAAACAACACCACCAAAGTATTTATACCGACCGCTTTCGGATCGGCATCGTGTTTTCTGGCTTTGATCTGCGCCTGGAGCACATCAATCATCTGTTTGTACCCGTGGATCCACAACGTTTGTAAGGCATCTTTGCTTATGGCGTAGTCCAGATCAATCACCAGCACACGCTCGATAGCCTGTTGAACAGATTTTGAGATATAAACACCAAATACGTTAATAAATAAAGTACAAAAAAGTTCAAGTAGAGAATTGTCGCCTGTGTGATCTAGAGCATGGGGCGGCAGCCTCGATAAGAGGTGGTTCTGAACTGAAAAACTGACTTGAGTGACAGATTCTGACGCTGTTCTCTGGGGTTGCTACCATTGCCGTCAGTTTATTCAACTCTTTGGCCACAAAGAAAACAACATTCTGGTTTGGAGTTAGTGTGCCTTGTTGGCTTAATTAAATGAATGAATAAGTCACTGTAAAATATAGTAAAAAAAAACAAGTATAACAACAAACCTCAACGAAATCTCGTTGCACACCCAGGTCAACCGAACCGTCTTGCCTTCGCAGATTTTTCTGAATGCGAGACACCCGCACCCAGAGCGTCGGTGCATCACCCGTTTTCGACGCGCTTTCCATCTGAAACGAATATAGCCGGAAAAATTATTTGTGTCGCATGTGTCGAAGTTTTACACATGCGCTTGTCATATAAACTTCTACGGGTCGATGCAGAGTTCGCAC
Organism: Daptonema setosum; assembly: GCA_964036265.1. Classification (NCBI taxonomy): domain Eukaryota; kingdom Metazoa; phylum Nematoda; class Chromadorea; order Monhysterida; family Xyalidae; genus Daptonema; species Daptonema setosum. The sequence continues at coordinate 12,031,103 of OZ038446.1, forward strand.
GCTTTCGCATTCTTGAACCCAACGACTGCTCAATCGACCCTATAAACGTGTATGTAAGTAAGTATGGGTAGCGGATGATCAAACGGATCGGAAAAACTCGAATTTGAAGTTTCATCCTGCATGAAAGTTGTTCTCTAGGTTCAATTCTTTACTGTTAAACATTTAAAAAATCGAAGGGCTCATTCATAATTATATTTTTGAGGTTTCCTGTTGGTCATGCGCTAAGCTACCCAAACTTTCTTGAGATGACTCTGACTGAACCCGCCCTGGTTCATCTGAACAACTATAAAAAAATATGTAATTTTTGTAAGAAAAAATTATTAATTAAGACTAAAAGATTTTAAACAGTAAATAATTGAACCTAGGGAACAACTTTCATGCAGGATGAAACTTCAAATTAAAGTTTTCCCGATCTGATTGCTCATCCGCTACCCATACTTCAGTGCTTTACATACACGTTTATAGAGTCGATTGAGCAGTTGTTGGGTTCAAGAATGCGAAAGCGTGCGAACTCTGCATCGACCCGTAGAAGTTTCTATGGCAAGCGCATGTGTAAAACTTCGACACATGCGACACAAATAATTTTTCCGGCTATACTGCTGATCTTGGGAAGAGTGAAGATGGGCAATTATTAGGTCATTCAAAATGGAAATGATTTACTATTCCGAAAAGAACGTGAATTAGATTCAAATATATATATGTAATAATATATTGTCACCTTTTATTATATTATAACGAGAAAAGTGTCAAATAATTTTTTGAATAATTTAAATTTGTTTATACTAATTTTTTAATTTTATTTTTTTGAACGAATTGATAAACCTGCAGTGCGGCACAAAAAACGGGTTTTTGTAAAACGACTTTACTTTGTTTAGAATAAGGTAAACCTGTTCAATTTTCAAGTTGTAAAAGTGTCCTGCATTTTTTTCAGTGAAGCTTACCATATGGATATGGTTACAGCGAATCCAGAGTTTCTTTTGCTGCGAAAAGGTTTTGCGCGCAATCTAATTCAAATCTGCTTTTGGTGCGCGTCGAATTTTTTAAAGAAATAACTTATTTATCCCACAACATTTGGAAGACAGACTAACACTGCGCCTAATTTAATGCAACTGAGCAGAACATTGTTTTGTTTCGATTAGTAGAGACACTGGTCCCGTGCACGTCTAACTGCCGGCTCTCGAGAAGAGCCCTCGGGTCTCTTCGGGCTCAGCAGCTGAGACTAGTCTCTCGAGGAGAGCCCTGCCTATACTTCAACACTACAGCCCGGGCTCTCGCAGAGAGCTATCGAGGCTCAGCTCGAGAGCCTTCGACGCTCTCCTCGAGAGCCCAGTCCAGTTGTAATGTTAAAGTATGGGCAGGGCTCTCGAGGAGAGACTAGTCTCAACTTCTGACGCTATACTTTAACGCTATCCAACTGGGCTATCGAGAGCTGGCAGTTGGACGTGCACGGGGCAATTTTACAGACCCTACAGATTTTTCGAAAGTTTACAGTTTTTATCAAAAATCTGGGAAACGAACCCGGGCCGCTCGCATGCTAGGCAAGCGCTCTTGCGCTGTGCTACTGAGCCGATGCAACTAAGCTGCACAGACATGACTATAACTGGCTCGCTACGCTCGCATGCTCTCTATAACATAGTGCCTATGCTACAACACGTGCAGGAACAAAAATTGAAATCTCCCCTGCGGGGCCTAACGCGCTTGTCCTCGCTCCGCTCGGACAAGCCAGCCTTACGTTAGGTTATCGGGGGTTCGCAGACAGTAAAACTTTACATGGAATAGTAATGCTGCTCGAGAAAATCCAAATTCGAAAAATCTGTGGGGTTTGTAATCATGCGTGCACGGGGCCACTGTTTTCGTTAAGCGGGAGTTATACTTCAGCACACGGAGCACGGAGCACGCGTGCTCTGCACCGATTTCGGCGCACGTGCGCAGCGCACCGTTTCTATAGAAGATGCGCGTGCGCTCGGAGAGTTATACTTCTTGAAATAGTGATCTGGTGCACCCACTAAAAAACTCATGGAAACACATTGAAATTGGAAATTTGGGTCGAAATTTGGCAACTGCTGGTTACCCCGGTAAATTGTTTTCAACGTTGAAAGAGGACCAAAAAGACATTTCACCTACAGTTGACTTTTTACTCGTGATGTTCGGGATAATATATGAATGAGCAATACATAAATGGCCCGTGCGTTATATATGTCAATAGATGGTATTGATATTAGATATGCATATATCGACTCTTCCCCTATTTTAATGATAAATTAAGCTCTCAATCATCTTATCATCATGATCAATATCTCTACATTTCTCTGTGTGGTTTTCCGCTGCAGTCAGCTCGCCATTTATTTACCATGATATAAAGACGCTTTCGAGATTCTAGTGAAATATGAAGCACCATTTTTGGTCCGACCATGAAACATCAGGTTGAAAACTTTGTTGGGTGAAATCAAACCTAATTTTGTTTAAAATTAATGCAAGCAAAATCATACAAGGACCATACACAAATTCTGATTAAAAAAACATCATAGCCTGTAAAACACCACTTTTTACACCGAACTCAGATGTTGGGCCACGAGCTAGTTCAATACTCTGCTGTTCTGTCGCGTGATTGGCTGAACTTGGGTGATGATGATTGGCCGGTTGAGTTGTGGCCCAATCACCATCACGCACGTTAGCCAAGTGTGTGGACCAAAAGTGAGTTTGATGTTTCATTGTCTGAGCGAAAATACACTTAATATTTTACTAGAATCTCGAAAGCGTCTTTACAGTTCAGATCTTTTTTCTTCTTGATCTTCACAAGAGCGCCTGTCTGCCGATGTTGTACTTCGAACAGTTTCACCTTCGGTCCACGTCGTCTCCGTCTCTCGTCTCCACTATCGCTGCTCTCGGGCTTCACTGGTTTCACGTTGGCTGGCTTCGCATCCTCCCCCGCCAATCGTTTGATACCGCTACGTCCGGTGGGCACGACACGTTGTACCTCAATGGGAGATTTCGAGAGAACTGGTTTACTGCTACTGGACTCGATCGCTGACGGCTCTGACTTCTCTCTGACTGACTCCTGCTTTGTTTGACGGAGCCTATACTCACGTCTCTTCTCTTTATGATTCTTCACTGACTGCTTCTTAGCTGGTTCGTCTTTCTGATGACTTTTTACTGGTACATCTTTATTTACCGAGGGAACTTCTTCTGAAACTTTCTGACTTCTGTTCAGACACTGACCTTCTTCGGTTTCCTTCCTCCTACGCAGATGATAGCAGTCGGCCTCTCCGTGGGATCCCAGGCCATGGAGCGGGCAGTATTTCTTCTCCACTCGTGCGCTCCTCCTCTGCAGTCCCTTCAGAGCTTCGATCAGCTTCAATTTCATACCTTCACTGCGTTCCGACATTTTCTCCAGATGCTTCAGGAATCCTGTGCGCCCTCGTTGCCATTACAGACGCTCTTTTTGCAACATTTTTCGTTTTTTGCGCCACACGAACATTTGATTCATACTTATGCCCTCACTGCCACGCATAAAAGTGGTTGAGTTGAGGTGAGCGTTTTCCATAAAGCGGAAGTTAGCTACGTGGTTAGCTAAGTTAGCTACGTGGTTGCCAGTTGACTTTTTACTCGTGATGTTCGGGATAATATTTGAATGAGCAATACATGAATAGCCCGTGCGTTATATATGTCACTAGATAGTAGAATAATGGGCAATACTTGATAGGCGTGCTGGCGCACATGCAGGCTGGTGCGCGTGCGCCGGAAGTATAACCACTTTGGCGCACGCGGCGCACCCGGTCGCTTATTTACAGAAACTATAAAGTTCTGGCTCGCCCGTGCTAATATATAGCGTGTGTGCGCACACCCTACTATCAGCCGGCGTGGCCTAGTGGTTTAGCGCGTCAATTTTTTGAACGAAAGGGTTCGGGTTCGAGTCTCACTAAATTATTTTTGGCTTATTTTGATCATACACTGTTCCTTTGAAGTTTTACTGTTCGTTAACCCCCGATAACCTATCGTGAGGCTTGCTTGTCCGAGCGATAGCGAGGACAAGCGCGTTAGCTACTAATTTCCGTTAGCCCCTCTCTAGGAGCCATATATGGACATGTAAAAAAATAACGAACCTTAATAAAAAATTGAGGGCACCTATTGAAATATGTTTTCTATATCCTGAACTTTATGAAGGAACAAAAAAAATTTAAATTGATCAGATTTTCCAAAAATGGGAAACAAATAAAAAACTTTATAGTTTCTGGAAATATGCCACCCGGTCAAGCTGTCTTGTTATCAAAAACGTTTCCTATGAACATATTTCGCACAATTGCAATAAATAAAGCGCAGTGTTTTAGCGTGGTCAACGTATCTTGTTACCATTCTTTGTTCCGTACACTCACTAACTCACTCACTAACCCACTCACTCACTCACTAACTCACTTACTCATTCACTCACTCACTCACTCACTTACTCACTCACTCACTCACTCACTCACTCACTCACTCACTTACTGACACACTCACTCACTCACTCACTCACTCACTCACTCACTCACTCACTCACTCACTCACTCACTCACTCACTCACTCACTCACTCACTCACTCACTCACTCACTCACTCACTCACTCACTCACTCACTCACTCACTCACTCACTCACTCACTCACTCACTCACTCACTCACTCACTCACTCACTCACTCACTCACTCACTCACTCACTCACTCACTCACTCACTCACTCACTCACTCACTCACTCACTCACTCATTCATTCACTCACTCACTCATTCACTTACTCACTCACTCACTCACTCACTCACTCACTCACTCACTCACTCACTCACTCACTCACTCACTCACTCACTCCGCCACTCACTCACTCACTCACTCACTCACTCACTCACTCACTCACTCACTCACTCACTCACTCACTCACTCACTCACTCACTCACTCACTCACTCACTCACTCACTCACTCACTCACTCACTCACTCACTCATTCACTCACTCACTCACTCACTCACTCACTCACTCACTCACTCACTCACTCACTCACTCACTCACTCACTCACTCACTCACTCCATCGCTTGAATTTTTATTACTTTTACACATACCTTTTGGTAATTAAAAAAGTTTTAGAAAAATTTTTTTGCCGAACATTGTCATTGCAGTAATTAATAATTCCGAATTTAGTTTCATTTCTGAAGAAAAGCCCGTGTTATTCGATTATTGTTAACAATAAAACGATATGGGCGTTGCGAGTTTGGACGAGCAACTGCGTCAAAACGTCCAATTTCATAAAAAGAACGGTTCAGCGAATGGCAACGCGGCGAGTAACGTGGATCAGCAATTGCGACGTAACGTAAGCAGCGTACTCGAGCAAAGTGTTAAGGTTGGACCAAACACACTCTTTATTTTTCATCTTTTGCCCATTATCTTCCTGTTCCCCGTTCCAATACTGTGCTTATCCCTATTTAACCAACTATGTAAGAAGCCCAATAGACTCTAAATAGACTGGTCGACAATAACTGCCCCTGATGCATAAATCGTTTCGATTCCATGGGTATTAAATTTCCAGTTTGTTCCCTCTTCGAAACCGTTTGAATCGGTGGCCGACTCGCTCAAGGGTCGCTACGTGCTGCTCGGCAAAGCCTCAACTTCACGAGCTACCGCATTGCCTGTAGCTACTGATGAATCGAAACCACTTCCTTCACATGATCATGTTGTGAGGAATGCATGTTCGCGGGGTAAGTGATGACGTGAAGCCGACGTGTACACACTGGTTGATTTATTATAGATGTATCGCTTGCCACTCACTTATGGATAGGATAAAGATCTCAAGAATACTTGATCACTCATATTTATATCACTTTATGATAGAACATATACAAGATAAGATAATACGCCTACACATAATCGAATAAACACGTTTTTACTAGTATGATGCTGACTATATCCATGCATATTCAGGTTGGGTAACATGTAAAACATATATAATAATGGATTGAGTGAACCGGTCGTGTAACGTCGTTAGTCGACGTCGTTGAGCGTATGCTAGAAATCCGAACCCTTTTTATTAATTATTAGTTGAATGCCTGATCCCTTTCTGTGGGACTCAACATCGTTCATCTATAGTCTCGACTCAAGGGCTTCATTGTTGAGCAGATGAGCCAGGCTTTGTATGTGTATGAGCACTTTGTAACTCTTTATCTTAACAACATAACTGATTTCAGATGTGGTCGGTAAAAATGATCCGGATAATTCATACTTTGGTATCGGGCCGAGCTTTCCGTTTTCTTCGGTTACTGACGTTCTATGTTATACAGTTTGTATTCAAATTTACTGCCTACAGTATGTCTTCTTTGTATTGACGTTCCACTTTGTTGAAATTCAGTGGATCATCGATGCAGAACCAGATTAAGAAATAGAGGTAGATCAAAATCATGATCACTGTCTTAACACACTCTTACTATGCTGTTCAAGTAATACAAATACTACTTATTCGATAAAAAAAAACCATGTTATGTCAGTGCTTTTTTCATTCTTCGAGCGACAATTCTGAGAATCAATTTGTTTTACTACATTCATCATATAGTCGAAAATGAATTACTGTTTCAAAAAGCTGCGTGAATTTTCGATAAACAACCTGATGTTTTGGGGTGTCACATTTTTTGTCGATGAAGATATCGTCGGATAAAAGTGATTTCTCTTCCCTGTGCAGACGAAATGTTCATCGACAAAAAATGTGACACCCTAAAACATCAGGTTGTTTATCGAGAATTCACGCAGCTTTTTGGAACAGTAATTCATTTTCGACTATATACGATCTAATCACAAAAATGTTCAGGGAGAAACGGTGAAGCCCAAGACTATGATGCTGCCGCGAATAATGACCAACAAACTGGTAGATGCAGACGCAAAAACAGACGCTATTAAGCGTTAGTTATTCGGATGTTTTTGTCATTTGATGCATTGCTGTTATACTGTTTAGAGAAAATTATTTTTAAGTCAATATTTTTAATCAAGTAAGTTAGATAGCTACGAAATGAATATAATTTCAACATAACAATTTTACTACAGCAAATTCGAAAATGTTTCCGCGACCGGCTACGCCTGGCAGTCTGGCGTCTGAGTCGGATGGAGAAACATTGAAGGGCACATTTAACAACACCAACATTAACAACAACAACAACAGCTCCTCAACAACAACAACACCGGTAACCAGTCCCACTTCGGCTGGTCCCAACCCTAACGAGCTCTGGCCAAATGATGGCGTGCCCGCACCCGCTAAATTCGTAGATTCCAGTGTGCCCATTTATATGGACTGGAATCCCAGTGTTGGTGATAGCTTTATATTGTTTATGTAAAAAGACATCCGTCAAACAGTCCGAGTGAAATTTTGTTTACAGACTTGATCCAGGGTTTATGATTATTTATACCCATATGGGATGTCCCCCCCCCCCACCAAGGCTTTTAAGGTTATATTGAATGAGGTGGACTAAATAATTAATATGGTGATTGAACTTCATGTTTAATTGACTGATTGTCGATTATTATGTTACATAAATTAGATGTTTAGCTGGGCGTGACAGCAGTACGCATGGGTCTGCACAACATGGGCAACACGTGCTTCCTCAACTCGGTCATGCAGGTGCTGCTCAACACGGCACCACTGCTCCACTACGTCATCAACGTTCATCCCGCCACGCCGGGGCATTGTTCGTTTTCGTTTGTATTTATTGTCATGTTTTAAATATAAAGTCACACGTATAACTTTCTAATTTTTGTTGTCCATCAATATTCATGTTGTCCGTCGATGGCGTTGTATGAGCAACCGAAAAAATCGTTCTGATTAGTGAACCTCAACATCATAAAAATAAGAATATGCTGACTTGTTCATATCCTTCTTTTCATTTTGTCATAAGATCAGGCCCATGACATAAAAAGCATCAGTACACAAGACTAAGGTATTGTTTGACTTACTGGTATCGTAACCGACTGCTGGAATTGTTTTGTTTCAAGCAGTTGATTGCAGGTCGTACGGCGCAGATCAAAGGCTTCTGCACCATCTGCGCCTTCAAGTTGTGCGTGGAGCAGGCACGTAAGATGCACGCTCAGGGCAACGTCTCATTCCAGCCGCGTGCCATGATCAATCGAATGCGAAGTTGGTGGCACCTTTTGGGTCAACTTTTGTTCATTGATTCACAGTCTTCACCTCTTTGATGATGTTTTCCTACTCGCTCGCTCACTTCAGTCCTCAATGACTTCCTCACGTCACGTGCTCACATTCACTTGTCACTCACTACTCACAGTCATTCCATTAGTGATCAAGCGTTTATATATTCACATACTCACTTAGACACTGAGTTGCTCACTTCACTTGCTCACTCACTCCCTTACTACTCACAAACTCACCGACTCACATTCACTTGTTCGTCAGTGATCATGCGTTCATACGTCCACGGTCGTCAGGAGGATGCACACGAGTTTCTGCGTTTTCTGCTCGACGCCATGCAAAATGCGCGTTTTGTCGAATGCGGTTACGAAAAGTTGGTTATTTTGATTTTAAATAGATTAACTCGACTTATTTAAAGACGTGGTTTGACAAAATGAAAAAATGGTGTGGGAATTTTTTTCTGATTTAACTTCTATTTGTCGCCAGTTTAGGCTTGTGCTTTTAAGGCCCAGCCTTGGAAACTGGTGGTCGTAGGCTCGAAACCTGACTTGAGACATAGATCCTGACACGTTGCTCTGAGGTTTATGTCATTGCCTTGCCCGTAAATTTATCAAACCTCTCCGGCCAAGGCCACTACGAAACACCATTCTGAATGGTATAGGTTTGCCCTGTTGGTTTCCGTACCAGTAATGAAGAAGTCTCAGTGAAAAAATAAGCTGGCAATGGAAATAATTATGGTATGTAAGTATATGTAGTTAATTTTATTGAATCATTGTTCCCCACTTCAGACTCGACATGTTTTCCAAAGAGACCAACATCATCAGTAGGATTTTTGGCGGCTTCTGGTTGAATACTGGTTCGTTAATTATATTTTTGTGTATCTATTTTTATTTTTGTTTCTTCATAGTAGTTGTGTTATGTTGGGTCAATTAAGAAGTCTACTGCATAACACATTTTTCTAAAGTTCTTAAAAATGTCCACTCGAGTTTGAAATCTAAACATTGTTTCGTTCTGTGACCCAGCAGTTTATACGATTCTTAACAAAATGCAAAAATACTTTTTGGTTTTGTATTTATGTGGGTTGGCTTGGAAATACTTCATAGATGACGAATGAGCGAAAACTTTATATTATACAATTCATTTCGCTGCCGCTCTAGATCAAACTAAAAAAATCCAAGGTTTTACCTTTGTATTGTTGTTATATCTTGTATGTTATTATATTATTATTATTGACGTATCATGCTACTATCCATACTACAAATGTGTTGCTTGTCTATTCTAGTAGGTGCCAGCCCTTTAAACTGTAGAATTGAGTTCAAAACCTGGCATAAGTCTACCGTATGGACTTGCGTAACAAGAATGTGCTTATTGGCTGATGATTATACCATGATGCATATGCCCGTACCCGTACATGCTAGTCGTGCGTGTGAGTACAGTCTGAACTGAGTTTCACCGCATGTTGGTTGATTTACGCATGTGCCCTCTGTATTAGTCTGACTAGCATACATCTTATATCCTTTTTTATTTAATGGCGGATTGAGCTGACTAACTAAATATGAACTATGATCTGGGCGAAGTTCATTTTAAGGTTCACCATCAAATCAACATACCAGTTTACTTTAATTCGGATAATATTTAAATATTTGTGCTAAGCTTTTTTACCGTCTCCAGTTAGTTTAACTTATGTAAGTTTGGCATGTTAGAATAATCATGTATTATTGGCAAGAAGAATGTTTATAAGTCATATATGAACAATTTAAATCTAAGTGAATCGTTTTATCTGTATTCATTCTTCCGGATAATCGCAGCTATCGTTATCATGTGATTGCTTTTGGGCTTGCCATTTGCCTAATTGCTTTTAGGAAATAGTAGGTTTTTGGCGTTTGTACAAAACACCGGTATTATTTCTCACGATTTTGCTGGTTGGGACGGTTGCCAGAAGGCGTCATTTGTTATAAAATGCCCGCTATTGTGTTATTAGGCTAAATCTATATATAATGTATATTTATTATTACTAATTTACTACGATCTATTTTAAGATGTGAATGGATATCGTAGTAGTAGTAGGTTTGTTTTGATGATGCGTAGCTTAGGCATGACTAAACAGAATAGAGATGTACAATCTTACTTGGGCACACACTATGCTATGTTATGTCACATAAATTGTTTGTTCACGCACGCTTATTAGCTTATGTCAGACAAATACGTATATAATTGAATTTTGAATATTGAATAAGAAGAACTTGGTTCAGAAGGAATGTTATTATGCTCAAATATATGTGAATGGAAAATGAACCTGAAGTTTCTGAAACCATCTTAAATGTTTTATTGACTATAATGCCAGATAATTGGATGGAATGTCAGAGTTCTCAGTTGCAGTTGGTAAATATGTTTCTAGTTAGGTCGAAATGCGAAGTAGTTATAAATATTTATTATACTTCAGTCAATGCGGTGCGCTTGCTGGTTCGTTTTCATTTTGTTTTATGAAAACCAGTCAATATAATGAAGACTGAGGTTTTCCCGTTACTAGGTGAAAATTTCAATGTGCGGTTCGGAGTTAATTTAGTACATTAATTTACGACTATATGTTCGTTGTGACTGACTGTGAGTATATTTTTGCCGTATTTGAACAACAAAAATTATTGTGGATGTAACGGATGTATCAAATGTTTTTTGTGGTGTATCCGTATCCTTGACTATTGGCAATTCAAAAGTTCACATGTGAGGTACATTTCCATTCTTATCTGATTATGAAAAAACAAGTAACGTAAACTGAACGGTCATAACTCATAAGAATGTTTTATTCTTTTTCATTCAATGATTTTTTATAGTGTAACCGCAACGTTTGTTTTGCAGTGAAATGCTACTCGTGCCAGGCCAAATCGGAGACGTACGACCCGTTCCTGGATGTGTCGGTCGATGTAAAGCACTGCAGCAATCTGGAGGATGCCCTCAAGCACATGGTCCGGGCCGAGGAGTTGTCCGGTGCCAATGCATACAAATGCGAAAAGTTGGACAAAAAATCATGATTTCGGCTGATTTCTAACAACCCATTTGAACTAATGAGAAAATGTGAAAACCCGTCATGTGTATTATTGTAATTGTTTTCATATTTATTTTCTCTTTTTCGTGAATCAGCCAAATACATTTTTAGATGCGGTCGCAACGTGAAAGCCTCCAAACGATATACGATCCACCGGGCACCGCATGTTCTCACCATCCAGTTGAAGCGATTTGATCATTTTGGCAAGATAAATCGACTCGTACAGTACAAGGTGGGCATCTTGTTCTTAGCCTTAACAAATATTCTTACCAATACCGTGGCTCAGAAATATTCTTACTATTGTTCCATTATTTTAATCAATTTATACCAGTCATCGAAAGTTTTGGTAAATAATGGCTAATTGGTGTAATGCCGAGGAAAAATAAGAGAGCATCAAGAGTCTTGAAGACTGTTGTGGTCATGACTCACGATATTTCATGGGTAAGGTACGAAGTTAGACATGAAGATAATCAGTTATGTTAATGCCAAAAATTGTCAGCAAAGTTTTGGTTTCACTTCAACGTAAACACGAGTTTGCCGATCAAAACTCTTGTAATTGCAGGATCGACTGGATCTGCGTCCGTACATGTCGCCATCCGCAACGAACAACATCTCGACCCAGTATATATACAAGTTGTTTGGTGTGATCGTGCACCACGGCCACACAACCCATAGCGGTCACTACATGGCTTATATTCGAACCAATGGCGATCACTGGATGCAGTGCGATGATGGAAAGGTTGCGCTACTTTTTGCAGTAACGCTTTTGATGCTGTTTTCATACGTTTTTATCTTACCGGTTTATTCATCGATACTTCTTTTTACGTAATGCTTCTGTTGGTTGTGTGTGTGGGAATCTTCAGTAGCTAGACTATTTTAAATGGGTTGTGTTTTTTTGTTGTCAATCCGATTTTCGGGGCGGATGGAAAATCTCATAGTTGGTTTCAATTCAACAAATGGTTAACTTTCTCTAAGGCGACCAGATCTTATATCGACCACAATTGGTTGCAGGTCTCGGCAGTATCTCGCAACAGTGCGGTGTCGCAAGCGGCAGCGTACATGCTGTTCTACGCGCGACAGTCAACACCGATAGCGCATGTCGGTCCGCAACAGCGCGTGGTCAGCGTATCGAGCAGTCAGTGGTCACCGGTCAATTCGGCTTCATCGTCCACCCACAGTCACATCGGATCGGCACACCCTGTAGTCGTCAACAAGTACGCACCCGATGGGACACTTAAGGCCACTACCGGTAAGTCGATCGTTCATCACTCACTCACTCATTCACTCAATCACTGATTCACTCACTCACTCACTCAGTTACTCATTCACTCATCCACTTACTCACTGAATCACTCACTCACTCACTCAGTTACTCATTCACTCATCCACTCACTCATTTACTGATCTTTCTTGGCTCCGAACACTGATTTGCATACATCTCCCGAAATCGCAAACGAAACTGGCGTATTTGTGTTCAGGCCCTCCAACTCATCGTGTACCGCCACTCGTGTCCACCAAGTCGTCCACGAACACATCACAGTCAAACTCGTCGTTCAACAAGCTCATCGGGGCTGGACAGTCAGCAACGGCAACCAGTTTACGCGAGAAACAGTACGGTTTGGGCATCAAGAAGCGATCGTTGGGTGCTGGCAATGATACCAACCACAAGATACACAAGGGTGAGGGTGCAACCGCTAAACGATTGGTTAGATGGTATTTTTTGGGACTTTTTGACTGGTTTTAGCTTTTGATGTGAAGTAGGGCATATTGAAGTAGAGTATATTTGTTATTAGGATCCGTGGAAGGGCATAATATTTTGACTATTGGAAACTCACTTTTTTTCTCCAGGAAAAGAGGACAACTCAGTAATACAAAATTATTATGATGATAATTTGCAATGATAATAAAATCAATAAAAATAATGATGCATAAAATTATCTGTAATTTTGTTTATAATGGTATTTGTGTGATGCAGGTGCCCTACGAGGATGACGACGAAGACTCATCTGATCGCGACAACAACAGCACGCACAGCAACAACAGTCGTAACAACAACAACAACAACAGTCGTAACAACAACAACAACAACTCCACACCCACATCCAGTATCCAGCAGCGTTTCAATCAGCATCAGTCTTCGGAAGAAAAATCTCCGTCGATCGGCGGTGGTGGACTGAAAATGAAGTTCATCAAACGTGATAACTCGTACAATTCGGTGGTGTTGAGTGGTAATGAAGACGTGGCCGCATCCAGTGACCGCTCGGTCAGTGAAAAGAAGAGGAAGAAAAAGTCATCGCCACCCTCGTTTGCCAGTCAGGTATGTCTTCCATTTATTAGTTTACATAAAACTAGGGTAAACCCGTTGCAGGGCAACGGACGATCAAGTTAAATAATAACCATTTCCTGCACTAAACCCGAGGATGAAGTATATTTTTGTATACCATTATAAGTGTTCGGTTGTGTTAACCCGACCCGTTGATTGTTCAAACTTTAGTCTAGAGTTTAGTTTATTGACAGAATACTGTAACAAAAACTCGTCAAAAAGTTAGAGGCACCCGTAACGTTTTCAACTCAATACAACTTCTTTTATAAATTTCCCTGATTACACGATATGGAGTAATCTATAACGCACAATATGAACCCGTTGAACCCGACTTTTTAAATTTTAACTTTATACCCACTCAGTATAATTACAGGGTAACATTAGTTAAAAGAACCCGTGGAAAAAAAGTTTAAATTACAACCCGTGGAGTTTGGCTATTATTAATTTTTTCGATCCATGAAATATTATATTTAAGCCCTATTTCGTAATAAATGGTACTTTATTTATCTCATGACCCGACCCGATAGTTTGGAGTGAACATTAGATAAAAAAACTTCCCCCGACCAACTAAACACAAAATTTTTGGCTTTTGATTTTAACAAAAGTCTTTTATTTGAAAAAGACTGATTACGTTTTACAGTTTAGCTAGAAATAAATTCTTGACGAAAGGTGTCATGTTTCGGTTAATCATGGAAAAAGCTTTTGTATTCCCACATTAAAATAGAAACATTGAAACCCGTGGCACAACAATTACGGTAACTTCAGTTAAGGTCAATGATATTTCCAGTTCAGTGAATTTAGGGAACCTCCTTTGAGGGTGTTGATGACAATATCAACTCAACTTTTATGAGAGAGGGTGATGATGATTATACTTTTTTTGTTTCTGCATGAAAATGACATAAAGAGTTTATTTGCGTTTCACTCCTGATATTTATATTTATATGGAACCGCTTGCGGACATACATACGGACATTGGAGTTTTAATATATAAGATGATTTTTTCTACTTTGAGCTTGTGCAACACTGAAGACTTGGTTAAATGAGTCTAGTTGAACTGAGTATTTTTATTTAATTGATCGATTGGTTTAGGGGAAACCGGGTGACTCATCTTGTGACTCGATAATACGTCCAGTCGACGAAGATTCCGGGGATCAGCCACCGAAGAAGAAGAAAAAGAAGAAGCATATGGTTAGATTTACATTTCTGTAGGTTAAAACCAGATTTAGGACGTACAAAATCATGAATCGCAGTGTCTATATTCTTTAACAGCGATCAGGTTTTGGGAGTCTAGAAGCTAATTTATGAAGGTAAAATACCGTATTTTGGTTGGTTACAGAATCGTGATGAGGATGATTACTCACCAAAAGAAGAGACCATCATTGAAGAGGATGAGTGCGACGACGGTGAAGGCGAATCGAAGAAGAAAAAGAAAAAGAAGAAGAAGAAAAAGAAGAAGCACCATTCACAAGTTTGTTGTTTGTTTGACTATTTATTTCATTTGAGCCAGTTACTTACTAATTGTTAATAAAAAATGAGCTGGTCTAGACTGCTAGGGTTGAGTTCCAGGTTACCAGAAACAGAAAGGTGGAATTCAGATTCTGGAGTCGAAATTTTCGCCCACTGCTGGTGAATATGGCTAATAGAAAGAAGCCAAATACTACTTGAAAACTTTCAACTACTTGCAGGATGAACTGGAAGACGAGAAACGTGATCCAGATGATGACGATGATGTCGGTAATAATAATGGTCAAGCAGAGCCTCGTCAGTCGTCTTTCCCGTCGGATCGTGAAACCAAGAAGTCCTCGCCCACTCTATTCGAACGCATTGCCAACAGCTGCAACGCAAAGTCAAAGCCGACGCCTGCCCATAACAACAATAACAATGAAGATGTTGATTCAATCCGTTCGGGCAGTTCGTCTTCTCAGGCGTCTTTATCGAAGAAAGAGCGACGTCGAGAACGCCAGTATCGCAAGCGCCAGTTGGAGGAGGAGGAACGGCTGAAGGAAGAGCGATCGGCTGAAGAGAAGATACTGGTTCGGACGGACGACCGACATTCGCACCATCGAAAACGACGTAGTGACAGTCCGATTGAGACCGATACAAGGAGGAAAGGTGCATAAATATGTATTTCAATTCAACTAACTTTTTATACATTTTGGTTTTAACTTTTTATACACTTTGGTTTTATTCTGTAGGTATCCGAAACGTAGGTTATTAAATAATAATCTCAATAATTTTCTGTTATAACATCAAGTTTCACGTTAAATAGCCAACCGTAGCAGGCTATGGTTGATTATCATTTCTGAATTAAATTAGCCCTTAAGTTTTTAAGACACTAGCTAGTAAAGTATCGTTTTATTGTTTCACAAGTAAGTGAAAAAAACAACAACTTTAATGAATTTAATTACAGAATTACATGAGCACAAATCGTCATCGCACCACCACAAATCCCGATCGGACAGTCCACCCGGCTCACCGAAGCACCATCGACCGCAATCTCATCATGACGGTGAGCGCAAGAAGAAGAAACGATTGGATGTTGATGGTTTGTTGTTACGGTTGTTGTTGTAACCCGTAATGTTATTGTTGCGGTTGTTGTTATAGTTATTGTTGTTGTGATTGTTCTTATTATTACTTCTTTTCGATAATTGGGTAAGATTATGTGAAATGTTACAGCGCCTCGTAGCATATCGCCTGTTGTCGGCAAGCACCGTGAGCATGACAAGCATCGTCATGATAGTGGATATCAGAGCAAGAAGACATCGCGTGTGTCCAGTTAGTCGTAACACAATTATTGCCCATTAAAAATATATAATTGTCGGGAAATTTTGCTTAGTTACAGCTTGTCTTTTTGCAGGTGAATTTAATTTTTTGAGTTGGAGGAAATGTTTTGTTTCTAAAATAAGAAAATTTAATGTCAAACTTCTGAAATGTCTTATCACTATATTATTTTAGGTGCTCGCGAGAGCCCGGCATCATCCGCCCGTTCCTCGCCTTCTCGTCGACATAAACGGTGTGTTTAAACAAGTTCATGGGGGCCACTGTATTGTTTATTAACATTCCACCGTGTCTAAAGTCATTTATGCTCGCGATATAACAACGATCTTCTTATCCTAATCATATTGGAATGCTAAATTACTGGTAATTGTTTCAGATCACCGGACTTTGTGTCGCTCAACCACTCGTCGTCGCCTCGTCCGTCTCACGGTCACAACCACAAATCGGCCGACGGCACAGATCGCCGAAGATCATCCGATTCGCCCACACCGCCGTCCCAGAAATGTAAGTCTGCCCTTTTAGCTCAACATAATTTTGTTTATTTTTCCATTTCATTAAGGCCATGGCCAGGAAAATATGGAAAGGTATAACTGTTATTGCTTTTTCAGCTAATTTTTTGACGGTACCCAAGTCGTTCAGTCGTCAGGCGAGTGACAGTGCCGCCGACATGTGGAACCATCGACGTGGCACCTACGGATCCAATGGTTGGTTCGTGTCAAGGCATGTTCTCAAGCCACTTTCGAACCAGAACGACCTGTTTTCGATGCTGGCACCTTACACACTATACTAGGCAGGCGAAAATTGATGGGAAGGTGTTTTTTGATCTCTTGATAAGTTCTGACAAAAACAACTCGTGTCTGCAACATGTCTCTTTCATTTTTTACTTTTGTAATCGATTTCAGTGAGCTCCTGGTCGGGTGGTCTGTCTACACTGGATCAGCTAAAACCACGTTCGCCATCGATTCACTCGGGCGACGACTACGACAACGAAGACACTTTTGATGGCGTTGATGATGTTGAACTGAA
Organism: Daptonema setosum; assembly: GCA_964036265.1. Lineage (NCBI taxonomy): Eukaryota > Metazoa > Nematoda > Chromadorea > Monhysterida > Xyalidae > Daptonema > Daptonema setosum. Next base: position 12,048,423 of record OZ038446.1, read on the forward strand.
ACGTGAACGAAAACGCCGTCGCAAGGAACGCATGTCGGCACTGGGCAATAGTAATGGTGCTAATCCGTTTCAGGTTCGCATTAGTGATTCTGGTAGACGAAAATAACGGTCTTAGTTAGCAGGGTTTATACTGAGGATTAATCAGATTAAAACTAGTAGAGAAGGGGAGATGCTTTTTTGAATGGGTTGTTTCATTTGGAATCAGACTTGGTCGGGTACTGTAACCACGAACAGTACTTGGTAGGGGCATATCATGAAATTATTATCATCAAGGGACGGCCGCTAGGCCGTTCCCTTAATATGGTTCGATTAAGATATATTTTAAATGGTTGGTTTGTTTGCAGCTGGCTCAGAACGAACGCAACATGCCCGGCAAACGGCCGTGGGACGACCGCAACGTCGTGGCACCACCACATTTCAAGGTCAGTTATATTTTATCTACTGCATGGTAGTCCATTATTTAATATATTCACTGAATGCTGTACTATATTGCCTTGAAATCAGGGAATACTGATTGAATAATATTTTTCACCCATAATAAAGGATGTGATGTTTCAGCGTCGACACCAGAGCAACGGCGGCCTTCAGCGTGGCAGCGGACGCAATGATGAGGAGCGCAGGGAGAAGTACCGACATTTCAGTTTTAATCACTGATGAAAATAAGAAAAAAATAAAGTGGAAAGAAGTAATCCAGTTAAACTTAATCACTCGAGAAAATCGTTGGAGTAAAGTTGATTATATCCTTTAGTTCAACCATAGTTGAATAAAGTTGGCATTGTTGACATGGAGAATTTGAATCTTTCTGAAAATTTCGTGCATTTTTTGTGTTTATTTATTGCTTGACTAGTGATTATTAGCACGCTCTAAAGACGATTTTTCATATTTTTTACATCAATGGATAATAATTAGCTACCTGCAAGTACATTTGTTTCTAAGCAGTCTCGTGTGTGAACAAAAAAAATTAAGCTGATAGTTGAGAATTTTTTACTTATCATTTAGAACACGCTCATGTGTATTTTGTTATGAAACTTGAGTCCGTTTACCTTTTATTGCCTTAATTATCTGATATTCTCCACCCTTGCTGTTGTCTGTTATTTTGTTTGGGTTTCGGGGAACTTATGTTTGGGCTATTGGGTAACGTTACAAGTGTATCGAGCTCAATTACTCGATTATTTTTAGTTTTCATGGAAAGTGTAATCATATGTTTTTAGGTGTCGCAATCGCAAGATAATTTTTTTCTCATAGTGTCAAGTCAACTATCAAACTGAATCTGCGTGTTTGTTCAGCTTGTAAATGAAAAATAATGTTATTCAGTTTGCTGCCAATGTTAACTTTGATTCATACTGTCTGTCTGTGTATGTGAATTCCGTTACTTCTTATTTCGATACCCGCCGTATTTGTGTTGTTTTGTTGTTAGTGTTTCGTTATGACTTCGTGGTTGATTTCAGGCGCTTTCTAAGTGGTCTTGGAGGTTTTGTCATTTTAACCCATTTGAATATCGGAGTGTATTAATCTAACCTTATTTTGAAGTCGAATCAAAAATTTTCTATGTGGATGACAAGAAAATCTCCAGACCAATATGAGAACCGCTATACTGAGATATGTATATGGTTAAGTATATTTTCGTTGATGACTGATAGTGACTGTGATGTGTTGTATTTCGTTGTAAGTGTTGTTGTTACTTCTGTTAATGTATTTGTTAATATTTTCGAAGTTTTTGTATCGGGACAGAATTCTATGTTTGAATTTTACGTGAAAACCAGTCAGGAAATTGCTGTTTTGTTCTTCGTAGACTAGTTTAATTTTTAACTGCACCTTTGAAAAAAAATGATAAAAATCATAGTTTTGTTTTTCTCTATAGTTTTGGCTTTGGGATACACTTTTGTTGTCAATTATAGTCTACGTATATTCCTGGGTTTCCCTAAATTTCTTAAAATTTGAAATCGTGAATAAATTTAAATTTTTTATGATTGCGTTATTTCACGTTTTGCGTCTTTTTTCTCTCTTATTTTTTCATCTTTTCATGATCATGATTTTGTTGTTAATCCACTATGAATCTTTCACAGAAAACCCATAAAAATGCCATGTGTGTCAGAATTTATATAACGAGAAATATCTAATAATGGAATTTTTGACCTTTTCATTGATTAATAGCACAGCTTACTTATGTAGCAGTCTCATGTTTTTCACCCAATGTCACTTTTATTCGTAATTTTATAAAAAAAATCTGTACACTACGTATAGAAATAAAACAATTAAATCTGATTTTACAACCGTTATTACAATGAAAACTCATTCATTACTTTTAGTGCGCCAATCGAAATAAAATTGATACGTACTTGAGTGTTCGGTAATATATTATTATTGTTGTTGGGTATGACTATGCCCGCGGCCGAATATTACTGGCTGTTTATTGTGTTTTCATTGTCAGATGTTTTCAAATTACAGTTGTTTATCGGCTTCTTTCATCGAAGGCTAACTAAAATTTCATTGAAATTTTTGTCATATCAGCTGGTGTTACTTAACAAACCTCGATTCGAGTTGTTGGTTTTCATGAGTATACATTTGTTTGATTGTTAGTTAAGTTTATCTCCAAATAACCTTTATTCGGGCCTCCCTCCCAGCCGTTGTTACTCTTGTTACGTGTAACAGCGTAACAGACAGTTATTTTATTTGTACGGGGGAACGAGAGGCACGGAGGAGTTTCCACTTTTCATTTACAAACTTGATACGTTTGCAGATACAATTGAGGCGGATTGGTTGGTTGGACTGGACGTTGTATGGCCATGATGGACAACGACTGTATCATGTCCAACTCTGCACCATCGGTGGTCATGAACGGAGTGCACAACTCGGTGACACAACAGCTACATCATGGTTGCGTAACTCATTCACTTTGTGCAACATGTGCTTTGTCATATTTTTATTATTTATTCTAGCAATGCTTTAGAAATGAGAATATCAAGTAAATCATGATGAGCAACGTACAACCGTTGTTGTGAGTGAGATTCACATTTTTAAATACCTCTTATGATAGAGTGTTCAGCCCATTTTCGGGCAAGTTTTGAGGAAAAAGAACTAATAACTAGAGGAAAAAGAACTAATAACGTAGAAATCATTTGAAGAATGCCTTGTGCAAAAAATAGGCATTCTTCAAATGATTTCTACGTTTCCGGGACATGTGTCGAAAAATATTGAGTATACCTATAAATAGTGACTCAATCGAACCGTTATTTTCAAAGTGTTTGTCACTGACCAACTATATTTACTCTCTTTTCAGATTATCATGATTCGATGGACATCCCATCGACCTCGGCAACACACGCCAACACCTCAGATCACAATCATCAACACTCCATGTCAGTCAATCACAACTCGTCAGCATCGTTATCCTGTCTCAATGATGTCAGTCGCAAAACGTCTACACTTTCCGAGCGATGTCAACGCACTTGGGTAATTGAAATACGTTACACAATGTTACACTTGTCATAACATGTTACACCGTAACATTTGTCATAACTTGTTACACCGTGATTGTGATACACTTGTCATAACATATTACTCCGTGTTATACTTGTCATAACATGTTACAGTTACACCGTGTTACATTTGTCATAACTTGTTACACCGTGTTACACTTGTCATGACATGTTACACCTTCACATTTGTTACACCGTGAATGAAATAAAAGCAATGATATAACTTGATTTCAAAATCAACTTTAGTTTATTGTTTTTCAATTATTAATAACATTTATAATTGATTAAAAAATATGCAACGTTTTTTATTGCCAGGTTCGTTTAAACGTGGGTGGCACGGTGTTCCTATCAACTCGATCGACGTTGCTGCGCGACCCCAAGTCATTCTTCTATCGGCTATGTCAGGATGATCCTGATCTACCGTCTGATAAGGTTACTAAGCAAATTTTGGCTATTCCCTGAGCGGTTTCCGTTCCGTTTGGTTCGCTGATGGAAATCGCGAAACTATATTGTTTTCGAATTATCTTTTTAGAAGTTTTCCTGTCTAAACTAGTGCGTAGAGCGTCGCGTCAGCCTGAGAGTATGGTATTGCTAGGTTCTCAACCTGTTTGGGACGTAGTCGCATAACCTGACGCGTTGCTGTGTGGTTTGTGCCATTGTTTTTTGTCATTTACAGGACGAGACGGGCGCGTACCTGGTGGATCGTGACCCGGAGTACTTTGGCCCGGTGCTCAACTACCTGCGTCACGGCAAGCTGGTGCTCAACAAACACATCGCCGAGGAGGGCGTGCTTGAAGAGGCCGAGTTCTACAACTTGTCCGAACTCATTCGATTGTGCCAGGAACGCATCAAGCTCAGGGATTTGGGCAATCCAAATCAAGTACGTGTTTAGCTGAAAAAAAACTGATTTTTTAGTGAAATGGATTTTCCATATTGAATTCAAGACAAGACTAGATGTATCTATCAACCAGAAACCGAAGATTAGGTATTTTACTATAGATGCCTTTCTAGTCCAGTTGCAACTTTTTCAGATTTTTTTGTGACGTTGCGAAGGTTTTTGTAACGGCACGGCACCAACAGTTTTTAAACAGTTGCAACCCCACTATGGAAGCACCTAGTGGACGTTTAGACGTTAACAGTGCACTTTCAAAAAAATTTTGAAAAATGACTGAAAGTGTTTTGACTGATAATAGCATGTTTTCAGGGAATGTCATCATAATAGTAGAATAAGAGTTTCACTTTTTGTATGTGGGTTGATTGCAGACGCACACGGTGTACCGCGTACTGCAGTGTCACGAGGAAGAGCTGACCAGTGTTGTGTCCGCCGTTTCAGATGGATGGAAATTCGAGCAGGTTAGATACACTTTTTTCCCTTTGAGGACTTTTTCGTTACTAAAGCCAACTAGGCACACAAATATTGTATGGTGTTTCCATTGTTGTCAGAGAGATTAAACAAACTGACGCTCAATAATGACACACAATCCAGGTTTTGAACCAGGATCATCAGTTTTCGAGGCTAGCGCCCTACGATCTAGACTAGACAAGTCACATTCGCCCTCATTAAGCTAAATGATATACATACATCAGTTTGGTATTTTGTTATTCTAAATTGAAAACTATAAAATTTAAATAAACACTATTCTATATTTAATTTAATAAAAATTTGTAGCTACTGACCAACGGTTCGTCGTACCAGTACACGAACGACGAGCACCCCGAGTACCTGTGCGTTGTATCGCGTGAGTACCCGGACACCACCTGCGGCAACAACACGGATCGCGCCGATGCACTGCAGGCCAAGGCCCGGCGTCAGTAGCACACTATTTATACTGTATATTGCATGTCGTGAATATCTGAATTGTCGTGAATTGCTGTGTATCTATGTTTGTGTGCATTTTATTTGGTCTGGTTGTTTATGACTGAGATTAGGTTTTCCCGTTGAAGTTTTGGTTGTAGATTGAAGGTTAATAACTATTTCATGTTAACAGTTCAAAACTTCAGTTTCTGAACAATTAGGCAATAGGAATTTCTTGACACATTTGTTAGAAGTAAAGGCTATCTGATTGCAGTTACTTTATCAAGCTAGTTTCTGAGCATCTCTGAACAGTTTTTGTTGGCTCTTGAATCATGATTTGTGTTTTTTACATAGAGAACAACTAAGTTATGACTTTGTTCAACGATTTTCATCAACGCAAGTCTTTGTATTTTGTTTGCTAACTTCTCGAATTATCATTGTTTTATCACAACATAAAAATGTTTCTCAACTATGCAACTATGCCATTCTTTTTCTTTATAAAATTTTCTTTCTCTTCACATAACGTCTATATAAAACAAATTTTCGATAAATTTTAATACCTAAAACAATGAAGCTGACTTTTTTCATCTCATATAATACCAGTACGACATATTGATCGTTATGATGATCCTGTTCTCTATCTTAAAGAAATGAGCGAACATGAAAATCTGCTCATATTTTTCAAGTTTCTGTTTTTTCTTTAAATCAATTATTGTGTCATTTTCAGTTATATTGGCGTTAGGTTCATGCCAGTGCCTCAGCGTAGGTTCACAAACATGTATCTAATTGCCATAATGATTTAAAGTTTACAATTTCATTCTTGTCACATTTATTATATCGTCTACAACCAACCAACTCCCCAGTCTTGTCATTTCGTTCACTGTCATTATACACAACATTTTTTTTATGTTTTCCGCGCCATGCGTAGTCAATTTATAGACTTTTCAATGCTCCAACTTCATTTAAATTTTTTTTCTATTTGACTTTGATTGTCTCTGATGCCAGATATACATTTTTGTTATTTGATTTTTTATTAGCCCAAAATGTGTGCGCAATTTATTCCTTCAATTTGAATGTTATGTTGAAAGGTTACATCATGTTATTGTAATCGTCATATGTCTATCATGTTTTCGCGCCATGTCTGAGTCAGAATTTGAAATTACTTCAATGTTATAGAAATCTTTTTGTGATTAGTTATCGTTGTTGATGACAACATTTGTCATTACAGATGATACATGACATGACATGTATTAATTGATGTACACCTATGATCTTTGGGTGCCTTCATAGTCGAGTTGCAACTTTTTTTGACATTCCGAAACGTTTTTTGTTTCGAGATTTTCTTTTGTTTTTGTAGTTCCTAATCACAAAGTTCTGACAAAAACGTTGCAATTCGGTGAATGAAGGCATCCTCACTAACGCATTGTCACTGCATTTCCTTGTTTGTCAGTGTAAAAACACACCGTGTTTATCTGTTCTCTTGTCTTCAAATCACATTTATTTTCCATTTTGCTGGAAATTTTACTTTTCTCAAATACTTTTATTATTGATAATATTGACATTTATCAACATTGCTGTTTTGGAGTTATTATTTGTTAGGTGCGTTGTGTGAGCCGATGATGGGTTATTGATAGTAAAAAAATCAAAAATGAAAAAAGACAAAATTTTCACGATCACTTTTTTATCACAATAATTCATTCACCCGTCTATGATTCACATGTTACACATATACATATATCGTGATGATCAATGTTTTATAATCATTTTTATAGTCGGAAACAGTTCACCAAACTTTTAATTGTATTTCAAACTTTTTTCGGACCTTTTTGTGACATTTCAACATATTTCGGATCTCCAAATACAGCAAAAAATGCCAAAACAAAGAATTTCAAAATCGAAACGTCATGAAAAGTTTAGAAAAAGTTGCAACTCGACTATGAAGACACTGAAGATCGAGGTTTTAGTGCTTGCTTGCTCGATTGTTTGATGAAAATAACGAAATCGCCATCGAACCCGTAATTTCATGTTTTCGACTGTATCGATGATTTGCGTCACCGCCGCTGCTCTCTATCGCTCAAATGACAACATCTGATTATGAAGTTATGAACGATAATAAATGGTTATAGAGCCAAAATAACTTTGGTATTATTGAAATAATTAATTGTTAGAATGACAAATAATACGAATTAAGTGACAAATTCTTGAAAGTACAACACAGGCTTCTCAAAATCTGAGGAAATGCTTCAATTAAATTGCATAATTCAAACGCCTGGGCACAAATTTGCCGATTTGAGAGCCCGACAGTAATAAGTGTAGATGGGATCGACTTCTTTAGCCTTGAAGCACATGAAACAGGCAACACACGATGGAGAGCTCGACTCAGTGCAACCCGCGATTGATGGTGATTTGTTCACTGAAATACAAAAACCCTAATGCATAGTTATCGCGTGAAATCATGAAACTCAAACATAACTGACTTATTTACTGTCTCACTCATTCTTTCAATGAATTAGGGTGCCGTCATAGTCGCAACACCGTTATTTAGTTACAAGCAACTTCCAAAATCTAACACGCTGGGTATAGCGGTATTACGGTAGCCGCTGTGGATGCTGCTTATAACAAACTTTGTTGCAACGGACTATGAATGCACCCTTACGTAAAATTTGTTGATGATAAACACTAACCAAAAGGGTAAATGAATGTTCCAAGTGCATCGTTTTGTGGTACCAAAATGAGCCAGCAAATTACGGTAGTCATCAAACTGAAGGCACGCATGTCTGTTGTAATCTTTTGTTGTTGTTAAACGTGTTGCCGTTTAAATGTTGTTGTACTTGTTGCGTATTTTATTTAGCTCTTAAAACGAAATTTAGTGATATTTCCGCAGTTGGGATAAGAGTTGAAGAAACTGTACTTCCGATGGTCGCTATGTGGTACACAAAGTCGGATGGTAATCAGTGTTACCATCAAAAGTTATTGAATCAGAGCAAAACAATGATTAAATTATTGTAGTTGATCTCGCTCTGTCACTTAATTTACTGAATAGAACAGTCAAATGAATAAAAGTATTCACAAACATTGTTTATGAACAGTAGTAATACGAAACTGACAGTCACCAGCAATTGTGATCAAAATGCGCAACAAATTCGAGTTCATACAATCAAACTTACAGTTAACTAGTCTGGTATGATGACAACCAATGTCTCGTCCATACATAATTTTACACGTCATTGAACCACTAGCAGGACGAGGGAAGAAACCCTTTTTGACGGGAGTTTATGCAAAAGTTTAATTTGCTCCTCCAGGTTGTAAATAAAATGAACTCAAAACTGCAACCCCCACTGTTTGAGAAGGTTCCCCTTCATTTAAAGGATTAGCTCGTCCGCCAGTGATTGAACCGCTTATTGCCGGTTTCAACTAAATTGTTATGTAATAACCATAATGTGGAATCCAATTAGTAACACAGTCCGTTCACAGTTAAGTGAATGTTTTACTAAGTTTTTTTAAAAGTAAAAACTCATTCGATTTCCGACTGTGATTTCGAGCTCTTTACCAATGACACCGAGACACAAATTGTCATTTTGGTTATTCGGAGTCCGAAATTTATATAGTCAATTTTGACTTGATCTTTCAAATTGAACATGTTTTACATGCGTAGACTGAACGGCGGCAAAAAACTGTCTACCTATCCAACAAACTGTTTAAGTCACGTGCGCGCATCGTAACATGATTGGTTAAAAACGTCATACATTACTGAGTGACTGAATAGGTGAGTGAGTGAGTGAGTGAGTGAGTGAGTGAGTGAGTGAGTGAGTGAGTGAGTGAGTGAGTGAGTGAGTGAGTGAGTGAGTGAGTGAGTGAGTGAGTGAGTGAGTGAGTGAGTGAGTGAGTGAGTGAGTGAGTGAGTGAGTGAGTGAGTGAGTGAGTGAGTGAGTGAGTGAGTGAGTGAGTGAGGGAGTGAGTGAATGAGTTAAAGATTTAATACAGATGAGTTATTAATACAGACAACACAAGTTACCATTCGTTTTTGGGTGTCAAAAGAAACTAAACATCAACTACACTGCAAACAAAACTGAACATACCTGAACAAAACTGGTATTGAGTGAGTAATTTCACTAGTTTATTACTCAGTCAGTCAGTCAGTCAGTCAGTCAGTCAGTCAGTCAGTCAGTCAGTCAGTCAGTCAGTCAGTCAGTCAGTCAGTCAGTCAGTCAGTCAGTCACCGCTCGCAGTCGTGTGCATGCACACCAACAAATCAGCACTGATGCATGCAAATGTTATGTACTTGTCTTCATTTGAGTTTGGGAGTGTACAGTATGGTC
>OZ038446.1:12058215-12114333 GCA_964036265.1 Daptonema setosum
ATCAAAGTCAAATAGAAAAAAATTACAATAAAGTTGGAGCATTGAAAAGTCTATAAATTGACTACGCATGGCGCGGAAAACATAAAAAATGTTGTGTATAATGACAGTGAACGAAATGACAAGACTCGGGAGTTGGTTAGTTGTAGACGATATAATAAATGTGACAAGAATGAAACTAAAAATCATTATGGCAATTAGATACATGTTTGTGAACCTACGCTGAGGCACTGGCATGAACCTAACGCTAAACTACAGGGTGGTCCAAAAAAAATGACAACACTTTGAAGCTGAATAACTCTCGGCACAGGCATCTGTTTTCATTGAAATTTTCATGCATTTTCACCAACATATTAACTTAGAAAAATATATAAAAGCAAGGTGATCGGACAATCACAGCGGCCACCACGCATTAATGTTTGCAAAAATGCGCATGGGTCAAAAACCGCCTAATCGTGCATGCATATTCAAGGGATGATATGCACGTAAAAAATGAAACATTAGATTTTGCTAGTCGATGGTGAAAATTCCACGTTTAATTAAATTTTATCGATGGTTTTTAAGCATTTTGTTCAATTGGTTTATATTTTTTTCATTTTAAATAAGCAAACTAAACGCTTTTTCAATGTCAGAAGGAGATACACGCAGTTTTCACCTTTGAAACAAGATTTTATCTAATGAAAAATGAAATTCGAGAAATTTAAACTACAAATGTTTTAGAATAAGTAAAAAAGACTCTTGATTGATTACAGGCTAAAGTAACTGAGTTTATTGTTTCACAAATCACGTGTAATCCATGTCCTAATTGCTCGCTCGGTTTTTGACCCACACGCATTTTTGCAAACATTGATGCGTGGTGGCCGCTGTGATTGTCCGATCAGCTTGATTTTATATATTTTTCTAAGTTAGTATGTTGTTGATAATATCTGAAAATTTCAATCAAATCTGATCTCTGTGCCGAGAGTTATTCAGCTTCAAAGTGTTGTAATTTTTTTGGACCACCCTGTATGTTCCAATATAACTAAAAATGACACAATAATTGATTTAAAAAAACATAAACTTGGAAAATAAGCACAGATTTTCATGTTCGCTCATTTCTTTAAGATAGAGAAAAGGATCATAATAACGATCAATATGTCGTACTGGTATTATATGAGATGAAAAATGTCAGCTTCATTGTTTTAGGTATTAAAACTTTCGAAATTTTGTTTTATATAGAAGTTATGTGAAGAGAAAGAAAATTTTACAAAGAAAAAGAATGGCATAGTTGCATAGTTGAGAAACATTTTCATGTGTGATAAAACAAATGATAATTCGAGAGGTTAGCAAGCACAATACAGAGACTTGCGTTGATGAAAATCGTTGAACAAAGTCATAACTTAGTTGTTCTCTATGTTAGAAACACAAATCACGATTCACGAGTCAACAAAAACTGTTCAGAGATGCTCAGAAACTAGCTTGATAAAGTAACTGCAATCAGAGTCTTTACTTGAAACAAATGTGTCAAGAAATTCCCATTGCCTAATTGTTTAGAAACTGAAGCTTTGAACCGTTAACATGAAATAGTTGTTAACCTTCAATCTACAACCAAAACTTCAACGGGAAAACCGAATAACAGTCATAAACAACCGGACCAAATAAAGTGCACACAAACATAGACACACAGCGCGCATAGCTCACGTTTCACGACACGCAATATACAATATAAATAGGGTGCTACTGGCGCCGGGCCTTGGCCTGCAGTGCATCGGCGCGATCCGTGTTGTTGCCGCAGGTGGTGTCCGGGTACTCACGCGATACAACGCACAGGTACTCTGGGTGCTCGTCGTTCGTGTACTGGTACGACGAACCATTGGTCAGTAGCTACAAATTGTTCATTAAATTATATATAGAATTGTGTTTGATAAAATTTTATAGTTTTCAATTTAGAATAACAAAATACCAAACTGATTTATATCATTTAGCTTAATAACGGCGAATGTGGCCTGTCTAGTCTAGTGCGTAGGGCGCCAGCCTCGAAAACTGATGATCCTGGTTCAAAACTTGGATTGTGTGTTATTGCCCGTCAGTTTGTTCAAACTCTCTGGCCACAATGGAAACACCAGACGGTATTAGTGTGCCTAGCTGGCTTTAGTAACGAAAGAGTCCTAGAAGTGAAAAAAGTGTATCTAACCTGCTCGAATTTCCATCCATCTGAAACGGCGGACACAACACTGGTCAGCTCTTCCTCGTGACACTGCAGTACGCGGTACACCGTGTGCGTCTGCAATCAACCCACATACAAAAAAATGAAACTCTTATTCTACTATTCTGACAACATTCCGTGAAAAAATGCTATCATCGAACATATCAGTTTGGTGCCGTTACAAAAACCTTCGCAACGTCACAGAAAAATTATAATTAATTAATAATAGATCATCCATAGCCATAGTAGAAAAACCTAATCTTCAGTTTCTGGTTATTACTTATCTAGTCTTAATGAGTACGAAAATTTCATTTCACAAAAAAATCGTTTTTTTCCAGCCAAACACGTACTTGATTTGGATTGCCCAAATCCCTGAGCTTGATGCGTTCCTGGCACAATCGAATGAGTTCGGACAGGTTGTAGAACTCGGCCTCTTCAAGCACGCCCTCCTCGGCGATGTGTTTGTTGAGCACAAGCTTGCCATGACGCAGGTAGTTGAGCACCGGGCCAAAGTACTCCGGGTCACGATCCACCAGGTACGCGCCCGTCTCGTCCTGTAAATGGCTAAATTCAATGGCACAAACTACAGAGCAACGCGTCAGGTTATGCGACTACGTCTCAAACAGGTTGATAACCTAGCAATACCATTCTCTCAGGCTGACGCGACGCCCTACGCACTAGTTTAGACAGGAAAATTAAAAAAGCTATTTCGAAAACAATATAGTTTCGCGATATCCATCAGTGAACAAAACGGAACGGAAACCGCCAAAATTTGTTTAGTAACCTTATCAGACGGCAGATCAGGATCATCCTGACATAGCCGATAGAAGAATGACTTGGGGTCGCGGAGCAACGTCGATCGAGTTGATAGAAACACCGTGCCACCCACGTTTAAACGAACCTGGCAACAAAAAACGTTAAACTTTTATCCATCAATCAATTATAAATGCTATTAATAATTTAATAGAAAAACAATGAACTATAGTTGATTTTGAATGTCAAATTATATAATTGCATTTATTTCACGGTGAAACATGCTATGCCGAATGTGAAGGTGTAACATGTCATGACAAGTGTAACACGGTGTAACAAGTTATGACATATGTAACACGGTGTAACTGTAACATGTTATGACAAGTATAACACGGAGTAATATGTTATGAAAAGTGCATCACGGTGTAACATGTTAGGACAAGTGAAACATTGTGTAACGTCTTTCACTTACCCAAGTGCGTTGACATCGCTCGGAAAGTGTAGACGTCTTGCGACTGACATCATTGAGACAGGATAACGATGCTGACGAGTTGTGATTGACTGACATGGAGTGTTGATGATTGTGAGCTGAGGTGTTGGCGTGTGTTGCCGAGGTCGATGGGATGTCCATCGAATCATGATAGTCTGAAAAGAGAGCAAATATAGTTGGTCAGTGACAAACACGTTGAAAATAACGGTTCGATTGAGTCACTATTTAACGGTGTACTCAATATTTCTCGACACATGTCCCGGAAACGTAAAAATCATTTGAAGAATGCCTATTTTTGCACAAAAAGTGACCGTTAGTTATTAGTTGTTTTTCTTCAAAACTTACCCGAAAATGGGCTGAACACTCTATCATATATTTATCCATAAAAGGCATTTAAAATTGTGAGTCTCTCTCACAACAACGGTTGTACGTTGCTCATCATGGTTTCCTTGATATTCACAATTTACTCATATCGAAGGCATTGCTAGAATAAATAATAAAAATATGACAGAGCACATGTTGCACAAAGTGTAATGAGTCAAGTCACCATGATGTAGCTGTTGCGTCACCGAGTTGTGCACTCCGTTCATGACCACCGATGGTGCAGAGTTGGACATGATACAGTCGTTGTCCATCATGGCCATACAACGTCCAGTCCAACCAACCAATCCGCCTCAATTGTATCTGCAAGCGCATCCAGTTTGTGAATGAAAAGTGGAAACTCTTCCGTGCCCCTCGTTCCCTCATACAAATAATTGTTACGCTGTTACACGTAACAAGAGTAACAACGGCTGCGAGGGAGGCCCAAATAAAAGTTATTTAGAGATCAAGTTTAACTAAACTAACAATCAAACAAACTTATACTCATGAAAACCAACAACTCGAATCAAGGTTTGTTAAGTAACACCTGCTGATATGACAAAAATTGCAATGAAATTTTAGTTAGCCTTCGATGAAAGAAGCCGATAAACAACTGTAATTTGAAAACATCTGACAACGAAAACACAATAAACAGCCAGTAATATTCGGCCGCGGGCATAATCATACCCAACAACAATAATAATATATTACCGAACACTCAAGTACGTATCAATTTTATTTCGATTGGCGCACTAAAAGTAATGAATGAGTTTTCATTGTAATAATAACGGTTGTGAAATCAGATTTAATTGTTTTATTTCTATACGTAGTGTACATAATTTTTTTATATAAAATTACGAATTCAAAAGTGACATTGGGTGGAAAACATGAGACTGCTACATAAGCTGTGATATTAATCAATGAAAAGGTCAAAAATTCCATTATTAGATATTTCTCGTTATATAAATTCTGACACACATGGCATTTTTATGGGTTTTCTGTGAAAGATTCATAGTGGATTAACAAAATCATGATCATGAAACGATGAAAAAATACGAGAAAAAAAGAAGCAAAACGTGAAATAACGCCATCATAATTTGACAACAAAAAGTGTATCCCAAAGCAAAAACTATAGAGAAACACAAAGCTATGATTTTCATCAAAACAATTTTTCAAAGATGCAGTTAGAAATTAAACTAGTCTACGAAGAACAAAACAGCAATTTCCTGACTGGTTTTCACGTAAAATTCAAACATAGAATTCTGTCCCAATACAAAAACTTCGAAAATATTAACAAATACATTAACAGAAGTAACAACAACACTTACAACAAAATACAACACATCACAGTCACTATCAATCAGTCATCAACGAAAATACACTTATTAACCATATACATATCTCAGTATAGGGGTTCTCATATTGGTCTGCAGATTTTCTTGTCATCCACATAGAAAATTTTTGATTCGACTTCAAAATAAGGTTAGCTGAATACACTCCGATATTCAAATGGGTTAAAATGACAAAACCTCCAAGACCGCTTAGAAAGCGCCTTAAATCAACCACGAAGTCATAACGAAACACTAACAACAAAACAACACAAATACGGCGGGTATCGAAATAAGAAGTAACGGAATTCACATACACAGACAGACAGCATGAATCAAAGTTAACATTGGCAGCAAACTGAATAACATTATTTTTCATTTACAAGCTGAACAAACACGCAGATTCAGTTTGATAGTTGACTTGACACTATGAGAAAAAAATTATCTTGCGATTGCGACACCTAAAAACATATGATTACACTTTCCATGAAAACTACAAATAATCGAGTAATTGAGCTCGATACACTTGTAACGTTACCCAATAGCCCAAACATAAGTTCCCCGAAACCCAAACAAAATAACAGACAACAGCAAGGGTGGAGAATATCAGATAATTAAGGCAATAAAAGGTAAACGGACTCAAGTTTCATAACAAAATACACATGAGCGTGTTCTAAATGATAAGTAAAAAATTCTCAACTATCAGCTTAATTTTTTTTTGTTCACACACGAGACTGCTTAGAAACAAATGTACTTGCAGGTAGCTAATTATTATCCATTGATGTAAAAAATATGAAAAATCGTCTTTAGAGCATGCTAATAATCACTAGTCAAGCAATAAATAAACACAAAAAATGCACGAAATTTTCAGAAAGATTCAAATTCTCCATGTCAACAATGCCAACTTTATTCAACTATGGTTGAACTAAAGGATATAATCAACTTTACTCCAACGATTTTCTCGAGTGATTAAGTTTAACTGGATTACTTCTTTCCACTTTATTTTTTCTTATTTTCATCAGTGATTAAAACTGAAATGTCGGTACTTCTCCCTGCGCTCCTCATCATTGCGTCCGCTGCCCCGCTGGTGGCCACCGTTGCTCTGGTGTCGACGCTGAAACATCACATCCTTTATTATGGGTGAAAAATATTATTCAATCAGTATTCCCTGATTTCAAGGCAATATAGTACAGCATTCAGTGAATATATTAAATAATGGACTACCATGCAGTAGATAAAATATAACTGACCTTGAAATGTGGTGGTGCCACGACGTTGCGGTCGTCCCACGGCCGTTTGCCGGGCATGTTGCGTTCGTTCTGAGCCAGCTGCAAACAAACCAACCATTTAAAATATATCTTAATCGAACCATATTAAGGGAACGGCCTAGCGGCCGTCCCTTGATGATAATAATTTCATGATATGCCCCTACCAAGTACTGTTCGTGGTTACAGTACCCGACCAAGTCTGATTCCAAATGAAACAACCCATTCAAAAAAGCTCTCTACTAGTTTTAATCTGATTAATCCTCAGTATAAACCCTGCTAACTAAGACCGTTATTTTCGTCTACCAGAATCACTAATGCGAACCTGAAACGGATTAGCACCATTACTATTGCCCAGTGCCGACATGCGTTCCTTGCGACGGCGTTTTCGTTCACGTTTCAGTTCAACATCATCAACGCCATCAAAAGTGTCTTCGTTGTCGTAGTCGTCGCCCGAGTGAATCGATGGCGAACGTGGTTTTAGCTGATCCAGTGTAGACAGACCACCCGACCAGGAGCTCACTGAAATCGATTACAAAAGTAAAAAATGAAAGAGACATGTTGCAGACACGAGTTGTTTTTGTCAGAACTTATCAAGAGATCAAAAAACACCTTCCCATCAATTTTCGCCTGCCTAGTATAGTGTGTAAGGTGCCAGCATCGAAAACAGGTCGTTCTGGTTCGAAAGTGGCTTGAGAACATGCCTTGACACGAACCAACCATTGGATCCGTAGGTGCCACGTCGATGGTTCCACATGTCGGCGGCACTGTCACTCGCCTGACGACTGAACGACTTGGGTACCGTCAAAAAATTAGCTGAAAAAGCAATAACAGTTATACCTTTCCATGTTTTCCTGGCCATGGCCTTAATGAAATGGAAAAACAAACAAAATTATGTTGAGCTAAAAGGTCAGACGTCCAAACTTACATTTCTGGGACGGCGGTGTGGGCGAATCGGATGATCTTCGGCGATCCGTGCCGTCGGCCGATTTGTGGTTGTGACCGTGAGACGGACGAGGCGACGACGAGTGGTTGAGCGAGACAACGTCCGGTGATCTCAAACAATTACCAGTAATTTAGCATTCCAATATGATTAGGATAAGAAGATCGTTGTTATATCGCGAGCATAAATGACTTTAGACACGGTGGAATGCTAATAAACAATACAGTGGACCACCGTGAATTCGTTAAACACACCGTTTATGTCGACGAGAAGGCGAGGAACGGGCGGATGATGCCGGGCTCTCGCGAGCACCTAAAATAATATAATAATAAAACATTTCAGAATTTTTGACATTAAATTTACTTATTTTAGAAACAAAACATTTCCTCCAACTCAAAAAATTAAATTCACCTGCAAAAAGACAAGCTGTAACTAAGCAAAATTTCCCGACAATTATATATTTTTAATGGGCAATAATTGTGTTACGACTAACTGGACACACGCGATGTCTTCTTGCTCTGATATCCACTATCATGACGATGCTTGTCATGCTCACGGTGCTTGCCGACAACAGGCGATATGCTACGAGGCGCTGTAACATTTCACATAATCTTACCCAATTATCGAAAAGAAGTAATAATAAGAACAATCACAACAACAATAACTATAACAACAACCGCAACAATAACATTACGGGTTACAACAACAACCGTAACAACAAACCATCAACATCCAATCGTTTCTTCTTCTTGCGCTCACCGTCATGATGAGATTGCGGTCGATGGTGCTTCGGTGAGCCGGGTGGACTGTCCGATCGGGATTTGTGGTGGTGCGATGACGATTTGTGCTCATGTAATTCTGTAATTAAATTCATTAAAGTTGTTGTTTTTTTCACTTACTTGTGAAACAATAAAACGATACTTTACTAGCTAGTGTCTTAAAAACTTAAGGGCTAATTTAATTCAGAAATGATAATCAACCATAGCCTGCTACGGTTGGCTATTTAACGTGAAACTTGATGTTATAACAGAAAATTATTGAGATTATTATTTAATAACCTACGTTTCGGATATATACCTACAGAATAAAACCAAAGTGTATAAAAAGTTAAAACCAAAATGTATAAAAAGTTAGTTGAATTGAAATACATATTTATGCACCTTTCCTCCTTGTATCGGTCTCAATCGGACTGTCACTACGTCGTTTTCGATGGTGCGAATGTCGGTCGTCCGTCCGAACCAGTATCTTCTCTTCAGCCGATCGCTCTTCCTTCAGCCGTTCCTCCTCCTCCAACTGGCGCTTGCGATACTGGCGTTCTCGACGTCGCTCTTTCTTCGATAAAGACGCCTGAGAAGACGAACTGCCCGAACGGATTGAATCAACATCTTCATTGTTATTGTTGTTATGGGCAGGCGTCGGCTTTGACTTTGCGTTGCAGCTGTTGGCAATGCGTTCGAATAGAGTGGGCGAGGACTTCTTGGTTTCACGATCCGACGGGAAAGACGACTGACGAGGCTCTGCTTGACCATTATTATTACCGACATCATCGTCATCATCTGGATCACGTTTCTCGTCTTCCAGTTCATCCTGCAAGTAGTTGAAAGTTTTCAAGTAGTATTTGGCTTCTTTCTATTAGCCATATTCACCAGCAGTGGGCGAAAATTTCGACTCCAGAATCTGAATTCCACCTTTCTGTTTCTGGTAACCTGGAACTCAACCCTAGCAGTCTAGACCAGCTCATTTTTTATTAACAATTAGTAAGTAACTGGCTCAAATGAAATAAATAGTCAAACAAACAACAAACTTGTGAATGGTGCTTCTTCTTTTTCTTCTTCTTCTTTTTCTTTTTCTTCTTCGATTCGCCTTCACCGTCGTCGCACTCATCCTCTTCAATGATGGTCTCTTCTTTTGGTGAGTAATCATCCTCATCACGATTCTGCAACCAACCAAAATACGGTATTTTACCTTCATAAATTAGCTTCTAGACTCCCAAAACCTGATCGCTGTTAAAGAATATAGACACTGCGATTCATGATTTTGTACGTCCTAAATCTGGTTTTAACCTACAGAAATGTAAATCTAACCATATGCTTCTTCTTTTTCTTCTTCTTCGGTGGCTGATCCCCGGAATCTTCGTCGACTGGACGTATTATCGAGTCACAAGATGAGTCACCCGGTTTCCCCTAAACCAATCGATCAATTAAATAAAAATACTCAGTTCAACTAGACTCATTTAACCAAGTCTTCAGTGTTGCACAAGCTCAAAGTAGAAAAAATCATTTTATGTAAACTAATAAATGGAAGACATACCTGACTGGCAAACGAGGGTGGCGATGACTTTTTCTTCCTCTTCTTTTCACTGACCGAGCGGTCACTGGATGCGGCCACGTCTTCATTACCACTCAACACCACCGAATTGTACGAGTTATCACGTTTGATGAACTTCATTTTCAGTCCACCACCGCCGATCGACGGAGATTTTTCTTCCGAAGACTGATGCTGATTGAAACGCTGCTGGATACTGGATGTGGGTGTGGAGTTGTTGTTGTTGTTGTTGTTGTTACGACTGTTGTTGTTGTTGTTGTTACGACTGTTGTTGCTGTGCGTGCTGTTGTTGTCGCGATCAGATGAGTCTTCGTCGTCATCCTCGTAGGGCACCTGCATCACACAAATACCATTATAAACAAAATTACAGATAATTTTATGCATCATTATTTTTATTGATTTTATTATCATTGCAAATTATCATCATAATAATTTTGTATTACTGAGTTGTCCTCTTTTCCTGGAGAAAAAAAGTGAGTTTCCAATAGTCAAAATATTACGCCCTTCCACGGATCCTAATAACAAATATACTCTACTTCAATATGCCCTACTTCACATCAAAAGCTAAAACCAGTCAAAAAGTCCCAAAAAATACCATCTAACCAATCGTTTAGCGGTTGCACCCTCACCCTTGTGTATCTTGTGGTTGGTATCATTGCCAGCACCCAACGATCGCTTCTTGATGCCCAAACCGTACTGTTTCTCGCGTAAACTGGTTGCCGTTGCTGACTGTCCAGCCCCGATGAGCTTGTTGAACGACGAGTTTGACTGTGATGTGTTCGTGGACGACTTGGTGGACACGAGTGGCGGTACACGATGAGTTGGAGGGCCTGAACACAAATACGCCAATTTCGTTTGCGATTTCGGGAGATGTATGCAAATCAGTGTTCGGAGCCAAGAAAGATCAGTAAATGAGTGAGTGGATGAGTGAATGAGTAACTGAGTGAGTGAGTGAGTGATTCAGTGAGTAAGTGGATGAGTGAATGAGTAACTGAGTGAGTGAGTGAGTGAATCAGTGATTGAGTGAATGAGTGAGTGCGTGATGAACGATCGACTTACCGGTAGTGGCCTTAAGTGTCCCATCGGGTGCGTACTTGTTGACGACTACAGGGTGTGCCGATCCGATGTGACTGTGGGTGGACGATGAAGCCGAATTGACCGGTGACCACTGACTGCTCGATACGCTGACCACGCGCTGTTGCGGACCGACATGCGCTATCGGTGTTGACTGTCGCGCGTAGAACAGCATGTACGCAGCCGCTTGCGACACCGCACTGTTGCGAGATACTGCCGAGACCTGCAACCAATTGTGGTCGATATAAGATCTGGTCGCCTTAGAGAAAGTTAACGATTTGTTGAATGAAAACCAACTATGAGATTTTCCATCCGCCCCGAAAATCGGATTGACAACAAAAAAACACAACCCATTTAAAATAGTCTAGCTACTGAAGATTCCCACACACACAACCAACAGAAGCATTACGTAAAAAGAAGTATCGATGAATAAACCGGTAAGATAAAAACGTATGAAAACAGCATCAAAAGCGTTACTGCAAAAAGTAGCGCAACCTTTCCATCATCGCACTGCATCCAGTGATCGCCATTGGTTCGAATATAAGCCATGTAGTGACCGCTATGGGTTGTGTGGCCGTGGTGCACGATCACACCAAACAACTTGTATATATACTGGGTCGAGATGTTGTTCGTTGCGGATGGCGACATGTACGGACGCAGATCCAGTCGATCCTGCAATTACAAGAGTTTTGATCGGCAAACTCGTGTTTACGTTGAAGTGAAACCAAAACTTTGCTGACAATTTTTGGCATTAACATAACTGATTATCTTCATGTCTAACTTCGTACCTTACCCATGAAATATCGTGAGTCATGACCACAACAGTCTTCAAGACTCTTGATGCTCTCTTATTTTTCCTCGGCATTACACCAATTAGCCATTATTTACCAAAACTTTCGATGACTGGTATAAATTGATTAAAATAATGGAACAATAGTAAGAATATTTCTGAGCCACGGTATTGGTAAGAATATTTGTTAAGGCTATGAACAAGATGCCCACCTTGTACTGTACGAGTCGATTTATCTTGCCAAAATGATCAAATCGCTTCAACTGGATGGTGAGAACATGCGGTGCCCGGTGGATCGTATATCGTTTGGAGGCTTTCACGTTGCGACCGCATCTAAAAATGTATTTGGCTGATTCACGAAAAAGAGAAAATAAATATGAAAACAATTACAATAATACACATGACGGGTTTTCACATTTTCTCATTAGTTCAAATGGGTTGTTAGAAATCAGCCGAAATCATGATTTTTTTTCCAACTTTTCGCATTTGTATGCATTGGCACCGGACAACTCCTCGGCCCGGACCATGTGCTTGAGGGCATCCTCCAGATTGCTGCAGTGCTTTACATCGACCGACACATCCAGGAACGGGTCGTACGTCTCCGATTTGGCCTGGCACGAGTAGCATTTCACTGCAAAACAAACGTTGCGGTTACACTATAAAAAATCATTGAATGAAAAAGAAGAAAACGTTCTTATGAGTTATGACCGTTCAGTTTACGTTACTTGTTTTTTCATAATCAGATAAGAATGGAAATGTACCTCACATGTGAACTTTTGAATTGCCAATAGTCAAGGATACGGATACACCACAAAAAACATTTGATACATCCGTTACATCCACAATAATTTTTGTTGTTCAAATACGGCAAAAATATACTCACAGTCAGTCACAACGAACATATAGTCGTAAATTAATGTACTAAATTAACTCCGAACCGCACATTGAAATTTTCACCTAGTAACGGGAAACCTCAGTCTTCATTATATTGACTGGTTTTCATAAAACAAAATGAAAACGAACCAGCAAGCGCACCGCATTGACTGAAGTATAATAAATATTTATAACTACTTCGCATTTCGACCTAACTAGAAACATATTTACCAACTGCAACTGAGAACTCTGAGATTCCATCCAATTCACTGGCATTATAGTCAATAAAACATTTAAGATGGTTTCAGAAACTTCAGGTTCATTGTCCATTCACATATATTTGAGCATAATAACATTCCTTCTGAACCAAGTTCTTCTTATTCAATATTCAAGATTCAATTATATACGTATTTGTCTGACATAAGCTAATAAGCGTGCGTGAACAAACAATTTATGTGGCATAGTGTGTGCCCAAGTAAGATTGTACATCTCTATTCTGTTTAGTCATGCCTAAGCTACGCATCATCAAAACAAACCTACTACTACTACGATATCCATTCACATCTTAAAATAGATCGTAGTAAATTAGTAATAATAAATATACATTATATATAGATTTAGCCTAATAACACAATAGCGGGCATTTTATAACAAATTACGCCTTCTGGCAACCGTCCCAACCAGCAAAATCGTGAGAAATAATACCGGTGTTTTGTACAAACGCCAAAAACCTACTATTTCCTAAAAGCAATTAGGCAAATGGCAAGCCCAAAAGCAATCACATGATAACGATAGCTGCGATTATCCGGAAGAATGAATACAGATAAAACGATTCACTTTGATTTAAATTGTTCATATATGACTTATAAACATTCTTCTTGCCAATAATACATGATTATTCTAACATGCCAAACTTACAAAAGTTAAACTAACTGGAGACGGTAAAAAAGCTTAGCACAAATATTTAAATATTTTCCGAATTAAAGTAAACTGGTATGTTGATTTGATGGTGAACCTTAAAATGAACTTCGCCCAGATCATAGTTCATATTTAGTTAGTCAGCTCAATCCGCCATTAAATAAAAAAGGATATAAGATGTATGCTAGTCAGACTAATACAGAGGGCACATGCGTAAATCAACCAACATGCGGTGAAACTCAGTTCAGACTGTACTCACACGCACGACTAGCATGTACGGGTACGGGCATATGCATCATGGTATAATCATCAGCCAATAAGCACATTCTTGTTACGCAAGTCCATACGGTAGACTTATGCCAGGTTTTGAACTCAATTCTACAGTTTAAAGGGCTGGCACCTACTAGAATAGACATAGACAAGCAACACATTTGTAGTATGGATAGTAGCATGATACGTCAATAATAATAATATAATAACATACAAGATATAACAACAATACAAAGGTAAAACCTTGGATTTTTTTAGTTTGATCTAGAGCGGCAGCGAAATGAATTGTATAATATAAAGTTTTCGCTCATTCGTCATCTATGAAGTATTTCCAAGCCAACCCACATAAATACAAAACCAAAAAGTATTTTTGCATTTTGTTAAGAATCGTATAAACTGCTGGGTCACAGAACGAAACAATGTTTAGATTTCAAACTCGAGTGGACATTTTTAAGAACTTTAGAAAAATGTGTTATGCAGTAGACTTCTTAATTGACCCAACATAACACAACTACTATGAAGAAACAAAAATAAAAATAGATACACAAAAATATAATTAACGAACCAGTATTCAACCAGAAGCCGCCAAAAATCCTACTGATGATGTTGGTCTCTTTGGAAAACATGTCGAGTCTGAAGTGGGGAACAATGAGTCAATAAATTAAACTACATATACTTACATACCATAATTATTTCCATTGCCAGCTTATTTTTTCACTGAGACTTCTCATTACTGGTACGGAAACCAACAGGGCGAACCTATACCATTCAGAATGGTGTTTCGTAGTGGCCTTGGCCGGAGAGGTTTGATAAATTTACGGGCAAGGCAATGGCATAAACCTCAGAGCAACGTGTCAGGATCTATGTCTCAAGTCAGGTTTCGAGCCTACGACCACCAGTTTCCAAGGCTGGGCCCTAAGCACAAGCCTAGACTGGCGACAGATAGAAGTTAAATCAGAAAAAAATTCACACACCATTTTTTCATTTTGTCAAACCACGTCTTTAAATAAGTCGAGTTAATCTATTTAAAATCAAAATAACCAACTTTTCGTAACCGCATTCGACAAAACGCGCATTTTGCATGGCGTCGAGCAGAAAACGCAGAAACTCGTGCGCATCCTCCTGACGACCGTGGACGTATGAACGCATGATCACTGACGAACAAGTGAATGTGAGTCGGTGAGTTTGTGAGTAGTAAAGGAGTGAAGTGAGCAACTCAGTGTCTAAGTGAGTATGTGAATATATAAACGCTTGATCACTAATGGAATGACTGTGAGTAGTGAGTGACAAGTGAATGTGAGCACGTGACGTGAGGAAGTCATTGAGGACTGAAGTGAGCGAGCGAGTAGGAAAGCATCATCAAACAGGTGAAGACAGTGAATCAATGAACAAAAGTTGACCCAAAAGGTGCCACCAACTTCGCATTCGATTGATCATGGCACGCGGCTGGAATGAGACGTTGCCCTGAGCGTGCATCTTACGTGCCTGCTCCACGCACAACTTGAAGGCGCAGATGGTGCAGAAGCCTTTGATCTGCGCCGTACGACCTGCAATCAACTGTTTGAAACGAAACAATTCCAGCAGTCGGTTACGATACCAGTAAGTCAAACAATACCTTATTAGTCTTGTGTACTGATGATTTTTATGTCATGGGCCTGGTCTTAAGACAAAATGAAAATAAGGATATGAACAAGTCAGCATATTCTTATTTTCATGATGTTGAGGTTCACTAATCAGAACGATTTTTTCGGTTGATCATACAACGCCATCGACGGACTCGGACAACATCCATATTGATGGACAGCAAAAATTAGAAAGTTATACGTGTGGTGTGACTTTATATTTTAAACATGACATGACAATAAATACAAACGAAAACGAACAATGCCCCGGCGTGGCGGGATGAACGTTGATGACGTAGTGGAGCAGTGGTGCCGTGTTGAGCAGCACCTGCATGACCGAGTTGAGGAAGCACGTGTTGCCCATGTTGTGCAGACCCATGCGTACTGCTGTCACGCCCAGCTAAACATCTAATTTATGTAACATAATAATCGACAATCAGTCAATTAAACATGAAGTTCAATCACCATATTAATTATTTAGTCCACCTCATTCATAAAATCACTATAACCTTAAAAGCCTTGGTGGGGGGGGGGGACATCCCATATGGGTATAAATAATCCTAAACCCTGGATCAAGTCTGTAAACAAAATTTCACTCGGACCGTTTGACGGATGTCTTTAAATACAAAAAAATATCAAGCGGTCACCAACACTGGGATTCCAGTCCATATAAATGGGCACACTGGAATCTACGAATTTAGCGGGTGCGGGCACGCCATCATTTGGCCAGAGCTCGTTAGGGTTGGGACCAGCCGAAGTGGGACTGGTTACCGGTGTTGTTGTTGTTGAGGAGCTGTTGTTGTTGGTGTTGTTAATGTTTGTGTTGTTAAATGTGCCCTTCAATGTTTCTCCATCCGACTCAGACGCCAGACTGCCAGGCGTAGCCGGTCGCGGAAACATTTTCGAATTCGCTGTAGTAAAATTGTTATGTTGAAATCATATTACTTTCGTAGCTATCTAATTTACTTAATTAAAAGTTTGTTTTAAAAAATAATTAGCTCTAAAAATGTTTGAACAGTATAACAGCAATGTCTGAAATGACAAAAAACATCCGAATAACTAACGCTTACTAGCGTCTGTTTTTGCGTCTGCATCTACCAGTTTGTTGGTCATTATTCGCGGCAGCATCATAGTCTTGGGCTTCACCGTTTCTCCCTGAACATTTTTGTTATTAGATCGTATATGATGAATGTAGTAAAATAAATTAATCGTCAGAATTGTCGCTCGAAGAATGAAAAAGGCACTGACATAACATGGTTTTTCCCATCGAATAAGTAGTATTTGTATTACTTGAACAGCATAGTAGGATTGTGTTGTGACAGTGATACTGATTCTGCTCTACCTATATTTCTTAATCTGGTTCTGCATCGATGGTTAACTAAATTTCAACGAAGTTAAACGTCAATACAAAGAATACATACTGTAGGCAGTAAATTAGAATACAAACTGTATAACATAGAATGTCAGTAACCGAAGACAACGGAAAGCTCGGCCCGATACCAAAGTATGAATTATCCGGGTTATTTTTACCGACCACACCTGAAATCAGTTATGTTTTGTTAAGATAAAAAGTGACAATATAAAGGGTTCGGATTTCTAGCATAAGCTCAACGACCTCGACTAACGACGTTACACGACTGGTTCACTCAATCCATTATTATATATGTTTAACATGTTAACCAACCTGAATATGTAGACCTGGATATGCATGGATATAGTCAGCATCTTACTTTACTAGTAAATACGTGTTTATTCGATTATGTGTAGGCGTATTATCTTATCTTATTCTTGTATATGTTCTATTATAAGTGATCATTGTATTCTTAAGATCTTTATCCATATGTGAGTGGCAAGCAATATCTATAATAAAGTCAACTAGTGTGTACACATCGGCTTGTCATCACTTACCCCGCGAAAATTCATCCCTCACAAAATGATCATGTGAAGAAAGTAGTTTCGATTCCTGTGTAGCTACAGGCGATGCGGTAGCTCGTGAAGTTGAGGCTTTCCCGAGCAGCACGTAGCGACCCTTGAGCGAGTCGGCCACCGATTCAAACGGTTTCGAAGACGGAACAAACTGGAAAATTAATTCCAATGGAATCGAAACGATTTATGCATCGGTAATCGCGACCCGTCGACCGGTCGACCCGTCGACCGAGATCGGTCGACCGGCCATTTGGAGGTTTTTAGGCTGCCTACATAGCTGGATAGGTTTAGAAGGCTAGGCATGAGCATCAAAATTAGGTTTCTGTGTAGGCTTAGGCTTAAGCTTAGGTTTTTGCGATAGGCTCGAGCGCTACGCGCCCGAGCCCATACAAAAACCTAAGCCTAAGCCTAAGCCTACACAGAAACCTAATTTTGATGCTCACACCTGCCAAACTGTTAGTATAGTGCTCCAGAATAACTTTTGTAAACTTAAGTCGGTGCTAGGAACTAAGCCGAAGCCGTACAAACAATATCAAAATTCTGGGTCGACGGGTCGACGGGTCGACGGGTCGCGATAGCCGTTATGCATCAGGGGCGGTTATTGTCGACCAGTCTATTTAGAGTCTATTGGGCTTCTTACATAGTTGGTTAAATAGGGATAAGCACAGTAATGGAACGGGGAACAGGAAGATAATGGGCAAAAGATGAAAAATAAACAGTGTGTTTGCCGTTTGGTCCAACCTTAACACTTTGCTCGAGTACGCTGCTTACGTTACGTCGCAATTGCTGATCCACGTTACTTGCCGCGTTGCCATTTGCCTGAACCGTTCTTTTTATGAAATTGGACGTTTTGACGCAGTTGCTCGTCCAAACTCGCTACGCCCATATCGTTTTATTGTTAACAATACTCGAATAAAACGGGCTTTTCTTCAGAAATAAAACTTAATTCGGAATTATTAATTTCTGCAATAATAATGTTCGGCAAAAAACTTTCTCTAAACTTTTTTAAAGTTATCAAAGGTGTGTGTAAAAAGGCCCCCATACACGTCCAAATCCTGGCTAATCTAGATTACCCTAGGTTAATCTTTTTTCGTAGTGTAAAAGTATACCCATGGCTAATCTTGATTAGCCATGGGCATACTTATACACTATGAAAAAAGATTAACCTAGGGTAATCTAGATTAGCCAGGATTTGGACGTGTATGGGGCCAAAGTGACAAAATATAAGCGATGGAGTGAGTGAATGAGTGAATGAGTGTGTGAGTGAGTGAGTGAGTAAGTGAGTGAGTGAGTGAGTGAGTGAGTAAGTGAGTGAGTGAGTAAGTGAGTGAGTGAGTGAATGAGTGAGTGAGTTAGTGAGTAGGTGAGTGAGTTAGTGAGTGTACGGAATAAAGAATGGTAACAAGATACGTTTACCATGCTATAACACTGTGCTTTATTTAGTGCAATTGTGCAAAATATGTTCATAGGAAACGTTTTTGATAACAATACAGCTTGGCCAAGCTATATCAACGAAAAAGATCATGTCCCCGAAATTTTTATTGTGCGCCAAAAGCGGTTTTGAATTTTAAACTTATTCTCAAAAATGAAGTGCCCCCAGAAATTTCTGACTAAAGCGAGAGTTATACTTCAACGCACGGCGCACGCGCACGCACTGGTGCGCCAAATTGGTTATACTTCCGGCACACGCGCACCCCGCGCACTCAGCCTGCCTGTGCGCAGCACGCGTGCGCTGCCCCGTTTTGTTCCCGTGCGCTGAAAATCTAAATGATTTAATATTTTCATGCGTGCGCCTGTCTAAAATAAAATTGAAGAAACCAATTTTTCTACGGAATTCGAGAAAGTATGTTTGAAAGGTTACTGAAACAACTGGGATAACATGTTTTCATGAAGAAAGAGCTAATTTTTGCAGGTTTGCACCTGAATTTCACAGGTAGGTGAAATGTCTTTTTGGTCCTCTTTCAACGCTGAAAACAATTTACCGGGGTAACCAGCAGTTGCCAACAATCTAGTTCGACCCAAATTTCTTATTTCAATGTGTTTCCATGAATTTTTTAGTGCGTGCGCTAGATCACTATTTCAAGAAGTATAACTCTCCGAGCGCACGCGCACCTTCTATAGAAACGGTGTGCCGCGCACGTGCGCCGAAATCGGTGCAGAGCACGCGTGCTGCCGGCTCTCGGCAGCCCAGTTAGATAGCGTTAAAGTATAGCGTCAGAAAGTTAGACTAGTCTCTCCTCGCGAGCCCTGCCCATACTTTATTATTACAACTGAACTGGGCTCTTGATAAGAGCGTTGAAGGCTCTCGAGCTGAGCCTCGATAGCTCTCCTCGAGAGCCCAGGCTGTATTGTTGAAGTATAGGCAGGGCTCTCCTCGAGAGACTAGTCTCAGCTGCTGAGCCCGAAACAAGGCTCTCGAGCAGAGCCCAGCCTATACATACTTTAACACTGTCCAACTGGGCTCTCGAGGAGAGACCCGAGTGCTATTCTCGAGAGCCGGCAGTAAGACGTGCACGGAACCAGTGTCTCTACTAATCGAAACAAAACAATGTTCTGCTCAGTTGCATTGAATTAGGCGCAGTGTTAGTCTGTCTTACAAATGTTGTGTGATAAATAAGTTATTTCTTTTAAAAAATTCAACGCGCACCAAAAGCAGATTTGAATTAGATGGCGCGCAAAACCTTTTCGCCGCACAAGAAACTGTGGATACGCTATAACCCTATCCATATGGTAAGCTTCACTTAAATTTAATTTAATTTAATTTTATTCGAGGTTATCTGATGGAACAATGAGCATTATAAAAATTTGATGGTTTGACCCGAATATATGTATCAGCGATAAACCTGAGTTAACCTCCTGTTATTCAGGGGGAGAGAGAAAAAAAAATGCATAATGATTAAAATCACAATGAATAAATAATGGGTAGAGTCACAAAACGTTGTATACTAAAAATAAGCAATAAAAAGAAAAAATAAGTCAAGTTAAGTTAGCGGACTAACATTATTTGTGTAACACTAACAGATACGAACAGGAACGATAAACCACCATGCCAGGGTGACGAAGTGAGCGGAACAGGATTTTAATTGGTTGCACTAGATAAAGATCAGTTGAGTAATATCAGTGATAGCCTAACCCTGACCCACGAGATCTGACAAAGCTGACAAGTAGGTCCCTGCGAATCGGTCCTAATTTAAGTGAATCAGGTAGGTCATTATAAAGATTTATTTGTCTATTTATGAGAAAATTTCCACGAACATTGGTATGGTGTCTATGCTTTTTAAGTCTATTTGCACGAATATCAGACCACTCAATCAGAGCTACCGGACAGTAGAACTTATCCCTGGTAAGGCGGATGACCATGATAAGAT
Organism: Daptonema setosum; assembly: GCA_964036265.1. Taxonomy (NCBI): domain Eukaryota; kingdom Metazoa; phylum Nematoda; class Chromadorea; order Monhysterida; family Xyalidae; genus Daptonema; species Daptonema setosum. The sequence goes on from OZ038446.1 coordinate 12,078,703, forward strand.
CGTTAGTTTTCAGCCTGTCTTCTAGTGTTGGTAATTTCAGAATAACTAATCGGTCAATATAGGATAGTTGGCGGTCCTCTGGGTTGGCATAGGATATGTTGAATTTAGAGAAGCGATGTTGAATTTGTTCTATCCTAGATATTTGAGTTTTAGTGTGGAACATGAGCACTTGTGAGCAGTATTCAATTAGGGGAAGAACAAATATTTTATAAAGTTTGATTTGGAAAGACATAGAGTGATTTTTGAATGAATTCCTAATAAGTGCAACCCTGAGATTAGCTTTTTGGCAAATGTCAGAGACAGCAGGGTTAAAGCTGAGATTATTATCAAACCAAATACCAAGATCTTTAATTGAAGTTTTAGTTTGTAAAGGAAAATTATCAATAAAGTACGTTGGTGGATCCTTATTATTTATATGATCTCCATAGTGAACACAGGCAGATTTACCAGCATTAAGTGACATGCCGTTTAGACGACACCAATTTGCGATAAAGTTTAAGTCTGTTTGTAATTTAGAGATGGAGTCAAGGGTATCACGTGGCATAACTATCTTAGCATCATCAGCAAAGAACAGAGGGATGGCGTGACGAATTCCAGCAATGAGGTCGATGGTGTAGATGATAAATAAAATAGGACCAAGTACAGAGCCCTGGGGAACCCCAGATAATACATGATCTTTGCCTGATTTAAGACCTGCCATTTTGACAGTTTGTGTTCTATTGCTTAACCAGTCAGATATGATGTTAACAACTTTGTCATGAACTTTATAGCGATGTAGTTTAGCAATGAGGATATCATGAGGGACACAATCAAATGCCTTGGAGAAGTCAAGGTAGATAACATCAACAGGAATTTTTTTATCTAAAGCAGTAGTAAGATGATGGAGTAAGGTGATCAGGTTACCCGTGGTATTTCTACCAGGAAGGAAACCAAATTGCGCGCTGGGCAAGAGCTCATTTGATGCAAAATGTTCAAGAAGGTAGTCCTTAATATATCGTTCAAACAGTTTAGAGTCAGCACAGGTGATTGAGATAGGCCTAAAATCATTTGTTGAGATTGGACACGATTTTTTCGGAATTGGCGTAATAAATGCATGTTTCCAATCAGTAGGAACAGTACCAGAGTCGATACTGGCCCCATACACGTCCAAATCCTGGCTAATCTTGATTAACCCGGGTTAATCTTTTTTCGTAGTGTATATGTATACCCACGACTCAAATCCTGGCTAATCTTGATTAACCTAGGATACATTTTCCTATCAAAAAACACTGCGAAAAAGATTAACCCGGGTTAATCTTGATTAACCCGGGTTAATCTTGATTAACCTGGGTTAATCTTTGCGGTCATTTGTGCGAAAACTTAATTTTCATAATTTAGCAGGAATGAATTAATTTCTGGACCTGGAAATTTTTTGTATGCAGGCCCAACGATCAGCATGATCCAACCGATACTCATGAGATTTTTTTAAGTTTACCCAACTTTATTGATAATAAAACTTCACACCTTGAGCGTTCGAACAAATGAACGCAAAGATTAACCTGGGTTAATCAAGATTAACCTGGGTTAATCTTGATTAACCCGGGTTAATCTTTTTCGCAGTGTATTTTGATAGGAAAATGTATCCTAGGTTAATCAAGATTAGCCAGGATTTGAGCCGTGTGTATACTTATACACTACGAAAAAAGATTAACCCGGGTTAATCAAGATTAGCCAGGATTTGGACGTGTATGGGGCCAATAACATTAAACAATTTTGAGAAGGGCAGGGTGAGAGAAGCTTCAAACATTTTAAGGAGTTTATTACATATTGAATTTATCCCACAACTTGTTTTACTAGATAACATCTTAAAATAAGTACCGAGGCCAAAAGGGTTTACAAGCGGGATCGGTTGAGTCACCAAAATGTTATTAACAGGAAAATTAACTGCGTTTTCAATGTCAAGTGAGCTAAATTTTCGATTATTAAATGAACCGGCAAATTGTTCAGCTAATGCATGAACTGCCTTGAAATTGTTATCGATATTCTCTCCTCTGCAATTTGTAACTGGTAAAACGTCTTCATTATTATTCATAGCTTTTTTAATGAAATTCCAAAATGTTCTATGATTTTGGTTTTGTAGGTGAAACTCTTGATACTCTAGTTCCTCAGTTTCTTTAATTTTATGCAAGCGTAATTCTGCAAAGATCAAAGCAGCTTTAGTTTTGAGATCCTCTTTGTGTGATTCCCATTTCCTAGTGAGTCTACGCACACATTGCTGGGCGTTTACGCATTGGAGAGAATATTGATGGTTAAGTTTACGAGGAAACTTCTTAGGCACAAAGTTAAGTAAAACAAAGTCAATATGAGAGATAATACAGTTATAAATATCATTGGAATGTGCACAACTGGCAAGTAATTGATCCCAGTCGAGATTGTTGAGGTAATCTCTTGCACCCTGTATATCAGCTTTATCAAAATTCCAATAAAATTTACTTTGGGGTTTGCTCTTAGTTTTGTTCATGGTCTTTCCAACAATGATATCAAAAGTGATGGAGTTATGGTCAGACAAGTGACCCAACTCACCAAGTTTTTCAAGGTGAACTGAACAATTAAGAATAATGCCCTCATAAGAGAAGACCAGATCTAGAAAATTAGGGCCTCTAGATGGTGACATAACGTGTTGACTAAGTCCAAGATCAGTGAGTGAATCAAATAAAGATACTAAGTATGTAGGAACAGTATCAACATTTCTAGGAAATTTAGACCAATCAAAAGGTGAATTGAAGTCACCAAACAATATTGGGTTATCCAAGCCATTTAGGGAATTTAAGAATGCAAGAAGTGCAGAGTCAATGACTTGAGTAGGCTTACGGTAAACTATGATAAGTGAACAGATAAATTCAGGTGAGCATTCAACTTCAACAGCTAGGGTCTCAAAATCCGTGGTTGATTTAGTCAAATGAGAAAGTTTGGTTGCAGTCAAATTTGAGGGGATGGCCAATAATACTCCACCACCGAGTGTACATCTATCATTACGGAAAATTTTATGACTTCCAAAGACCGAGATTTTATTATTAGATATCGTAGAATTCAACCAGGTTTCTGAGATTCCAAAGATACTATTGCGATGAGTGTCTAATAACAAATTGAATGTATTCATTTTATTTTTAAGGGACCTAGCATTATAATAGTGAACAGTTAGCCTATTTTCTGGTAGTCACTTAAAGTTATTATTGGATGCACCCACAGGACCGCCAGCCTTACCCGATTTGAGTTTGGGGTTACCAGCAGGAGAAGGGCAGGCATCACAATCGCGAATCACCACTCGTTCCGAACCCGGGATAATTGTTCCCTGGTCGGACCGAGCGAGCTTCACAATCTTAAATGACGAGTTATTACGGTCGTGACGGATCACCAGTAGGTTGCGTTCCCCTTCAGATAGCTCTAACCGTTGATGGTAAAGGATCGACTTAGCATGGGATAACTGTGACAGCTCGGTAGATGTCAGATCATCGCGTGCGAAGGACCTGTTTGCGGCCTCACCCGACGACCTGGCCCTGGCGATATTCCTGAATTGTGACATGAAGTTAATCTTGGATTGAAGACATGAGAACATGAATTTAAAACGGTAACGTGAATAACGATCTGGATAGTGACTATCACCAAATTCTTTAATGCGGTGGAGGTTACAGAGAATGGAATCACGGACACCACACTGAGACAATTCCGATTTCATTGACTCGAATAACTCAACATTATTATCAACACTACAGTCTATCTGCTGATCACCTTTAAACACTGATTGAAAACCAAAAGTCGCCACGGAGAGTTTTTTGTTCTCCGCAGCCTGCTTTTCATTGTCCACAAATGTTTGCATTTTGACCGCGTGCACCTTAGCGGCCACGTTCGCATATGACAGATTCGGTTGCACCATGGACGAAGGAACCGACGACAGGGTTTCACACTTATCGACAAGCTTGTTGATATTCTGGCTGGATTCCCTGATCTGATCGTTGATCTGCTGCAGTAGAATATCATGAAGTTGAATCTTGCTAGCAACGGACTCCATCTGGGTAACGAACCTCTCATGGTGAACAGGCCCCATAGCATGTACCTTGGTTAAACAAGTGGGGCACTGAACACGTATCGATTCCAAACCAAGGATTTGAGAGCACACCTCGACAGACACCCCGGTGGGTATCTGGCCGAGGATGCATGCGCAGCAATGCCAGCGTTCACAGGATGCACATTGGATCACGTTGGTGACTTTCTTCTTGCACAGATCACATTGCAGATCAGATTCACTGCAAAAAAAATAAAGGACACTTTGGCCCCGTGCACGTCCAAGGGCCGGCTCTCGAGGAGAGCCCCGAGGTCTCTCCTCGAGAGCCGGCCCTTGGACGTGCACGGGGCCTTTTACAACTTGAAAAATGAACAGGTTTTTTAATATCTCTTATACCTTATTCTAAATCTAAATAAAGTAAAATCGTTTTACAAAAAACCTTTTGTGCCGCACTGCAGGTTTAACAATTCGTTGTAAAAAAATGAAATAACTAAAATATAAATGAATTTTATTCAAAGAAATTATTTGACACTTTTCTTGTTATATTATAATAATCGGTGACAATACATTATTACATATATATATCTATCTATATACGTATCTAATTCACGTTCTTTTCGGAATAGTAAATCATTTCCATTTTGAATGACCTAATAATTGCCCATCTTCACTCTTCCCAAGATCAGCAGAATTCGTTTCAGATGGAAAGCGCGTCGAAAACGGGTGATGCACCGACGCTCTGGGCGCGGGTGTCTCGCATTCAGAAAAATCTGCGAAGGCAAGATGGTTCGGTTGACCTGGGTGTGCAACGAGATTTCGTTGAGGTTTGTTTTTTTACTATACTTTACAGTGACTTCATTCATTCACTTAAGCCAACAAGGAACACTAACTCCAAACCAGAATATTGTTTTATTTGTGGCCAGGGAGTTGAATAAACTGACGGCAATGTCAGGAGCCCCAGAGCAACGCGTCAGAATCAGTATCTCAAGTCAGTTTTTCAGTTTAGAACCACCTCTTATCGAGGCTGCCGCCCCATGCACCAGATTACACAGGCGACAATTATTAGCTTATTTTGTGTTCTTTTTATTAACGTACTTGGTGTTTCTATTTTTAAATCTATTCAATTCAACTGTTCAACAGGCGATCGAGCGTGTGTTGGCTATTGATTTGGACTACGCCATAAGCAAAGATGCCTTACAAACGTTGTGGATCCACGGGTACAAACAGACGATTGATGTGCTCCAGGCGCAGATCAAAGCCAGAAAACACGACGCTGATGCGAAAGCGGTCGGTATAAATACTTTGGTGGTTGTTGTTTTACTTTAATGTATAGAGTTGGAATAACCTTCTGCTCACGGTACGGACTGACTCGACTGCCTTATTGGATGGTCAAAGACTGAGTGGCTAGATGGGTGATCGAATTAAAACAACGGACTGTTCAGTTGGGTTGTCGAGAGGAAAACACTTATGCATAATATTGGCCGCTGACTGCTGACCGACTTACCAGCTATTTTAACGTTTGAAACACGTCAAATTGCTAGTTGAGTGTTCAAAAGCACTGACTGAAGGCTATCTGAAAGGTTGGAAGACCTGCTGAGTGGCTTACTGGATTCTGGGTGATTGAAATTAGTTGACTGGGTAGGGGTAGTTGTAGAGTTGAAACGCTGAATGGTCAACTAGGTATGTTATTGAAACACATGGTTACCAACTGGCCAGTACGGTAGTTAACAAAGACTGACTCACTAGTTGGGTAGTCGAAACACCGACTGGCTGACTTTCCGGTTGTTTACGGACTGGTTGAACGTTGATCTACCCAATGATTGGTCAGGTTAAGTTCCTTTTAATAAGCCTTAATGTCGAGAAGTTATCGCATTGAGCTTGATTGCTAATTCTAATGTGTCACTAAATATTTATCTGTTAATTTCAGATCCTGCCCACATTTTTGCGGTACTCGACAGGTGCCTTACACCAACTCCTGATCCGTTTGTGCCAAGTTTATGATCTGGCTGCTGTGGTGACAGCACTTGATCCATCCAGCGATACCACCAACACCGGAACTTCCTCATTCTTTATCAATCTCAACACGAAGCGCACTCGGTTTGTTTTTTCAATCAACAGTCAGTATCATTAGTCCGTGTCTTGACTATTAGTTGAGGAGTTTGGTTTTTCTGTTCGAATTTGGTTCGCTGCCTCACTCTCACTTACTTCACGAACTTTGTACATCATTGTAATGTGAACAATATTGAAATGCAGTGGTGGGCAGCAGGGCCCCCCCCAAAAAAACAGGGCGGGAGGGTGCCCTTGATCGATCGACCGTAAGAGAGATTTTCAGAACTGACCCATTGACCGTAACGGTCAAAACTTGAGAGAATTTACTGTCAAAATGACCTAAAATTACACGAAATCGCTTAAAAAACGACCAAAAATTGGTCGAAAACGTTTCAGGTTTTTAATTTTTTTTCAAAAATTGGTTGAAAACGTTTCAAATTTAAAAAAATCTATCAAAAATTGGTCGAAAACGTTTCAAGTTTTAAAATCAGTGTTCGTTGGATCGATTCGATGCACGATACGATGATTGATGTATGGTGCTGGATGATATACTCAGTACTGTATTATCAACCAACTGTGCGCGCCACTAGATACGTTTCTTATACAAATCAGTGGGCTAAATGCAGAAGTTTCGATGCTGTGCACTCTAACTTGTCAGTTTTCAGATCTTTCTGATACAAATCTGCGGGCTTCAAAATGCAAAAATTTCGGCGCTGGGCGCCACTCAGCCTGTCAATTTTCAGCTATGTTTCCAATACTAATCAACGGGCTTCAGATGCTAAGAATTCGGAGCTGTGCACCACTCAGCCTGCCAGTTTTCAGATATGTTTCTAATACAAATCAGCGCACTTCAAATGTTAAAAATTCGGCGCTGCGCGCCAGTCAGCCTGGCAGTTCTCAGATATGTTTCCTATACGAATCAGCGGGCTTCAAAATGCTTGAGTTTCGACGCTGTGCGCCACTCAGCCTGTCAGTTTTCAGATATGTTTCTAATACAAATCAGCACGCTTCAAATGCCAAAATTTCGACGCTACGCGCCACTCAGTTTGTCAGGTTTCAAATAAGTTTCTAATACAAATCAGCGGGCTTCAAAATGCTTGAGTTTCGACGCTGTGCGCCACTCAGCCTGTCAGTTTCCAGATATGTTTCTAATACAAATCAGCGCGCTTCAAATGCCAAAATTTCGGCGCTGCGCGCCAGTCAGCCTGTCAGTTTTCAGATATGTTTCTTATGCAAATCGGCAGGCTTCAAAATGCTTATGTTTTGACGCTTTGCGCCACTCAGCCTGTCAGTTTTCAGATACGTTTCTAATACTAATCAACGGGCTTCAAAATGCAAAAAATTCAGCGCTACGCGCCAATCAGCCTGTCAGGTTTCAGATATGTTTCTAATACAAATCAGCGCGCTTCAAATGCCAAAATTTCGGCGCTGCGCGCCAGTCAGCCTGTCAGTTTTCAGATATGTTTCTTATACAAATCGGCAGGCTTCAAAATGCTTAAGTTTTGACGCTTTGCGCCACTCAGCCTGTCAGTTTTCTGATACGTTTCTAATACTAATCAACGGGCTTCAAAATGCAAAAAATTCAGCGCTACGCGCCAATCAGCCTGTCAGGTTTCAGATATGTTTCTAATACAAATCAGCGGGCTTCAAAATGCCAAAATTTCGATGCCGCGCGCTTTCAGTCTGTCAATTTTCTGTTATGTTTCTTATACAAATCAGCGGCTTTCAAAACGCCGAAATTTCGGTCATTATTTCAAGCCATTACTGATGTTTTTTAGTTAAAAATTCGACTTCATTTAATGTTGACCGTCATGCCCCCCCCCCCCCCCAAAATCGAAACCCGGGGGGAGGGTGCCTGACCGTAAGACCGATTTTTGAAAAAGTGTATGACCGTAACGCCATTTTGGCCAAATTCGCTGCCCACCACTGTTGAAATGTATTGTATAATTTTTAATGCGTTCTAATTAGTAACATTGTAATTGCAGTCAGTTCACCCGCCAACACGGGCGCCAATGCTCGCTCGAAACGGCCCGAACCACCGTTCATTTCTTCTTCACCCACATCGGCGATCTGTATCGATATCAGGTTTTGTTCTAAAAGACTGAGTTTCTTCAACAAATGCTTGAAACTTCATCATTGAATGTTCGAAATTTTTCCCTGAACGTTCTTTTGAGTAGAATTTAACAGTAATTTCATTTCATTCTTCACGTTAATTTTTACAATTGCAGCGTGACCTGAATGTGTCCCAACTGTGCTACGTCCAGGCGTGTACGATTCTGCCTAATAACGGACACGCGTTCAACCAATTGGCTATTATGGCCCATACCAGGTGTGTTTTTTTAGTCTGAAACCGCGCTAGAACATGTTTTTCTCCATTTTTATTTATTTATTAGTCATTGTCACTAGTTACTAGTATGAGTTTTTATCTGGGTTTGTTTTTTCAAGTGACACGGATTATATTAGTTTTTTTCTGAGGTCAAATATGTCTCATCATGCATTTTATTTGCTTAATTTCCGTTAATCTGTAACGTATATGATGTTTCAGAGACGACAACCTACTTTCTATGTATCTGTACCATCGAGCGCTGTATGCCGATCAGAGCTTCGATCCGTCCGCGGCCAACATTGAGCGCTACTTCAAAGTACTCATTGGGCGATCTCTATGTTCGTTCAGAGCTTTCTTTCATTGGTTTGATGCTATAGATTCCATAAAATTAGTTGACTATAATGTCAGTTAATGAGATAAGAGTAAGAGTACTAACTAAATACTAATTCGTCAACTGCACCTTATTCACATACTTTGATTATTTCTTATTCCCTGATCATCAGCCAGCCTCACTGTTTAAAAGACTTATTATCGATCAGACATGCCCTAGATAATAAGTGAAATTTGGTAAAAACCAACTAATCATACTAATGTGATTAAAAACGAAGCCGCAATCGATCTTTCAGCATTACCCAAGTCGGCCTCCACGGTTGATATCGACAAACTGGCGCTGTTTCTACTCAAACTCAACGCGCACATTCACTTTGAGAGTGAGCTGGCCACCATCGAACAGAAGGTGCTGCCCACCCTTTCTAGTCTACTGGCTGATGTTCATACTGAAGCACCGTGCGATGCCACCGAAGCATGGATGAAGAGAAGTAATAGGTTTGTTGATGGTTTATAGACGACTATTGGTCTCCATACCATAGTCGGAGCTGTCTCATACTCGATTCGATGTTTCATTCTTATGTAACATTATGTTATTTCTATATTTATCTGCTCTACCGCTACTGCACGTGTGCTAAACATAGACATGTTGCATTGTAGTGAAGGTGCGTCATACGGCTAGTGCTGTGAACTAGCTGGTTGTCTGGAAAGTTGTCCACTTTGATCCGCACAAGTGACACACTTGTGTCATCTTGTGCACTTATATATCAACTTACATTTACATATTCATTCAGTCTTGCATTCTCTCGAGTTTTGGTGTGTTCAGTGTTTGGCCGTTGGCCGTTTGTGTTCAACGTTATCATATATCGGAAGTTATATTGTATGAAAGAACTTTATGACCGAAAGTGAGAGTTGGCTTGATTCGGTTATGTAATTGTAAAGTAATACAAGCAAGACTCGTTATCTAACACTGTTTATAGTAGTCACAAGACAAAGTAATAGCATTATATAATAGCTATGTTGCAGTAAACGTAAACCCAACTTTCGACTAGCGCTCTCTGGGTAACACTGCGCTTTGATCTTACATTTATAGCATCTTCATCAATATACAGCCGAATTGCCACACCGAGCGTGTCACAGGAAGCAGAAGCCGAATCGTAATGGGTAAGAAGTCGAGTCCGTCAGGCAAAAAGAAGACGCCTGATCGAGTCGGGAAGTCAGTACAGCAGACGGATTCAACAGGAGACGAGGTTGATGGTGAAGTGAGTGAAGTGAAATTTCTCAAGTTTTTGGAAGAATGCATGAATGATGATGTTAAAACTCAACGCGCTGTCAGTAGTGTGCGTGAGTTGGTGAATGTTCATCAGCCTATTATGCATGTAACTCTGCCTAAGAGAATTGTCTCCAACAATAATGCTGATAGAATTGAATGGTTGTTGCGTGCGTCCGAAATCATTTTTCAACAGGTGAACACGATCCCATGGGCCTTTTCGGTGAAGAGTACAGAGAAGGTGGACGTGAAACAAGTCAAGGCGCGCCTGGCTCATGCTGTACAGTTGAGTCGACAGTCAGCTTGTGAACAATTACAACAACAACAAGTAGCTACTATGGGCCGCCATTCCATTATGGATCAGGGTGTGAGCCAACAACAACAAGTAGCTACTATGGGCCGCCATTCCATTATGGATCAGGGCGTGAGCCAACAACAACAAGTAGCTACTATGGGCCGCCATTCCATTATGGATCAGGGCGTGAGCCAACAACAACAAGAAGCTACTATGGGCCGCCATTCCATTATGGATCAGGGCGTGAGCCAACAACAACAAGTAGCTACTATGGGCCGCCATTCCATTATGGATCAGGGCGTGAGCCAACAACAACAAGAAGCTACTATGGGCCGCCATTCCATTATGGATCAGGGTGTGAGCCAACAACAACAAGTAGCTACTATGGGCCGCCATTCCATTATGGATCAGGGCGTGAGCCAACAACAACAAGTAGCTACTATGGGCCGCCATTCCATTATGGATCAGGGCGTGAGCCAACAACAACAAGAAGCTACTATGGGCCGCCATTCCATTATGGATCAGGGCGTGAGCCAACAACAACAAGTAGCTACTATGGGCCGCCATTCCATTATGGATCAGGGCGTGAGCCAACAACAACAAGAAGCTACTATGGGCCGCCATTCCATTATGGATCAGGGTGTGAGCCAACAACAACAAGTAGCTACTATGGGCCGCCATTCCATTATGGATCAGGGCGTGAGCCAACAACAACAAGTAGCTACTATGGGCCGCCATTCCATTATGGATCAGGGCGTGAGCCAACAACAACAAGAAGCTACTATGGGCCGCCATTCCATTATGGATCAGGGTGTGAGCCAACAACAACAAGTAGCTACTATGGGCCGCCATTCCATTATGGATCAGGGCGTGAGCCAACAACAACAAAAAGCTATTATGGGCCGCCATTCCATTATGGATCAGGGTGTGAGCCAACAACAACAACAAGCTTCTATGGGCCGCCATTCCATTATGGATCAGGGTGAGAGCCACAGTGACATTGTAGCCATTTGTGATAAACTTGTCAAACAGCCAGCACAAAAGGGTCGCCTATCACAAAGTGACGACGAGTTCATTTGGGATGAACCCTTTGGACAGCCATCACAAAGGAGTACGGCGTTGATGAGGGGGCGCAACCCCGAAGGTGGACAACAACGACGACAGGTACAGCGATCACAAATGGGAGGCTTATCACAAAGTGACAACGTATTCATTTGTGATAGTCCGGTCCGTCAGCCATCACAAAGGAGAGGCGTATCACAAAGGGTCAACGAACTCATTTGTGATAGTCCGGTCCGTCAGCGATCACAAATGGGAGGTTTATCACAAAGTGACAACGGATTCATTTGTGATAGTCCGGTCCGTCAGCCATCACAAAGGAGAGGCGTATCACAAAGTGACAAGTTACTCATGGACGATAAACCTGTCAATCAGCGATCACAAATGAGTGTAGTATCGAAGTATGATGGGAGTACTCAATGGGAACAACATCAACAGCGTCATGTGAGTGGGGAGAAGAGTCAACGAAGCATGCAGCAAACGTGGGTTGATCGCGAGGTGCCATCACAAATGGGTTGCCGATCACAAACCGACAACGTACGCATTTGTGATAGACCTGTCAGTCAGCCATCACAAATGAGTCGTGCGTCGATGTGGGAGCAACAGCAGCATCATGTTGAGGGTCATCAGAAGTATTATGTTCAGCGGGACGAGTGCGTTGAGCCTGAAATCAACAAAGTCAAGAGTAATCATGACGTACAGTGGGTTGATGCAGTTACGAAAAGTGGAGTACGTGATAGACATGAGGCTCATAGTGGAATGGCCGTGACTGAAGAGAAAGAGGGCTGGCAGGAAACTATGAATAAGATGATGATCATGATGCAGAAGTCCAACGAACAACAAGTGCTGGCAATGAAGAAGTACGATCAGTTTTCGGGAGAGGACAAAGCTGAGTTCAAATACTGGTTTGAGGATCTGCGTGCGAGACTGGAGGACACGTATCTCAGTGATGAAGAAAAATTGAGACACCTGATGACATGTCTCAAGGGCAACGCGAAACGTCAGTTCAGGGAAGACAACGACAGGCCGACGTGGTTATCAGCACTGGAGTACTTGTCTGAGAAGTATGGTAGCCGTTACGGACGAGACAACAAAGTGGCCGATCGTTTTCATAGTCGAGTACAAAAGCCGGGTGAGTCGGTACGGGAGTTTGCGTTCGCTTTAAAACGTTTGTGTCCGATCGATGACTACAACCCGTATTTTGAACAGTACATGACAGGTCAATTGATTTCTGGATTACAGTCAGCTCGTGACCGAGAGAAAGCTACCTACGAGGCGGAAATTAAACGGACTCCGTTTGAGGCCATCGTTCGAGGCATCGAGGACTACGAGTACTGCCGGGAGAAAGTATCCAATGGAGGAAATCAGGCTGTAAAACGAACGAGTCAGCGGGGAGCTGGAACTGAGCAGTGGGAACGGGGTCGTGAGCAGACCAGTGGAGGAGCGGTCAAGTATGAGCACACACAACAGCAAAGTGCTAATCAACGGCAAACCTATCAGCTGCCTGCAAACAATAACATGAGACATGGGCAATATCAAGTGGATACCCAGCAGCCACCTCCAGGGCACAGTTGGAATCGACAGCAAAACAGTAACCAACAACAGCGGGTCAACCAGGTACAGTGGAGCGGCCTCCGTCAACCGGTCCAAGACTATCAACAGAAACAGCGCTTATCGGGTGGCCGAGAATGTTTCAAATGTGGTGAAGTGGGACACTTGCAAAGCAGTTGCAGTAACGAAGACCAAGGACAGATGGCTGGTGAGCGTCCACCGCAGTCGTTTGGGCATCAAACAGTCAGAGCAGTGAGTGTTGCAAAACCTGTTGAAGATGTGGAGACAGTGTCAGCTAAACTGCAAGCTCTGAAAGATGAGTTGGCACAACTAAAACACCGCGATGAGTTTAGATATGGTATGTTGAGTGCCAAGGTGCATAAGATGTTGATGAACGATGGCATTGAAAAGGAGAACGAGTCTGAAAAGAAAGAAGCAACGGTGAGAGCAGTGAGCGTTCCGATTCAATCATTCAACGCTGAAGCTCAACAAAAAGAGGATTACCCGATTGAAGTCAATGGTCAACCGGTTGGACTGAAACAGGTGTTGTTTGACACGGGTGCGCAGATGAACCTGATTTCACAGAACTTTGCGGCTCAGCTGGGAGTGAAGATACAGCCATGCAAGACACCGTTGGTTGCTGTCAACATGACTACAGTAGTATGCGCTGGTGTATGCACCGTTGAACTGAAAATAGATGAAAAAATGACAGTTATTGAATGTCATGTGGCGACAGAGTCCAATACACCGCTGTTGGTTGGCACTAAGGCAATGCAAGGACAAGGGATACAGCTGTTGTCTTGGACAGGCCGTAGTCTGATGGCATCAGTGATACCGGCTGAAAGTGATGTGCTAGAAGTGCGGGTACCATTGGTGGTTGCAGAGAAACCTGAAGATAAGAACGGTGTCATTTCGGTGAGCACAGAACATGATGAAGAAGTCAAGCCAGCAACCGAGAATGTGGTGGAGAGTTCTGAAACGAGTAATGGCGAATTGGAAACGGGTCAAGACATGAATAAATGGTTCTCGGTGCCAAGTGAACAATACAGCCAGTTGAAACTAATGTTGCCCGAATTACTACAGCAGCCAGCTGGTGAGCTCAGTCGTGTGACCGTCAGTGATCCGGTGATTAAGCTGGTGCAGAATCGGATGGAACATGGTCAGATGAAATTGAAGCCGGAGTTTCAACGTGATGTTAAAGGCATCATCGTCAAAACGGGTCACTGTTTGAGTCAGATGCACGGTAGAATGAAAGCGGCAGTATCCAAAGTGTTTGTTGTGTCGCGAAAAATGGTGCAGAAGCTGTTCTAGTGGTGGCATGCGGTAGCTTTTCTATATTTACTCACAATTTTATTAAAATATTCTCTACAGTTGGCTTTGGGATGAGATGCTTTATGCCTATCGGTTAATTGTGTGAGTTACGCTATATCGATACGACTATGTTGACCTTCAACCTGAGACGGAGGGCACTGGCAGTTGTTTTATGTATTTAATTTTAGTTTTGATGAAGTTTTAACTGTAGTTTTGTCGGTTGGAGCAGATCAGTATCGATTTTAGACTGAGTCTGATGTTTTGAACGATTCGGTGATCATTTTAGACTGAATCTGTGAATTTTCGGGCAGCTCAGTAAATGTTTTAGGCTGAATCTGTAAGTTTTTGTACAACCTCAGCAACGTTTTAGGTTGAGGACAGTTTTGCGTTATTTTTGTCGGTATCAATGGATTTTTGCGCTGAAATTGAACCGAAGAGGATTTTATCATGTTGTCGTCAATTTTTCATCGTGGAGTGAAGCGTCATCGTCGTTTTTGCGTTCGCGTATTCGTCATCGTCGTTTTTGCGTTAATGTTTTTGTGCCGTCGTTGAGGAGGGAGAGGAGTTGAATGCGATTCAACTGGCTGCCGCCGTTTCAAATCGATATGGTCTTCATTGGTCGTGCCGTCATGCGTTCGAATCGTGGTCGTTGGCATATGCGTTCTCGTATCATGGTCAGGCGTTGGCAGTAATTGGCGTCTTCATCACTGGCAGACTAGTTTATTATCCCAGATAGTGTATCGTAAATCTTAGATAGCTCACTCATAACTTGTTTAACTTTCTTTTGCAGCTTTCAGAGTGCTTTATGGATAAAAAACAGTGATTGTGATTTTACCTTATTATGATTTTAACCTATTCTGTGCATTGCTTGATTATTTGATCTTATCCTTAATAATTCGTATTTATCCTTATTAATTACTTATTGTCTTTCATCCATTTTGTTCGTTATCGTGTTTTCGGTCGGAGGGAGAAGACGACTATTGGTCTCCATACCATAGTCGGAGCTGTCTCATACTCGATTCGATGTTTCATTCTTATGTAACATTATGTTATTTCTATATTTATCTGCTCTACCGCTACTGCACGTGTGCTAAACATAGACATGTTGCATTGTAGTGAAGGTGCGTCATACGGCTAGTGCTGTGAACTAGCTGGTTGTCTGGAAAGTTGTCCACTTTGATCCGCACAAGTGACACACTTGTGTCATCTTGTGCACTTATATATCAACTTACATTTACATATTCATTCAGTCTTGCATTCTCTCGAGTTTTGGTGTGTTCAGTGTTTGGCCGTTGGCCGTTTGTGTTCAACGTTATCATATATCGGAAGTTATATTGTATGAAAGAACTTTATGACCGAAAGTGAGAGTTGGCTTGATTCGGTTATGTAATTGTAAAGTAATACAAGCAAGACTCGTTATCTAACACTGTTTATAGTAGTCACAAGACAAAGTAATAGCATTATATAATAGCTATGTTGCAGTAAACGTAAACCCAACTTTCGACTTTATGGTTAATCAATGATGGTATTCCTGCAACCTGAACATAAAAATTGGTTAGGGTTAGTGCGACCCAAGTGAGAAATTTTCAATACGTCGAGTGCGAGTCCAGCCAGGTTCACATTCCACAACGTCATCCACAGTTATTCTTTCATTGCGAGATTTAGATATAACTTGTTCTTAGTTAGACGCACGGTCGAAATATAATTCAAAGTCTTAGAAGATCGGTCAATAAAGAAAATGTAGACTTATGTTGGTAAAGCCCTCGGTTCACAACATGGGTGAACCACATTTGTGAAGCTGTTTAGTGTTTTTTATACGGTAGACTTATAGAAACGTGACTGCTTTTCAGCCACTTTCCACCAGTGTGGCAGCAGTTGGTATTGATCACGATTCTGTCGTACCATCGGCTGCATCGACTCACCGACGTTGACCACCTGAACGAAGAGGACGAATCGGCACAGCGAATAGCCAGTCAGCTGATCGGGGCACAGCTCAAGGCCGCCGTTCGCATGATCGCAAAAGAACGATCCACTAATATGGTTATTTGACGGTAGTGATGGTAGTTTAACGTAACTCAGCGGCGCGTAATGAACGTGCATATTCTTCAGAACCTGAATCATTACCCATAATCCTCTATCATCACCCTCACCTACCAGCTGATTAACTCGTGCTTCCAAAAATTTCCTATCAGCCACACAAGGTTTGGCTGACCCACGAGTTTCCACCATCTTTTCCAAAATCAACAACTTGGGAAAAAAAAATATCAACTCACTCACTGAAAAAAAACTTCAAATCAACAACTGAACATCATCACAACAAACTATCGGTGATCGTATGGTTCTAGCTTTTTCAGACAATGAAAATAAACAGGAGCGCCAAAATTATAAGGTGGTTATAACTTTCGACTAGCGCTCTCTGGGTAACACTGCGCTTTGATCTTACATTTATAGCATCTTCATCAATATACAGCCGAATTGCCACACCGAGCGTGTCACAGGAAGCAGAAGCCGAATCGTAATGGGTAAGAAGTCGAGTCCGTCAGGCAAAAAGAAGACGCCTGATCGAGTCGGGAAGTCAGTACAGCAGACGGATTCAACAGGAGACGAGGTTGATGGTGAAGTGAGTGAAGTGAAATTTCTCAAGTTTTTGGAAGAATGCATGAATGATGATGTTAAAACTCAACGCGCTGTCAGTAGTGTGCGTGAGTTGGTGAATGTTCATCAGCCTATTATGCATGTAACTCTGCCTAAGAGAATTGTCTCCAACAATAATGCTGATAGAATTGAATGGTTGTTGCGTGCGTCCGAAATCATTTTTCAACAGGTGAACACGATCCCATGGGCCTTTTCGGTGAAGAGTACAGAGAAGGTGGACGTGAAACAAGTCAAGGCGCGCCTGGCTCATGCTGTACAGTTGAGTCGACAGTCAGCTTGTGAACAATTACAACAACAACAAGTAGCTACTATGGGCCGCCATTCCATTATGGATCAGGGTGTGAGCCAACAACAACAAGTAGCTACTATGGGCCGCCATTCCATTATGGATCAGGGCGTGAGCCAACAACAACAAGTAGCTACTATGGGCCGCCATTCCATTATGGATCAGGGCGTGAGCCAACAACAACAAGAAGCTACTATGGGCCGCCATTCCATTATGGATCAGGGCGTGAGCCAACAACAACAAGTAGCTACTATGGGCCGCCATTCCATTATGGATCAGGGCGTGAGCCAACAACAACAAGAAGCTACTATGGGCCGCCATTCCATTATGGATCAGGGTGTGAGCCAACAACAACAAGTAGCTACTATGGGCCGCCATTCCATTATGGATCAGGGCGTGAGCCAACAACAACAAGTAGCTACTATGGGCCGCCATTCCATTATGGATCAGGGCGTGAGCCAACAACAACAAGAAGCTACTATGGGCCGCCATTCCATTATGGATCAGGGCGTGAGCCAACAACAACAAGTAGCTACTATGGGCCGCCATTCCATTATGGATCAGGGCGTGAGCCAACAACAACAAGAAGCTACTATGGGCCGCCATTCCATTATGGATCAGGGTGTGAGCCAACAACAACAAGTAGCTACTATGGGCCGCCATTCCATTATGGATCAGGGCGTGAGCCAACAACAACAAGTAGCTACTATGGGCCGCCATTCCATTATGGATCAGGGCGTGAGCCAACAACAACAAGAAGCTACTATGGGCCGCCATTCCATTATGGATCAGGGTGTGAGCCAACAACAACAAGTAGCTACTATGGGCCGCCATTCCATTATGGATCAGGGCGTGAGCCAACAACAACAAAAAGCTATTATGGGCCGCCATTCCATTATGGATCAGGGTGTGAGCCAACAACAACAACAAGCTTCTATGGGCCGCCATTCCATTATGGATCAGGGTGAGAGCCACAGTGACATTGTAGCCATTTGTGATAAACTTGTCAAACAGCCAGCACAAAAGGGTCGCCTATCACAAAGTGACGACGAGTTCATTTGGGATGAACCCTTTGGACAGCCATCACAAAGGAGTACGGCGTTGATGAGGGGGCGCAACCCCGAAGGTGGACAACAACGACGACAGGTACAGCGATCACAAATGGGAGGCTTATCACAAAGTGACAACGTATTCATTTGTGATAGTCCGGTCCGTCAGCCATCACAAAGGAGAGGCGTATCACAAAGGGTCAACGAACTCATTTGTGATAGTCCGGTCCGTCAGCGATCACAAATGGGAGGTTTATCACAAAGTGACAACGGATTCATTTGTGATAGTCCGGTCCGTCAGCCATCACAAAGGAGAGGCGTATCACAAAGTGACAAGTTACTCATGGACGATAAACCTGTCAATCAGCGATCACAAATGAGTGTAGTATCGAAGTATGATGGGAGTACTCAATGGGAACAACATCAACAGCGTCATGTGAGTGGGGAGAAGAGTCAACGAAGCATGCAGCAAACGTGGGTTGATCGCGAGGTGCCATCACAAATGGGTTGCCGATCACAAACCGACAACGTACGCATTTGTGATAGACCTGTCAGTCAGCCATCACAAATGAGTCGTGCGTCGATGTGGGAGCAACAGCAGCATCATGTTGAGGGTCATCAGAAGTATTATGTTCAGCGGGACGAGTGCGTTGAGCCTGAAATCAACAAAGTCAAGAGTAATCATGACGTACAGTGGGTTGATGCAGTTACGAAAAGTGGAGTACGTGATAGACATGAGGCTCATAGTGGAATGGCCGTGACTGAAGAGAAAGAGGGCTGGCAGGAAACTATGAATAAGATGATGATCATGATGCAGAAGTCCAACGAACAACAAGTGCTGGCAATGAAGAAGTACGATCAGTTTTCGGGAGAGGACAAAGCTGAGTTCAAATACTGGTTTGAGGATCTGCGTGCGAGACTGGAGGACACGTATCTCAGTGATGAAGAAAAATTGAGACACCTGATGACATGTCTCAAGGGCAACGCGAAACGTCAGTTCAGGGAAGACAACGACAGGCCGACGTGGTTATCAGCACTGGAGTACTTGTCTGAGAAGTATGGTAGCCGTTACGGACGAGACAACAAAGTGGCCGATCGTTTTCATAGTCGAGTACAAAAGCCGGGTGAGTCGGTACGGGAGTTTGCGTTCGCTTTAAAACGTTTGTGTCCGATCGATGACTACAACCCGTATTTTGAACAGTACATGACAGGTCAATTGATTTCTGGATTACAGTCAGCTCGTGACCGAGAGAAAGCTACCTACGAGGCGGAAATTAAACGGACTCCGTTTGAGGCCATCGTTCGAGGCATCGAGGACTACGAGTACTGCCGGGAGAAAGTATCCAATGGAGGAAATCAGGCTGTAAAACGAACGAGTCAGCGGGGAGCTGGAACTGAGCAGTGGGAACGGGGTCGTGAGCAGACCAGTGGAGGAGCGGTCAAGTATGAGCACACACAACAGCAAAGTGCTAATCAACGGCAAACCTATCAGCTGCCTGCAAACAATAACATGAGACATGGGCAATATCAAGTGGATACCCAGCAGCCACCTCCAGGGCACAGTTGGAATCGACAGCAAAACAGTAACCAACAACAGCGGGTCAACCAGGTACAGTGGAGCGGCCTCCGTCAACCGGTCCAAGACTATCAACAGAAACAGCGCTTATCGGGTGGCCGAGAATGTTTCAAATGTGGTGAAGTGGGACACTTGCAAAGCAGTTGCAGTAACGAAGACCAAGGACAGATGGCTGGTGAGCGTCCACCGCAGTCGTTTGGGCATCAAACAGTCAGAGCAGTGAGTGTTGCAAAACCTGTTGAAGATGTGGAGACAGTGTCAGCTAAACTGCAAGCTCTGAAAGATGAGTTGGCACAACTAAAACACCGCGATGAGTTTAGATATGGTATGTTGAGTGCCAAGGTGCATAAGATGTTGATGAACGATGGCATTGAAAAGGAGAACGAGTCTGAAAAGAAAGAAGCAACGGTGAGAGCAGTGAGCGTTCCGATTCAATCATTCAACGCTGAAGCTCAACAAAAAGAGGATTACCCGATTGAAGTCAATGGTCAACCGGTTGGACTGAAACAGGTGTTGTTTGACACGGGTGCGCAGATGAACCTGATTTCACAGAACTTTGCGGCTCAGCTGGGAGTGAAGATACAGCCATGCAAGACACCGTTGGTTGCTGTCAACATGACTACAGTAGTATGCGCTGGTGTATGCACCGTTGAACTGAAAATAGATGAAAAAATGACAGTTATTGAATGTCATGTGGCGACAGAGTCCAATACACCGCTGTTGGTTGGCACTAAGGCAATGCAAGGACAAGGGATACAGCTGTTGTCTTGGACAGGCCGTAGTCTGATGGCATCAGTGATACCGGCTGAAAGTGATGTGCTAGAAGTGCGGGTACCATTGGTGGTTGCAGAGAAACCTGAAGATAAGAACGGTGTCATTTCGGTGAGCACAGAACATGATGAAGAAGTCAAGCCAGCAACCGAGAATGTGGTGGAGAGTTCTGAAACGAGTAATGGCGAATTGGAAACGGGTCAAGACATGAATAAATGGTTCTCGGTGCCAAGTGAACAATACAGCCAGTTGAAACTAATGTTGCCCGAATTACTACAGCAGCCAGCTGGTGAGCTCAGTCGTGTGACCGTCAGTGATCCGGTGATTAAGCTGGTGCAGAATCGGATGGAACATGGTCAGATGAAATTGAAGCCGGAGTTTCAACGTGATGTTAAAGGCATCATCGTCAAAACGGGTCACTGTTTGAGTCAGATGCACGGTAGAATGAAAGCGGCAGTATCCAAAGTGTTTGTTGTGTCGCGAAAAATGGTGCAGAAGCTGTTCTAGTGGTGGCATGCGGTAGCTTTTCTATATTTACTCACAATTTTATTAAAATATTCTCTACAGTTGGCTTTGGGATGAGATGCTTTATGCCTATCGGTTAATTGTGTGAGTTACGCTATATCGATACGACTATGTTGACCTTCAACCTGAGACGGAGGGCACTGGCAGTTGTTTTATGTATTTAATTTTAGTTTTGATGAAGTTTTAACTGTAGTTTTGTCGGTTGGAGCAGATCAGTATCGATTTTAGACTGAGTCTGATGTTTTGAACGATTCGGTGATCATTTTAGACTGAATCTGTGAATTTTCGGGCAGCTCAGTAAATGTTTTAGGCTGAATCTGTAAGTTTTTGTACAACCTCAGCAACGTTTTAGGTTGAGGACAGTTTTGCGTTATTTTTGTCGGTATCAATGGATTTTTGCGCTGAAATTGAACCGAAGAGGATTTTATCATGTTGTCGTCAATTTTTCATCGTGGAGTGAAGCGTCATCGTCGTTTTTGCGTTCGCGTATTCGTCATCGTCGTTTTTGCGTTAATGTTTTTGTGCCGTCGTTGAGGAGGGAGAGGAGTTGAATGCGATTCAACTGGCTGCCGCCGTTTCAAATCGATATGGTCTTCATTGGTCGTGCCGTCATGCGTTCGAATCGTGGTCGTTGGCATATGCGTTCTCGTATCATGGTCAGGCGTTGGCAGTAATTGGCGTCTTCATCACTGGCAGACTAGTTTATTATCCCAGATAGTGTATCGTAAATCTTAGATAGCTCACTCATAACTTGTTTAACTTTCTTTTGCAGCTTTCAGAGTGCTTTATGGATAAAAAACAGTGATTGTGATTTTACCTTATTATGATTTTAACCTATTCTGTGCATTGCTTGATTATTTGATCTTATCCTTAATAATTCGTATTTATCCTTATTAATTACTTATTGTCTTTCATCCATTTTGTTCGTTATCGTGTTTTCGGTCGGAGGGAGAAGACGACTATTGGTCTCCATACCATAGTCGGAGCTGTCTCATACTCGATTCGATGTTTCATTCTTATGTAACATTATGTTATTTCTATATTTATCTGCTCTACCGCTACTGCACGTGTGCTAAACATAGACATGTTGCATTGTAGTGAAGGTGCGTCATACGGCTAGTGCTGTGAACTAGCTGGTTGTCTGGAAAGTTGTCCACTTTGATCCGCACAAGTGACACACTTGTGTCATCTTGTGCACTTATATATCAACTTACATTTACATATTCATTCAGTCTTGCATTCTC
The DNA here is from genome assembly GCA_964036265.1 of Daptonema setosum. NCBI lineage: Eukaryota > Metazoa > Nematoda > Chromadorea > Monhysterida > Xyalidae > Daptonema > Daptonema setosum. Next base: position 12,101,039 of record OZ038446.1, read on the forward strand.
TCGAGTTTTGGTGTGTTCAGTGTTTGGCCGTTGGCCGTTTGTGTTCAACGTTATCATATATCGGAAGTTATATTGTATGAAAGAACTTTATGACCGAAAGTGAGAGTTGGCTTGATTCGGTTATGTAATTGTAAAGTAATACAAGCAAGACTCGTTATCTAACACTGTTTATAGTAGTCACAAGACAAAGTAATAGCATTATATAATAGCTATGTTGCAGTAAACGTAAACCCAACTTTCGACTGGCGCTCCTCCAACAACAACAAGTAGCTACTATGGGCCGCCATTCCATTATGGATCAGGGCGTGAGCCAACAACAACAAGTAGCTACTATGGGCCGCCATTCCATTATGGATCAGGGCGTGAGCCAACAACAACAACAAGCTACTATGGGCCGCCATTCCATTATGGATCAGGGCGTGAGCCAACAACAACAAGAAGCTACTATGGGCCGCCATTCCATTATGGATCAGGGCGTGAGCCAACAACAACAAGTAGCTACTATGGGCCGCCATTCCATTATGGATCAGGGCGTGAGCCAACAACAACAAGTAGCTACTATGGGCCGCCATTCCATTATGGATCAGGGCGTGAGCCAACAACAACAAGAAGCTACTATGGGCCGCCATTCCATTATGGATCAGGGCGTGAGCCAACAACAACAAGAAGCTACTATGGGCCGCCATTCCATTATGGATCAGGGCGTGAGCCAACAACAACAAGTAGCTACTATGGGCCGCCATTCCATTATGGATCAGGGCGTGAGCCAACAACAACAAGTAGCTACTATGGGCCGCCATTCCATTATGGATCAGGGCGTGAGCCAACAACAACAAGAAGCTACTATGGGCCGCCATTCCATTATGGATCAGGGCGTGAGCCAACAACAACAAAAAGCTACTATGGGCCGCCATTCCATTATGGATCAGGGTGTGAGCCAACAACAACAACAAGCTTCTATGGGCCGCCATTCCATTATGGATCAGGGTGAGAGCCACAGTGACATTGTAGCCATTTGTGATAAACTTGTCAAACAGCCAGCACAAAAGGGTCGCCTATCACAAAGTGACGACGAGTTCATTTGGGATGAACCCTTTGGACAGCCATCACAAAGGAGTACGGCGTTGATGAGGGGGCGCAACCCCGAAGGTGGACAACAACGACGACAGGTACAGCGATCACAAATGAGAGGCTTAGCACAAAGTGACCAGTTTTTCAAGTGTGATAATCCGGTCTGTCAGCCATCACAAAGGAGAGGCGTATCACAAAGGGTCAACGAACTCATTTGTGATAGTCCGGTCCGTCAGCGATCACAAATGGGAGGCTTATCACAAAGTGACAACGTATTCATTTGTGATAGTCCGGTCCGTCAGCGATCACAAATGGGAGGCTTATCACAAAGTGACAACGTATTCATTTGTGATAGTCCGGTCCGTCAGCCATCACAAATGGGAGGCCCATCACAAAGTGACAAGTTACTCATTGATGATAAACCTGTCAATCAGCGATCACAAATGCGTGGACCATCGAAGTATGACTTGAAGGCTCACTGTGAGCAACAACAACAGCGTCATGAGAGCGGTGAGAAGAGTCAGCGAGGCATGCAGGAAACGGGGGCTGATCGCGAGGTGCCATCACAAATGGGGGGCCGATCACAAACCGACAAGTTATTCATTTGTGATAGACCTGTCAGTCAGCCATCGCAAATGAGTCATGTGGCGGGGTATGAACAGAAGTATGAAGAGGCACAACAGCAACACCAACATCAATTTAAAGGTGCAGAACACACAGAAGAGGAAGGTGCGGTGGCAGCCAGATATACAGGGGTGACGTCAAACGCGAGTGACAGAAAAACAACCAGCCGCCAGTACATTCAAGAGGAGTGTCGGGAATATCAGAGGCAGCAAGAAGGATATCCGGCAGAGTCATGGAACAGGCCAGGTCGAACTCAAGAGAGACATGCACCAGCGTATGAGTACCCAGATGTTGGATACAACAAATACGATGATCACCAGGTAAAGTGGGCGGACGGAACGAGTAGAGGAGAGGGCGATGATTGTGAGAGAAGGAAGAATCAGGTGATACACAGAGGTTACGAGCGAGTACGTTTGTGCGGAGGAACGGAAGTGCGGGGTGGTGCAGACAAACTGGAAAAGACAGATAACCGATTCGGCTGGCAAGAGACCATGGGGAAAATGATGGATGTTTGGCAGAAAGCCAGCGAGAAACAGGTTCTGGCGACCGTACGACACGATCAGTTTTCCGGTGAGGATAAAGCTGAATTCAAATATTGGTTTGAGGACCTGTTAGGAAGAATGGAAGAAACGTGTCTGACAGACGACGAGAAATTGAGACATTTGGTGGGTTGCCTGAAAGGTAACGCCAAACGCCAGTTCAGAGAAGACAATGTGAGACCAACGTGGAGAGCCGCCCTGCAATACCTGAGCGAAAAGTATGGCAACAGGTATGAAAAGAGATCGAAGGAAGCGGATCGATTTCACACCAGAATGCAGAAAGCCGGAGAGTCGATTCGAGAATACGCGTTTGCACTCAAGCGATTGTGTCCCATTGATGAAATGAATTCATACTACGAAGAGTATATGACGGGGCAGTTAATCATCGGACTTCAGTCGGCACGGGACAGAGAGAAGGCAACGTATGAATTCGAAATAAAACGGACATCGTTTGCAAGCATAGTGAAGGGTATTGAAGACTATGAATACTGCCGCGAGAAAGTAAATAGCAGTGGGATCAGGACCGCAGGACGTGAGCGACAAGGAGCACAGAGCAACCAGCGGGAAAAGTGGGGAGAAGAGAAAAAGTTTGTGCATGCGAAACGAGTAGAAGAAGACAGAAATGTGGGAACTCAGCTCAGACAGAGGGTAGTGGATGTTGAACAACAGAAGGAACATTCGAATAATGTGAGTTTTCCACAGCAACAGACGATGGCGGGAAAGCAACCATACTCGCAGGTGACGAATCAGGCGAGGGGACTCGACCCACAACCAGCAAGCTACAGACCACCGTTTCGAGGTTACTCAGGGAACAATGGGGGCAACGTAGCCAATCATCAACAGTTCGCAGACAATTGGTCACGAGGTCAACAACCCAACCAGCCGGTGCAAGGATACCAACAGAGAAACAGGCTGGCGGGTGATAGAACGTGTTTCACATGCGGTGAAGTAGGGCATCTTCAGAATAGCTGCTGGAAGGGGGGCCAACGACAAGAACCAGGAAGTCGACCACCACAGTCATCGGGGGTGCAAGCGATCAGGACGGTGAAAGATAAGTATGGTACGGAAAAAGAGGTGAAGGGTGAGCTATGGGAGATCAGGAGTGAGTTGGCGCAGGTGAAGCACTGCGATGAGGTCCGTAATGGCGTACTGAGCAAGAAGGTGGAAGAGCTACAACGAATGGAGCGGCTAAGAAAAGAGAAGGAGTACGAGAATGAAGCAGAAGTGAAGAAGTCGGTGGTGAGAGTAGTTTCCATCCCGTTCGAGGAGGCCAATGCCAGTGGGGGCACTATTCCATGCAAGGAGGCCAAGGCCAGTATAAAAAGAGATACAGGGACGGTGAAAATAAACGGACAGGCAGTGACGCGAACGGCGGTTCTGTTTGATACGGGGGCTGATATGAATATGATATCGCAGAACTTTGCTAACCAGCTGAGAGTGAAGACGAAACAGTGCAACATACCGTTGTTGGCCGTCAATATGACAAAGATAGCGTGTATAGGTGTCGGTGAGATACAGTTAGAGGTGGACGGACAGACATCCACCATTGAATGCCACGTGGCACCGGACATGGATTACTTGCTGCTGGTGGGAAGGATGGATATGAAAAAACTGGGCGTTCGACTACTGTCACGAGGAGGGATGGACCTAATGTGGCCGGACCAGAAGATGAACGAAACCTGTTCGCTTGTGAATCAAGTGAAGCGAGCATTCAATTGTGAAGAGGAGGACCAGGAAGCGATGTTTGTGTGGAGCGAGGAGGATCAGGGAAGGGATGACATGTTGGTGCGAGTACCATTGCAGGAAGCAGAAGAGCCAGACGATCTGGACTACGCAATTCTGGTTAACGCGAGCGATGAAGAGGTGGAACAGGTGTCGGATGACACATTTCTCGCCGGACTCAAGTTGGGAAATGCCGGTTCAGAGGAGGAAAAGGAAAGCTTGAAGAGAGTTCTAGTAAAACATAAAGGAGCATTCAGTTCGAACTACAAGGTGGGCTCAGCTCAAAATATCGACAATATCGGCAAAGTCGAGGTGAGACACCGAATCGAGACTGGAGGTGCGCCGCCATTCCAGAACAAGGAGAGAAGATTGCCGTACACACAACGAGCGCTAGTGCAGAAGATGCTGACCGACCTGTTGGAGCAAAATGTGATCGAACACAGTCAGAGTCCGTACGCGAGTTGCATCGTCCTAGTCAGGAAGGCGGATGGGAGCATACGGTTTTGCGTCGACTTTAGACGTTTGAACCAGGATACTGTCGCGGACACGTTTCCATTGCCACACGTATCTGACATGCTTGAGGCATTAGTAGGCTCCAGTGTGTACTCGGCTCTTGACATAAAATGCGGTTTTTATAATATCATGATAGAGGAGAAGGACAAGATGAAGACGGCATTCCGAGCGCTAGGACGATTGTATCAATGGCGACGTATGCCGTTCGGTTTATGTACGGCGCCGGCGACCTTTCAGCGCATGATAGTATCGACGCTGGATGAGTATCTATACAAAGGAGTCGTGGCGTATATGGACGATCTGCTGATATATTCGAAAAGTGCCGAAGAACATGTAGTCCAGGTGGCCAAAGTGTTGGAGAAACTGGAAGCAGCTGGTCTACGAGCAAACCCGAATAAATGTGGATTTTTTCTGACGGAAGTAGCATTCCTCGGCTCGGTAGTCAGCGCCGAAGGAGTAGCCGTGGATCCGAAGAAATTAACGGCGATCATGAACTTTCCGTTGCCTGAGACGAAACGGGAGCTACAGTCGTTCATCGGACTAATTAACTACATCCGAAAACACCACCACGGTTTGTCAGTTCGTCTAAGCAACATGCAGGCTTTGATCAAGGGATTGCCGAAACCGGGAGCGCGAGTAACCTGGACGGAAGAGTCGAGAGCTGAGTTCGAGCAGCTAAAGGTCGAGCTGTCATCGGCTCCGGTACTATCGTTACCGATGGTAGGAGAACCGTACGTTCTGACGACAGACGCCAGTACGGTGGGTTACGGTTGCATGCTCGAGCAAATACAGAGCAGTGTCAGGAAGCTTATCGGATTCGCTTCATCTTCAACGTCTGACGCGGAGAGCCGGTACTGCGCAACGGAACTTGAGTTGAGGGCAGTAGTGTTCGGATTGAACACATTCAGGGTGTACTTGATTGGCGAAGTGGTCACGGTGTTGACAGATCATCAACCACTCGTAACGCTCATGAAGAGAGAGCTACCGAATCCAAAAATGTATCGTTGGTCGTTGCTCATTCAGCAGTTTAATGTGAAGATCGTCTACAAACCAGGCACGGCGAACGTTGTCGCAGATTGCTTAAGCAGAGCACCGGTCACGACGGCGCGGGTGGCTCGAGTGCAAACTAGGAGCCAAGCACAGACCACGTACGAAGAGAGAGTAGAATCGACGTTGAATGAAAGCGGTGATGATGTCGAACCAGAAACAGAGGAAGGTATGACGTATCTGGCAGACTGGGAACTGTGGGAAGATGAGGAGCCGCCGTTGTTGGTGGAGCAGTACAATTCGGATAGTGAAGCTGAGCCGGAAATTGAGGCGATGAACACGGTGGGAGATGATTCTGTAGACGAGGATGAGGCACGAGAATTGCCAGTGGAGGCAGAAGACGGACATTGGGTGCAACCCGTGGGGGTGTCACGAGTGAATGAGGACAGCAGTAGAGAAGAACTGATAAAGTTCTACCACGAAGGTCCGTTCGCGACCCATGCAGGTACGGAGAAGGTTTATGCACAGATGAAACCGATTCATGGGTCAGGCTGGCCGAGTATGAAAGCTGACATCAAAGCTTACATCGAAACATGTAACGTGTGTAGAAGGAGAAGCAGCCGGTACGAACGATTGCCGTGGCTACCCAGACCGCCGCCGACACAACCGCGTATGGTGTGGTCGTTGGACTTCACGCAGATTCGGGCAACGTCGTCAGTACCGTACGCTCTCGTGTGCATCGATAGCTTCAGCCGATGGGTGATGGTCGACGCGGTGAAAGCGCAGGACGGCAAAGCGACAGTCAGATTGTTGGAACGGTTGATTGGTACGTTTGGAGTGCCACAGAAGTTGATAACTGACGCGGGTACCCACTTCACGGCACAGTTGGTGCAAGATTTCATCAATCAGTTCGGTATACTTCATGAAGTAACGACACCAGGCGCGAAGACAGCCAACGCGGTCGTAGAAAGAATGAATTTGAGCCTGCAACGGATACTGGCAGCCAAGATTGCAGATGCTGGTATCAGTGGAAACCACTGGTTCCAGGTGTTGGCGAGGTCGGTCACCTCCTATAACGCGCAGGCACATTCAGCACTGGGTGGTAAAAGCCCGTTCGAAGTGATTTTCGGGGTGCCATTTTCAGCATCGTCACAGTCGTTCATCGAGCATCCGGTGATGGAGGAAATGTGGGCGGGCGTACGAAGACACATGCTGAGAGCGCAACGAAAGAACGTGGAGTATGGCACGTGGGACAGGGAGGAAACCCAGTTCGAGAAGGGAGACTTGGTCTGGATTCAGAACCTGGCGGCGTTGGGGCAGAGGAAGCGAAAGGCGGAATTGCCAAACAGTACGCAGGGTGTCGTGGTCGAGGTTGGGCGACGATCAGCGAACGTGGAGTGCAGCCGAGAAGACGGTGAAACTCACATACGGAAGGTGCCGCTGAACTGGCTGCAGAAGCGATTCTAGTGGTATAACATAACGTGCATACCTTTATGTTAATCACCATATTCTGTGTTAAATTCGTATTTTTCTTCATGTTCAGTTGTTCATTGATGGTTTGGCTTAATACGTGTGCTTTATGTTGCAACGATTTTCGTTTGGTGTTCACGATGGATGTTCAATTTGGTGGCTTCTTGCTTTCTTCAACATAACATAAATGCATGTTCGCTGGATTTAATAGCTGAAAACCCGCTTTATTTAATTCAATTTCGTATGCGTCTGTAATCACGGTTTTATTGAGCATGAAATCTGCACAACTTTTTGCTTTGCTTGCTTTATATTTATGTCACTGAGGTGATAGTAGCACGAGTGTTGCGAACGAGAGATGGTCTGCGTGGCGTTGGAGGTACCTTTGTGAGACACGGAAATATCACCTTAGTGTTAGTATACTTGTGTATGAAGTTAAGTGTGTAGTAGACAGTTATGGTTAACAGGAGGATATTTTGCAGGAAACGCGTGGAGCTGAAGTGTCGTCAGGCGGGTGGAGGCAAGGAGAACCGAGGCAGGCGAGCAGTACAGTTTTATGTTTATGTGCATGCAAAATTCCGATGTGTGGTGATTTTTCGTCTAAATAAATTGTTTGGTGAAAATGTGGTGGTGGAGTGTTGTATTATTTTGGCTTGCGGTTGCTGACCCACGTGCTAACTACTTGTGCTATTATGTTTGGCTTACCCACTTGCTAATTACCTGTCGCTGTATGTGTTGATAGTTCAAATTCTATAACAGTGTGGAGGGTGAGGGAGTTAGGTTCAGGTGTAATGTGTACTTGCAGGCAAACATGTCCCGATATGACCCGTCCGATCCTTTAAACTTGAAGGACATTGAGATGGAGCGGTACCGAATCCCGAAGGTGGCAGATCGTCAAACTGCCGTAGTGGAGCGACCGTCAGTGCAGCAACGAATGGCACCGGTGAGTGGGAGGATTGTTTTGAAGTTTTTGAAATTTCAGAAAACCTCAGTAACCATTTTAGACTGAGTGTTAAGCTCGGAGTAATTTCAGGGATGATTTTTGACTGAATTACGTGGTTTTGAAAATCTCAGTAGTTGTTTTAGACTGAGTAGATCGTTTTACCTCAGTAACATTTTAGACTGAGAGAGCAGGTGGAGTTAACTAACTTCAGTGACATTTTAGACTGAAAGGATAGTTAGTAGCAACCTCAGTAAAATTTTAGGCTGAGCGAAGCTGTTTTGGAAGGTGAACTCAGTAGGACTTTTAGACTGAGTCAGCTGATTTTTCGAAATTTTTAGAATTTTATTGACCGGGACAATGAATTTTTGCGCGCTAAATTGAACCGGTTAATTGTAGGTGGTGCATTCGATTAATTGAAAATATTTTTGCAGCTGGGTGCTCGACCGGGGTACGCGATGCCACCGAGACCGACAAGTGGCACTTCACAGTCGGTTCGTGCAGGGACGGGTCGGGCGGACAATGAGCGCCGTGCGGTCACGCAAGGATTGTTGTATTTGTGCAAAGGAGCTGGTCAGGAGGATGAGGAGCAGAGTTATCACGACCAGACAGGGGTGACTAACGAGGCGGAGATTAGAGCACAGGTACAGTATTGAGTATGTGAATTGATGGTGTGAGTGAGGATGAATCTGAATCAGTGGTGGTTAATCTATATCGTCGTATATTTACAGATTCAGCGCGAGGAGAAAGCACGTTGGGAAGCCTTGGCTGCACAAATAGCACCGGTGCACACGGAGTCTATGCGGGCGGATATGTATACTGAAGGACAGCAGGTAGTAATTTTGAGAAGTTTGCGTGTGTTGGGTGACGCGGGGAGGAGGAATGATCTGAATGTCATTTGTAATTGATTGCAGGTGGTCGCAGCGCCGCCAACCTATGAACGGCCAGGTTACCAGCAGCCAACGTCGTATCAACAGCCGCGATCGCCAGGTTACCAGCAGCCAACGTCGTATCAACAGCCGCGATCTGCCAATCAGCCTTTTCAACAACACCGATACGACTATCGTCCGCCGCCTGGTTACTCACGACCGTTTCGCCGTCAGCTGCCGTATCAAGGTTACCGACATCAGCCTCAACACAAACGTCGACAGCGGGAGCGTTCGCCGGTACGCGATTCGTCGGCTCCGGTCACATACCGTGGCTCTCCAGTCAGGCCGCGCCGTTCGGTAAGGTCACCTCCACCCAACGACAAGAATCGGAAGACGCATCAGCGATGTTTCTCATGCGGGTCGCTCAAGCATAGACAAAAGGAGTGTAAAGGAAAAAATTGTTGGGAATGTGGGTCAGTCAACCACCAACAACGGGACTGTCCTGCGTTTCAGCGAAACAGCGGAGTTGGACAGGAGAGGTCTGGTCCACCCGTTAAGTTGGTTACTAGTAGTGCTGCATCGGGTGGTCAGCCAGAGAAGTTTAGTAGGATCGATCGGTCTAAGTCGTCGTCGTCATCGGGGTCTGAATCGGAGTCAGCCCCTGACCTAAAATAGGTGTATCTCTAGAAACTGGTGGTGTGATTCGGTCGTGTCTTTAAGTATGATTGGTGATGATTTGTTATCGTTCATTTTTATCGATTTTTAGTGATCAAACTTGTTATTGTTACCCTTATGATTTTGAGTATTGGATCTTATCCTACTTTATTGACTTTTATCCGTTGAAATTGTATATTCTTTATTTCACACTTTATTCGTTAAATACTTTTCAATGTTGTTCATTATCGTGTTTTCGGTCGGAGGGAGAAGACGACTATTGGTCTCCATACCATAGTCGGAGCTGTCTCGTACTCGATTCGATGTTTCATTCTGATGTAACATTATGTTATTTCTATATTTATCTGCTCTACCGCTACTGCACGTGTGCTAAACATAGTCATGTTGCATTGTAGTCAGGGTGCGTTATTCGGCTAGTGCTGTGACCTAGTTGGTTGTCTGAAAAAGTCGTTCACTTTGATCCGCACAAGTGACACACTTGTGTCATCTTGTGCACATATATATGTCAACTTATATTGTCATTCAGTCAGTCTTGCATTCTCTCGAGTTTTGGTGTGTTCAGTGTTTGGCCGTTGGCCGTTTGTGTTCAACGTTATCATATATCGGAAGTTATATTGTATGAAAGAACTTTATGACCGAAAGTGAGAGTTGGCTTGATTCGGTTATGTAATTGTAAAGTAATACAAGCAAGACTCGTTATCTAACACTGTTTATAGTAGTCACAAGACAAAGTAATAGCATTATATAATAGCTATGTTGCAGTAAACGTAAACCCAACTTTCGACTTACTTTGTCTTGTGACTACTATAAACAGTGTTAGATAACGAGTCTTGCTTGTATTACTTTACAATTACATAACCGAATCAAGCCAACTCTCACTTTCGGTCATAAAGTTCTTTCATACAATATAACTTCCGATATATGATAACGTTGAACACAAACGGCCAACGGCCAAACACTGAACACACCAAAACTCGAGAGAATGCAAGACTGAATGAATATGTAAATGTAAGTTGATATATAAGTGCACAAGATGACACAAGTGTGTCACTTGTGCGGATCAAAGTGGACAACTTTCCAGACAACCAGCTAGTTCACAGCACTAGCCGTATGACGCACCTTCACTACAATGCAACATGTCTATGTTTAGCACACGTGCAGTAGCGGTAGAGCAGATAAATATAGAAATAACATAATGTTACATAAGAATGAAACATCGAATCGAGTATGAGACAGCTCCGACTATGGTATGGAGACCAATAGTCGTCTTCTCCCTCCGACCGAAAACACGATAACGAACAAAATGGATGAAAGACAATAAGTAATTAATAAGGATAAATACGAATTATTAAGGATAAGATCAAATAATCAAGCAATGCACAGAATAGGTTAAAATCATAATAAGGTAAAATCACAATCACTGTTTTTTATCCATAAAGCACTCTGAAAGCTGCAAAAGAAAGTTAAACAAGTTATGAGTGAGCTATCTAAGATTTACGATACACTATCTGGGATAATAAACTAGTCTGCCAGTGATGAAGACGCCAATTACTGCCAACGCCTGACCATGATACGAGAACGCATATGCCAACGACCACGATTCGAACGCATGACGGCACGACCAATGAAGACCATATCGATTTGAAACGGCGGCAGCCAGTTGAATCGCATTCAACTCCTCTCCCTCCTCAACGACGGCACAAAAACATTAACGCAAAAACGACGATGACGAATACGCGAACGCAAAAACGACGATGACGCTTCACTCCACGATGAAAAATTGACGACAACATGATAAAATCCTCTTCGGTTCAATTTCAGCGCAAAAATCCATTGATACCGACAAAAATAACGCAAAACTGTCCTCAACCTAAAACGTTGCTGAGGTTGTACAAAAACTTACAGATTCAGCCTAAAACATTTACTGAGCTGCCCGAAAATTCACAGATTCAGTCTAAAATGATCACCGAATCGTTCAAAACATCAGACTCAGTCTAAAATCGATACTGATCTGCTCCAACCGACAAAACTACAGTTAAAACTTCATCAAAACTAAAATTAAATACATAAAACAACTGCCAGTGCCCTCCGTCTCAGGTTGAAGGTCAACATAGTCGTATCGATATAGCGTAACTCACACAATTAACCGATAGGCATAAAGCATCTCATCCCAAAGCCAACTGTAGAGAATATTTTAATAAAATTGTGAGTAAATATAGAAAAGCTACCGCATGCCACCACTAGAACAGCTTCTGCACCATTTTTCGCGACACAACAAACACTTTGGATACTGCCGCTTTCATTCTACCGTGCATCTGACTCAAACAGTGACCCGTTTTGACGATGATGCCTTTAACATCACGTTGAAACTCCGGCTTCAATTTCATCTGACCATGTTCCATCCGATTCTGCACCAGCTTAATCACCGGATCACTGACGGTCACACGACTGAGCTCACCAGCTGGCTGCTGTAGTAATTCGGGCAACATTAGTTTCAACTGGCTGTATTGTTCACTTGGCACCGAGAACCATTTATTCATGTCTTGACCCGTTTCCAATTCGCCATTACTCGTTTCAGAACTCTCCACCACATTCTCGGTTGCTGGCTTGACTTCTTCATCATGTTCTGTGCTCACCGAAATGACACCGTTCTTATCTTCAGGTTTCTCTGCAACCACCAATGGTACCCGCACTTCTAGCACATCACTTTCAGCCGGTATCACTGATGCCATCAGACTACGGCCTGTCCAAGACAACAGCTGTATCCCTTGTCCTTGCATTGCCTTAGTGCCAACCAACAGCGGTGTATTGGACTCTGTCGCCACATGACATTCAATAACTGTCATTTTTTCATCTATTTTCAGTTCAACGGTGCATACACCAGCGCATACTACTGTAGTCATGTTGACAGCAACCAACGGTGTCTTGCATGGCTGTATCTTCACTCCCAGCTGAGCCGCAAAGTTCTGTGAAATCAGGTTCATCTGCGCACCCGTGTCAAACAACACCTGTTTCAGTCCAACCGGTTGACCATTGACTTCAATCGGGTAATCCTCTTTTTGTTGAGCTTCAGCGTTGAATGATTGAATCGGAACGCTCACTGCTCTCACCGTTGCTTCTTTCTTTTCAGACTCGTTCTCCTTTTCAATGCCATCGTTCATCAACATCTTATGCACCTTGGCACTCAACATACCATATCTAAACTCATCGCGGTGTTTTAGTTGTGCCAACTCATCTTTCAGAGCTTGCAGTTTAGCTGACACTGTCTCCACATCTTCAACAGGTTTTGCAACACTCACTGCTCTGACTGTTTGATGCCCAAACGACTGCGGTGGACGCTCACCAGCCATCTGTCCTTGGTCTTCGTTACTGCAACTGCTTTGCAAGTGTCCCACTTCACCACATTTGAAACATTCTCGGCCACCCGATAAGCGCTGTTTCTGTTGATAGTCTTGGACCGGTTGACGGAGGCCGCTCCACTGTACCTGGTTGACCCGCTGTTGTTGGTTACTGTTTTGCTGTCGATTCCAACTGTGCCCTGGAGGTGGCTGCTGGGTATCCACTTGATATTGCCCATGTCTCATGTTATTGTTTGCAGGCAGCTGATAGGTTTGCCGTTGATTAGCACTTTGCTGTTGTGTGTGCTCATACTTGACCGCTCCTCCACTGGTCTGCTCACGACCCCGTTCCCACTGCTCAGTTCCAGCTCCCCGCTGACTCGTTCGTTTTACAGCCTGATTTCCTCCATTGGATACTTTCTCCCGGCAGTACTCGTAGTCCTCGATGCCTCGAACGATGGCCTCAAACGGAGTCCGTTTAATTTCCGCCTCGTAGGTAGCTTTCTCTCGGTCACGAGCTGACTGTAATCCAGAAATCAATTGACCTGTC
>OZ038446.1:12114533-12119533 GCA_964036265.1 Daptonema setosum
AGATCCCTAATAACCAGAATACTTTATTATGTGTTTTTTTTCATGTGTATCCATATTGTTCGATCCTGTGATTTAACTGACCACAACTGACCTATTGTGCCCCATTGGCGCGTCCTTTCCTTTATTGGAAATGAAAAATACTATACTATACTCACTCACTCACTCACTCATTCACTCACTCACTCATTCACTCACTCACTCACTCACTCACTCACTCACTCACTCACTCACTCACTCACTCACTCACCCACTCACTCACTCACTCACTCACTCTCTCACTCACTCACTCACTCACTCACTCACTCACTCACTCACTCACTCGTCACTCACTCACTCACTCACTCACTCACTCACCTCACTCACTCACTCATTCACTCACTCATTCACTCATTCACTCACTCACTCACTCACTCACTCACTCACTCACTCACTCACTGACTCACTGACTCACTCACTCACTCACTCACTCACTCACTCACTCACTCACTCACTCACTCACTCACTCACTCACTCCCACTATTTTCAGAGTTACTCACATAATTCTTCACAACCTTACAGCGACTGGCTCACTAAGGTTCATGCTCAGTAACCCAACTATCAACTCACTCACTCACTCATCACTCACTCACTGACTACCTGACTGACTCACTCTTTTCCTCATTCGAAAAAAAGCAACATCCTTGCTCGAAAAATATTTTACTACAATTATTGGGTCACTCAATCATCACAAATGAAACGAGTAAAAATTTCGAAAGAAATTGTTTTCTTTCTGCTGTATGAGTCAACAAGCTCCCGTCTATGCCCGTGGGCCAACGGTACTAATGTACAGAAAACTTTTATAAAGTCTGCATGACAGTGAAACATGAACGTTCAAATAGCGTTGAACTTTCAATGGCTGTCGTTACCCCGCCGTTTGGCCAGAGTTCCGCTTTATTCATCTGATGAGTTTCAAAATTAATATTTCTATCCAGTTCCTAACATGAAACCAACTTTGGCAACTGTCACTGATTTTAAAGTGGCTGTCGTTACCCCACAAATCGAGTAGAGTTTCACCTCCGCTCTTCTGAAACTGCTCTAAAAGAAACTTATATGGAAGATGAAACGTGAACTGCATTGTGCCTTTTGTTCAGGTCATTTTTGTGGCTGTCGTTCGGTTGTGTGCACGATAAATAAGAAACCAAATTGACATCAATATGGTAAATCTCTCTGGTTTTACTTACTGACTGACTTAGTGACTGATTGTCTGACTAACTGACCAATTGACGTATCTACTGACTAACTGACAATTTAGCTAGATGGATACGAGATAATAGTTTGAAGTTATCTGTAGGAAAATGCCACTTCCAACAATTAGGACGCCGAACTCTACCGCCTTTCCAATATAAATTGGAAGACAACTCATTACAAACATCACTAGTTTGTCGTGATCTTGGAATAGAAATAGATAGAGATCTTTCTTTCAAAGCACATGCAAACAAAATTGCCTCATCTGCAGCCAGATTCTCAGGATGCGTACGTAACTGTTTTAAAACCAATACTATATCGTTCAGATCGAAGATCCTAACCACATGTATTATACCAATACTTGAGTACGCAACGACTGTTTGGAACATAGATTCGCTGAATGTTATTTCTACCGTAGAAAGGCCCTTTAGACGGTTCACAAAAGTCTCCTGTCAACTGTATCAAACTGATTACCAAGAAAGATTGAGTATAATTTCTTCGGAAAACCTCATTTTTCGAAGAACAGTTTTAGATATGGTACTTGCTTTTAAAATCATTACGGGATATTTTTTGAATGTTGACCCTTCAGATTTTTTCTGTCTTTACTGTAGACACTAGTCTTCGGCGAAACAATAGATACAAACTTCGATTTCCTGAATGTCGCACATAAAAACGCCGCTCCTTCTGGAGTATAAGAATAATTAACCTTTGGAATACCATACCTGATATAACATTTGTCTCGAATTGCCACAAATCGTTCAAAAGGTTTTTAGAAAACGATTTCAAAGAAAATATAAATATCTATCTGAAGAACAATTACTGTAACGTAGACTTTATATCAAACCAGAGTGCATAAATTTGTAACTTGTGCTGGAATCTATGATAAACGTGATTAATTGCTTCACTGACGACATTATTGTGTTCAATTGAGCACATCCGTCCATTTTTGGATTGAAATAAACTAAACTAAACTAACTGACTCACTTCCTGACTGTCTGACGGACTGACTGATTGACTAACTGACTGTCTGACTGACTAAAAGCCTGACAACTTTACTCACCAACTGACTGTCTGACTGACTAAAAGCCTGACAACTTTACTCACTTACTTACTTAGTTCTTCACAAATCACAACCATTACACCGGCTGGCTCACAAACTCCGCTATTTCCGGTTACGCGACTACCAATTCCCTCAATTGATCACTCACTCACTCACTCACTCACTCACTCACTCACTTACTCACTCACTCACTCACTCACTCACTCACTTACTCACTCACTCACTCACTCACTCACTCAATCACTCACTCATTCACTCACTCATTCACTCACTCACTCACTCACTCACTCACTCACTCACTCACTCACTCACTCACTCACTCACTCACTCACTCCCTCACTCACTCACTCACTCACTCACTCACTCACTCACTCACTCACTCACTCACTCCCTCACTCACTCACTCACTCACTCACTCACTCCCTCACTCACTCACTCACTCACTCACTCACTCACTCACTCACTCACTCACTCACTCGCTCACTCACTCTCTCACTCACTCACTCACTCACTCACTCACTCACTCACTCACTTACTCACTCACTCACTCACTCACTCACTCACTCACTCACTCACTCACTCACTCACTCACTCACTCACTCACTCACTCACTCACTCACTCACTCACTCACTCACTCACTCACTCACTCACTCACTCCCACTATTTTCAGAGTTACTCACATAATTCTTCACAACCTTACAGCGACTGGCTCACTAAGGTTCATGCTCAGTAACCCAACTATCAACTCACTCACTCACTCATCACTCACTCACTGACTACCTGACTCACTCACTCCTTTCCTCATTCGAAAAAAAGCAACATCCTTGCTCGAAAAATATTTTACTACAATTATTGGGTCACTCAATCATCACAAATGAAACATGTGAAAATTGCCAAAATAATTTGTTTTCTTTCTGCTGTATGACTATGAGTCAACAAGCTCCCGTCTATGCCCGTGCGCCAACGGTACTAATGTACAGAAAACTTTTATATAGTCTGCATGACCCTGAAACATGAACGTTCAAATAGCTTTGAACTTTCAATGGCTGTCGTTACCCCGCCGTTTGGCCAGAGTTCCGCCTTATTCATCTGATGAGTTTCAAAATTAATATTTCTATCCAGTCCCTAACATGAAACCAACTTTAGCAACTTTAAAGTGGCTGTCGTTACCCGACAAATCGAGTAGAGTTTCAACTCCGCTCTTCTGAAACTGATCTAAAATATACTTATATGGAAGATGAAACGTGAACTGCACTGTGCCTTTTGTTCAGGTCATTTTGTGGCTGTCGTTCGGTTGTTTGCACGATAAATAAGAAACCAAATTGACATCAATATGGTAATTCTCTCTGGTTTTACTTACTGACTGACTTAGTGACTGATTGTCTGACTAACTGACCAATTGACGTATCTACTGACTTACTGACTCACTTCCTGACTGTCTGACGGACTGACGCATTGACTGACTGTCTGACTGACTGAAAGCCTGACAACTTTACTCACCAACTGACTGTCTGACTGACTAAAAGTCTGACAACTTTACTCACTTACTTACTTAGTTCTTCACAAATCACAACCATTACACCGGCTGGCTCACAAACTCCGCTATTCCCGGTTACGCGACTACCAATTCCCTCACTTGATCACTCACTCATTCACTCACTCACTCACTCCCTCACTCACTCACTCCCTCACTCACTCACTCACTCACTCACTCACTCCCTCACTCACTCCCTCACTCACTCTTTCACTCACTCACTCACTCACTCACTCACTCACTCACTCACTCACTCACTCACTCACTCACTCACTCACTCACTCACTCACTCACTCACTCACTCACTCACTCACTCACTCACTCACTCACTCACTCACTCACTCACTCACTCACTCACTCACTCACTCATCACTCACTCACTGACTACCTGACTGACTCACTCTTTTCCTCATTCGAAAAAAAAGCAACATCCTTGCTCGAAAAATATTTTACTACAATTATTGGGTCACTCAATCATCACAAATGAAACATGTGAAAATTGCCAAAATAATTTGTTTTCTTTCTGCTGTATGACTATGAGTCAACAAGCTCCCGTCTATGCCCGTGCGCCAACGGTACTAATGTACAGAAAACCTTTATAAAGTCTGCATGACCCTGAAACATGAACGTTCAAATAGCTTTGAACTTTCAATGGCTGTCGTTACCCCGCCGTTTGGCCAGAGTTCCGCCTTATTCATCTGATGAGTTTCAAATTAATATTTCTATCCAGTCCCTAACATGAAACCAACTTTGGCAACTTTAAAGTGGCTGTCGTTACCCCACAAATCGAGTAGAGTTTCACCTCCGCTCTTCTGAAACTGATCTAAAATATACTTATATGGAAGATGAAACGTGAACTGCACTGTGCCTTTTGTTCAGGTCATTTTGTGGCTGTCGTTCGGTTGTTTGCACGATAAATAAGAAACCAAATTGACATCAATATGGTAATTCTCTCTGGTTTTACTTACTGACTGACTTAGTGACTGATTGTCTGACTAACTGACCAATTGACGTATCTACTGACTTACTGACTCACTTCCTGACTGTCTGACGGACTGACGCATTGACTGACTGTCTGACTGACTAAAAGCCTGACAACTTTACTCACCAACTGACTGTCTGACTGACTAAAAGTCTGACAACTTTACTCACTTACTTACTTAGTTATTCACAAATCACAA
>OZ038446.1:12127033-12167346 GCA_964036265.1 Daptonema setosum
ATGCCAGACATGTTCATTTGAAAGGACCAGATATAAAAAACTTAGTTGTGGAAATATTGAAAAATACGGTTGTCAAATTTAACAAGAAAATATTTCAACAAGTTTATGGCATCCCCATGGGATCAAATTGCAGTCCCCTATTAGCCGATTTAACACTAACAATCATGGAATACGAATACTTCAAGCAACAAAAAATTCCGCAAAAAACAGCAATTTTTCGATACATTGATGATATTCTGTCTCTCAACTTCGATCTCGACCGACATACAAAACTCATGTATGATCAAAGTCTGAAACTAAACAAGGAATCCATGATTGAAAACGGAATCCATTATTTAAACCTCAAAATATTGAAAAACAAAAACTCTGTAAAAATTTATGACAAAACCGACGACTTCCCATTTCCAGTGAAAAAATTATATGATAAAAGCAGTTGTGTTCATACAAAAATGACAAAAGGAACTTTCATAGGACAACTAATAACTTTCAACAGACTAATAGAAGATAAATCACTTTTTAAAGAAGCAATCGTAAAATTGGAAAACAACAACGATAGTAAACGGATTCCAAAAAGAAGAGATAACGAGCTGGCTTTGCACATTTTACATAAGAAATCAAGAAAGTCTGTGGAAATACAACATCTTCAATAAAAAATCGTTCGTTAATAACTTTATTCAGTAACTTCAAATACCAATTCACGTTTCAATAAGCAATATACAGTCAACATGTCCCTTATAACCACACGATTTGTAAGCGTATCAGCTCTAAACTTACGCAGCAACTCAGCAACGCTATCGGAAGGATAGACAGCCTACCCTAATTTTTGCATATCAATTAACCTGCTGACTATACTCTGATAATTGATTTTAAAAAACTCATTTTTTAAACAAACTGAATAACCTACATACTCTAATTATAAATACATATATAAACTAACACTATCGCAAATTTATGTACATAAGTATATGATCGTATGAACGTTTGTACATACAGGGTGGCTCAAAAAAAAGGTTGCGCGTTTGAGGAATTACTGTGAAAGTTCTAGGAAAGCTGTGTGACAGCAGTGAAGCGCATTCGAAAGAGTATGTTTTTGCCCACAAAATTATGTGTGACTAAGTTTAAAATTCGAATTTTTTCTGATTTTACAAGTGAATTTGAGAAAACTCCTAATTTTTGCTTTTTTTCGCTGAATGCGTGATGAAAACATGTTTAATAACTAAGTGAGTTGCATATAAACCCAGAAACACAACCTTCATATGTGAAACCAAATTTGTTCTAATATTATAGTGATATTTAAAGTTAATTAAGCTCGCAATTATTGTAAAGGCATCATTCATGGATACAGACTAGAAAAAGTAACCATGGTGGTTTGAATTCATTGAAACGGTCTTTCGGTTACGAATAATACTTTGAAGTGGAGCTGATGAACAAAAAACAATGATTCTTTATTATTATAACGCAATAAAGTTATTGAAACCGACGAACGTGCAAGCAGTGAGCGAAAAAGAATCCACAAACACGAACTGATTCTATTCACGTGTGCATGATCCGTTGGGCGCGCATTTTAAATAAAGATCTGCCGATGCTGCTGTAAACTTCTAAATCTGATCATATGACATAATTATGTAGACAAAAACATGCCCAATCGAATGCGCTATACCGCAATCCCACAGCTTGTCTACAACTTTCACAATATTTGCTCAAACGCGCAACCTTTTTTTTGAGCCACCCTGTATGTACATATATGTACACTGAGTTTTGAGTCAAAAGGTTTACTCACAACATAAGTATACTTATTTGTGTTACACGGTCTAAATTGAAACCTTTTTTAGGTTAACCTGTTCTGAAAGGAGGAACTATTACAAACGAAATGTTTGAGCAAACACATATATAAGATACCAACACTAAACAGTTTGACCATTTTGCTCTATTTTTCACCATTATTCTCAATTTCTATTATGAGCAAAACAAAAATTATCGAATTTTATTTTGTGAATAAATAGACTAATATATGTTCATTATACGATACAGATATCATATTACCACACTAATTCACCGCACCGACAGGATGAGTGAAACAGGAGGACAACCACGTACTGAAGGAAGCACCACAAGATGCGAGAAGAGACCCAGGACAGATGAGGAAGACACGGTTAATACTTTAGTTGAGCTTAGTTAGGCTTGAGCCATTAAGCTGTAGTAGCTATCGGCACACTGATGAGGTCACACGATAGCTTAGGCTAGGAGGCGTCTGTGCCACATGACCGAAACGCCATTAGGTTAAGTTAGCGTTAAGTTCACTCAGTTTAACATAACCTTTTTTCAGGGTAACACTTTCACTTTATTTTCCTTTTCTTTTAAATACATGTATCACGGAGCGTTCAGTAACTAACGGAATTTGATATCTCGACATTTTTTCTGCAACGAATGTAGAACAGAAATTAAATAAGGAAACAACATTCGCAAGTTTTAGTACAACAAATCATGTGAAACTGATTTCAGAAAGTTTCACAACGGCTTTGCCTCACTCACTCACTCACTCACATAATTAAATACTCTCTCACTGTCTTAGTCATTCATTCACTCACTCACTCACTCACTCTGTCACTCATTTACCCACTATGTACATATCTCACTCACTTACTCAATAAACTCAGGCTCTCACGCATCTACTGGCTCACTCACTCACTTACTGGTTTACTCACTCACTCACTAACAAAGGCCGTATCCCAATCAGTCCCTGCATCCATACGAAGGATGAAACAACTAGCTCCGATCGTCGTTAGGCCACTTTTGGTTGTAAAATTCATCGAATCGACCACGCTTCGGCACACGGCCTCCGTTGCTGGAGCATGCGAGTAAATGAGTGAGTTAATGAGTGAGTGAGTGAGTGAGTGAGTGAGTGAGTGAGTGAGTGAGTGAGTGAGTGATTGAGTGAGTGAGTGAGTGAGTGAGTGAGTGAGTGAATGCGAATGAGTGAGTGAGTGAGTGAGTGAGTGAGTGAGTGAGTGAGTGAGTGAGTGAGTGAGTGAGTGAGTGAAATAGTGAGTGAGTGAGTGAGTGAGTGAGTGAGTGAGTGAGTGAGTGAGTGAGTGAGTGAGTTAATGAGTGAGTGAGTGAGTGAGGGAGGGAAAGAATGCTGAAGTGAGTGAGTGAGTGAGTGTGTGAGTGAGTAAGGGAGTGAGTGAGTGAGTGAATCAGTGAGTGAATTAACGAGTGAGTCAGTGAGTGAACGAGTGAATCAGTGAGTGGTTGAGTGAGTGAGTGAGTGAGTTAGTGACTGATTGAGTGAGTGAGTAAGTGAGTGATTGGATACTAACTGATTCGGCCAGCCTGTGTGAATGAGTCGATGATACACAACAACATGAGTACTTTGGTCATCGTCATCATGATGCCAGAAACTGCCAAAACTGTTGTCACTGTTCAGATGTCCTAATATCATTGACTAGCTAAATTGTGCACTAAAGCTCTCTGTGACTCGTGTGTCCACATTGCGATCAACTACGTCTGACAGTTTTATTTTCAGAAACATTTATAAATCTTGAAAGTACATTGTTAATCAGTGAGTAATATGTACATATCTACCAAGTAAAATACATACAACCAATAAAACATGCAGAAATGTATACATACATACGGATAAAAGGAATGCAAAATCAAATTCACACGCCATATGGTGCTATGTATATGTGCATAGGGCGTTTAGTCAAAGTATCCAGTCGACCGTTTATTGTTGTTCAGAAGGATATTCACACAGTTTAATTTCAAGTCTGTATTTGGTGGTGCGTGTTCAGGTTGCCAGGAAAAAACTTTTCCACGTGATATGTGGACACTCTATGAACACTGCACTTAAAACATGACATAACTGCGTGACGTGCCCATTGAATTATGTTTTGATTGACAGGATACATCGATCAAAGCACTGGCGGACGAGCTAATTCTCCAAAGGGAGGGGAATTTCCTCAAAGATGGGGAAAACGGCAGTTCTCAGGTCAATTTACCTACACCTTAGGGAATTTTTTTTAATACCAAAGAGGGGGAATTTCAATTTTCTCTCCCCTTCTCGTCTGCTAGTTGATCAAAGTATGTGTTGGATTATGTTTCACTCGTCATACATTTCCAGCTCACAGATGTAGCGCTTTTCGAGGGAACACGCGTAGTCATTAAGAGCATAATTCCATAAATGTCCACAATGTTCAGGACCAGGACCCTGGTTGTTCGGCTCTGAAATCAGGCACATGTTCTTTAGAATTACCGAACGGTAAATGTAAAGTGAACAATTTTTTGGAATTGATATTTATGAGTATCAGAAGTGTTCCGGAAATAAAAAAATACTTTTTATCAAATTTTTTGCCAATTATTTCTAGTTACCTTTTACTCGGTCCCTCATACAAAACTTTAACTTTCCCCAAAAGCAGGGTAGGCACAGTAAATTCTCATTTTTCCCAGTTATAAAATACGTAATGGTAATTTGTTTCGGGAAGTTTTTCTGGAAACTGTTTTAAACCACACCCTGTACATACCATTATTGTCCCAGACTAAGGGGTTCAATGCCGGGCCCACCGAACCATCCGCGTATCGCCAGGTCCATCCGCCACCGGGTTCGACGGCATAGTCGGCCTGCTTCAGTGCCAACCACGGACGTATATCGTAGATTTTGGTAGTCTGTATTAGATCCACATGGAAGTACAGGGTGTCCCATTTAAAAGTCCGGATTTTTATTTTGAATAACAATCGCAATTTTCTTTCGATTTCAAAAAATTTTGCGCCAGGTTATAGACAATTTCTGGCTATTTTGTTTAATTTTTAATTTTTTCAAATCGAGTTTGCAAATCGATTTTTATGAAAAAATTCCCAACATACCCGTTTTTCACATTTTTATACTCAAGTCGGCGGTTTTTAGACGATAGCGTGACCTTTATTGAAATAAAGATTCATAGTTTAAATCATAATTTCAGTTCAATAATGTTTTAAACTTGTTATAATACGGAATACTGATAAATTGTTAGCACTCATCAAAACTAACAAGCTGCTTACTGACAGTAACCTCAAAGCACTCAAACTCCGCATCGGCAAGCATGCACTTGCGCAGGGAGCGTGGTTTTTGTCCTTCCTGTGAGAGATTAACTTACCCAGCTTGAAAAAATTGCCAAATAACGGTAAAACACAATGAATTACAATATTATGTTTTGGAAACCACCACATCATGTCGGTGTTGAGTATGGATAAACCTGATGTGCAAACTTTCACAAAAGGAAACCCAAAGCTCCCCGCGCTAGCGCATGCTTGTGGATGCGGAGTTTTAGCAGCATGTTGCTTAGATGATTGTTACCAATTGAATTGTTATCCGTCTCATAACATGTTTTTATCATATTATTCAAGTGAAATGATTTCTTAAATTATCAAAATAGCTTTTGTAACGCTCACGCTATCGTTTAAGAAGCCTATACCTACTACAGTGCAAAAACATGAAAAAGGGGGGTGTCGGGAATTTTGTCATAAAAATCAATTCGTTGAGTTGATTTCGAAAAATAAAAAAATAAACAAAATAGCCAAAAATTGTCTATAACTTGGCGCAAAATTTTTTGAAATCGACAGAAAATTACGGTTGTTATTCAAAATAAAAATCCGGACTTTTAAATGGGACACCCTGTACATGTAGATATATAATCGCGGTAGCCCACCTACATATGTTGTGCTCTCCCCGGGAAGCCGACTGTGCCGGGTAACGATCCCGACTGTGCCGGGGAACGGTCCCGACTGGGCCGGGGAGCCGACTGTGTCAGGGCAGAGTGTGCCGGGTAGGTTAGGGAAAGTTTTGTTTACGTCGTTTAATACGTTTTCTATACGATAGTAAACAATTCTACAATCAAAAAACCACATTCCAGAAACTGTGGCTACAACAATTGTAAATATACTTTTTTATTGGCTACCGTGAGCAACTTGGCACCTCCACTGTTTCAGCAGATCTCACCCGGAGTGGAATTGAACAAAGAATTTATCGGAGATAAAAAAAAGTTTGAATTGGGTTCTATCAAGATGAAAATGTACATACCGAAGCTACACTATTACGAAACTTGATGAGAGTTTGCACGTCCTCTTTGGTTGTTAGCCAAGACAGTTTAGCAACTCGTTTTCGGTCAAAGCCCTCTTAAAGGTAATGAGTGAGTGAATGAGTGAGTGAGTGAGTTAGTGAATGAGTGAAAGAGTGAGTGAGTGAGTGAGTGAGTGGGTGAGTGAGTGAGTGAGTGAATGAGTGAGTGAGTGAGTGGATGAGTGAGTGAGTGCAAGTCAATGAGCGAGTGAGTGAGTGAATGAGTGAGTGAACGAGTTAGTGTGTGATTGAGCTAGTGATTGAACATACATACTGTATCACGGAGTCTTCGAACACTAACGGAAAGTGATGTTGGGACACTTTTTCTGGAATAATTCTAATAATAAGAATAAACAAATACTATTATTAGTGAATAGTTCATAATTTTTCATGCAAATACATAATAATGTGAAAATGGCTCCAGAAAGTTTCACCCAGGCTTCGTCCCACTCACTCAATTATTCGCTCACTCACTAACTCGTTCAGTCACTCACTCACTCACTCACTCACTCATTCACTAACGAAAGCCTCATTCCAGGTAACTTTTTCCATACGAAGGATGAAACAACGGGCTCCGATTGTCGTTATAAAACTTTCGGTGTCGTACTTCTTCGAATCGATTACGTTTTTGCTGCTGAACCATATGCGAGTAAATGAGTGAGTGAGTGAGTGAGTGAGGGAGTGAGTAAGTGAGTGAGTGAGTAAGTAAGTTAGGGAGTGGGTGAGTGAGTGAGTGAGTGAGTGAGTGAGTGAGTGAAGGAGTGAGTGAGTGGGTGAGTGAATGAGTGATTGAGTGAATGAGTGAGTGAGTGAGTGAGTGAGTGAGTGAGTGAGTGAGTGAGTGAGTGAGTGAAGGAGTGAGTGAGTGAGTGGGTGAGTGACTGAGTGATTGAGTGAATGAGTGAGTGAGTGACTGGATACTAACTGATTCGGCCAGCCTGTGTGAATGAGTCGATGATACACAACAATATTAGTACTTTGGTGATCGTCATCTTGATGTCTGAAAAGGACAAAATTGTAATGACTGTCCAGATGTATGTACATATAACCTCGTAATTGGTTATAAAAGAATTCAAAATGTGGCACAGAAAATTTCTTACTTGAGAATCCGGTTCTGGATTTGAGAATTTGGTTCTAAGAAATTTTGAAAAATGGCTAAAACGTGGCGCACAAAATTCATTACTTGAGAATCCGGTTCTGGACTTGAGAATATGGTTCTGGCCATGCCATGGGTTCTCGCAGTTTTAAACCATTTCTTATAATCAATCATGAGGCCTATAAGTCCGTCGATGAATTCAAAACTTGTCACCCTGACACCAAAGTCATACTCAATCATGATCTATCGTAAAAATCGAATTTAGATAAAGTCTGGTCAAGGATTCTCGTTACTTCGAAATTTTCACCGTAACCTTTTGGCGCGCATTTGAATTTTGGCGCGCGTTCAAATTTATTCGAACATATTATTAAACATGACCAACTTATTAATTGATCATTATAAGGTTTTCAGGAAAATAATTAGTAACAAGATACCCTGACCAAGCTATACTACTAACTGATAAATGTGGTTAATTTAATTTATGCGTAGTTTTCCTCACCAGTGTCGTTTTGTTATTACTATAATTTTTAGTTCTGTGAAGTATGATGAATCACCGAGAAATACCGCGGAAGTCCCAATCTGTTGAATACCTTGCAAATGAGACATTCAGCCATCAAGGCTGCGGTTTTCTAGCAACGGATCGGCATTTACTAAAGTCAAGACATTTGTTGAGTTGCCGACATTTTTTTAATGTAAGTTAAGAAACCTTTTCCAAGACTTTTGCTAGAGGAAATATGTAGATTTGAAACTTTATCGAAGGGCGAGACATTTGCTAAGTTGCACACGTTTGCGGACTTTCGCCAATGAGAAAGCCACGTCCATGACATTAAAAGTTTTTAAAAAGTTTTTAAACCGCCATTCTGAACTACTCAACAAATTTGGATTACATACGAAAAAAGATACGAGGAATAAGTTTACACACCCTATTAATCGTCTATTGTTTCACGTCAACAACTAATCGATTTTAGATACATACGTCTACACACAGCTTGCACATACGCATATTGTTGTTTTCGCCACTTTTACATAACAATGTGTTTTTATAGAATAAGTGCTGTGCCTCTTCTCTTCTATTTGGAATTTTTTATGTTCATTATCATAGTAATTTTTTTAAAATTGCACTATTCCTGATTTCTTGTTTTTTTTTTATATTCTCAATGTTTTTATTAGAAAGCACGATGCACGTCCCTGACGAGTCCTGGCATCGTTAGTTTGGCGTCGGATGTTTCAGGACGAAACGCCATAGAAATAGTTTTTTTTTTCTCTCAGTTCTGATTTTAAGTTAGCTAGAATTAATATTATTATATTGTATCATATGTATTATTATTACGTATTTCATGTTTATTACACTTTCCGATAACTTTTCTTACTTACTGTAGACTGGTATTTTATTACCAGTTTCGTTGTAGGTTAAGTATCGGTTTACTTGAATCGCTTGCTCATTATTTAAATAGTTTTGATTCTACTACTATTTTTTCAAAATTCGTTAGTGAACTTTCATTTACATTATTGTGTTTTTTATGTAGGTTTTTCATCATTTATTCTACACCTCTAACCGCTGTCCTTGTTTGGCCTTTGGTTAAACATGTGTCAGCAACCCATTTAACCGCGTTCCAGTCTTCGCTATGCTTCTGCTTAGACTGTGTTCGCAACCTACATAACGCGTTCCTGACTCAGCCTTGTTGCTGGGTTTGTGTACGCACACTAATCAGCGTTCCTAGCCTTGGCAATGCCTATGCCCTGCTAGTGTCCGCTATTTCATCCAACCAAGAGTTTGAACTACCATTGTAACTACTCGATATTGCTGAGACCGATGATGCAGATGCTAACCTGTCGTGTAATCCGGAAAATAAATCTGTTTCGCAGATAATCGTCCGGATAAAAAACTTCACTTATCCATGCTCGTTTTCGAAACCTGCCTTTTGCCCGATGACCACTGTCATCAACCCTTAAACGATGACCTTGTCATCAACCAATAATACGATGACCTTGTCATCAATCCCATTGACAGATAACCTTGTTATCTCTCAATAACCGTTATCATAAAACATTGTTTCACCACACTTGCCTGCCTTTTTCCTTTCTACTTTCTTCTTTTATATCCAACCTGACATGGTAAGTTCTTCTTCTCCTTCATTGCTATGTACTCTACGCTATTTAACCCCTCTCCCCTTAATGGCAGGATTTTTGAAACAGAAATCAAGTATGACGGTTATCCGCATATTCGTAACACTGAGATTACACGAATTTGGAAAAACTGTAACAACAAAATCTGTATTACTTGTTCTAATAATATTGATGTCAACATCACGTATTCTGTTTTCCCAAATAACTGGTACATAACTCATAAGTCTGATGTGACATGCAAAACAAAAAACGTGGTATATCAGATTAAATGTAGTAAATGTCACCTTGTTTATGTTGGTGAAACCACACAAGAAGTTCGAAAACGATTTCTACAACATAAACGAGATGTCAAACTAAACAATAAAAATACTTTTCTGGTCAACCACTTCAATACAGAAGATCATTCACATGATAATATGACTATTGGCATTTTAGAATGCACTGATGGTAAACAAAATATCGTTCTACGTGACCGAGAATTATATTGGATTCAGAAACTAAACACGGCTTATCCCTTCGGGTTAAACGACTGTATAAAAGGTCATGGAATGATTAGTACACTCAATACCAATCAGACAAATTTTGATCCTTATTTCAAATCTCCGGTCATTAAAAAACGCAAACGTAAAGGAAAAAAGCGACACCGTAGTAAGATTTGCGATACTTCATTATTTCAACGTATCAAAGGCTTGTACGCTGTAAAAAAGTTTCACGATATTTATCTAGCTTTAAAAG
The DNA here is from genome assembly GCA_964036265.1 of Daptonema setosum. Classification (NCBI taxonomy): domain Eukaryota; kingdom Metazoa; phylum Nematoda; class Chromadorea; order Monhysterida; family Xyalidae; genus Daptonema; species Daptonema setosum. The sequence continues at coordinate 12,137,086 of OZ038446.1, forward strand.
CCAGTTCTAACAAGTCTCTACGTTATGCTAAAACAATAATTTCAACGAGCCGACAAGATCGTGATTTTAACTTGCTCATAAACGGGTTTTTCAATGGTACCCGAGTAAAGACCGAAACTAATAACATAACATCCAATAAAAAACCAAGCTTAACATTGCAAGTCATGTATACTACTCGACTTATGGACCGCATTTATCTCAATGCGTTTATGAATAAAAATAAAAACCTTGCACTCCTTCAAGATAATGCATCTTCCACTATTAAAAATGCTAGAATACAGTATAAGTTCACAAGACCTATTGGAAGTCGTACTTGTAACTACAACGACTTTTTGAAAAACTTAACATCCGAAAAATTCAACAATATTCTTAATACCAGTTGTAACTGTGCTAGTTTCGATGACCAGTTTATTGATCCACATCATAATCATGTTGTCACTGGAAATATAAAAATTATCCGTGATAACAAAGCTCTATCATGTATGTTATCAAAAGGTACTAATTATAGACCCGATAAAAGCTACATCACAGAACGCGAACTTTCAAAACTTTTGACTTCTGTTACTGAGTTTGCTACAAAAACGTGTAATATAAAGGACAAAGCGCTGAAAGAAATCAGATGCAATGACTACACCAATCGGATTGAGAACCACATCAGAAAACGAATACCTGTTAAGAAAGACAAAAACGCTAATGTATATCATAGTGATCAGCTCAACCATCTAGTCTGCGTTCCTATTGACAAAGCACCTAATAACTTTGCTTTTATATGTCAGAAATTCTATTTACTTACGATTTCTAAAGAACTCGGTATATCAAATTTCAACTCGTTACCAACAAACGGCTTCTACATCCATAATAATCTCACAGTTGAAAAAGTCATAGACAATCATAAAAAGTTGTTACAAACATTCGGTGTTGATCACAACAACACAACTCCCAAAATTCCAACGCTCTATGGCATTCCAAAATTTCATAAAAATCCTTTAAAGTTCAGATTTATTGCCGGGGCTGCTAATTCCACTACAACACCTTTAGCTATAATACTACACAATATTCTGCATAACCTACGAAAACACTTGAAAAACTATTGCAAAGTGGCTGAACAACGTAGTGGTTACAAACATTACATTTCAGTACAGAGTAGTCATACCGTTCTAAGTAGTTTACACAGCGTGTCATCTTTAAGTTACGGTACTACTTATGACTTTAGCACTTTATACACAATGCTACCTCATGATATTGTCTTACAGGAACTTTCGGATATCACCAATCTACTGTTTACTCATTGTAAGAAAAAATATATTGTAGTAAAAAGACAAAAATCTGTTTACGGCAAAACTGCTTACTATTCAAATATCCCGGTTAATAATAGTCAGTGGTTGTCTTTCACACTGGATTTGACTAAAAGTTTGATAAAAGCTGTTGTCACTGAATCTTACATTAACTTTTGCAATTATGCTTTTTACCAAAGAGCTGGCATACCTATGGGCGGAAATGCAAGTCCTCTCATCGCTGATTTGGTTCTAAGTTCACTCGAGTTAAAATACTTTAAAAAAAGCACCATTCCAAACGCAGCGCTCATTTTTAGATACATTGATGATATTTTGGCCGTAAACATTCAGATTCAACATTTAATCGACACTGCATATCCTGATTGCTTGAATATTACATCGGATAAAGGAACCAATAACAGTATCAATTATTTAGATTTCACTATTGATTTCGAAAAAAACAGTACTGTTCTCTATAATAAAATTGATGTTTTCCCCTTTAAAGTCATACGTTCATTTCATGGCTATAGTTGTGTTCCTAAGAATATGATTACCGGTGTTATAATCGGTAATTTAGTACGTTATGTCCGTATTCACGTAAAACTTGAAGACCTGATTGACTGCATTACCACTTATTGCAAACAGTTGATTATCGCATCACATTCAATTTCTAATATTAAAGGGGGCATTAAAAAGTTTTTAAACCGCCATTCTGAACTACTCAACAAATTTGGATTACATACGAAAAAAGATACGAGGAATAAGTTTACACACCCTATTAATCGTCTATTGTTTCACGTCAACAACTAATCGATTTTAGATACATACGTCTACACACAGCTTGCACATACGCATATTGTTGTTTTCGCCACTTTTACATAACAATGTGTTTTTATAGAATAAGTGCTGTGCCTCTTCTCTTCTATTTGGAATTTTTTATGTTCATTATCATAGTAATTTTTTTAAAATTGCACTATTCCTGATTTCTTGTTTTTTTTATATTCTCAATGTTTTTATTAGAAAGCACGATGCACGTCCCTGACGAGTCCTGGCATCGTTAGTTTGGCGTCGGATGTTTCAGGACGAAACGCCATAGAAATAGTTTTTTTTTTCTCTCAGTTCTGATTTTAAGTTAGCTAGAATTAATATTATTATATTGTATCATATGTATTATTATTACGTATTTCATGTTTATTATTTGTTGAATTACGGTAACTTTTTTCTGCACATTTGGATGAACACTTCAAAAACTCACAATACATACATGTACATAAGTGTGTGTAACTTGATATGTAAATTCATTTAAAGTATCGGCTGCAAGTGCTGACTGACTTAATGATTTATATAGACTCATTGACTGGCTGAATTTAAGGCCAACAATTTTATTTTTTATTTTTTTCACCGAGTCGTTATGGAAGTTGACAAGAAAAAATGAAATGGTTTTCTCGAATTAGTTAGTAGGGTCAACTAATCTATTTTGTATATGCCTTTAAGTCTTATGATCTTCCTAGGGTGGGCTTTCAAATTTCGATGGAAAATACTACAGGGTGGTTCAAAAATAGCCAACGCTTTGGTGGTGATTATCTCCGGACATCGAACACCAGTTCTATCAAATCAAAATTATTCAGTTGATATGCCATAATAGCAAAGTAGGATACCAAGTCACAAATAACGAAATAACGGTCATCCGATTTACAAATGACTATCATTAACAACAGTCTTGGATGCGCTGTGTCTCAACCCGGAGCTCGAACCGGGACCGTCGGCAAGCGAGGCCGGCGCCTTAACCAGTTGATTCTATTGCGCTTTTAATAAAGGGATTAACACCGCTGTCATTGTCCGATCTCTCTGATAATATATGTTTATCTAAGTTAATATGTTGGTGATAATGTCTGAAAATTTTAGCCTGATCAGACATTTGTGTCGCAATTTATTCAGCACAAAAATGTTAAAATTTTTTGGACCACCCTGCATATTGGAAACGGGGATACAACTTTTCCCATCCATGACGCACAATTCCCTGAATCGAAATGGTCTAAGAAAACTACTCGTGATTCTGTAACAACAGAAGCAAGACCATTTTCGTGATAAAGATTTGATGACTGGTTGACCACTGATTTACTGACTGTTTTGACTGACTGACTGAACGAAGAATGACTGATTTCCACACATTGAATATCCAGTCAAGAATGTTTGCACGGCTATGGCTTTTCTTATCTCAAATACGGTATCAGCTGGAAAGTCAGATGATTTTCCAATTGACTAAATATTATCAATATGTTTATAAAAATTATAATTCACTCCTTGATCAGCTTTCCAGTCAGAAGTTTGTCTGTCTTTTGAATCTGTACGGTTGACATTCGACAACGACTGCGGGCACGTGAAATATCCTAACCAACTAATTAAATTTGGTGAAAAAACTTAGCATAAATTCGTTTTTTTAAAAATAATCAGCATTAATTAAGTATTTCATACCGATATTTTGATATTAGAAGTTCAGAGATAATGGTTAAATGGACAAATTTTGGCGCGCATTTAGTTAGATTTCAAATCTGCATTTGGCGCCAATAATGATCCGCCAGCATTTGAATTCAAAACAAATCTCTATGCCGATTGGTCGGCTTTAATAGTTGATCCGAAAAATTTCAAATCTGCCAATTTGGCGCCCATTATGTACAACCAGCATTTTAACTCAAAAGCTATTGGTGATTGGTCAGATTTACTTGTTTGTTAGTCCGAAAGATTTCGGCGCTAGACCAGTTTCCTCTTCCGGCACTGATAGCAAAGGCTAATCCCAGATGAAGGCTGACCGACCGAGACACAACCTTTATAGCGACTGGCTGCTTCCATTTTTCTCGCGAAGAGGGGATTTCCCTTTTCACCTTTCTCTATATGGCATTGCAGAATATGTAAACAACCGGCCATACTTTTTATTACGATTGAACGAAACATTTATTGACCAAACATCAGGTTTTCATAACCCAGAATATATTTTATTTCATTTAACTACTGTAGAATTTTATGGATAAAAGTTTTCTATGGATATAATAGTACTTCATGGATATAATAATATAAATGTATGGATGAAATAGTTTATAATGGATAAAACAGTTTTTTATGGATAAAATACCAGTTTATGGATATAATAGGAACAGAAAAATAAATGACAGAAATTGTTGGATAAAATAAAGTTTATGGATAAAATAGTACTTTATGGACATAATAGTAACAGAAAACATGATTAATGACAGAAATTGTTGACTGATTAAAGTAGACTCGCAAGTTGGATCACATTCACTTAATAACGGGATCTACGATAAATTCAGAATCCAGTGAATAAAGAACCCATAAAAGCATAAACTTAATTCAATATAATGATGAGGCCGTTTCAAATCAGTAATACTAATATTCGAATATATGCGCTATGGGGAGTTGAAAGCAAAAAGGCAGAAATAAAACTCCCAGAACACATCATTCATATCGGATTCGGTTTTTTTATGAAAAGTACTTAGATCATAGTAAACCACACAAAAAACCTTCATTCCCAAATAAATCATATCAAAAGCGCACCTTCATAGCCTGCATCTAACAGAGGATATTTTGTTTGCTAGAAATTTTAGTAACCATGTTGCGTTGCCTATATTATAGGTGAATTAAAGAAACCGATATAATGGTTAATATAATCTCAAACAAAAATTCCACTTTCTTGTGGATAAGTCAACCCACTTTTCAATTCACTCGGCGATCATCAGTAATATAAAAACAAACATATCAATCAAAGTATAAATCATTACGAGTACAACAAATGCAAGCAACATTCACGTCACATAATGTGAGTCTAACGGAAATGAGTATCCGACTGATGACTGAGGTTTTGACGCTACTTCCGAAAAACAGAACCCCATAAAAGTAATTCCAAAGATAACAAAACAGCCACTTCAGCCCACTCACTCACCCGATTATGAATCAGTCAATACATACAAACAAATAAAATGTAATGAGTACAAAAACAGGGGTCGAATCTTGGGGGCTTGCTCGTCCGAGTGTTTCCCTTGAAGGATAGGGGAAACGGAATCGGGGGCCGTCCGCGCGAAGATCGAATACCCGCAACCCCAATAGACGGGGAAGTTGAGGCAATAAGAGGTAGAAAAAGGCGTACGTATTTCTTGCCCTGATTGAGATTCGGTAACAAATCTGGGAAAGTTTTCTTATGCAAACTATAAATTAATGCCACCAAAACGCAATCAAAGAAACTATGATACGAGTACGCACATACAAAAAGAATAAAATTTAGTCCGGTGCCACCTCAAGTCGGGTGGTCACCTAAAATACATTCTTAAAAATGGTAATAAATGCGAGCAATGAACCCGATGGCGAAGAAAATACCTGGCCGGAATGTTGAGCAACAAATTAACACAGGGAAAAAACACTAGATGACTAAGGTCAATGATCAAAAGGAATTCAAAGGAATAGACTTTACGCCGATACAGAGCAAATACAGTGAACTATGATAACAAAAATTTAACATAACATTTGAAATACTTAATTCGAAATCATCGGGTAACCGAAGTAACAGGATATTACATGAGATATACAGATAAACGGACGATTGGATACTAAATTCGAAAGCGTTAATTAATTACTAGGAACAAAAAAAAACAAGATTTGAGGAGAGAAGATAAACGATTTCACGGCAGCAGGTAACCGACATTATTCAGGCGAACATTTACACGAAGAACATGCGACTTTTGAACTCGTCAACCACCTGAAAGATAGAAAACAAAATTTATTTTGAATATCATCAACGTTCTAGAAAGATATGGAGTACTATTTAACAGCAACCTTCAATCATGATGAGCACCACTAATACCGAATTCGAATCGAATAGCGGGATTAATTAGAGATGTGAAAAGCTAATTCAGCGAGAGGCAAATCAACGATCTATAACTCTACATCTCATTTGCAGCAAAGGATGATCAGAACGACACGCTGAGTGAATTTAAAAAGGTTTTTGCTCCCATAAATACCTGAAAATAACAAACGCTGAGCGCGGAATTGAATACCGCACGCAATCCTTAAATTGCGCGATCTTAAGTGCTACAATTCACCAGCACATGTTTCCTTCTGTACATCCTGACATACGGCAGTGCGCATCTGATATTCAGAAGTGCACCATGAGTGCGGTATAACACATCATGAGCGTACATGTTTTCTTCTGTACATCCTGACATACGGCAGTGCGCATCTGATACTCAGAAGTGCACCATGAGTGCGGTATAACACATCATGAGCGTACATGTTTTCTTCTGTACATCCTGACATACGGCAGTGCGCATCTGATATTCAGAAGTGCACCATGAGTGCGGTATAACACATCATGAGCGTACATGTTTTCTTCTGTACATCCTGACATACGGCAGTGCGCATCTTATATTCAGAAGTGCACCATGAGTGCGGTATAACACATCATGAGCGTACATGTTTTCTTCTGTACATCCTGACATACGGCAGTGCGCATCTGATATTCAGAAGTGCACCATGAGTGCGGTATAACACATCATGAGCGTACATGTTTTCTTCTGTACATCCTGACATACGGCAGTGCGCATCTTATATTCAGAAGTGCACCATGAGTGCGGTATAACACATCATGAGCGTACATGTTTTCTTCTGTACATCCTGACATACGGCAGTGCGCATCTGATATTCAGAAGTGCACCATGAGTGCGGTAATACGCTTTGTAAGCGTACATGTTTTCTTCTGTACATCCTGACATACGGTAGTGCGCCCGTTATATTCAGAAGTGCACCATGAGTGCGGTAAAACGGTTCGAAACCGTACATGTTTTCTTCTGTACATCCTGACATACGGCGGTGCGCATACTTATATTCAGAAGTGCACCATGAGTGCGGTAATACGCTTTGCACCCGTACACCGTTTCTGTCTATCCATCCTGACCAACCGTTACGCACTCCTGCAGGCCGGAATCGGACGAGCCGGCGGCATGACTCGGCGCACCGGCACCACGACCGCCCGCCTTCTTGACACCGCGTCCACGACTGCCACGACCGCGTGACACTGAAACAAACCATGAGATTTAGGAAAACGATGCTGAACTATCTGTGTTATTGTACCAGTGCTTGATGAACAAAAAATATTCCGAAAACGCAACAAACGAGTTACATGGTGAGCACAATAATGCTGTGTTGATCAACGCGCTAGCGGACGACACTAGCGGACGAGAAGGGGAGGGAAAAGTGGAATTTCCCCCTCTTTGGGAATTTCAAAAAGTATAGTTTGTTCTTTAAGGTGTAGATAAAACGGCCTCAAAACTGCGAATTCCCCCCCTCTTAGGCGAATTTCCCTCCCTTTGGAGGTTTGACTCGTCCGCCAGTGGCGGACGATCTAATCTTTTAAAGGGAGGGGATTTCGTCAACGATATTAGAATCCGCAGTTTTATGGCCATTTTATCAACACCTAAACTGCATTTTTCAAGCTCGCCAAAAAGGGGGCATTTCGGTTTTCCCTCCCTTCTTGTCCGCTAGTGGATCTATAAAAGACGCCAAATCACTGGATGGCAGAGTACCACAAAAATTTTCAATAAGACAACCAAAGCAGTCGTATACAAAACAGTCTAGATTTTCCAGCGGAAGAGTGATAAATGATTCAGGATATTTCAACCGTGAAAATCGGATTTATATAAAGTCTGGTCACAGTTTCTCGTGACTTCGAAATTTTCACCGTAACCTTTTGGCGTGCATTTAAATTTCGGCGCGCGTTCAAATTTATTCGAAAATTTCAGCTGTTCGCACTACTTTTGGATAACATATTATTAAACATGACCAACTTATTAATTGATCACTATAAGGTTTTCAGGATAATAATTAGTAACAAGATACCCTGACCAAGCTATACTACTAACTGATAAATGTGGTTAATTTAATTTATGCGTAGTTTTCCTCACCAGTGTCGTTTTGTTATTACTATAATTTTTAGTTCTGTGAAGTATGATGAATCACCGAGAAATACCGCGGAAGTCCCAATCTGTTGAATACCTTGCAAATGAGACATTCAGCCATCAAGGCTGCGGTTTTCTAGCAACGGATCGGCATTTACTAAAGTCAAGACATTTGTTGAGTTGCCGACATTTTTTTAATGTAAGTTAAGAAACCTTTTCCAAGACTTTTGCTAGAGAAAAAAGATTCAAAATGTTATTGAAGGGCGAGACATTGGCTAATTTGCACACGTTTGCTGACTTTCGCCAACGAGAAATCCACAACCATGACCTTTGTTGAATTACGGTAACTTTTTTTCTTTTTATGTGGATGAACACTTCAAAAATTCACAATACATACACGTAGGTGTGTGTAACTTGATATGTAAATTCTTTTGAAGTATCGGCTGCAAGTGCTGACTGACTTAATGATTTATTAGACTCATTGACTGGCTGATCTTGAGGTCAAAATTTTTTTAGTGATTTTTTCACCCGACTCGTTATGGAATTGGCTAATAAAAATTAAATGGTTTTCTCGAGTTAGTTAGTAGGGTCAACTGATCTATTTAGTATATGCCTGTACTGTAAGTCTTATGATCGTCCTAAGGTGGGCTTTCAAATTTCTATGGAAAATACTACAGGGTGGTCCAAAAAATACTAAATCTCCGGAAATCGAACACCAAGTTCATCAAGTCAAAATCAAATTTATTCAGTTGGTATGCCATAATAGCAAAGTAGGATACCAAGTCACAAATAACGAAATAACAGTCATCCGATTTACAAATGACTATCATTAACAACAGTCTTGGATGCGCTGTGTCTCAACCCGGAGCTCGAACCGGGACCGTCGGCAAGCGAGGCCGGCGCCTTAACCAGTTGGTTCTATTGCGCTTTTAATAAAGGGATTAACACCGCTGTCATTGTCCGATCTCTCTGATACTTTATGTTTATCTAAGTTAATATGTTGGGGATAATGTCTAAAATTTTTAGCCTAATCAGACATTTGTGTCGCAATATATTCCGCACAAAATTGTTGAAATTTTTTGGACCACCCTGCATATGGGAAACGCGGATACAACTTTTCCCATCCATGACGCACAATTCCCTGAATCGAAATGGTCTAAGAAAACTACTCGTGATTCTGTAACAACAGAAGCAAGACCATTTTCGTGATAACGATTTGATGACTGGTTGACCACTGATTTACTGACTGTTTTGACTGACTGACTGAACGAAGAATGACTGATTTCCACACATTGAATATCCAGTCAAGAATGTTTGCACGGCTATGGCTTTTGGCTTTTCTCATCTCAAATACGGTATCATCTGGAAAGTCAGATGATCTTTCAATTGACTAAATATTATCAATATTATGTTTCAATAAAAAATATAATTCACTCCTTGATCAGCTTTCCAGTCAGAAGTTTGTCTGTCTTTTGAATCTGTACGGTTGACATTCGACAACGACTGCGGGCACGTAAAATATCCTAACCAACTAATTAAATTTGGTGAAAAAACTTAGCATAAATTCGTTTTTTTACAAATAATCAGCATAATTTTTTTATCGTTTTTTTTACAAATAATCAGCATAAAATCTTTTTTTTACAAATAATCAAGTATTTCATACCGATATTTTGATATCAGAAGTTCAGAGAAATTGGTTAGTCGGAAAAATTTTGGCGCGCATTTAGTTAGATTTAAAATTTGCATTTGGCGCCAATAATGGTCAACCAGCATTTTAATTCAAAGGATATCACTATGCTGATTGATCGGCTGTACTTGTTAAAATCCGAAACAGTTCGGCGCGGAAATAAATTTGAAAAATCAGCTTTTGGCGCCCAACATGTACAGCAAGCATTTGAATTCAAAAGCTATCTCTATGCTGATTGGTCAGCCTTTCTTTTTATTCGAATTACTTCGCGCGCTAAGAAATTTGAAAAAATCAGCTTTTGGCGCCAATAATGGTCAGCCACATTTGGATTCAAAACAGATCTCTATGCCGATTGGGCAGCTTTACTTGTTAGTTCAAAACAAGTATGCGTGATATTTTTTATTTCAAAAAAGCAGCTTTTGGTGCCCAACATGTACAGCCAGCATTTTAATTCAAAACAGATCTCTATGCCGATTGGTCGGCTTTAATAGTTGATCCGAAAAATTTCAAATCCGGTAATTTGGCGCCCAACATGTACAGCCAGCATTTCAATTCATAAGCTATTGGTGATTGGTCAGCTTTACTTGTTTGTTAGTCCGAAAGATTTTGGCGCTAGACCAGTTTCCTCTTCCGGCACTGATAGCAAAGGCTAATCCCAGATGAAGGCTGACCGACCGAGACACAACCTTTATAGCGACTGGCTGCTTCCATTTTTCTCCCGAAGAGGGGATTTCCCTTTTCACCTTTCTCTATATGGCATTGCAGAATATGTAAACAACCGGCCATACTTTTTATTACGATTGAACGAAACATTTATTGACCAACCATCAGGTTTTCATAACCCAGAATATATTTTATTTCATTAAACTATTGTAGAATTTTATGGCAAAAAGTTTTCTATGGATAAAATAGTACGTCATGGATATAATAATATAAATGTATGGATGAAATAGTTTATGATGGATAAAACAGTTTTTTATGGATAAAATACCAGTTTATGGATATAATAGGAACAGAAAAATAAATGACAGAAGTTGTTGGATAAAATAAAGTTTATGGATAAAATAGTACTTTATGGACATAATAGTAACAGAAAACATGATTAATGACAGAAATTGTTGACTGATTAGAGTAGACTCGCAAGTTGAATCACATTCACTTAATAACGGGATCTACGATAAATTCAGAATCCAGTGAATAAAGAACCCATAAAAGCATAAACTTAATTCAATATAATGATGAGGCCGTTTCAAATCAGTAATACTAATATTCGAATATATGCGCTATGGGAAGTTGAATTTAAATGAAAGCAAAAAGGCAGAAATAAAACTCCCAGAACACATCATTCATATCGTAGTACTTAGATCATAGTAAATCACACAAAAAACCTTCATTCCCAAATAAATCATATCAAAAGCGCACCTTCATAGCCTGCATCAAACGGAGGATATTTTGTTTGCTAGAAATTTTAGTAACCATGTTGCGTTGCCTATATTATAGGTGAATTAAAAAACCGCTAAAATGGTTACTAGAATCTTAAACAAAAATTCCACTCTCATGTGGATAAGTCAACCCACTTTTCTATTCACTCGACGACCATCAGTAATATAAAAACAAACATATCATTTAAAGTATAAATCATTACGAGTACAACAAATGCAAGCAACATTCACGTCGAATAATGTGAGTCAAACGGGAATGAGTATCCGACCGGTGACTGTAATAATAAGGTTGACGCTACTTTAAATTAATTATTCAACGAATTTTCCCGAAAAACAGAACCACATAAAAGTAATTCCGAAGACAACCCTTTTTACAAAACAGCCACTTCATCCCACTCACTCACCCGATTAGGAATCAGTCAATACAATATAATACATACAAAATATAATGAGTACAAAAACAGGGGTCGAATCTTGGGGGCTTGCTCGTCCCGAGTGTTTCCCTTGAAGGATAGGGGAAACGGAATCGGGGGCCGCCCGCGCGAAGAACGAATACCCGCGACCCCGAAAGGAAGGGGAAGTTGAGGCAATAAGACGTAGAAAAAGGCGTACGTATTTCTTGCCCTGATTGAGATTCGGTAACAAATCTGGGAAAGTTTTCTTATGCAAACTATAAATTAATGCCACCAAAACGCAATCAAGGAATCTATGATACGAATACGCACATACAAAAAGAATAAAATTGAATCCGGTGCCACCTCAAGTCACCTAAAATACATTCATAAAAACGGTAATAAATGCGAGCAATGAACCCGATGGCGAAGAAAATACCTGGCCGGAATGTTGAGCAACAAATTAACACAGCGAAAAAACACTAGAAGAGAATGGTTAATGATCAGAGGTGATTTAAAGGAATAGACATTAGCCGATACATAGCAAATACAGTTAACTATAATAACAAAAATTTTACATTAGAAATACTAAACTCGAAATCATCGGGCAACCGAAGTTCTACAGGATATTACATGGGATATACAGATAAACGGACGGATGGATACGCAATTCAAAGGCGTTAATCAGATACTAAGAATGAAAAACAAGATTTGAGGAGATTAGATAACGATTTAACGGCAGCAGGTACCGACATTCTTCTGGGCACAGGCGAACGTTTACACGAAGTACATACGACTCTTGAACTCGTCAACCACCTGAAAGATAGAAAACAAAATTTAATTTTAAAAACCATCAACGTTCTATAAAGATATAAAGCACTACTTAACAGAACCCTTAAAACATGGTGACCAATATACCGAATTAGAAAAGCGGGATTAATTTCATGTGAAAAGTTAACTCAGCGAACGGCAAAACCACGATCTTAGTTTACAATCATACCTCAGTCGCAGCAAACAAAGAATGATCAGATCGACACGCTTGAGTCAATTTAAAAAGGTTTTTGCTCCCATAAAGACCTGAAAATGACATACGCTGGACGCGGAATTGAATACCGCACGCAATCCTTGAATTGCGCAATCCACTGGTACAAGTTTTCTTCTGTACATCCTGACATACGGCAGTGCGCATCTTATATTCAGAAGTGCACCATGAGTGCGGTAATACGCTTCGTAAGCGTACATGTTTTCTTCTGTACATCCTGACATACGGCAGTGCGCATCTTATATTCAGAAGTGCACCATGAGTGCGGTAATACGCTTCGTAAGCGTACATGTTTTCTTCTGTACATCCTGACATTCGGTAGTACCTCCGTTATATTCAGAAGTGCAACATGAGTGCGGTAATACGCTTCGCACCCGTATACGTTCCTTCTCTCATGCCTAACAAACCGTAACGCACTCCTGCAGGCCGGAATCGGACGAGCCGGCGGCATGACTCGGCGCACCGGCACCACGACCGCCCGCCTTCTTGACACCGCGTCCACGACTGCCACGACCGCGTGACACTGAAATAAACCATGAGATTTAGGAAAACGATTCTGAACTACCTGTGTAACTGTAACAGAGCTTGATGAACAAAAAATATTCCGAAAACGCAACAAACGAGTTACATGGTGAGCACTATAATGTTATTTCCTAGCACAAGAGTGATCTATGATTCTATTCTATCAGTACCACCAACCGTCACTGGCCGAATCATCGACGAGTGTGCTGGTGACCGTGCTGCCCGAGCTCGACATGACACCGCGACCAGAACGACTGCCACCAGCGTCCGACATCGAATCCGAGTCGTGCACACCTCTAAAATGCAGAAATCAGTTTTAATAGGATTTCGACCAAACACCATCGAAATATCGCCATAGCTGAAGATAACAAATGGTCGGAAAAACACATTCAATATTGAAATAAAAAGACATGTAAGACAATTGTGACATGGAGATTTGAGACATCGACATTAAGCTGGCGTGCTTTATTACTTCAGCAGCGTAATTGAGTCTCTACTAATACTTTGGTTGACTCACTAGCGGACAAAAAGGGAAGGTCAAAAGTTACCCTCTTTGGAGTTTTCATAAAGTATAATTTGCTCTCTATGTTGCATTTAAAATGGCTTGAAAACTGCCAATTTCCCCCCTAATCTCGTCCGGCAGTGCTTTGGTGGACTTGATAGATACACAAAGACCAACAGTCTGCGCTTGATGTGGTAGCGTGCGCGTGTGGCAATCAGATCGGCGTAGTAGACGGGCGCCGGCAACGACACGGATCGCGGGCATCGGCAGTACATGTGGCACAGCTGGTACGTGAGCAGCTGCAGGTCGTTCGACGTGAAGCCCGTCTCGTCCCACAGCACCGTGTAGCGCGTTGGTCGGCATGTGCCCTGTAAATTAGAATTAGAATAGAGTTAGCGTTGACGACCAAATCTTGATTGAGGAACATGTCAGACATTTTTGAACAATGGCTGCATATCTTGAGAATACCTCGGACACGAAAAAGTAAGGCAGCATGCCATGATGTCCGCGTGACAAATTTTCTCTTCCTATATGCTCTGCTCGTGGTGTTCCTCTTACGCAGGAAAGCAGAAAAGAATTTGTAGCCACGCAAATATAACTACTGACCAAGCCCACACTCACATAAACATCTTATTTCTCAACTTTGAATGATGTAATAGTAGAAAACAGTAACTACGGACATCGTTTCCTGACATACGAAATTGGTCGTAACCTGAATGCCCTGATGGCTGTTGAGATAGAAGTCAAACGACTCGGGACTGGTCACCACCGAATCCACGGTCGTACCGGCCGGCACATTCTTGGCGCGACCGCTGGCATCGCGCGGGTTGACCGGGAAGAAGCGGGCGTGATGGCGCTTGGTGGTGACGATGTAGGTGATGGGCGGCTTGTAGTCGTGCGACAGCATCAGACACGCCGTTCGAATGCCCTGCATCTCCTCGCGCAGCACCTTGAAAATAAAAGAGATGGATGAGAGGGGCATTAGCGGGCCAGGGAAGAACGGAAAAGCGGAATTTCCCTTTTTTGCGGTTTCAAACGCTAGACTTTGCTCCCTGATGTGTAGTTAAAGTGGCGTAATTTCTGCAAAGTCCTCTCTCTCTTTGGAAAGGTTTTCCTCCATTTGGAGGCCTTGCTTGTTCGCCAGTGGAGAGGGGAAAACAAGACAACAGTAGTGGACAGGAACGGGAGTAAAATTAATAATGATTAGGATATCATGTTTTACACAGCAGATTTGATAACGCCAAATACGGGTCAAATGTCGGATGACAAGAGGACGAATAAATCGTTTCAAGTGGAGGAGTTGATTGAATCGAAGCCACTATATCTACGCCTAAGAGCCTAATTCGCCTGGGAATTTCATTGAGAAACCCGGGTTAGCACTCACCAGAGTATAATGTTTTTCAAAAAAACACTTAAAAAGCGCTCAGGAATAAAACTGATGACACCTCGACGCCAAAATACTCGATGAGCGACTGACCTCCATGAACTGTCCCTCGCTGACGCCATCGCGGTAGACGATGATGCGATCGGGCTTGGCCTTGGTGTGCTTGTAGAAGGCGACCAGACGCTCGCGGACAGCGTCCAGCAGATACACGACCGACTCGTTGCACTTTTTCTGCACCTTCACGTTGGCACCGTACTTCTGCGGCAGCTGGTCGATGTTGGCAACAACCTGCAAATCAAGTAACTTGTTACTTGGAGTTATTTATAACTGATATTATTTACTGAAGACAAGAAATAGTAATGATTGACAACCACTTATATTCAATTCACATGTATAAAGATGAGTACAGTGGATCGACAGTAAACAGGTATTATCCTAAATTGTTGAAACAGGTATAATAATGTTCTTTTAATTATTGATTCGTATATCTTATCCTAACATCAATCATTGTCTGAAGATACAGCCGTTACCTAACACATGTCAGATCGTCGCCTCTAGCTTATAGGTTAGAACGCCTGACTCAAAATCTATAAATGCCAAATTCTGAACCTGGCAGGAGACACAAACGAGCTTCTGCCATTGTATCTTGTCTATTATAATTCTCAGGGTACTGCGAAAGCACAATTCTGATATCTCGGTGTGCCCTTGTTGACTTAGGTTATAATAATCAAAGTCTAAACTGAACGTATACGAAGCTCGTCACGCATTAACTGAGACTCTGTCTCTCATTCTTTCAGCATTTATGCACACGGCAGTGTGACTTGGCCCGTTGGGTGAAATGAACGAACGAAAACCAAGGTGGATACAGAACGACAACCAACGTGTACTTGCCTATTCTAGTCAATACCTCACAAGTCACAACTATCTAAACCAACCGAAGCAACGGAAGGCATCCCCTGTTTCTCCTCCATGAGCGTGGGATGTGTCACGTCAATGCCCATCACAAGCGTGTTGCAGTTGGTCAGGTATTTGCGAGAACTGAAATGGTAAAATGATAGATCAAATGACAAGGAACGATGTAATGCTATGGAGATAAATGATATGATGAAATATAATGAGAAACCTGCATCAACCAATTTCTTCAAACTTTTGTGGCTTACTATTCGAAACATCAGAAAATTTAATGGCTCTCCTAAGAACATTACAATCCAATAATCTACGCGAAACATGATATTTTTTAATAGTTCTCACTAAACTGCTTAATTCACACATCATTTCTAACACACCCCGAACAATGAAACAGATGTATACAGTAGATGAACAAAAATAAAGCAAAACATCAAACGCACACTTCATCGGGTTCAATCTGGTTGTTGACGCCGCCGAGCTTGGCGTTGAGCTTGAGCACGATGTTGGAGCACGTGGCCGGTGACGACTTGGTGATGTTCTTGTAGAGCAGACACTGCGACATCACGCCGAACGTCATGTCCGACAGCTCCTTGGTCAGCACTGAAAATTAGAGCCAGAATTCAACCAAGAAAAGTTTTAAAAATCCAAGCATTGAAAATCATCGCCAGAATTCAATCAAAAAAGGTTGAAAAATCCAAACCATATTACTTAATATCAATAAACGTGTGTAAGTTGAATTGCTTGAATGAGTGCGAATTCACATTCCACAATATAAAAACGGCGGAAAACAAGAAACAGTGCTGACTGACTGATAGGAAACACGGAATCAGGCAATTAACTTCAGAATCATAAATAATGTAGATATTCAACATGGGAATCAGTCTCTTCATCATATACACTGAATAAAATCAATTCGAGTCAAGTTTTTTCTTTTAGCAAATTTTTAAATGTCATTTTTTTAAATAAGTGGCTTTTTGGGTAAGCAGGCACATCAATGTTTTAAAAATAGGTTGCACGATTAAATGGAATGCAAAACGATAACCAACTATAGACATCGGTGTTCTTGCTCATCATTATGACGAATATGAGGTCGCACCGTTTGCCCTGTGTCTTGTAATCGGCCACAATGTCGCGGAAGGCACAACCCACGTCCTCTTTACTCCGACCGTACTTGACCACGTCCGGCCACTCCGGGAACTTCAGACCCATTTCGTTGGCCTTGCGACAGATGTTCTTGCAGAAGTTCCTAGAAAGAAATTATAGGTTGGGCAAGTTTGAGAATAAACACCTTTTCTAATACTAAAATACAAATCTAGTAAATGACAATGAAATGATGGTTATTGGAACAGTTTTCTTACACTGAACTTACTGACTCACGCCGTAAGTAAAACCAGGAACATGTCATATCAATATCATGAACAAAACATAAACGACATCAGTTCACTCATTCAGAGTTCAGAACACAAGAAACATCGAAGCAGAACACAAGAAACATCGAAGCAATACTATTTAAATAAAAACAATGTCCAACTGTAGGGTGGCTTCGTC
This sequence comes from Daptonema setosum, assembly GCA_964036265.1. Taxonomy (NCBI): domain Eukaryota; kingdom Metazoa; phylum Nematoda; class Chromadorea; order Monhysterida; family Xyalidae; genus Daptonema; species Daptonema setosum. The sequence continues at coordinate 12,154,747 of OZ038446.1, forward strand.
CTTGGGCGGCAGCAGAGCGATCAGCGAATACGAGTTGCAGACAGCCGGATCGAGCAGCTTCTGGGTCATGCTGTCCCAAACGCCATCTTGAGGTAAAACACGAGGCAGCTGAAAATAACAATATTATCATTTTCTTATTATCGAAATGTTCCTATCACTATGAAAAGAAAAACTGAGATATTTTTGCTGAATTTTTTGCCACACTACGAACCAGAAAAGATGTAATGCTCTAAATTTCTGTACCTCAACCAAGCAATTGAGAGGAACTAGTATCACACTACATCTTATTATTAAGAAAGTACTATAGCTTTTGATTTTCAACGACCGGCACAAGAATGTTTGTGGCCTGTGGGTAGGCCAAAAATGGAAAACATCGAAAAGGCGTGTTTCAATCTGCAATATTTCAAGCAACACTTCTCACTTCTGAAGAATAAATCTATCAATATCAACTTCCAAAAGCAGTTAACCGGATTGTGTGTATTATTGTAAAGTATGGCAGGCGGTGGCAGCACCCTTCCCTCCACCTGTACCATGTTCGGATCGATGCTGAAACCGAACTCGCGCAGAAACGGATCCTCCGGAAAGTTGGCCGCCCGAATCAGATCGTCGATCTTGCGCGCACGAATGTCGGCCGGTGACGCGGTCGCCTGAAATGTAAAATCGAAATGAATAAAAAAACAATTTAAATTAAAATAAACATTTTTCATTTTTAATTTGCTGTACTGGAAACTTTGAATTCAAATGTTGCAAAAAAGAGTTCAATTCAGTAGACACGATAAATTTATTTATTTATTAAAGTAGTAAATACGGTTTGAACCACAAATGGTAACTATGGTAACTGGGAAGCATGCTAAAACTACTATTTTTCATTGAAAACTGACAGCTAATTTTTCTATCAATGGCAGTTTCTAAGGTGCAGATAAAAGAGCATCTTTTTTACGGATCCCTTCTAATAAAGGTTAGCTCGTACGCTATTGGTGATGATTCAATAACTACAGCTCCAGGCTGAACTTCCATAACAACAACTCCTGGATAGCCCAATCGCAGTAAAAATTAGTAGCCAACCCGAATGACTTGGGCTGTCTGCTTCTCGTTCAGCTTCTTGGTGACTTTCTGGGGTCCGTCCAGCTCGCACACCTGAAGAAAACGGCAGAAATAGTTTTGAATTCAAGAGCTTTTGTAAAGGTTGATAACTTTTTTTTATATAAAGTCATTGAGTGTTGCCGCCTAATAAAAAAATGGTTAATAAATAAATTTATATCAAGTCATTGAGTGTTGCCGCCTAATAAATAAAATAAATTAAGTCATCGAGATCGAGTGTTGCCGCCTTATAAAAAAGGTGCCAACCTCAATGGGGAAGTAGATATTGCGCTGCAACGGGCCAACGTGCAGGCAGGGCAGTGCGGGGTACTTGAGTGCACCGTAGCGTTCCTCGAAGTACTGCGCCACCGTTTTGCTGATCTTGACGCCACCCTCCTCCGTTTGGAAGCTACAAGACAAGACAGTTTGAACGCCTACCAATTTGTGGAACATCCATGCATACACAACACAACTATTGGCGACCAGATCTAGTTATGCTAGTCAAAACTGAATAATATTCTACTTTTACAAATGCCAGTCAAATAGTTTCTTAACCAATTGAGACAGAGAATTTGCAGATCACAAATCGAGTTACAAACATCTATCTTAACTGTACCAAATGGATGATCGCTGGAACAACCGAAAAAGTGCTCCCTTTGCTCTTCCACTAATAAGCAAAGATACGGATAAAATGGTACTTCCACTAGTGAGCACAGATACGGAATTATTTTATTTTGAACATTTTTAACGACGGAATTATTTTATTTTCATCATTTTTAACGATTAATTCCACCTTTTAACTGAAACCAACCTGAGTCGATCGGCGGCATCGACCAGACTGTTGATACGGTAGACCCTTACCAGACCCTCGCGATGGCTGATGCGCACCTTCAAGCCCTTGACCGAGTCGCTCACGATCTTCACGTCGGCCGGGTTCAGACGCGTCGACGAGTTGAGCTGGTTAACCTGGAAACAACAAAAATTTCGGATAATTATTTATATGATGATGTCAGGTGAGGACGTGAATTGAGTAAGTTATGCAGGTAATTGCAAAAAAACAAAAAGTCGTTTAAAATTTTCTTAACATTAAAAATTTAGGCTTATTTAAGAGCAAAAGATGGCTCTGAAACACTTATTTTTTTCAGTTTATGAAAAAGGGCAGGAACCAGCGATCATAAAGACGTGATTTGAACAAATCACACTAATCACAACTCTATGTTCTACTTTTGTAAGATTGTAACTCCAAAATGAAAAAAAAACACGTCAACACGGGTAGCGACAACCAACATAACTTCACTGATAATCGATCAACCGAACCTGATAAGGTCCGGGCGCCTGCGGGGGTGGTCCCGAATTGTATCCGCCCCGACCACCAGGGCCACCTCGACCTCCACGCATTCCACCACCTCCCATGCCACCACCGGGTGCGTGCTTGTCGTTCAGCACATCGCACATGTACTCCATCATCGGCACACGCAGCTTGAAGAACGCCGTGTTCGATACTGAAATTACATACAATGTTGTCACCAACTTAAATGACTAATACAATGAGTCATTGACAACACAGTTCGTCTACCGTCTACGTAATTATCCCCCTAGATAAAACTCTCTAGTAACCCCAAGTAAAACTGTGGGAAAGCTGGCCTCATGTTTCGACCGAATCATCGAATTTTTCTCGGAGAAAAAGCACTTGAAAAAACTCGCAACGGTTTATAATAAAAACAGCATGCATGGAGTACTTATGAAAAAAATTGAAACTTCCAATGGTTTATAATAAAACAACATGGAAATGTTTTTATGCAAATATGATAATTGAATCATTGAATAATCCAACCATCGACATTCATCATCGGCTGGTTGTTGCCACCGACGTGCACCGAAGTGAAGAATCCGGACCAGAGCTGTTTGCCGGCGCCCAGGTCCATCGCCGAGCTGTCGTTGTGGGCGGCTGGCAGGCGGTAGAACGACGCCTTGAACGAGTAGAAGTTGCGGGCGCCTCTGCAAATAACTACATTTATTAATACCGGAGAACGGTCACCTAAACTTGATCCAAGCAGGATCAAACGACGACAAAAACGTATACGCATTATATCAGGAGGGTGTTGGTTTCAGGTTTGACAGCGAGTCATTTATCAATCAGCTCAGCTCAAAACTACGATGATAACGATTGAAGAAGATCATTTCAAGGGGCGATAAGAGCAGAAAGGTGAATAGAAACATAAAAAGATAACAAAGTGATCACAAAAGGAACCAACGGGCCGTCGGGGTAAGTGAGGCCCTGCCTGAAAATAATGTCGAGAATCTGGACAGGTGTGATCACCCGATTTTCAATGTTGGCCAGGCGTGCCTTCGTCAGGTCCAGCAACACCGGTCCCACCTGAAAATATTGTGCTCTACGCATCTCAATGAGACCAGATGTTGCTCAAATCGGTTATAAAAACTACCACCACACCAGGATAACTAACCATCTGGAAAGTGACCGTCACTTCGGTGGTCTCACGCGGGTCTTTCGGCAGCGACACATTTGTGTCCAGCTTGATCTGCAAAGTTGAGTACTTAAATAGCTACAACAATATATTGAATTAGCTACCGTTAAGAGTACAAAACCGTTAGGTTTAACATAATTGTCCAGCCGGAAAAAATAAAATTGTCACGTATGAGAATTAAAGTGTCGTTATGATTTACACGAATACGACAGCTGGTGGCAATGGCTGGTGTTGCGCTTCAAAACGTGAGGAATGATACGACAAACTCATTCCCTTGGTTATAACCGAAAAATTCGAATCCAGCAATCGGATCGCCTTCAATACGCTTTTCTTATGCAAACTACGAAATGGAACTTTTCCATGTTTTATCTCAGTTAAAAAATTAAATTAGTTGGAGTACATGACTTGAACGACAACCAACCGATGGCTTGTCCTCGGGGAACTTGAGTCGTTCGAGGGTGTACAACTCGTGACCACCATCGTACGCCAGGCCGTATCGATTGCCGAAACACGTCGCATTCTGGTTGACCGTCGCCCAGAAAATGGCCCGGTTCTCATCCCTAAAAAAACACATTATAATAGTTTTATTCGTGTGCCCACATATCCGAGTAGCAAATAGCAACTTTTCTTCGGAACTATGCATTACGCTCCGGAATATTCCAGAAAATCAAACACCGAAGAAAATGTATAAGCGAGACAATTCAGAACGCGCCAACATGGAAAACGGCGCCATGCTAGAAAACTAAGGCGCAACCTCACAATATTTAACTAATGAGATTTTCGGTCGACGGATAGCTATAACTGAATATATCAAGCATCAAACTATCGAACTAAATTATGTAAAAAAACAGCCACATGAACCAACTTGTCTAATTTCCGATTGCCGGGATGTCCAATCTCCAGATGGTACTGGTGCACCATCACGCTTTGGCCGCGGTTGCACTGGATGTTGAAGAAGTTGGAGCGGACAGCAATCGGCCGGCCGACCGTGCCACCGCGATCCGGACGATTTGCTAGGCCTTTCTGAGATCAAACAGAAAAACTGTAACAAATTCAAAAAATGAAACTAGACTAGATATGTCTTAGCCAGGGATTAGAGATACAATGATCTAAGATTTATGAATGACGGCTCGTTGTCCCGATTTTTAGCAAAAACAAGAAGGTACTGACGTTTCTGAGATCAGCTAAAATAGGTGCATTTAGAGCTGGAACTGCTAGCTGTACTATGGACCGTGCAGGCACTAGCGGACGAGAAGGGGAGAGAAAAGCGGAATTCCCCTTCTTTGGAGATTACAAAACATGGATTTTGAATGAAAAAAAACGGACTTTCCCCCCTCTTGGGTGAAATACCTTTCCGTTTGGAGGTTTGACTCGTAGACCAGTGCGTGCAGGAGAAACAGCCGTTGAGAACTAACAAATGTGATTTTGGCGAGTTCCTCAATCAGTGGGGCGATATCTCTCGACTGCCGGTGCCCCCCGAACCCGGCGAACGCGAACCCGAGCCGCCGGATGGCGAAGTCGAAGTCTTGCGGCCGGACATACGACCCGACGAATCCGGACTGCCCGTCGGACGGCGGCCGGCCGTTGGCGAACCACCCACGCCTGAAAAAAGTTGATTACTTTGACAAACGTCTCATTAGATTACCAAGCTTTGAAATAATGGGCAAAATTATTGGAATTACAGAGAAAACAGTATCAAAGAAACAACCATCAAGTTAACATAACAGAATGAGCGGCTGGATTGCATATTTTGGGTCCGAACCCCTATTTGACCAGACCCCTATTTGACCGGGTCAAATAGGGGTCGGTCAATCAGGGGTCGGTCAAATAGGGGTCCGACCCCTATTTGACCGTGGTCAATAAGGGGTCTGGTCATATAGGGGTCGGTCAAATAGGGGTTCGGACCCAAAAAGTGCAATCCAGCCGAATGAGCTTCTTCTAACCGGAATCGGCCGAGCCCGAAACGCCAACTCCGCGACCACGGCCCGTCGGGCGCGCCGTTGCTTCTGGAAAAGATGATGAAACTATTGAACATGATTCGATAACAGCGATAGAGCAAAGCAATACAAAATATCATCATTATCACTGCGATTTTCTCAGCTGTTCGACTAATATCTAGTAACAGGTTAAATTTAATAATCATTTACTAGCCATATGAAGAGCCAAACAAATAAAACACCAACCTTTTTCTGCCATGGATAACGGTCCTTTCCGCTGCCACGTCACGCCACAGGTGAGTTGAGGCAAACCAGATAAAAATCTGCAACAAGGAGTGATGATGATGTAAAGTTGAGAAAGCTCCAGTGAAATGATGAAAATGAAGAAAGTTAAAATTGACAATTGAAAATAATTCAAAAACGTGGGTGGCAAAAAGTTTAATTTTTTGGGAGATTAATCAACTCACTACGCATTATACTAATCATCTAGATGATTCGTCAGAAATATACTGTCTATGTCATATAACGGAAAAAGTGTCATATAACGGATTTTAGACTCCGCCTTTAGTGTCATATAACGGATTTTAGACTCCGCCTTAAGACTCCTGATGTTTCAACAGTACAAACAAAAAACGTAACGTGGCAAAACTTTAAAATTTCGTGTTGAACCTGAAATATGTATTTTGGATCGAAAGTTCTGACATGTCAGTTTATTTTTTTGTTTGCTCGCTCATAAATTCACTCACTCCCTCAATCACTCACTTCCTTACTCATCCCTCACAAATACAATTACACATTCACTTATTCATTTTTAATCACTCATTCATTCGCTCACTCACTATACCCTACCATTTACTTGCTTACTAAATCAATCAATCACTCATTCACTCGCTCACTTCTACGCTTCATATCTCACCCACTCCCACAGTTATTAGCTCACTCACTCACTCACTTTCCACTTCCACACTCACTCAATCTTTCACTCCCTCACTCAATCATTCCCTCACTGACTCACTCACTCACTCACTCACTCACTCTCCTCGAGAGACCAGTCTATACTTTTTGCACGAGGCTCTTGTTGAGAGCCCAGCTGCAGTGTTAAAGTATAGGCAGGGCTCTTCTCGAGAGACCAGTCTCAGCTGCTGAGCCAGAGACAAGGCTCTCGAGGAGAGCCCTGCCTATACTTTAACGCTAGAGAACTGGACTCTCGAGGAGAGACCCGAGGGCTCTCCTCGAGAGCCGGCTCTTGGACGTGCACGGGGCCATTCACTCATTCTCTCACCAACCGACTAACTCACGTACTCACTCACTCACTCACTCATTAATTCATTCACTGACTCACTCACTCACCAATTTTTGACTCATTCTATTTTTGTGAGTCCAAAATACATATCATTTTCTTTTTCAGATTTTGTATAGTGGGTTTTCTAGTAGCCGTTGAAATAGTCAGTATATATCGAACCAGATGATTAGTATAATTAAAAGAAAAGGTTTACAAAAAAAGACAATTTCAGTAGATGATTAGTATAATCTTGGACTAAATGTTACAAGATTTGAAATTGTCTTTAGATGATTAGTATACAACCATGTTGTCGAAAAGTCATTCGTTCGAATTGAGGTTTGCTCGAAAAGTCATTAGCTCGAATTGAAGGTTAGTTCAGAATTTTAATTCGGGTGAAGTGTCGAATTTAAAATCGAAATGGAGGAAGAACATCAATCGTATTCTATTCAATATATCAATTAGTCACTCAGTCAGACAGTCACTCCGTAAAGAAGTGATTTACTCACTCAGTCAGTCTTCTCGTCAACCAGTCTGTCCATCAATCAGTCTCTCAGTCAGTCACCCATCTGTCAGTGAGTTATTACATCGATCAATGAACCGAGAAACCAATCAGTAATCTCGTTGGTCATGCACTGAATCGGGCACTCGTTCCATCAATCAGTCACCCATTAAGTCATCCTATTCACTTATCAGTGGGTCAAATGTGCCATCAATCCGTCACTCAATCAATCATCTATTGAATAACTCATTCATTTTTTCATTCACTCACTCTTTCACCCAATCATACATTTATTCACCCACTCACTCATTCATTAACTTACTCACTTTTCACTCCCTCACTAATTAACTCATTCATTCACTCACTTGTTCACTCCCTGACTCAAACTCAGTCCCTCACTGACTCACTCATTTAATAACTCATTCACGCACTAATTAAATAACACTCAATCACTATCCCACTCACTCTATCAATAAACTACCAATCAGTCCCAATTCAACCAGAAAAAATACCAAACTAAACATATTGTAGTTTATATAGAATTTTATTATTATATTATATTTTTCAATAGACAATAGGAATTACCACATGCGACCACAATTCATAACAAATCAAAATCAACGGTAATCAATAACAAATCACTATATGATCAGAACATTCAGTAGATGCTGTCGGGAAACTCAAACTGCACTTCTTTGCCGGTAAGGCTCTTGTACACGTTTGTGAATGTCTGGGTCTGTAAATAGTTAAAGAAAGTTATAACCAATAATTAACCAAAAAATGCGAAAATACCGTTGAGTTCAGTGACAAAAATGACGATGCAAGTTGAAAAAAGTGATTCCTAAAAACAAATCAGTACCTTGTGTCCTACAGTGGTTTCCTGGTTTTTATCGAGATGCACTTTCATCAAGCGTTTGCCGTCCAACTTGACGCGGGTGCGCTTACCAACGATTTCGGCTGGGTACACCAGATCGTTCAAGATCTCGTTGTGGACCGAGGTGAGTGTTCGGCTGAAATGAAAACAGTTAGATGATGAAAAAAGAAGAGAAAGTATATTCCAACGAATCGACTGTGTTAAACATTTTTTGAACATAAAAGTACTATCGTCTGTAAACTCACTTTCGTGGGCGCTTCTGCTTGAGCGGTTTGCGATCAACTCCGCGCTTCGGCTTAGAGATGACACGGCGCTGAAAATATATTACAGAGTTTTTTTTTGTTATTTCAGTTTACACAAACAAATCATTACAAACAAATCCTCACTTTTCACACAGCTTCATATTCACATTAGACATTCACAATCACTAACATTACTCAGTCCTGCCTGACTCTCAGTTACATATGCCCTACTTTTCCTCAACACCCTGTATGAGTTTCATCAAACAAACCCAGGCTAGGATCATGACGTGACGACCGCTGAACTTCTTTTCGAGCTCCCGCACCAAACGAGGCTGTATTTTTTGGTATCCCTTGAGCTGTGGCACGGGAACGTAGATGAGCAGGGCCTTTTTACCACCGACATCAAGCTCCTGCAAGTTGATAAAGATGAAAATCAGGCAGTACAAAAAAAAATTCCTGCTTTATTTTTAGCAACACGACAGCATTTCAGAGTGGATTGATACAAAACACATGAAGCAAAACACCATAATGGAATGATAATTTACCTTTTGAAAAAATTAGGACTGACACTCAAACATGCAGATGATCGGAGCTACTATGGCATTGAAGACTGCATATCCTACAATCCGAAATATCGGAGAGGACATCAACATCTATAAATCATATACGTGTTGCGGTAGTTGCCCTCTAGAACGAAGGAAATAACACCACATGATCGTCAGAAGTTTAATGAAATAAACAAACCTTGGCTTTAACGAAGTACAGCTCCCGCAGCTGAGCTTTGATGTCGCTACTGTTCTCCAAATCCATAAGAGCCTGTGACACGGTTTTCTCCAGCTCATCAGCCAATTTACCGGCGGGTTTCACGCATTTCGGCGCAGCCACATTCATCACCATTTTGACCGATGATTTGGAAACTTTGACCTAGAATTAATAAGCATTTAAAATAGAGTAGATAGCAAAGAAATTTATAAATTGTCACATCGTATTTTAATCAAATTTTATATAATTAATTTATTAATTAAAACTTATTTAATTTTTGTATTGCTCCAAAAATTTGAGTACTATAAAATTAGATTAATCGAAAAACTTTCTACAGTAACTCACTAATTTTCTACAGTAACCTTTGTGTTTTTATTTTTGTTTTCGTTTGAATCATTGCACTGGCGGACGAGCCAAACTTCCAAAGGGAGGGGAATTTCGTCAAAGAGGGGGGAATTGGCAAGAATAAGGCCATTTTACCTACACCTTAGGGAACAAACACAACTTTTTGAGATCTCCAAAGAGGGGGGAATTCCACTTTTCCCTCCCCTTCTCGTCCGCTTGTGAATCATTGGAAGGTCTATATCAAAGCTCCATCTTTGACAACATCACTGACTAGATGAGGAAACAGTGATTTTTAGTATAATATTAATAAGGGCAGGAAGGTTGAAATAAGCTTTTAAGTTCAATAAACTAACTGACTTCTCATTTCTTTCATTTTTATGTTACTGTTAATTATTTTGGACTTTTGTTTGCTCAAGTTATTTTTTTACAATTAATCAATTTGCTTTTCGATTGCTTTCCTGTTTGACTAAAAAGTAAGTGCTTTTATAGTTAGTTTCAGATTCATTGCATCGTCGGAGTGAGTTTCAAGTACACTGAAAAATTTCATGAAAGTTTTTCAAAAGTTTCATTGCAAAAACTCATGGAAAGGAAGCTGTACTTTAACGACTTTCATCGTTTAGCATCGCTTGCGTTAACGTATTGACACTGAGCACTTCACACACGTTATCTTTAAGTCAACAGTTAACAATAAAAAATTGCGATGTTGCAGAACCGCTTACGCTGTTAATTTTCTTCTAAAGTTTTCTGTTTGGAAATTTGTTTCTCATTTAAAAATAAAAAAATGAAACGAATACCGGTAATCTAAATAAAATAAACCGACAAATAATTGACACACCTTAACCAATATCGTAAACTGAGCTACGGTAAGCAGTTTATGGATTAATGCGTTATCCACACACCAAAGCTGGAAACTAACAACCCTGAACAACTGTGAAAACTCCGGGACTATTTATTTGTAAACCAAAATCTTTTTCGGAACAATTTAATCCGATTGTAATATCAAAATCGAGACCAGAAACTTTTGGAATAAAAAGCAAGTTAAATCTGGGAAGCTGATTTAGACAGCTGTGATTAAACAAATGTTCACTCGAAAATTCAGATAGTCAGTAATTAGGTCACAGTCAATCAATCAGTCACTCAAAAAATCGGCCAGTCAGTCAGCCAGTTGATCAATCAACCTGTCAATCAATTAGCCAGTAAAGTCCATCGTCGATCAGTCAGTCAACGGCCCCATTCACGTATCTATCTGAGGTTTTTATTCTTAAGCCATGGCTGAAGGTTGATGTAGTGTAAAAGTTTAAGGCCAGTATAAGCTAGCGTCTTCTAATTAAAACCAAGAACTACGTAAATCCGGTAAACGCCAGCTTTATAATTATAAGCTCCGGCTTCAAAGTTGAGCTGCGGCTTAGCTTCGAAGCTAGAGTTTTATTTGTCGAAATCGTACCAAAGACCCGTTCTCTAAAAAAACGTTAGCTTCATTCTGAAGCCGCATCTCAACTTTGAAACCGGCGTTTTTTTACTGGCATTTTATTGAATTTCAGTAATCAAGGGTTTTACTTTAGAGCTCTATTTTTATAGACATCGGCTTAAGCTGGCCCTATTCTTATACACTACATTCAGTTTAAAATATGAAGACCTCGGATACACACGTGAACGGGGACAATATGAGGGTCAACCCATCAATAAGCTAGTCATTCAGACAGTTACTCCGTTAGTCAATCGGTTAATCATTCCGAAGGTAAGTCATTCAGTCATTCAAACATTCAGCTAATCAGTCAGAAGGTCAGTTTTTTACTCCTGAGGTCGGACAGTCAGTCAGTCAACTAAACAGTCATACACTCCAACAATCCGCGTGAGCGTGAGTAGAGGGTAATTCATCAGGAATTCAACCAGCTGTAGCCAAACGGTCACAGGATACCAGTGTACCCTGTGTACCAGTACCGGGTAAAAAGAGCTAGCAGTTGAATAATTTTTTTGGTTGTTAAAGTTCTAGTTAATCTGTTACTGTTAATCAGCAAGAACTCCTGAACTGACCAACTTATTGCTAATTTGTCTGTAAACTTTTTCTATGTATGAAATTGCATTTTTGATGATTTTTCGCAGAAGCCGTAGAATTCTTCCCCTGGGCGTAGTGAATGGAGTGGTCACCTTAATTTTTTTATTTTTCATATCTTTATTCTCTATTTTATGCGTTTACTTACTTCAGAACTGCAATTCTTAACGTCTACTCAACGCTTCGTCGGATAGCCAAACTTTTGTTCAGCAAATTCATACCAAAGTCTACTGAAAACGCTCATTCAACTTCACATCAAAACCACCAACCCTCCGTGAACGCCAACGCCAAAAATACAAGATTAAATTCAAATCGGGCCGAATAGATAGCTGGTGGTGATCGCACGGCAATCAGCGATTTATTGAGGAGTTGAGGTTAGGAAATTATGTTTTTGGAATTGAGCTCATTGGTCGGTATTATAGTTCATATTGTGTTCGGTTCGGCTTAAACGATGTCAAAGCAATGGGTATGCAAAATGACGGCTAGGGTTGTCCATTCGATTTTTTTCTGAAAAGTGGACTCGCGGAAGAAAAGAAATTTGTGAAAACCTATCATCGTTGGGCATAGACCAGTTGTTAGCACCGTGAAGCGCAGATTAACAGTGATTGTAAGACACCCCCTAGCCGCTTACTCCGTATCATACTTCTGTCTCGAACATAGAACATAGATGTTTGCTTTTGCTGGTTATTTAGAGTCTCATGAACGTTATTATTTGCAGGTATCCGGTGTCAGCACCGATTTATTCCACGCCCATCCAGTGATCTCTGACGATCTCCCTCACGATTGATTCGTACAAAATGGCCACCGGTGTTTTGGCACCCTCCCAATCTTCGGCCGGTTGGTCATCAGTTTATTGATTATTACTTTTTTATTCTCACTTAAAACAATGTAATACCATAGAGGACTGAGGAGGAGATATATCGAATGTAATTAGGTACAGATTTTGGGTCAGGTGTCGAATCGGGGGCCGAAAAGGCATATACGTATATGCCGATCGATCCATATATGCCAACCGGCATATACGTATATGCCGATCCATA
>OZ038446.1:12167546-12232546 GCA_964036265.1 Daptonema setosum
AGCCATGCGAACTTGGTGAAATCGAACGTTAGCAAACTAGTTTACAATAATAAAATAGTTGGTATAATCAACATGACATCGATCAACCATTAAACACGATATTCACGATTCATTATGATCATCAATCTAAATATTCTGCTTACAAAAGTTCGTGAAACACTATACACGTCTCATGGATACGGATCATCTAGTTTTTTTAATCATGATAACAGGTTTTGTTGTGTTTTCCATGTTGAAAAAGAAGAGGTTGTCAAGCCGTTTACCGTCGCCACTCTAAAAACTGATATTTTTTGTGAAAATAGGCATGTTGAGAATTAGGTGTAAAGAATGAAAAAATAGTGGAGATCCATTTTTGTGGCAAACGAAGATTTCTAAAATGCCGTTTCTGGTACGACTTCAAAATTTGACATAGAGACAAAAAACGAAAATGAAAGCAAACGAAAACGCGACTTCTCAGCGACTTGTCGCTGTACTTAGGTTCATTGTATAAACTAAATACAAAAAGCAGGTCGGTTTGTCTATTAATAAACCAATTTAATTATTTATTTTCTCTTCATAGGTCTCACGTTAAAACAGTGTACAACGAATCAGGTATACTGACTTTAGAGTGCATGAAAACAAAATATAATAATAAGACAAAAAAATACTTTTATGTCAAAAACCCATAAATGAGTAAACGGGCGGTTTTGATGTCGTTACTCGTAAAACTCAAAGTTCAACGTTGTGGACGAATCAGAACGTATCATGCGTTGCAGAATACATAATGAATGCACAAAAAGTTATTAGTAAAAACGATATAAAAGACGTTCGGCAGCTAGTCGACAAATAAACTCCATTCGGTCATTATAATTAAATGATTTTAGGTTGTTAAAAATACTGACCAAACGGTGAACAACCTTTTTAATACTTGCATACGAGTTTTAATGTTTGATTCTGTAAAGGTTTATTTTATACCTCAAAGTATTGTTTGCCACCCAAATTTTTGTAAATAACCGCATTTTTCATATGAAAACTTAGATTGTTCGAGTTCTTATTATTTACTTACTAAATATAAATAACTAATTAATCATATATAAAACACACCATAAAATAAGTGTGACCTTTGTATTTTACTCTAGTTCATTTATCTATGGTTCATTAGAATTGTATAACCTATTTTTGCATTAAAGTTTTTATTATTGCAGAAATACTGATATTCAGGCATGTTGGGCAGCCATAAATCGTTGATCAGTGGATTATTATTCAGCATAATGTTTGTTGGCACAGTTTCACAAAGTTAGTTTAATGGTTGGTTCAGTTTACTTCTATTGATACTTTTATCGGTGTAAATTATTGTATATATCAATTAAAAACACAGCTAATCTTTGAATAGAGATATGTACGTACATGAAATGGTAAGCTCGGCTCGACTCATATCCATCGAAAAAGGCTACATTATTCTGGTTCGTATTTGGTATAAAATCAAATAATTGCCATAGCGGAGCCTCAAACAGAATTTTAACGACGAAATACTTTACATCAGTCGGTTTTCATTTTAGATGTCGATCAATTCAACAGGGTAATATCCACCGTAGGTTGGTATAATATACTCACTCACTCACTCACTCACTCACTAACTCACTCACTCACTCACTCACTCACTCACTCACTCACTCACTCACTCACTCACTCACTCACTCACTCACTCACTCACTCACTCACTCACTCACTCACTCACTCACTCACTCACTCACTCACTCACTCACTCACTCACTCACTCACTCACTCACTCACTCACTCACTCACTCACTCACTCACTCACTCACTCACTCACTCACTCACTCACTCACTCACTCACTCACTCGCTCACTCACTCACTTTCAGTATCCAAGAAATGGTCTGACGGATGTAATGATGCCAGCCCTCCTCAGTGTTTTTCTTGCAAAATGTGCTTCGGTAACATGTATAAAGAAATATCCGAATATTACACGGAAGGCAGTTACTGTAAAGTACTGAAACAGTCAAACGTGTGTGCGTCCATTACAGGGTGATCCAAAATGATTACTTTTCTATTAAATCATGTGCAAGCTGAAAATCGTGTATTTATCTATTTACCACCTATTATTATATGTCCTGAAAAAGCGTGTTTGATTTCTCACATTGCCAAATCATATTTTTAAAGCTTGAGTAATGTTCATGATGAAAGGCAATAACTGGAGCCGATATATTGAGAACCCGAACTTGAGAGTCAGGGAAATATTGAGCAGTGATAAGTTTATTTTATTTTTAATTTAGTACCTGGATAAAGTAAAAAAAACTTGAGGACCAGAATGTGTATCAGTGAGTGAGTGAGTGAAGGATTGAGGGAGCGAGTGAATGAGTAATTGAGTGAGTGAGTGAGAGAGTGAGTGAGTGGGTGAGTGAGTGAGTGAGTGAGTGAGTGAGTGAGTGAGTGAGTGAGTGAGTGAGTGAGTGAGTGAGTGAGTGAGTGAGTGAGTGAGTGAGTGAGTGATCGGATCGGAGTGAGGTGTCGAGTTACGAGTTGACGTTGACGACCAGGACCAAATGCATGCTGCATCTGCTGCTGCATGCAATCTGTAAACCTTATTCAATGCACGATTTTTTTTTGCTTTTTCGTGATTCTGGCTCAATTAATTTTTTTTATTTTTCATATCTTTATTCTCTATTTTATGCGTTTACTTACTTCAGAACTGCAATTCTTAACGTCTACTCAACGCTTCGTCGGAAACTTTTGTTCAGCAAATTCATACCAAAGTCTACTGAAAACATTAATTTAACTTCACATCAAAACCACCAACCCTCCGTGAACGCCAACGTCAAAAATACAAGATTAAATTCAAATCGTGCCGAATAGATAGCTGGTGGTGATCGCACGGCAATCAGCGATTTATTGAGGAGTTGAGGTTAGGAAATTATGTTATTGGAATTGAGCTCATTGGTCGGTAGTTCATATTGCACTGGATGCACGGTTATTTTGATGTTGTCGAGGTGTTGAGCTTGAACGATGTCAAAGCAATGGGTATGCAAAATGACGGCCAGGGTTGTCCATTCGAGTTTCTTCTGAAAAGTGGACTCGCGGAAGAAAGGAAAGACGCGAAAACCTATCATCGTTGGGCATAGACTAGTTGTTAGCACCGAGAAGCGCAGATTAACATTATTGTTAGTCATGCCCAATGCCGCTTACTCCGTAGGTGACCACTCCACTCACTACGCCCAGGGGGAAAATTCTACGGTTTCTGCTAAAAATCATAAAATTAGCATTTTCATACATAGAAAAAGTTTACAGACAAATCAGTGAAAAATAGGTCGGTCCAGGGATTTTTGCTGATAAACAGTAGAAAATAATCACTAGATTAACAACCAGAAAAATTTATGCAACTGCCAGCTCATTTCAAACGGTACTCTGTTACAAAGGGATTGTATTCTGTGACTGTTTGGGATCAGTTGGTTGATTTCCTGATGAATTGCCCTTTTACTCAGATAACGCGGATTGTTTGAGTGTATGAATGATTGGTTGACTGAATTACTGTCTGACCTTAGGAGTGAATAACCGACCTTGTGACTGTCTGATTTTCTGAAAGTTTGACTGGCTGACATATGATTGATTCATCGATTGATTGATAGACAGTTCGTCACCAGAATAGCTGAAAAAATTCAGCTTCCTGGTGGGACTCGGACGGACTAATTGTCTGAAGCTTAATGTCTGTAGCTGACTGTCATATTGGCCATGTTCACGTATGTATCTGAGGTCTTCACATTTTAAACCGCGGTTTTAAAGCTGAAAGTAGTGTATAAGAATAGAACCAGCTTAAGCCGATGTTTTTAAAGCAGAGCTGAGGCTTTAACTTGAAACCCTTAAATATTGAAATTCAATAAAACCCTTGTTTCGAAATGTAGATGCGGCTTCAGAATGAAGCTAACTATCATTCAGAGAACGGGTCTTTGTTGCGATTTGTAATCGAACTTTTTTGACAAAATGAACTTTAGCTAAGCCGCTGCTCAACTTTACAGCCGAAGCTTCTGATTATAAAATTGGCGTTTACCGGAGTTTAGTAGTTCTGGGTTTTAATTTGAGGACGCCGGCTTATGCTGGCCCTATACTTTTACACTACATCAACTTTAAGCCGCAACTTAATAATAAAGAAGTCGCATACATACGTGAACGGGGCGATTGACTGACTGATAAACGATTGAGATGACTGATTTGACTGAAAGACTGATTGATCAACTGACTGACTCACTAACTTGCTGGCTGATTGGCCGACTTTTTGAATGACTGACTGACTGAATGATTGACACCCTGAATTTCCGAGTAAAAAGTTGTTCAATTCCTGCTCTCGAAATAAACTGAACTTACTGTTTAATCTGAAAGTTTCCGATCTCAAATTTGATTACTACAATCGGATTAAAATGTCCCGAAAAACTTTTGGTTTACAATTGAATAGTCCCGGAGTTTTCACAGTTGTTCAGGGTCGTTAGTTTCCAGTTTCGACATGCGGATAACACATTATTCCACAAGTTTTTCACCGTAATCAAATAAAAAAAATAATCAAGGATTACGGTATATTATTTAGAAAACGTTATTTGTTTCAGTTTTCCGTTGTGAATTTTTTATGAGACTTACTTTTCTAAACATTAAAATTTAGTAAAAAATCAGGTAAGGTCGGGTAGGGGGGTAGAAAAAAAAATTTCGCAAAAAAGCCTTGTTTTTTTGCTTGTTTCTGCTAAAAAAATCTTCTATTATAAGGTATAAACATCACATATACTGGTTTTTTCAGGTTTTAATCAAAAAAATTGACCCAGAAAACGTGTTTGTCCGAAAAAAATTCTCGCAGCCAAAATTTTCTGAAAAATGAGCCTCAAAATCGAGGTTTTGAGTCCGATTTTCTCAAAATTTTCGAGTAGGGGGGGAGGGGGTAGGCGACCTAAACTTTTGTCTAGGGAGAGGGGGTAGGCTACCCGCCGACCCTGAAAAGTAAACCCCCCCCCCCCCTAGCGGCCCGCCTCTGCTCACTGACAAATGGGTGACTGACTGTGTGAATGGAAAAACTGCTTGAGGAAACTGAACTGACTGAGTTAGTGAAGGACAGGTTGACTTCGAAAGTATTACTGATTACATGTATGTTTGGATAATACAAGTAATGTACAAGTGGTGTGACTTTTACACTTGAAGTTTATCGTCTGTAAAATAACCTTTTCACTCAAAACTAACTTCTAAAACTGAATGATCAAACTATTTCGAACAAATGTTTCGACCACGTGAATTCGAACAAATGTTTCGACAGCCTGAAGTGGACTAATGATGAACAAATTTGTCTGACGAGTGTAACCCCTTTCCAATAATGGACTAATGAATATCTTTTTTTGTCGTTTATTTGTAAAACTCTTCCAATAGTGGACTGTTGATGAAGTTGATGAGTCCACTTGCGTAGTGAGTTAATTAATCTCCTACTCCGTATCATGTTTCTGTCTCGAACATAAAACTCTGTTCAAGATTCTCGTTAAATCGTTGATCATCACAGTTTCCTTTTGTTGGTTATTTAGAGTCTCATGAATGTTATTATTTGCAGATATCTGGTGTCAGCACCGATTTATTCCACGCCCATCCAGTGATCTCTGACGATCTCCCTCACGATTGATTCGTACAAAATGGCCACCGGTGTTTTGGCACCCTCTCAATCTTCGGCCGGTTGGTCATCAGTTTATTTATTATTTATTTATTCTCACTTCAAACAGGGTTCAACAATGGATTGGATTCCGCTTGGTCTGGGTCTCAAAAGCCTGCTCGCACCCCAAACTCACAAAACGCCATAAAAATCAGTTTTAGCAAAAAACAACCCCAAATTCACGCATATACTCCATCTGCTGGTTTTCTTGCGTTATACTGGAGAAATCGTGAGAAAACAATGAATTATTAACTTTATTGATGACTTTGAATATATGTAAATGTAAGCGTTAGCAGACTGTGTCAATAGAATCGATCCTAGCTGGTTCAGCCTTTTCTATAACCGATAATCTTGCGGGTGACCACTGAGGTCGGCACTTTTTTTGGGAAAACGTACACATATGGCAACATCAACAAACAACCTGTTGCACCAGTAGTTGATCTTGTCATCTAGGTTGAAATTTAAATAAGAATCTTATCTGAAAACTGGCAGGCTGAGCGGCGCGCAGCACCAAACTTTCAGCTTTTTAAAGCCCGCTGACTTGTATTAGAGACTTGCCTAAAAAGTGGCAGGCTGAGCGGCGCGCAGCGCCAAAATTTCTGCGTTTTGAAACCCATTATTTTGTAATTGAAACATATCTGAAAAGTGGCAAGCTTGATGCCGTGCGCAGTGATCGCTATCGGACGAAACGGAACGAAACGAAATTTTCTAATTCATTCCGGAATGGTTTCGGAACGAAATTTCTTCATTCCGTTTCGAATGATTTCGGAACGAAATTTCTCCATTCCTTTTCGGACCATTTCGGAATAATTCCGAGATTATTCCGAAGTCGTTAGGCCCATTTCACCGCGTGGTGTGTGCTTAGCACATGCATCACAAGTGTGAAATTGTATATAAATGTTGTGATAAGTTCATGAAACGTGAACTATTTCTTAGCGACTAATCCTATCGGCGGGGTCACTATCAGAAGATAGAGAAAGGAAAAAGTGGGATTGTCCCTCATTGACGGTTTCCAAAAGTAAAGTTTGTGTCTTCAAACAGTTTCAGTATCCTAAATGGCCTAATTTTTATCAATTCCCCTCTCTTAGGAAAGATTCCCCTTTCTGTGGGCGGAGTGGCTGTCGTTGGTATCGAAACGATTTCGGAATTCCGATAAGAGATTTCGAATCGGAATCGATTTCGGAATATTCCGAAATCATTCCGGAATGATTTCGGAATTCCGAATTTCGTTCCGAAAGATTCGGAACGAAATCCGGAATTCCGAAAGGAAGATTCGTTCCGAAGATTCCGGAATACTTCGTTTCGATAGCGATCACTGGCCGTGCGCCGTCGAAATTTCTGAAATTTAAAGACCCCTGGTTTGTATTAGAAACACATCTGGAAACTGACTGCCTGAGTGGCGCGCAGCGCCAAACTTTCAGCGTTTTACAGCCCGCTGATTTTTATTAGAGACATGCCCGAAAATTGCAGGCTGAGCGTCGCGCAGCGCCATAATTTCTGCATTTTTAAGCCCACTGTTTTGTATTAGAAACATATCTGAAAAGTGGCAGGCTGAGTGCCGCGAAGCACTGAAATTTCTGAAATTTAAATACCACTCGTTTGTATAAGAAACACATTTGAAACCTGACTGCCTGAGTGGCGCGCAGCGCCAAACTTTCAGCATTTTAAAGTCCGCTGATTTGTATTAAAGACATGTCTGAAAATTGACTGGCTGAGCGGCGCTCAGCGCCACAATTTCTGCGTTTTGAGGCCCACTGTTTTGTAGAAACATGCTGAAAAGTGGCAGGCTATTATCTAGAAGGCTATTGGAAATATTATTGAAGAACAACTAACAATTTTGGCTTCAGTTAAACGCTGACTTAAGAAAGACGTCAGACATGCGAGCATAAATTATGTAGTGATAAACATTAAACTTACACGAAAATATGAGCTGCTCTTTTTCACCGAGCTACTACTGTATATTAAGGTTTGGGTTGCGAGGATACGGAAACGTTTCAAAGTGCGCGCACCAGTTGATCAGTTCAAATTATTCAAGTGCATGTTTGAGCACAATTTTGTGCTCGCACTAATTGGTCGAACCCGAATGTTTGAAATTCGGAAGAAAATTTTTCTTTCCCTCTTTACTTTTTTTTCTTCTTTTCTTCTCTCTTTTCCCTTTCTTTCTTTTTCTTTCCCTCCCCCACCTGCTCGCACTCCGCCGAAAACCGAAATCCTTGCTCGCAGCTCGCACCCGACCAAGCCAGACCAAGCCATTGTTGAACCCTGACTTCAAAACAATGTACACCCAATGTAGAGGACTGAGGAGTTATATTGAATGTAATTAGGTACAGATTTTTTTTGTTTCAGGTCACGTTGTAGAACACTTTAGTGATAAAGCTATTGTCTAAGATAGACAAATTCTAAGTAAGCATAATATACGTGAATTTTGCCACGTAGCTGGAAATTTACGACCTTCAAGCATCCCTGATGATACACTCCGCACCCCCGCCCTATCACAGGGTTAAATGTCGATCTGGGGTTCTAAAAGCGTGTACTAGAACGGAAGATCCGAACTTGGTTGAGCGGGAAATTGGGATTTGGTTTGCAATTTAGGTGCAGCCGGCAATCGCGGTAATACGAGTAACGGCAATAAGGATGAGACGGACTGGAAGAAGGATCTGAAACTGCCACCGAAGGACAACCGAGTCAAGACGGCTGTTCGTTTATTATTTTTCGCTTATTTATAATCTCTCTGAATCCTAAAGTTATCGCATCTTTTTTCTTTTACTCAATTCAGTTTGTTCGCAGGACGTAACGAACACGAAGGGCAACGAATTCGAAGATTTCTGCATCAAGCGAACATTATTAATGGGCATCTTTGAGAAGGGATGGGAGAAGCCGAGCCCCATTCAGGAAGCCAGCATTCCCATTGCACTAACCGGTGAGATTTATTCAAGAAAAATTCTATGTACCGAAGCCGAAGCGATTTGTAGTGGATTGTAGTGTACATTGTTAACTCGACACTTTCGGACTTGGGGCAACATCCTGTTAAGACCATATGATAAATCAGTATTAGCAGAGGTGGGCCGCTGGGGGGGGGTTTACCCCCCCCCACTTTTCAGGATCGGCGGGTAGCCTACCCCCTCCCCCCTAGACAAAAATTAAGGTCGCCTACCCCCTCCCCCCGACTCGAATTTTTTTGAGAAAATCGGCCTTAAAACCTCGATTTTTAGGCTCATTTTTCAAAAAATTTTGGCTGTGAGAATTTTTTTTCGAACAAACACGTTTTCTGGGTCAATTTTCTTGGTTAAAACATGAAAAAACCGGTTCATGTGATGTTTATACCCAATAATAGAAGATTTTTTAAAGCAAAAACGGGGCTTTTTTGCGAAAAAAAAATTCCTACCCCCCCCCCCCCCCCTACTCGACCTTACCCCTCCCCCCGCTTTTCGGACAGGGTGGGTAGGACGGGATTTTCGGTCGGCTACCCCCCCCCCCCCCCCCCCCGCCCCCTGCAAAACGCCAAAAAACCCGGCCCACCCCTGAGTATTAGTATATACTTATTTTCTTCGGAGTAGGGGTCGGCCGGGATTTTTGGCGTTTTGCAGGGGGTGGGGGGGGGTAGCCGACAGAAAATCCCATTTTACCCGACCTGTCTGAAAAGTGGGGGGGGGGGGGGGTGAGGTCGGGTAGGGGGGAGGTAGAAAAAATTTTTTTCGCATAAAACGCTTGTTTTTTTGCTTGTTTTTGCTAAAAAAATCTTCTATTATAAGGTATAAACATCACATATACCGGGTTTTTCAGGTTTTAACCAAGAAATTTGACCCAGAAAACGTGTTTCGTCGAAAAAAAATTCTCACAGCCAGAAAATTTTGAAAAATGAGCCGACCTAAATTTTTGTCTAGGGGGAGAGGTAGGCTACCCGCCGACCCTGAAAAGTGGGGGGGGGGGGGGTAAACCCCCCCCCCCCTGCGGCCCACCTCTGCTTCGGAGAATAACTCGACATGCACTTAATACACATTATTAATTTCACTGCGATATGCGCGACCCATCGACTCAAACATATTGAACAGTAGTTCACGCTGCTGGGAATGTTGTTTGCTATATGTCGGTGCTGTGTCATCATTAATATCGCTATATCAAACACTCCTGACACGGGTGCCACGAAACCGAGTACACATCTCGTTGCTGTATTGGGCAGGAGCACAGATTCAGAATTAAAGTAAAATGTGTACTTTTATAATTCGTGCTTCGATTATTTCCTAAGACACCAGAAATATAGGGGGGGGGTCTTCAGAAGTCTCATCAGTTAAACAAGACCCGACCCGAAAAGTAGGTCATCGCATTTTTATTGAGAGCTTATTACAATATACATGGCTTAAATTAGAATCGTCTTATCATGATGGAACAGAGGAATTCAAGTAGTGTAAAGTTGAACGATGGTTGGTTGGTTGGCTAGGCCCTCAATTGTGAACCACATACGGTGAGGAATAAGGCGGTTTGGTATTTTGTCCGTCTATTCTAAGTTGAACGATAAAAATAGTATATTCTTCGTCTATCGCAAAGAATTGTCGGTGATATTTATAAAACGGTTCTATAAGAAGTTTATCAGTATTTTGATGTGCGTGTTCATTTCAGGTAATGACATTTTGGCGCGCGCCAAGAACGGAACGGGTAAAACGGGCGCCTACACTATTCCCTGCCTTGAACGCATTGATCCCGCCGTTAAATCGATACAAGGTGAGACATTGACATTATAGAAACGAATTTTACGTAATACTTATTTTATTTTTATGAAATTCGAAACTGTCAGGCCCTGTGCACGTATAAGCTTTGTGCTTATAAATTGTGACGTGTTAAATTATGAACAAAATATATAGCAATAATATGTAAGCCCAAATCTTATTCCTGTACAAGGCCTCAGTTTAATTGTTTTTGTTTTATAGTCTTTCTTATTTATTTTGTCTCCTTTTCCTAAAAAAATATGACTCAAAAACTTTGCAGCCCTGATTGTTGTGCCCACACGCGAACTGGCACTTCAGACCAGTCAAATCGCCGTCGAACTTAGCAAGCATTTGAATTTCAAGGTTTGTTTCACTCAGGTTTTTCTGGGTCATTAATTAGTTCGACTTTTTAATTGGTGACTCACAACCTCACGTATTTTAATTTTTGCTAACTTGAGTAAACCAGATGTATTTTTCATTATAAATCTCTTAATTGCGAGCCAGTGTGCTGTAAATACTGGCTTTCTCGCTAATTTACATCAGCATTATTGAAAAAAACTTGATGTAAACGGGCGTAGGGTTCTTATAAGCCACGTAGCTGGTGAGCCTTTCAAACTGTAGTTTAAGTTTAACCATCTCTAACCTTTCTCTCAAATTTCCATTAAATATCGTCCATTACCACTCCGTGCATAAAATCATGAATTGGAACGTATTGTAGGTGATGGTAACCACGGGTGGTACAGACCTAAAGGACGATATCATGCGTTTATCGGGTCCCGTGCATCTGGTCGTGGCCACTCCCGGCCGAATCCTGGATCTGATTGAGAAACAGGTGGCCGACGTGCGTCTGTGTCAGATGCTCGTACTTGATGAGGTACGTTTTTTATTTTGCTGTTTATTGATAAAAATTTATGTTTTGTTTATGATAAATAACTTTTCTTTTTATGCGAAGAGAGAATTCGCTAAGCGCGCCCGAAAATCCATTTTTCCCAATTTCATGTGCAGTGGTGTACATTTGCAATTGCAAATTTTCAGGTTTGCGTTCAGTTCGAGTTCAGTTCACAACTCGGCTCGTATTTCTAATTATTGTATTGTAATGAATCCAGTATCAAACACTTTTCGATGTTTCACGGCTGGGCATAAACATTGATTGACATTTTCTCTTCCCCCTTTTAGTTAGAAAGCTCATCCTAACCAACTATACTCCTTTAATTTAATGGTAGTCACTTTTTGATTTCTATTACAACGGTACTCGAATTCTTATATTAGTTTTTATATTAAAATGTGTCGTGCGTTATTCTAATAATTTGTGTGGTGTGTTTTTGCAGGCGGACAAGCTGCTATCGCAGGACTTCAAGGGCATCCTCGACCGGATCATCAACCTGCTGCCCAGCGAGCGCCAGATCATGCTCTACTCGGCCACATTCCCGCAGACCGTCGAACAGTTCATGGTTACTTCATTAAACATACGCCTACATTTTTTTGGAAATTTTCTTTACCCGGCCTGGTTGAATCCCTGCCATCTTCCGAGAGACTTACAACAGTACAGTAGTGAATCAACGATAAATTCTTAAAATGTAGTTTCAATCCTCAATGAGGACAGGTTAGCACTGAGACAATTAGGAATAACAAAATACGTTAGTCGGATGGTGACGCTAAATTATCATTTTTTCAGTCGCGTCACATGCGTCGCCCATACGAGATCAATCTGATGGAGGAGTTGACGCTGTTGGGTGTCACACAGTACTACGCGTACGTACAGGAGAAACAGAAGGTGCACTGCCTCAACACCCTCTTCAGAAAGGTATGTCACACATTTATATACATTTATATATGCATTATTGTCTCCAGGGGTGGGCCGCTGGGGGGGGTTACCCCCCACTTTTCAGGGTCGGCGGGTAGCCTACCCCCTCCCCCCTACTCGAAATTTTTGAGAAAATCGGCCTTAAAACCTCGATTTTAAGGCTCATTTTCAAAAAATTTTGGCTGTGAAAATTTTTTTTCGAACAAACACGTTTTCTTGGTCAATTTTCTTGGTTAAAACCTGAAAAAACGGTATATGTGATGTTTATACCTTATAATAGATGATTTTTTTAGCAAAAACAAGCAAAAAACATGGTTTTTTTGCGAATTTTTTTTCTACCCCCTTACCCGGGGGGGGGGGGGTAAACTGAGATTTCAAAATTCTACCCCCCACCCCCTGCAAAACGCCAAAAAACCCGGCCCACCCCTGATTGTCTCAATGCCGTGACATGTGAAAAATATTTTGAA
Source organism: Daptonema setosum (assembly GCA_964036265.1). Lineage (NCBI taxonomy): Eukaryota > Metazoa > Nematoda > Chromadorea > Monhysterida > Xyalidae > Daptonema > Daptonema setosum. Next base: position 12,180,187 of record OZ038446.1, read on the forward strand.
ATATATACGAGTCAACCCAATGAAAACTTTAATTTGCTGGTGCCTGTCCTGTTTTTTTTTACTTTCAAAGATACTGGAGACTTGGGCAGCCAAGCTTAACGCGTTTGTTTCAAATTTGAAGTTTCTTTATAATCAAAATTTACTATCCAGTTAGCCAGGAAGTTTTTCTGATCAATATTTATTTTCAGCTGCAAATCAATCAATCAATTATTTTCTGCAACTCAACGCAACGAGTCGAGCTACTGGCCAAGAAGATCACCGAGCTCGGCTACTCGTGCTACTATATTCACTCGCGGATGGCGCAGGTGAAAATTTTGTTCACATTTAATTACCTCGTTCGTTAAAAAAAAAATTCTGTTGTTTCAAAAATAAACGTTATCATGCAGGCGCACCGCAATCGCGTATTCCACGACTTCCGACAGGGCAACTGCAGAAATCTGGTGTGCTCAGGTCAGATTACTTATGTTCTGTTGTAATGTAATAAAACCAACTGTTCTTTCAATATCATCCCTCATTGTAACCTTGATATAAAAATTTCAAGTTAAAAATCATGATGGTAAGAGTCACCGGTGTACGAGGACGAGCCAATCTTCTTTGGCGGAAATCTCTTTGAAAAGCGATGATGGGAATAAGCAGCTATATCTTATATTACCTTTACCTATTCTCCACCTCAAGAAAAAATTTCTGTTCTGAAATCGTCAAAGAAGGATTCCTCTTTTTTCTCTCCTTTTCATTTGCTGGTGAAATTTACTGTTGTTTAAAATATTTCAGATCTGCTCACGCGTGGTATTGACATCCAGGCGGTCAACGTCGTCATCAACTTTGATTTCCCGCGCAACAGCGAGACCTACCTGCATCGTATCGGTCGCAGCGGTCGATTCGGTCATCTCGGTATCGCCGTTAACCTGATCACATACGATGATCGTTACGCTCTGCAGCGCATCGAGAAGGAGCTCATGACCGAGATCAAGCCCATTCCCAAGGTTGCTACTTTATCGTATTTATTCTATTTTAATTTTTTAAATATAATGTATATAATTATTGATTATTATTGTATTATATTGTTATTTATCCATGTTTTCGGGCATAGACACTGGTCGAGAGCAAGTATCAGGTTTCGAACATAGGACCACCAGTTTCCGACGCTGGCGCCATACGCACTAGACTAGACAGGCGGATAAAAATATTTTGCATTTCAAATGTGTTTCAGACGATTGACCCGAAGCTGTACGTGGCCAACGCTCAGATGGTGGACGACATGGCCGAAGCTGCTGCCGCGGCCGCCGGTGGCAACAAATAAACAGTTCAAACTTGGCGCCAAAATGTTTCAAATTAAAAAATTCTGAAAATATACTATATTGTCACATACCATATATAATTCTAAGATACTGCTGTTACATTGCAATTGTCATCATCACCAATACAGTGTTAAAACACCACCATGTACACTCTCCACAACAGTCCCTGTTATGTACCACCAATACCGTTAAATTGCGTAAAACTAATACCCACTACGATTTGAGTTTCAAAATCCAATTGCGGTCACTGAGCTAGTAATTGTTTCGTTTGTTTTTCTTATGGATACTTCAACCACAACCTTCTTATGTCGCCACTGTCAATCTGTGAGTTTTGGTTGAGATCGAGAATTGAATCCGATTGTGTCAACCGCAAAAAAGGAGAAGCATTGCATAAATCTAAGAGTATAATTATAATTTTTTATTATCATGCCAGTCCACTTGAACTTATATTTCGTATGTGGTCAGTCGGTGGGATAGGCAAAACTGAAAACACTACTGTTATGACATCTACTAAGGGAGTTATGTTGCTTATGGGATTAATTTAATTTTTCAAATCGTGTTGTACTTAATGTTGATTCAAATTACGTGGCTTGAATGTGTATCATTACTACTAGGAACACGTCAGCATTGCCAAATACCGGGTCATTCGCGTCAATTCATGGTTTTTTGGTGTTCGCCCGCGTTTCGTTTCAAATTTCCTTCACTATCCCTCTTTTTAGATTCTATTTCTCAATCGCGTAGTCATAATTTTCGGGTTATCTTTACAACCTCTGTGTTCTATAAAATCTTCCGACCGGTGCAGCAGTTTCTCAGTCGTAAATAAGGTTTTCGCCTCTGACAGCCAACTATCAAAACTGTCTCTAAGTCCCAGGAGTCATTTATAGACTTAATCAATCCCAGACAAAGATGACTAAGCATAAATCACGCTGCAAGTTTTGAAATGACTTCTAAAATCCAGAACGAAGTAATCGTTCCGCCCAAATCCTAGTAAAAATCAATGAGAATTTTAGTTCAATTATGTTCGGTGAAGAATTTGAAATGATTATGAAACGAACATCGCCACGTATAATATTTTCAGCGTACAATATACACAGACACACTATAGTAAGTCTATAACACGTTAAGTCATCTGCAGGCTGGGGTTTTTTCTTTGCGGTGGTGTTTGTTGGTACATTTTATTTCTTATATGCGACGTGAAGGAAAGGAAGGAAGAGAAATCCCACTGTATTTTTTGTCTTTTTTCACCATTTCATGCAATAATAAGCACCCAACCACACACGCGTGTTATACTGCATGCAGTGAGCGTGTGTGCACGCAGCTGGGCAAGTGGGGGGTGGGGGGCAACCCCATCCAGGGGGTCCAGTCTCCCCGATTGAACGCAAACACGAGGGAGCGTGCTATTTTTGTGTATTTTGATAGTTGATTTTTGGGGTATTAAGTTTAGAATTCTTGAAATGTAATGGAAAGTTGGAAATGTGTTTGGTTAACATTGACTTGGCTTAAAATATTTTATGCCCAGTTGATAACTGCACCAGGGACGGAAGACTTTACGGAATTTTTTCAGGGCGACATCATTCAATATGTAGTTTTTATGAGAGAATTCGGTGAGTGGGTGCATTTCAGTAAATTGTTGTGAAATCTCATTCGGTCAACTCACTTAATTCTATTCAATCGCAGCAAGATTTCAATCATGTACTAGTATGACATTGCAATAGAATTATGAAACCACATTCAATCCCGCATCAACATATATTTTCAATAGCCGGCTCATAAATTGGACGGGGAGAGGCATTCGATTGCCCAGCCTGTGTATCAGCTGGTTATTTTGAATGACCTGTTCCGATCCTATTTATGTGGAACTGAATTGAACTTCATTCCCCTCCCATAACAGCTCACGAGATAACTGTAGCCTGGTTAAGTGTTTTGACTTGCAAGATCCGTGTTGAGTACTTGATAACATTAAATATAATACTTTATATTCTGGTCGTGTATGAGATGATATCGTATTCGTATCAGTGACATGAACATATTAGACTGGATCAACAAAGGCTTCTCAGACTAAAATCACTAAATGTTGGAAATAAATCTTTTTGTATTCGTTGAAATAGATAATGCTTTTTACCCGATCCAGTACGATTCATGTGACAGCGTTCGATATCGTTTCAAACGATGGCCTATTAAATACTGTCTGGATCGACTCACACCATGATTCACTCCATTACGTGTACAACCTTCATTAATCATTATACCTTGAATGTAGTAGTTCGTTTATTATTTCTTATCCACTGTCCAAACCTCCATTATTTTTTGGACGAGAAGTAGTAAATGCCCTATGCCTCTACTATACATTGTGTGGATGGAACCAACTTTTGGTGAGTTTTGAGAATATTGAGTAGTAATTGGTTTCATGCTTACACTGTGTAATAACACGACACGGTATCTTTGGTCTGCTTGACTGAACGGTGGTAGACAAGCCATCAGTTTTTTCATTGATTTTTTCAAATCAGTAAATTGATTTGTGAAGTGAAGCATATCATCGATGTTGGTGTTCGTTGCTCCCTCCAACCAATCAGCCAATACGGGTCCATTGAGTCGCATCCACCTATTAAATACATTGAACTACCATTATTGTTTCCAGTTTTGTTTTGTTTATTCAAACCGTGTGCGCGCATCTAGAATTCGATTTTGTACTATATCTACTACTACTTGCACTACAAAACTGCATCATTTGAGGGGAAATTCTTTTGTGAGAAGCTAAGCCAAGAATATTATGTTACACATAATCTTGAGTTTTATGCATCGTTTCAAAATGTACTAGTTTTAGAGAGTGAAGCGCCTAAACTACTGAGCAACCAATTGGAGTGAGCGCTAAAAGATTTGTGAGAATTGATTTGCCCCATGATCATTACAATAACGACTTCTGCTGTAGAAATCGAAAACGTCTGTTAAACTTTTCCCCACCACCTGAAACGTGTACTTGTGTATACCCGATTGATAATTTGTTGATGTTTCCATATTATTTTTATGATTACTGCGAATTAATTAATGTAAACGTTACCTTAATATTATTGTTCAAATGCCACCCACACTCACTAGATGACTTGATAATATCATTGTTACTACATTCATTTTAGTTACTGCGAGCACTCGTTTTCGTCGAATTTAACGCTTTATGAAACACGATGGGACTGAAAATGTTTACAATAATTTAACTCCCGACGTCTTTCCTATTGTGCCTAACTCGACTTATCGATGTTACTGAGAGATAGTAAATAGTCGAGTATAAACGCAGACGTTACTTTTCTACTACTGCTCTCTCCTACCCCTCTTCATCACTGTTAGATTCATTGTTCCACGATTGAGTTACTATGTTTGAAGACTCAGCCTCTTTATTTATGACGGTCATGCAGGTACTTCTACTTAACATGTGATAGAAGGTGGTATAAGTATTTCCATGACCGGCGTATGTATGAGGTTTGTGGTCTGGCTTTACCATGATGTACTACATTTCACTGCTACCATTACAACACAATACGTTATGTTAATTAAATATGTTCACGAATGAGACGGGTGATTTCGCAGTTTTCTGCTTACAATGTTGTTAAATTTTCAACGTATTTCCTTCAACTTTGGAGTTGATTGCTACGAAATCACCCAAAAGCTCCAACCAATATAACGGGGTATACATGTTTTTTGTTAAAACTTTTTTTCGTTTGTTGTAATTTTTTTCCTCACACAAACGCGGCTAGTCGACGGTGCTGGAGTGATCTTCCTCACGATATTTGTGTTGGGTATCGGTGCAGTTTTGTGTTAATTTATAGTAAAATAACACAAAAATTCCACCAATGCCCGCAATCTCGTGGTCAAGTTTTTATAGGAACGCCATCTACACGTCAAGATATTATATTATATAAGCACGGTTTTTACTATTACATCCACTATATTGAATGATGGTTGGAATGTGGCATTTGAATAGAAAATTTCGAATTATGAAAAATCATGCGATGCTCCATTCCGACGGGGATTGTCTACTAAAAAAAGATGGCCCGTGCAGTAATGTTTTTTTTCTTCTTTTTTGAATTCCGTAATTCATTTATTCATCCCCTTGTTTTCTCAGGGATTATATAATATTTTTTCAGTTTTGTTCTCGACTTGGCGGTTTGAATAACAAGTGCACAGCAAGTTTTTTATTGCCAAATTTCGAGTTCCGTATTTTTGTTGAGTTCAGGGTAGTGATAAGAGAGAGTCTACGATGTCGTTTATATGTGAACGTGATTTGCCATCATGTACTGTGAATTTACATTGAGATGCCAGCGAGAATGTTCGTCTTTAATACCATCAATATTAATGTGGATATTTGGAAGAGTTGCGATTTTGATGGTTTTGTGTTTGAAATACGTTGCTTTGACACCCATCATGTTTAATATATTGATAATTGCAGTCACCGAGTTTTAATGGAGTCCCAAAGCTTTGTTTGAGTATGTTGCAAGGTGAATACCTGAGTGTGATACATTACTACATCGTTATCGTTTGATAGGATGATTTGTGATCAATCAAGTAATGAATATGTGGTGAATGTGTGCGAATTCATGAAACAGTTCAGTTTTACTTTTAGTCATTCAGTTATTTGCATGCATTCGGCCAGTCAAGTTTCGGTTTGCGGATGTGTGACGGATTTTTCGTAAGAAAAGAAATAGTAGAAATCAAAAAATTTGGTCGAAATCCGTCAGTACATTTGCATAATTTCGAGTAGTCCTAGTAAATCCTAATCATTTCTCAACCCCTATCACAAAACAGTTCCGGTTGAAAATTTTTCTTTCACACTTTACGTTACACTACACTCGTTGTTGCGTTTACTTTTGCGTTTTGTTGTTTTAATAACACACACGTTTGGTAATTTAATTGTTGCAATTTGCGATGCGTTGATTTTTTTAGTTCCGATACACAATTCTATTATATACAAGAAACACCGGTCTTAAGTATCTTTCCGTAAAAGTTTTACAGATTTTATTTTATTGTTAAAGTTGAAATTTTATACTTCTGCTGTTGTAATACCTCATTATTTTAATGCAACCTTTTATAATTACAAAAAATATATAAAATCTCGAGGGTCTCTGTTATTAGCTCCGGTTCATAGTTAATACACTGTAATATGTTTGATCTTTCATCTGGTTCTGTGAGTAAATTCGATTAATACCATGAATTTGATACCAATAAATGCCTGCCCTCGATTCGATGCTTGGATGGATGACTTTTTGACTGGATATTGCCGGTTCAATGTAATCCGGTGCTTACTTTGAATAATGAAATAAAGCAAACTATTTTCATTGTTCGACCTTGTTTGCCGTCATTCGAAAATCTAAATCTATTTTTGGGTAAGTTGTGATAACGAGTGAACAGTTTGAGATAAAATGATTGTAAGTGGTATGTTATAGTGGGGACAATGCTGGCATCACTGGTGCGACCAACACATGTGGTGCGGGCAGTCCGAACCATACATCAATCTGCCACCAGATATGGTTGGTATATTACTTTTATATATATTTATTCGGTAAATAGTCAAGGAAAAAATATCATAAATGACAACAGGACAGCAAATAGCCAATTTTTATGGTAATAAGTAACCAATAATGGTATAAATCGTTGTATTTTATCGTTATTTTAATCCAATAGAAGGCAGATCAAATTACAAAAATTCTTGAGAAATTATGAGGTGTTTTTCTCAATTATGTGTATATTTTATTCAAATAATTGATTATATAATTAATATTGTAGCCATCAACGTGCGAATGCCGTCCCTGTCACCCACTATGACATCGGGCACCATTGTCAAGTGGAATAAGAAGGAGGGCGAAACTGTCACGTTGGTTCTCTAGTCAAGCTCTAATTGTTTCCACGTTATCAGGCGTGCACAATGTTTTGGATACTTGAACTACATGTGTGTAACACATACTGCTGATTCATTATTCGGCTTATATTTTCGAAAATTGGCAATGGATTTGTATAATGACCACCGGCTGCCAGCTTACGTCGCTCAAATTTTTTATATTTTGTATGACGTCTTATTTCTATTATAATTTCACAATTCCAATAAATAAATTGTTCTATTTTCAGTGCTGGTGATGTGCTGGCCGAAATCCAGACGGACAAGGCCGTGGTGGCACTGGAGGCGGATGAGGACGGAGTTTTGGCCAAGATCTTGGTGCAGGCAGACACGGAGGACGTGCAGGTGGGCAAATTCATTGCCGTTGTTGCTGAGGACGGGGAGGATTGGAAGGATGTGGAGGTTGGTTGAGAAAACTGGAGGTTTTTTTGGGTGAACTTTGTACATTCAATTCAATTCCTTACAAATTTTTTACTTCTAAGTTTAACTTTGAGTTTTTACTTATACCTTGAGAAACTTTCAACTGTTTTTGAAATTGTCAAAAAGGGGGCAATCTCACTTTTGGTCCCTGCGTCATCCGCCAGTGAGTCTGCCAAATTCAGATCCCTGCCGAATCAGCGGTACCGTCGGCACCCACTTCGAGTGCGGATGCAGCCCCACCAACACCGAGTGCACCACCGGCTCCATCACCAGCCAAACCCAAATACGACATCAACATGAAAGGATCGCATCACATTTCGCAGTTAGTTGGGGCTGGGAATGTATAAAAATGAAAGAAAACAACATCTGGGCCGTATTATTCTTAGCATAAAATTTAGATAATTTTTCGATGAAATTCGTATAAGATGCTTATTCTTGGTGAGTGGAATAAGTGTGCTGACTACCTTACGCACGAAGTGACGCAATATGCCAATATGTATGTACGTACGAGTACGTGAGTGAATTGAGAATCGTACTGGCTTGAACCAAAACGGTATAAAAGTTATGTGCTCTCTCTTTGTTTTTAAATATATATTTTTCTCGGACTCGGATATCTTTTTTTATCACCTAATATAATATTACCCAATACTTTGCCACAATGTGTGTGTTATTGGTTTTACTATGGCATTGATGCATTTCAGTTTAATGGGTCCGTCGGTACGCCTTCTACTCCATGAATACGGCATCAATGCCACGCAAATCAAACCGTCGGGTGCCAAGGATCAACTTACCAAAGCGTTAGTCTGAGCCGTTCAAGTCTCAGGATTGTTTTTTTTTATGTTTGCGTGTTTTCGCGTTACATTCCACTCCACTGGCGGATAAGCCGATTCTACAAGGCAAGGGTTATTTTCGAAAAGGGTCGAGTTTTGAGGCCATTGGATTGATTATATTAATTTCTATAAATGGAGTTTTTATTCAGGGACGTGCTTGCGTTTGTCAAGGCCAACAACCTGCAACCCGTCCACAAGTCAAAACCGAGTACGGCATCCGCGTCTGCACCCGCTGCTCCATCAGCCACCAAACCGGCTTCGGCAGCCGCCGTCCCTAAACCCCCAACGGCCGTCACTGCCGATCCGAGTGGTCGATTCTCGGATATCGAACTGTCCAATATGAGGAAGGTGATCGCTAAGCGATTGACTCAGTCAAAGGTTGGTTTAGAATATTTCACTATATTTGTGATGTGACTCGCTGTCAAGCAGCCAACATGGCTATTCTAGCACAATAACTGTCTAACTGATCAAATTTTATTTTGATTTGAACGTTGAAACAGTTATTTTGACAACACCCTGTATTTCAGCAACAAGTGCCGCATGCCTACGCCACGGATGGCATTCGCATGAACGACGTCATGCAACTGAGAAAGCAGCTCAAAGCCGATGGTGTCAATGTCACCGTCAATGACTTCATCGTCAAGGCATCAGCCGCAGCGCTCACGGTCACTCATTTTTAGCTGTTCATGTTTTTGTAGGGAGCTGCAACTTGGAAACAAAGCAATAAAATTTGTATTACCACTATAAACTATGCTGGCAATTCACTTGTTACAAACTATAATTCAGGCTAGGCTATATCAAGCACATCTGCTGAAAATCTGAAAGATACTAACTCGTGAAAAGAAACGAATTAGTGTAAAAGTGGTTCCGACTAGGTGTTGTATGACTTCTTCAATAAATTTGCAGGCCGTCCCATCGGTGAACAGCCAATGGAAGGGTGGCACAATCCAGTGGCAACCAACGGTGGACGTATCGGTGGCTGTCGCTACCCCATCCGGTCTGATCACACCGATCGTGCATAATGCCGATGCTCTGGGTATCGCTGCCATCGCCGATAAAGTCAGGGTTGGTCGTCGTTTCAATAATTATGTTGATAACCTTAATTATTATTATTTTATATAATTCTTGTGATGTGATTCATATTTTTTATCAATCCGGAACGGACCAATGTACTCAATTTAGCACCATTGTGTTAGCATTGATAATTAGTATGTTGTTGGATCAATCGTAAAAACGGAGCATTCCGATGAAATCAGCTTGGCCAGAAAACAGTATTCTTCACTGAGGTGAATATTCTTTTGTTGATAGAGTTTCATTCAGTGGTATCATCGGGGTCACTCACCGAAAATTATGTCCCCACCCAAGAGTCAACTCACCTGAAGTCATAGCACCGACTGAGATCTTACATCATATTTACTATCGTATCCTATAGATTTGCGTTGTTGCAGGAACTGGCCGGCCGCGCCAAAGAGAACAAACTGCAGCTGCACGAGTTCCAGGGCGGATCGTTTACGTTAGTCATAAGATGATTCTGTGGTTTTGTTTTGAGTCAGCCTTTGAAGCTTTCAACAAGTGAATAAGCGTAATTATGTACGTCTCTGATTCAGCGCCTCATTCAGTCACTGATTGCTTACAGGGTGTCCAACTTGGGCATGATGGGAATCACCGAGTTCACGGCCATCATCAACCCGCCTCAGGCAGCCATCCTTGCCATTGGAGGTGCCATCCCCGTTATGAAACCAGACCTCAGCTTTGATAACGTGTTGGTTTTTGTTGTTGTTGATGCTACTGTTGTTGTTGTTGTTTTTGATGATAAATGATTAGGAGAATAAATATGTTTATGATATATTCATTGGTTCTGTTGTCTTTGCTTAGCATTCTTACATTCAATACCACCAAACAATAGCAAAATGCCTATTTCTAATGCCACAGTAGGCTTGTTAGTTTTTTCAGTACGCGTGTTACAGTTCACATGTTACTGTATGCTTGTTACAGATCCCCTGTTACAGCTCACATGTTTTAAGTTCACTTGTTACAGTATGCACGTTACGTTGTGTTACGACAGTCGTGTTGTGTCGGGAGCGGATGCAGCCCGCTGGTTGACCGTGTTCCGCGCCAGTCTGGAGACACCCGAACTATTGCTCACGATCGACCCGGAGTCTCCGTTCTCTACGGCCCGATTCGTCTCCGATAATCCACCACCGACGCCCGTTGATCCGGAGACCAAGAAACTCTCGGCGTTGCTGTGAGATTGGGCAATATTTATTATTAAATAATAAATAAATACAGATATTAATTATATTAAACCGTTTGTATGATAGTTAGTTAAAAGTTAACATTGAGTTGGAACCGTAAATTTCGAAATAGCAACCGTATTTTTTCAATACATACATACATACATTTGAGTAAAGTACTTCCTTTCTCATAATGAATTTCTGACATTTTTTACAAATTCTTATTCATCTATTGACTCAATTCTCTGCGTTTCACTGGGTCTTTTTTCAATGTTTGCTTGTGTAGCTGACTAGAGATTTTTTGCTGTATTTATAGAAAGGTATTCTTCAGTATCTATCTAGTGTTCTGTATATGTGATTGAAAATTATTGTTCGACTAAAGTTATATATAAACTGATGCTATGCACAATACGAAATATGAAAACGAATAAAGTTCCACAAGTTGAACTGTGTTATATGATTTGATTTATATTTCAATTCGGGGTTTCCAACCTCTAGTATATTTTTACATGTACGTTAACTGCGTAAGTTGTGATGACTCATCAATGTTGTTGTTTTCGGTTTTGACGTGCCGGTTGCATGTTCCATCAAATGAGGACGTTTGGCAATAAAGTGACGCTTGGCAATACATCTTCCAAGACTGTTTTCAAATCCTGAATAGTAATTAATATTATCTTTATTGTTTTGTTAGCTGTATCATATGGTGCAATAAATAAGCCAATAATAGTTGATATTCTAAATAGAGATTGTTCACGGTTTACCTATCCTCTTTCACAGGGGTGGGCCGGGTTTTTTGGAGTTTTGCAGGGGGTGGGGGGGGGGGGTAGCCGACAGAAAATACCATCCTACCCGAGCTGTCCGAAAAGTGGGATGGGGGTGAGGTCGGGTAGGGGGGGGGGGGGGGTAGAAAAAAAATTTCGCGTAAAACGGTTGTTTTTTGCTAAAAAAATCTTCTATTATAAGGTATAAACATCACATATACCGGGTTTTTCAGGTTTTAACCAAGAAAATTGACCCAGAAAACGTGTTTCTTCGAAAAAAATTCTCACAGCCAAAATTGAGGTTTTGAGGCCGATTTTCTCAAAAATTTCGAGTAGGGGGGGAGGAGGGGTAGGCGACCTAATTTTTGTCTAGGGGGGAGGGGGTAGGCTACCCGCCGACACTGAAAAGTGGGAGGTAAACCCCCCCCCCCCCTGCGGCCCACCTCTGCTCTTTCATATATAATTATGAGTATATAAATGTTATTTATTTATTTACTGCTACTGCACATAACAAATCGCTCATCATGGAAAAAATGTCAGGCCCGGCATCTGACATTGCTGCTCAGCTGAGTCGACCCGCCGATGAATACGTTAATAGTGTTGGTGGTTACTGTTGATTTTTACTAATTTCTTTTCACGCAAGGTCAAAAACAGTGAATCAAATGAATTAGTGGAAATGTATAGTTTTCATCAGGCTAGAATACATTACAGGAAATTATTTCACTATCATTGAGTGCAACGTGCAAGTATCATGATTTTAATTAGATTACCATGATATTACCTGAAAATGAAGCAGAATTGTTTGACTGCCCTAATATTGTTTTGTGCATTGCAAACTCAATTGGCGATAGTGGAACGGATAACGTAATGTTCCAGGAAGAAGTCGAACTTGCCTGGGCGATGAAGGCACACGAACACTCACAGATTCACATGAATGTTGGTTTTCCTCTGTTAAGTCACAAAAGAGAATACTGTCACAAAACATTCTGTAGGCAAAGTTTTTTACCAACCAATTCACTACCAAACTAAAACTGATCTCCGCCGCGAGAATTTAATAATTTTAATTGTCTTTTATAAGCCAAGAAGGCAATGATTAACTTACCCAATATTTGGCAGTTAATCGTAGCGGTTGATCCGGCTGGTCTGCGCCTGTGCAAACACGACGACCAGATCTATGCCAGCTTCAGGAAGCAGTTTCCTGATTTCAATGTGGAAACCGTCGATGAGGAACAGCTCAAGTCGGAAACGGCTAAAAAGGTACGTTGGGTGAAATGAAATGCTTTTATATTATATGCTTGACTTGAATTCACGTCTATTCATTGTGTCAGCTTTCCATTGAATTCACGTCAAATCACCGGCCGATTTACCTTAGGTTTACTTCTTTCACGTATTTTTATTTCAACCATTTTGCAGGAATGGCGGGAATTCATCGATGAATTCAAGGACGTGGATGACTTCAACTACGGTACCCTGCTGCGGATCAAGGCCGATGACGTTTACAACTCGGAGAATACAGTGTTCGGTTCGGCAACTTCACAACTTTTATTCAGATTTTTATCCGGAAATTTTTTGGTAACTATTTAGTTTCTGACGTGTTCACGATTTCATGTGGTCATTTTGTTGTGCTTTCAACTTGATTATAGTCTGTTCAAGGTTTCTGACGCATTCCTTCGGGGTTTCTATTCCATCAGTTTATTTAACGTATCTGGCCGCTACAAAAACACCATTTTCGTATGCTATTAGTGTGCGCTTCAGAAATGAAGTAGTACAAAATATTTATTAAACGGATACCATGAACGATGAACATGTCATATAAACTGTTGTAATTGCAGCCACACGCATCCAGTTTCTGGCCGTTGAAATAGCGCGCAACCGTGAGGGAGTCAACACGAAACACCGCAACACCTACACAAAAATCGCCAAGGATCAGTCGTGACACTTCCATTATGATTATTGATTTTATTTGATAAAAAATTTCTTCTTCTTTGGCAATCGTTGGGCAGTTTATTATTGGATAGTCTTTGAAATGCCAATAATGATGTTTCGGGGTTCACCCAGGTTTTTTTGCCAAAACGGCGACGAAAATTCCTAATCACACGATGAAACAATAGACATTCTGGAAAAGCTCTGAGTTTGAGGAATGATTCTTTTTCTCTGAATCCACTGCCAAATGATGCTTATCTTCCTATATCTGTTATCGTTCATTTGATTTGTACATTTTGTTAAGTTTATATCAGTGTATGTCAATCAATATCATTATTACCTTATTTTTACTGACATAGATTTAGTGTAATGGTGATTTATTACATTGTGGTCGTGTTGACGCCTTGAAAGATTTTTATATGAAATTTTTAACTTCCAAATGCCGGTCATATCGGTGATAATTGAGATGAAATTTAAGAAATAGTATGTGTGGCTGATGTTTAACATTTCAGTTCACTCACCGAAAAGAGCTTTCATCTTCAAATAAAAAATACCGAATCGTAGATTCACTGCGTAACTTACAAAAATAACAAAACAATTCCGTAACATCTAAATCAAGCAATAGAAATAATTAATTCATGACTGTAGCCATGTCCGGCTCTCACTCATGGGTTCTGTAATCATTTAAGACGATTCAAATCGGTGTATAGGGATTATCTCAAGCTAAGCATGCAACAGATTGAACCTGTTTGCTGCAATGTATGCCGAATCCAGCTATATATGAATGTGATGAACCCTGGATGCCATTGAAGGTGTCATGGTACATCATGGAAGGTGTCATGGTATGTCGTCTTGTACGGTGGTGGCACGTACTCAATAAATAATCAAGATAATGGACTTGCGTCATACCATCCACCAATGGTATCAAACCACTGACAAGACGTCTTTTGTCGCCTGCCTACTGGCGGACGAGCTAATCTTTCCAAAGAGGCTGGAATTGGCAGAAACTAGGTCATTTTACCTACACCTCAAGAAACAAACTCTACCTTTTTTAAAGCCCCAAAGAGGGGGAATCCCACTTTTCCCTCCCTTTGTCGTCCGCTAGTGAAGCGACCAATGACACCAAACCACACCAAACCACTTGCGAATAGTGGAATTATTCCACAACTAGGAAACCGTATCATGCTAGTGCACGTGAAGCATATGATACATGATGTCGCCTATCTAGTTTTGTCGTCTTAGTTTTGTCACACGTCTAGTCTTTATCGCCTGTCTAGTCTTTGTCGCCTCTAGTCTAGTGCGTAAGCCTCAGAAATGGGTGGCCCTGGTTTGAAATCTGACTTGACACACAGAACCTGAAGCATTGATTTGGAGTTTCTGCGATTAATCGTCAGTTTCATCAACCTATTACTGGCCACAACAAAATAACATCCTGACATGGTATTAGTGCGCCCTGTTGGCTTCAGTAATGTAAAAGTTGCAGTAAATAGGATACAGGCTGCGTGAATACTTCTAACCCGCCTGTATTATTTGCAATTTTGAACATGAAAGCATTATACAATTAACGATTTATACGAGCGTTCATTCCTAACTAGAAACGGCAACAAGGCGATCCTGCTGCCTGGTATGTAATTTATCTGGCACCGGCGGACAAATCAAACCTCCAAAATGAAGGGAATTTTATCACAGAGAGGAATCAGCAGGGTTGAAGTCTTTTGAAACAATAAAATCCACCTTTTGAAACCACCAAAGAGGAGGAAATCCCTCGTTTTTGTTCATCTTCCGTCCGCTAGTGGTGTCTCGTAACGCTGATTGGTTTTGGTGCCCAACCCAAACAGTGCGATCTCGACGTGCGCACGCACCCTGATACCCGACATCCGCTTATTCGGTCTATATCATTACTGGACGAGAAGGGGGGGGGGGGGGGGGGCGATTCCCCCTCTTCGACGTTATCAAATAGTATAATTTGTTCCTATGGCGTAGGCGTAGGTAAGATGGCTTAAAAACTGCTAATTCCCCCTCTTTGAAGTAGTTGCCTTCCCTTTGGAGGCTGGGCTCGTCCGCCAGTGGTCTATATAAGTAAGCAATAATCGTTTTCGGCTAACCGTTACTGACAGACACACTCTGTTGTTGTAACTGGCTGTGGTTTGGAATTAGCACGCTATGATGGTCAGTCAGTCGTTCCGGTCAGTCAGTCTTCAGGTTTTTGGTCAGTCACTCATTTTTCAGTCAGTTACTCAGCCAGTAACTTACCCATAAGTCAGTTGTTCAGTCACATGTCACGTTTAGACCAGTCAGTCCTGACTGTCAGCGTTCAACTGATAGTGATTTGCAGACGACAAATCGAACACACCAATCGTGGAATCAGTGGTTTAGGTACATGGTATGTAGCTTAGCCAGTCTTGGCCTTCGATTAAGCAACACTATGTTTCACGGGCTAGATAAACTCGAAATGTCTGTGGTTCACTAGAATGCCCAAGTTAAGCTTATAGTTTAGGTGTCATGCTGTCCAATGCCCAGTATATCAATCACATGATGCACAACAGTTTGGTTTATATGACCATAATCGAAACATGATTGATGTTACTGTTGTTATCAGTCACCCTCTATATATACAGGGTGGCTGTAAAGTAACGACGCGTTTTCCGGCCGCCCATTTCTCAAAAAATTTATATTGTGTGATCAGTGTCTTTATAGTCAAACTTGCGTAAAAACACCTGAAAAATCGAACTACGTGGTCAGAATTGACGTATTATAATGTATTTGTAGGCCTTTTGCGGAATTTCTGTCAAAAAGCAATATTTTTTTTACTTCTTCGGTCCTAGACGAATTTTTTTCCAAAATAAAAGCTTTATAGGGTTCTAAAAATTTACACACTATTTTAAAAATGATTTTTGAAAAATCTCACCGCCAAATAACACTATTTGTATTATCTAATGGTGAAAATTAAGCCAGCTTTCACATGTCACTTTTTTACATCAGAATCTTATTTCTGCCTTTTTCACCAATTATCATGCTTTTATGACTCTTAATGGTGTATTATGACCCCAGATTTGTGTTATAGGAGTTATGGAAGTAGGATAATCCTACTTAGGACCTGAATCTTTGATTTTCGAAATTTTGGGATTTTATCAAATTTCGCATTTTTTCTTCATTCATTGAGACTTTTTGGTAGTGAAGTACTATGAATTCTAATTCTTTCATAAATTCTTTGACACAAAACTCAACTTACCATTTGTTTATATCGTTATGAATACTGGTTGAAACCAATCGATACTTAATTCGTATTACTATGGTCAGGTTTCATGGAATTTCGGTCAGTTTTGTTGAAAAGTAACGAAATTTCATTCAATTTTCGGAAAAAAAATTAATTTGAGCAGTCCTAAACTAAAATGAACCTCATAATCTGAAATTTCAGATATGAATACATATAATTGGCATGTAAAAGTTAATCATGCAATACAATAGTTCTGAGAAATAGACGGCCGGAAAACGCGTCGTTACTTTACAGCCACCCTGTATACGTACATACAAATTGTCTGCTTCATTTATATTTATTTGCTGATGAATATTGAGAAAGGACGCGTTCAGCTTTCGATCGCATAAGCTAACATGAATCATGAGATCAGGCAGTAGTACAAAGCTGAAAAGTTCGTAACCACAAAATAATTCAAAATTTCACGAGATATATTGTATAGAATACAAAGCCAAGCCAAAGATGTTTTATTGCCTTAAAATAATAAAACAAAGATTTTTCAAACAAATTTAAATTAATACATGCGGCTAAAAATCAGGTGAAATATGGCCAACGACATAAGATCATCAACCACTAGCAAGCAATTCTGCATTGAGATTTCTTCTGAATTTTTCAAGGCGGATAAAACTGTTCATTTAACCGGTATAAAATGGTTGAAACTTGGATATCAATGCAATATCGGCAGACTATGATATACCGTACTTCATGCCAAACCTGCTATGTACATAGTTCGTTCCAGTTGATACCATCAAAAACCAATTTCAGATTAGGTCACCTCCGAATATCCAGCAGTCCTTCTGAGCACAAACCTGATCCCGCCATTACTAAGGTGTAAAAGGGTAAAAGTATGGGGTTTGAAAGCGTGGATGCCATTGCAATAACATGAGTATGGCACAACATACAGTACACCCTACCAATCCTGTCATATCATGTCGTGTGCCTGTCCCCCTCCTCACTTTTATACCCCTTTTCGGGTTTACGTGTCTCACAAAGTTGGGTGGTTCCACGGTCCGAAAAAAGTAGGGAGGGGAGAGGCCATACACATGAAAATGTTATGGAACACTAGGCCATACAACATGCCAGTGGTGGAAACGATACCGTTCCGATGCAATTTTCCCCATAAGGGTAACTCCCCTCTCTGACCATTTCCACTTGCCACCCGCCACCGCCGAACCTGAAATTGTGTGCGTGCGTCCGCCCATATCACTGCAAAACTAGAAAACTGACCAGCAGCAGTGATACGGGCAGCTGTGACGCAAGTTTTTCAAGGGTTGCCATTGGCATGTGGAACCACTGCCCGAATAGGGCATATACCAATGGCGTATTCTCTATCTTAACGAAAATACACAGTTTTTTTGTAAATAACTTGGATCTTATAAAACCTGTTTTGAAACCACCGGAAAAAAAATTCGTAACTTTCTTGTACGCAAGTGGCCCAGAGACCAGAGGCCATGGGACGTGGCTTTATGCCACCGACTCACTGGCGATAAAGCTGATCCTCAAAAGAGAAGGGAATTTCTTCAAAGAGAGGGAATTAGTTTAATTTGAGGCTATTTTACTTACACATTAGAGCACAAATTGGAACTGCCAAAGAAGGGGAACTGCAGTTTATGTATCGTTTCTTTATCGTCCGACTCTCGACTATTCGGTCGGTCAGGTCCAGACCGGTACGTCCGGCATATCCATACTTATAAATCACTAGTTTACTGGAACAACACCAAATACTGACCGTTTGTTATAAAGCCTGTTTGACCACCCATAGACAAGTGGACTTTAAATTGCTTCATATGTACGTGATGGAGTAAGCTTGTGGTGGCTTAGATTTCATGTTCACTTTGCTAGAGCCATTATGTGACTAATTTTTGTCTTTTTTCTCACTCACTCACTCACTCACGCACTCACTCACTCACTCAGCGACTTTTTCACTCTGTAACTCACTCACATGTATGTACGTATGAAAAGCATTTACGTAGTCAATCAATCAATTTAAACGCCCGCCCACAGCTGATGACATACGGTAGTCGAAAATGCGATTATGGTACAATTTATTTATTGGTGGTACAATATAGTGGACAAATCGAAAATTGATTGCATGTCATCATTGCCTTCAATGTTTGCTTGCCAGCTGACCACGCTACACATCAATTAAGCATTCAAAGTAACAAATTCTAATCAAATTACAGTGAGTTGAATGTATTATTGGATATTTATTCAATATGGAAGAGACATTTTTAAGATAAATGTTTAGTGTGAGCTTAATTCTCGACCATGAAAATATTCCTGGTTTTGTATTCTCTTCCGTTTTCTCCTCTCTCTTCTCACACTGTCACATTCTTAAATCGTATTCTAATTAAAAATTTTGCACATGGCAAGACGACCCAAATCCCATTCTCATCAACTTAAACCCGGATAAATATAACAAACAACAACACCACCTGTCATTCGGGACGGACGTAAATTTTGTTTTGATTGTGGATGTGGGCAGATCAGAACGGAATTAGCGGTTTAAATTACATATAGCACATGAATCGAAAACATGAATGGCTTTAACATCAAATTTTATTCTAAGAAATTGTGAAAATGTCTCACATTTGTTAATCCCCCGGTGAAGGCGTACATATTTCGTTTTCCTTGACCAATCAGACGGTTGATCATATTTAAAGGATGGCCTCAGATAGGCACGGTTATGTAGCACCACTCATCTATATTAGGCTTAGGTTCAGGATTAGGGTTAGGCTTAGGCTTAGGCTTAGGCTAAGATTTAGGCTTAGGTCTAGGCTTAGATCAATCTTAGGATTAGAAGACTCATAATATTCGATTAAATTTCATCATATAACACGGATTTTTGTGGTCTATATCGACCACCATACATCAATCTGAAGCTTAGGCTTAGACTTAGGCTTAGACTTAGGTTAATACTTAGTCTTAGGCTTATGGTTAGGTTCAGGCTAAGCTCAGATCAATTTGAGTATTAGATCACCCGTCATATTCAAAGGATGGTATCAGATAGTGACGGCACGGATATCTGTGGTCCATCCCGACCATACCATTCATCAATCTTACCCCATCTGATATCATGACCGACCAACGATCAAGCTAGTTTTTCCGGCCGGTCAAACAACGATTAATTAAGTTTGACTTATGGGCCATTGGATTCCGGGCGCTGCTGTCCAACTTTTGTTATGATCCTGTGGAATCTGTCAGACTTTATATTAATGTCCATGGAAGATTCAATGATGTGTTTTGGATGTATTCGTGACTTTGATGGGTTTGTGATTGCAGACAGACCTGAAGTTATGTGCACGTCTGTACCGAACCGAATCAATAGAAGGTCTTATAACCACCGATTGCCATAGTCGAACATCAGTTGAGTAAAATACATATAAAATAAACTGCATTCTAAAAAATTATATATTTTCAGTTGTTTAACTGGAATTAAAAACAGGTTTGACTGTTAGGATTATCCCTTTCTAAATTAAAAAAATGTTCTAAATTTTTTATCCTGCAAAAACTCATCACAATTTTTTTTTCATCACCTTAGTATCTTTTTTTACATTACCTTTGTATCTTGGGTGGTCAAAGTAGAATCTGAGACCAAAATAATAGTCAGAATCATCATATTTCAGTTCGAGGTTACATGTGTGAACTTACATACTCATTTATTAACATCCTCTACGATTCCTACGATTCGAATATCAGGTTTCCTAAATTGAACTCATGTTTCAGTCAGCCCATCTAGTGAACCAGTCAGTTAGTCAGTGAGTCAGTGAGTCAGTCATTGAGTCAGTGAGTCAGTTAGTCAGTGAGTCAGCCAGTCAGTCAGTCAGTTAATCAACCAGTATGGTTCTGTTGTTGTGGTTGCGTTGAGCTGGTAATGTGAGTCGGCGGCATGCCGTAAGAAATGTGCCACTCAGTCAGTCAGTCAGTCAGACAGCCAATTAGTTAAATTGATAGTTAATCAACTAGATAGTAAGTCAATTTTATAACTGCCTTTTCATTAATGCACCTGTATTCCCCTATCCATTCAATTTCACCATTTTTGCTGTTGTGCCACAAACCACCGAAAGTTGCGGTTCTGTTGATGTTGTTGCGCTGCGCCGTTATGTTACGGTAATGCGAGTCGGCTGCATGCCGTAACAAGTGTGCCACTCAGTCAGTCAGCAAGTGATCAATCGATCAATAAATCAACCACTCAGTAATAATAAACTATCAATCTATCACTGACTGACTTCTCATTTATGGCCTTGTATTGCTTTAGGCATTCAAACTCACCCTTTGCTGTTGTTGTGCCACAACCACAGAAAGTTGGGTGTTTGTTGGTTATGTTATGGTATGGCGAGTCGGCGGCATGCCGTAACGAATGTGTGTGTATCACGCAACAATCACTCATTCCCATCGTTACACTGGATTCGGTTGTGCGTGCTGCGGGCACACAAAGTCACAACAGTCAATATCTTTTTATAGTCAGTTACAATAAATACATTTTCATAACAAATGTTCGAGTTTAGCGATGTAAAATTCTTTAACTATGTTGTTTATGGAATGTTAATTCAAGCCTGAAATTAACTGTATGATTATGATTAAGCTAAATCAGAAAAAACCATTTTGGTAAAAAAAATATCCGAAAGCATAAAGCCGTCAAATACTCCTCGAACTTTTTTAAGTTCTCAGTATGCTATAAACCGTCAGACCTCAAAAATGTTACAATTAGTATATTCGACCACCTTTATGCAGACTACATAAGTACATATACATGTATAAGCTTTTACCATTTTTATATAGGTCATTACTGTCTGCCTTTGTTCATTCATCCCGTTTCTTTCGAATGTCAAGAACGCCGGTCTAAAATAATTCCATTCCATTCCGAGAGGATTTAGAAAACCATGCCCTTTTAATGTGACACACGGTTATGTAGCGTGGTCATTTGCTGCTTCTGATACTGCTGCTCCTGTTGTTGGTGTTGTTGTTGTTGTTGTTGTTGTTGTTGTTGTTGTTGTTGTTGTTGTTGTTGTTGTTGTTGTTGTTGTTGTTGTTGTTGTTGTTGTTGTTGTTGTTGTTGTTGTTGTTGTTGTTGTTGTTGTTGTTGTTGTTGTTGTTGTTGTTGTTGTTGTTGTTGTTGTTGTTGTTGTTGTTGTTGTTGTTGTTGTTGTTGTTGTTGTTGTTGTTGTTGTTGTTGTTGTTGTTGTTGTTGTTGTTGTTGTTGTTGTTGTTGTTGTTGTTGTTGTTGTTGTTGTTGTTGTTGTTGTTGTTGTTGTTGTTGTTGTTGTTGTTGTTGTTGTTGTTGTTGTTGTTGTTGTTGTTGTTGTTGTTGTTGTTGTTGTTGTTGTTGTTGTTGTTGTTGTTGTTGTTGCAGTTCACCACTACGAGAACACCACTACCAGTCCACCTCTACCCTACACAGTTCACCACTATCCTACATATGTAGTTCACCGCTACCCTACATATTCCACCACTACCCTACATAGTCCACCATTACCCTACACAGTTCACCGCTACCCTACATAGTCCACCACTACCCTACATAGTCCACCACTACCCTACAAAGTTCACCACTACCCTACATAGTCCACCACTACCCTACATAGTCCACCACTACCCTACACAGTTCACCACTACCCTACACAGTTCACCACTACCCTACATAGCGCACCACTACCCTACATAGTCCACCACTACCCTACACAGTTCACCACTACCCTACATAGTCCACCACTACCCTACATAGTCCACCACTACCCTACATAGTCCACCACTACCCTACACAGTTCACCACTACCCTACATAGTCCACCACTACCCTACATAGTCCACCACTACCCTACATAGTCCACCACTACCCTACATAGTCCACCACTACCCTACACAGTTCACCACTACCCTACATAGTCCACCACTACCCTACATAGTCCACCACTACCCTACATAGTCCACCACTACCCTACATAGTCCACCACTACCCTACACAGTTCACCACTACCCTACACAGTTCACCACTACCCTACATAGTCCACCACTACCCTACATAGTCCACCACTACCCTACATAGTCCACCACTACCCTACATAGTCCACCACTACCCTACATAGTTCACCACTACCCTACATAGTCCACCACTACCCTACATAGTTCACCACTACCCTACACAGTTCACCACTCTTACAAAAACCACTACTACCCTATACGTACCACCACTATCCTACCATTACTCTACCTTACACAGTCCACCACTAACCTACACAGTCCACCACTAACCTACACAGTCCACCACTTTTCTACACAGTTGACCCCTACCCTACACAGTCCGACACAGTTTATTCATGCATATCACTCATGTTTTATTACATGCCTGCACCCGACCGTAAGTGGTCATTTCGTTGAATGTATCCAGTCCAGACCGTACGAATACATAAATCGCTAATCACCGGGTTTCATGTTGCGTGCGCTCGTAATATTTTGGTTTCTGGTCACTGACCAGACGGAATTACATGTATGTATGTACAGTACTTGTTTGTACATTGACTGGATGACTGACTGAGTGGCTGAATGGCAGAAAACACACTGCAAGTCGCAACCTGTGAACAAGCCCCAATATTGTTGTCCCAATATTCGCATCTGGTCACCGGGTCGGGTACTCAGACAAGCAATATCGGTGAACGACCGTTTCCCAAATCAACCCATCGACCAGTCCAACTGACCGACCTGCATTTGCATTTCTGGTTAGGTTGTTCAAATCTAGATATACAAACTTGGGAAAGAACTGTTCTCATATGTAACTGAACTTTTTATTTGCCAGTGTGAAGAAATATTTTCGCGTCTTTTAGTTAGTCTTATTGGTTGCGTGTTGAAATGATATAATTCTTTCGGGCGTTTTGTAGACAATTAATGATTTCAATGTTGATTGCCAGTTTTGCAGGTCTGGAAACGGTGGGCCATTTTAAATTAAGCTGATGTTAGGAACAAAGCATCCACATATAAAAAACGTCAAGGCACACAAAAGAAAACCCAGTGAATGACATGGTTCCTTCTCCGCGGTATTGTTCCTGGTTAAAATAGTGTTTTCTCCCTCGAGTCCTGCCGTTTGGCGGCGCCGCACTATCGATGTGGTTATGTACCGCTGAGTCCTGATCCTAGATTCCACTTCTCATTGCACGTTTAACTGCATATATGTACGGTGCATTTCATGTTCGGACACGGTCAGCAACAGATTCTCAATTCTTATAAATGTCAATAGTTTTATGAGAAAAAATCTGAACCCATGAACACAATATGGAGCATACGAAACAACGCGAGGAAATACCGCTGAGTCCTGATCGCAAAATCAACTCGACGGTTCACAACCATCTGCATACATTGGGTTCATTTATTTGATTGTTTAGAAATTATAACTGAGTTTAATACAGATTTGAGTCATTAGCTAAACGTTTTCGCATTATTGAATGACCGCACAAAATCAAAATGTTGTTGTCGAGTATAACCCTTCTGGTATTTTCATGTTCAACGTGAATGTCGCTGTTGAAACCATTCACAAAACTGTCTGGTTGTACCTGTACTTGAATTCTATTATATCCTGTCCAGGGTTTCTTGCTACAAAAAATTTAAGGGTCGCAGTTTGAATTCAAAACTGATTATGACTTTATTTTCGAACTTGATAAATTTTTCATGACATTTTTTTACATGACAATCGGATCACTTATGAACGTTGAGCTTAATTCATTGCATTCGTGGTAGCAGAACCACAACAAATTTTATATCCATACCATGCTATACATGGCAACATTCGTGCATCTGATCCAATGTTGCCTAAGCTGACCTTTGCCCGTCTCTGATGACATGTTCCCGGTACCGAACGGTGGTGACAGATAGGCGAGTTGGTTCGTCCATGTCTTGTCAGTAAATCTGGAACATTTTTCCTTCTTTCTTGACTATACCACACTAGCGCACGAGAAAGGAACAAAAAAGTGAATTTCCCTCCTTTTCGGCAGTTTCAAATATGGAATCCGTTGCTTGAAGAGTAGGTGAAATGGCCTCATAACGGCTACTGTCCTCTTTAAAACAAATTCCCCTCTATTGGGAAGTTGGTTTGCCCGCCAGTGCTAGACCATGTACATACATACATAGATTGACAGCCTGGCACCATTGGTGACTTACACAAACTCAGTTACAAAACTTTGCTTTATAATGAACACAACACCATTTTTCTACCAACAAAACTGTACTGGGACTTCTTTATTACTGAAGTCATCAAGGCACAATAATATCATATCAGAATGGTGTTTTCGTAGCGGCCATAGAGGTTGAATAAACTGACGGGCAATGAGATACCCCAGAGCAACATGATCTGTGTCTCAAGTCAGGTTTCGAACCAGGCTGGCACCCTACGCACTAGACTAGACAGGCGACATAATCAATTCTTGCAGTCTCTCGTAATCATCATTCAAATCAGAGTTGTAGTTGGATATTTTTAGAGTGTATTGCTTTACTTCTATTCGGACATTGTTCGCATTATAAAAAACTGACAGAAAATTCAAAAAGGTAATGACCGTGGACAAAAACAAGAGAACCAAAACAAGTGGGTCTGACTGACATTCCTTGGTCGTGCAAAGCGAGTTTTGATCGTTTCCACTCGACCACCAGCACCGGCGTAGTAATCGTACCCACGGGAAATAACCCCCGATCTGAGATGGGATTAACGCTTCCTCCAGCAGATGGACCAACTCAACTCGTCCTGGCTTGGCCCACTTACTATTTAATCGATCATGTTTTCAACTGAAAATAAAGTTTTATGATTGTGGTATTCATTTGAATCCAACACAATAACGTTTATTTAATCTGTTACAGTAGGATTCATTATATTGCAAATGCAGGTTTCATTGGTTTTGGTATATGGAGGTCTACAAACATTTTTCATAAAAATACGTGCTTTAATGTTGAGCATTTACAAAGTGTCTATACCTAGTTTGTAGTTTATGCCTAATATGTGGAATAACTAAAAAACGAAGTACATAAGTACGTAAACACCAATCTGTACATACGCATTTGAGGTCCGATTGTTGAAAAATTCCGAGTTTATTTTGCCGATATGTCAAAATCAGTATCAAAGTCTCCCAAGACACTGTAATTTGTGAGCTCAGCTATTTCCTGTCCGATTTTGTGGCATGATCCCGTGGCCCGCAACCGGAATCGAACCACCGGCTCTCAGGGTCTTAGTCGGGCGTAATTCCGTTTCGCTCTGCGAACAAATAACTCACATGTGATTTGCGGTGATATAAAGTGTGCCGAATAATGGGTTGTTGTGTGTTATTTTGTGCGGTTCAAATAGGGAAATCGGTCAGATTATGATTTATCTATAAGCTTCCATGTTGATGATAACAGACAGTCGTACTCACATAAAACAGATTGACAGACTGTCCCCGTTTTTTACGTTAAAAACATGCATCTGACTAACTGACCGACTGACCGTTTTTCATGGTCTACTTACGTTTAACTGATTACTTACTGTTATGTAATGTGTAGATGAATGTTTGGATGTGTGGGGATACCCGACTTATGTATTAGCATTCATGAAACACTCGCTCTCATTTTAGACTCTATTCAGGCTTTCCAACATACATACATACAGTAGATTGTATGTACAAATGTGGATACATACAAACTCGAAAGAAACCTAAACCAGACGTGGTTCCTTAGTACAACGTACATATCTGTTGATCAAATGAATTTTCTCGTTGGTAAAATATAAGAAGTGAATTGATATCTGTCTGGCTAGAAAACACTCTCAACAAAATGTTCCAAGCTTACAAAAACTACATGCATGTGCGCTAAAACACTTTTAAAAACATCAAATCAAACTCATATGAAAAATTCAAAGAACCATAGAACGGTAATCGCCTTTTGTTATATTGGTTAACATTGTAGCCTTATGTTTGCCTGATACTTTGCAAGATCTCTGTTCCGTTTAAACCAGATCCGAGTATTGTCTGCCATCTGCCGTCGTTCACATGTTCTTACAGCCAAATTCAATACCCCGACTCCACATCTGCTTATAAATGGCATCAATCACCCATCCGGGCAGGAATAGCTTTTTCAGTGATACAATAATACTTTCAACTTTCTAAACTATCATGGAATTTACTCTGATTGGTTGGGCGTCTCTTTTCTCACGTATGTATCTTGTTCATAAAAATAACTGTTATAAATTGTTTTTTATTATTTAGAATAGTTTTTAATACACTTACGAACACATATTAACCTGGCGCTATCTACAGGGTGTCCCATTTAAAAATGAACGTTTGTAATTGCCCTAAAAACCGCAATTTTCATTTTATTTTCAAAAATTTTGCGCAAAGTTGTAGACAATTTTTGGAAATTTTGTTTAATTTTTTACTTTTGAAAATCGGAATTGCGAATCGGCATTTATGGCAAATTTCCTAACACCCCTGTTTTTTGGCGTTTTCATATCAGTTAGTAGACGTTTCAATGTGCAGCATGGTAACGCAAGTTCAATCATTTTTATTTTATCGAGACAAATAAAGGTAACTAACTATTTTATTAAAACATAGAAAACGTGAAAACCAAATTGTTGAGAACATAACATAACCAACTGCAGCCTGCCAGTACCCTCCGTTGCACGGTTGCACACAGCCCCGCAGTTCAACAGGTCAACCTTTAGTTGACGTTTAAATGAGAAGTCTGACTATTCCAAAGCTTTTATATGACTTTAATCATTCATTGAGTGATTAACACACACGTTTTAGTTTCTAAGTAATAAAACACGCTACCCGGGTTGCCTACGCGAGCGCATCCCTGCGGTTGCGGTGTTGAACTGCGCTGTTGTGTGCTGCCACGCAGCGGAGGGTACTGGTAGGCTGCAGTTGGCTATGTTAGGTTCGCATCGATTTGTTTTTCATGTTTTCCTCGTCAAAATAATAAAGTCAGTTACTTTATTTGTCTCGAAACATAAACAAATGGTTGAACTTGCGTTTGTTGTGATCATGCTGCACATTGAAAAGTCAACTAACTGATATAAAAAAGCCAAAAACAGGGATGTTAGGAAATCCTCTATAAATACCGATTCGTAATTCCGATTTTCAAAAGTAAAAAAATAAACAAAATTTCCAAAAATTGTCTACAACTTGGAACAAAAAATTTTAAAATCGAACAAAACTTGCGGTTTTTATGGCAAATACTAATGTTCATTTTTAAATGGGACACCCTGTATTTATCTTAACCTATGCGGTATTTCCTCTCTACATCAAAACGCCAAATCTAAGGTTATCAGATTATTTTTATGTTATTAACCTAATATTATTAGAATATTATGTTATTATCACATGAGTAGATTTAGGGTATGAGCTCAGGTAACCTGACAATGGTCACATTCACAGATTCAGCCAAAAAACTTATCAAACATTTTCATTGAATACAGTTGGCATAACTTTTTGCCCAACATACAAACAGTATGGATTTTATATAAATTGCAGTCAGTTTTCTATTCTCAATGTTACATTGAACCATATGTATGACGTCACCAATGTTCCACACATGTCCCGAATCAATGGCAAACTCTGTCCACGTCGCTCATACAATGTTTCTCTGTTTCATATGACATCTAATAATAATAATATGCGATTTGTGTGTGATCATACATTGCCGGTTCCAGTGCCACTAGCGGACCGAGAAGTTGGTAAAAAAGCTGATTTCACCAAAAAGAGGGACTCGGGTTATTTTGAGGTATGCAGTTCTTCAGCTTTATACTTCGAAGCCCAAGTCTTAAGTTTTTACTTAATCCCTGTAGGGGGATTCCATGTTTCCACCCCATTTTGTCGTTTAGTGTAGCGGCCTTGGTCGAGTCGGACTACGTATTTAATGGTCGACCATTCATCAGGGCACGTTAATGGCTCAAATAGCCATATTCAGCCACAACACAGGCGGACCAGCCAAACCTCCAAAGGGAGGGGAGTCTCCCAAGAAGGTATAATTGACAGAAAATAGGTTATTTTACCAACACCTTAAGAAAAAATCTCTACTTTTTGATACCACCAAGGAGGCAGAACTCGACTTTTACCTGTTCTTCTTGTCCGCTATTGAGCCCCAACATGTGCCACTGCCCAGTGACTCCATTAGCGGATCACATGGGAAAATGGGGCACATTCATTCTTCCTTATTTCGAGGTATCAAAAAACACCCTCATGTTTATACCTTAGTGGCAGGAAAACTGTGAACTCTTCATTCTGACGTAAAATCCGTTCGGTTTGGATGAATGATTTGCTGGTCGGCCTTATATACCGCCCACCAAATATGGGTCGTCAAACATTGACTTACTACTCCTCATTACCACTGACTTATTGCCGGTGCTAATTTTTTATGCATTTTAGAGATACCCCAACAGTTTGAAAAATTCAGAAATAGAAACCTGAATATTATATTGTACTAGTTTTTTACATGAATATATGTACATGTTTATACAATAATATTTTACTACTCAGCATTATCAAAGTGCAATTGGTAAAAATATACGATGTACATATGCTCCTGGAAACTCATATATGTATTTGTATACAGTATTTGTATGTGTTCTACTGAAAAATGTGTTCAAAACCTTAACTCTCCACATTTAATCAGCAATAATAACAGTGCTAGTTATTAGACATTATCCTGATCAATTATAACATTTGGGTATGCTGAGAAAATTCGAAACCTGCACTGCTACCTCAGTGAAAAATAGTTTTCATCCTGAATGAAAAAATGTAAATATGTGGTATGCATTGCTTACTACTTACCTATTGGGTGTCCCACGTAACTTGCAATATTCTGCGAGGCCACAAAAATTTTTGTGGTGGAGCTATTTTGAAATTTTAAAAAGCAAATGATAGTCCAGTTTGTAAAGTTTTGCTTGCCACCTACCTGATGTTCATTGTACAAACAGTGCTCAAGTTATGGCTACTTTTCCAGAAGTAGTCATTTTAAGTTTTTGCTGTCTCATCAGGGGCTCTAAAATTTGTTCTAGAAACACAGTACTTCATTGAAAAGTTAATATAAGTCTGGAAAAAAGTTTGTGTGATCATTATTAATAAACTTGTTTTTTTTTAAATCATGATGGGACATATTTATACGTTGGATAATCGATCGAAACCACGCAGGAGTCATCAAAAGACATAAAAATCACAAACAAGACACATTACCGAATTATTCTCAAAACCGTATTTTGAATCAGAAAACGACTTTTTCACGTTTAATTGCATGGGAAATGATTAGCTTTCAATCTTCTTGACAATATAACGTTATTTAAATAGGTTTCAACCGGTACTGTTGATCACCGAGCCCACTAAGATTTCAGAACTAAAAATGACTACTTTTGGTGAAATGGAAATATCTCAATCTGCGTATTAGCTATGAACTTCTAGTATGCGGCGAAAAAAACTTTATAAAACGGGCTTTCAGTAGTACGGGGGGGTCAACTGGGTAGCAGGCTCGCCAGCTACCCAGTTCCGTATCTGGGTAGTTACTCCCCCCCCCCCTTCACCCCCTCCAGTCTGCCCATCGTGCCTGCCCCTTCCTCCCCCCTTCACCCCCTAGCCTACGGTGACTCATCCCAGCCCTTGGGGGAAAAGGCTTCCGTACAAAAAACAAGAAGAATAAAAAAAATGGTATACATAATCAAACGCAGTGCGTGCAAAATTCCAAGCGCGCATAAAATAGTTACACGATAATCAAAAATAAAAAAATAAATAAAAAAATAAAAAAATAAAAAAATATGGGAAAACAACTCACTACTTATCCTAAAATCCATATTGTGGTGTTGTTGTTGTTGTTGTTGTTGTTGTCATTATTAATATTATTGATGAAGTTGTTGCAGAAGTGAATAAAATCTAAATTTAAGAAACTACAACGTTACAACCAGTAAAATATTAAAACCAAATATCACAGGAAAATAACACAAATGGCTAGCTAGCTAAATGCCAGCTCAATGTAAATCAGTGTGCACCGATAAGAGGGACGTACGTAAACGAGTCCACATGTCTGAATGCAACACGGCTTTAGGGGTTTACGAAAGCAACGCACGAATTCTGAAAATAAATGCAACACGGTTTTGGGGGTCTACGAAAGCAGTGCACAAATTCTGAAAATAAACGTCCTCACTCACTCACTCACTCACTCACTCACTCACTCACTCACTCTTTCACTCACTCACTCACTCACTCACTCACTCACTCACTCACTCACTCACTCACTCACTCACTCACTCACTCACTCACTCACTCACTCACTCACTCACGCACTCACCTCTCACTCACTCACTCACTCACTCACCAACTCACTCACTCCCTCACTCACTCACTCACTCACTCACTCACTCACTCACTCACTCACTCACTCACTCACTCACTCACTCACTCACTCTCTCACTCACTCACTCACTCACTCACTCACCAGCTATTGTAAACGAGTCCACAAAAAAACGAAAAATAGTGACGTCATGCCAAAACTGTACGAATGTTGTGGTTAATCATCGATGTCAGGATATTGCGAAATATGCTAATGAGGTTGTCACCAGATAAACATGTCGAGATCGAGACTTGAACTCATAATCACTGATCATTCGTTGTTTGCCATCAGTAGTTCCGTCACCACATTTGTTATCTACATATCTAAAAATAGTGACGTCATGCTATTCGGTGAAAGTTTCCATTATCAACGAAACGGTGTCTTATTGGGAAATATGCTAATGAGATAAACATATTGGGACTTGAAATCATTTTAGGAATCATTCTGTGTTTGTCATTATCAGATCTGTCACCGCATTTATTAGCTCCGTATGTAAAAACAGTGATGTCATGTCAATCAAGTTTTCATTATCAAAGTTCAGGGGAAAATATGCTATTGAGATAAACATATGGGGGCTTGAAATCATTCTTTGTTTGTCGTGGTCACATTAGTCACCGCATTTATTCGTTCCAACCATTTATACTTTCAGACAATGCAAGCCGGCGATCAATACACAGCAGTAGCAGATGATTATTCATCAATGGAGGAATTGGATGACTGGGTACAACATGTCGGTATCGTCGAAGACGATTATGAACAGTTCAGCGAATATTTCGATGGTCAGCCATTTTTTGGCGGAAACATCAACGACCATATCGACATTGGTCGTCAATATGAGCAGCGTGTCGTGCGGCTGAGAACAACAGGAGCCGCGTTCGATGTGCAGTTCCACGGTTTGGACAACGTGGAAAATTTGGATGGATTCATGGTAGAGGTGAGTATCTTTTTATTTGTTTATCATTCAGTCATTTTGGTTTACAAATGTATATGTCAGTCAGTCAGCGTTCGTGTGTTATCGTACGGTTGCAAATGTATACAGTCAGTCAGTCAGCATACATACATATGCGTTTGCGCATTACAGGGTGTGTATCATATGGTACACATAGTCGATTTACAGGATGTGTTTTTTTTCATCACGTTCATAATTTCAGGCCATGAAGAACGTATTGGACCGAGTGGCGGATGTGCCCGGATCTTCAAAAGTGGGCATTTGCATACGTCATCCGGCGATCGACAAGCCGGTCGTAATGCCGTTCCGATACAGGCGACATTGGTCGCCGTTCACGATCATCGAGTTGATGAAAAAGGTGCTACAATCCAATGAAGTTTATCGTGCCGACGATGCCATGGTATGGCAAGTTACAACAATTGATGACACGGAAGGCAGTGGTGGCAAACCGCGCAAGTATGCTACGTTGCAGAATTGGACAGATGACCGATCAGGCGGTCATGGCAGTTCAATCATCAAGATTGAGAACAATGATAACACGTGTCTGGCAAGAGCGCTCATAACGGCCAAATCACGTGCTCACAGGACCGACAACGAAACAGGTATGTATTTTACGGTAAATATTTATTTATTTTTATGCTTTACAAATAGATTTGTTTGTTTTGTTAATTTGTTATATAAAATATGTTAGTCAGGTTATTATAACCATAATTAAGTGTAATTGTTTATTTTTTTTATTTTCAGCACACAAGCTGTACAAAACAGTTGCTCGAGGTGACAAAAATAGGTGTACGAAACAACGCGATTTGGCAAAACAGTTGATGGATGATGCCAAGTTGGACAAGCGTGAGGGCCATTATGGATTACCGGAATTGAAGAAAATGCATGAAACGGATCAGCTGAAGGCATACCGTATACGGGTAAGTATTTTCTTCATTTTTCATTGAAATTATTATTATTTTTAACGTTTTGTCAATTTCATGTTGTCCAGTCATAACCATTTTTATTTGCAGGTGTTTTCGAAAGAAAACATGATGCATTGCGTGTACGACGAAGGTGAGGGAATCACGTTGAGTTTGTTGCACGGCAACAAGCATTTCGACGTGCTTGGATCGGTGCCAGGCATGTTCAGGGATTATTGGTGCGACAAGTGCAACAAATCGTACCATCACAAAAGAAGACACACAAAGTGTGGTGAAAGGTCAGTATTTTACTAGTTTTATTTATTATTTTACATTTTATAATAAATGACATACATATATACATATTTACAGTCAGTCATAATCTACATACATTTCAGATGTCCGTGCTGTTTCGAAGTGGGCGTGTGTGACAGGACCGGACCGTTGACATGTGACGATTGTGGTCGATGGTTTGCCAATCAGTCGTGTTACAACAACCACAAGAAGGAGAGCGCTGGAACGGTGAGTATTGTTTTTATAGTTTTGATTTCTTTATGAGAATTTTTATATTTATTTATATTTATATTAAAGCTTATTGTTTTCATAGATTTTGTTCTTTGTAATACATGTTTTATGCATTTTATTTTCAGTCCAAGCGCGCTCGAGTCGACACAACGTGCGACATTTACAAGAAATGTAAATGCGGTGTGTGTTACCGTACGGATCATGAACACGAGTGCGGCAAGACCAAGTGCGGTCAGTGTGGTGACATGTACGACAGCAAGACACAGCATTTGTGTCATATGCAGCAGATTGAGCCCGAAAAGGTGTGCAAGGGGCTGGTTTTCTACGACATGGAAACAACGCAAGAAGAGGTGGTCGACACGACAGATCACGGTGATGTGCTGAAACATCACGTCAATTTGGTGTGCGCAAAAAAGGTTGGTATATTTATTAAATTAATCAGACAATGTTTTATTACGTCATCAGTTTATGTACAATGTCAGTTTCATATACATTAATCAGTTTATACAATGTCAGTTTATGTATGTAAACACATATTTTTATTACAGATTTGCGACAAGTGCCGACATGAACCGGCGTGTAAAACATGTGGTCAACGTGACCACGTGTTCAAGGGTGATGACTCGCTCGAACAGTTTTGTCGGTGGCTATTTACGGATGCCAACAAAGGATGTGTTGCGATGGCACACAATGCTAAAGGTTGGTTATCATTTACGTTTACATTTTTCAGTTTTGTATTTACAGTTAATTATATTTTTACAGTGTTTATAATTGCTTTTATATTCATTTTTATGTTTATACATTTACATGTATTTATTTGCAGGATTCGATGCACAGTTCGTGCTTCAATACATCCACAAGCAGTGCCAGGCGCCAACAATAATTCAAAACGGCATGGAGATAATAAAATTGTCGTTCATGGGTGTGACAATGCTCGACACGTATTCGTACATGCCGATCAGTTTGGCGATGTTGCCGGCGGCAATGGGTTTCAAGGGATGCAAAGGACATTTCCCGCATTTGTACAACACGAAGGCCAATTGGAACGTCATACAGCAAGGGTTGCCGGATAAAAAGTTGGTTATCGTTCACTCACTCACTCACTCACTCACTCACTCACTCACTCACTCACTCACTCACTCACTCACTCACTCACTCACTCACTCACTCACTCACTCACTCACTCACTCACTCACTCACTCACTCACTCACTCACTCACTCATTCACTCACTCACTCACTCACTCACTCACTCACTCACTCACTCACTCACTCACTCACTCACTCTGTAATTTCAGGTTTTATGGCTTCAAGCACATGAAGCCAAAACAGGCGGCCGAGTTCAGTGAATGGTACGCGACACACGAGAAAGACGAGTTTGACTTCCAAGCCGAACTCGTCAAGTATTGCGAAATGGACGTAGAAGTGTTGGCCGAAGGCGCAATGCGTTTCAGGGACGTGGTAATAAAGGTTTGTTTTTTACATTCATTATTTTATATTTTTCAGTCAGTCAGTGCGTTATGGTATAGTCAGTTGGTTTACAAATGTATGCATTACAGTCAGTCAGTGCTCGTGTGTGTTATCGTATTCAGTTGGTTTACATTTTTATGCAGTACAGTCAGTCAGTCAGTCAGTATGTCAATGAGCGTGTACGTTATGGTATAGTCAGATGGTTTACAAATGTATACATTACAGTCAGTCAGTGTTCGTGTGTTATCGTACGGTTGCAAATGTATACAGTCAGTCAGTCAGAACATAATTTAATAATCAGTGTATATATTTTTTTTATTACTTACAGGAGCAAGACATGGATCCGTTCGCCAATTCGACGACGTTGGCAAGTATGTGCATGGCCATATACAGGAAGAACTTTCTTCCCGACAACGAGACAATTGGTACCGTGCCACATCGAGGGTATCGTGCATCCGAACAACAATCGGTAACGGCCATCAAGTGGCTCAAGTGGCTGAGTCACAGTCAGGGTGTTGACATTCAACATGCCCGAAACGGTCGAGAAGTGAGAATCGGCAATTACAAAGTGGACGGTCAGGATCGGCAGAATCCACGTGTAGTGTACGAGTTTCACGGCGACATTTACCACGGGTGTCCGAAATGCATCAAACAGCGCGATGCCAAGTTGCCAAAGTCCAACAAGACGGCTCATGAGGCGTATGAGGACACACAAATCAAGGAGGCCGAGCTCCGTAAATCAGGTATGTACCGTTTTTTATTCATTCATTCATTCATCTTTTTTATTTATTCAATTTATTCTTTAGGTAATTATTTGCTCATTCATTCATTCATTCATTCATTGCAGGATTCACCGTCATCACGAAATGGGGGTGTGAGCTCGATGCTGAGTTGAAGGCCAGTCAAGAAATGCGTGATTTCTTCGATGGGGTGGAGATTCATGATCCGTTAGATCCGCGCGAAGGATTTTTTGGCGGAAGAACAAATTGCCGAAAATTATGGCATGTGGCTGAAGATGACGAGCAGATTCGGTACGCCGACATATGCTCGCTATATCCGTATGTGTGTAAATGGGGAAAATTCCCCATTTCACATCCGACGATTTACACGGAAGGTTTCAAGCCGTTGGACGACGAGCCGTATCATGGAATGATCAAGGTTTGTATTTTTTCTCTTATTTTTTTTACTTTATTTTTTTCTAGTTCATTTAGTTACTTTATTTATTTATTTAGAACAGCTAATCAATCATAATAACAACAATTAGCTATCCGCTTTTTCAGTCAATAGGTTTACATATGTATGTACATAGTGGCGGTTGATAAAATATACTCATACATTGTTATTTTCAGTTACACATCACGCCGCCAAAGAAGCTGCTTCATCCGGTGTTGCCACATCGTGTCGGTGGCAAGTTGCTGTTCCATTTATGTCGGTCGTGCGCTGAGATCAGACAGGATGTGTGCGACCACAACGATGTTGAACGGTCTTGGTGGGGTGTATACGCGACATGTGAAGTTTACGCGGCCATCAAGCGTGGATACAAGGTTCGCGAGATAGCAGAAGTCTATCATTACGAGGAGTGGTCAGAAGGTGAGACCGGCATGTTTGCCGGTTACATTGACGCGTTTCTACAAAAGAAGCAAGAAGCGTCAGGTTGGCCACGTGAGTGCAAGACGACAGAAGAGCGTGCAAAGTATTTGAGTGATTATGAGGCACATGAAGGCATTAAGCTGGATGCCGAGAAAATCAGTGAAGAAGGAAATCCGGGTCTCCGGTTTCTTTCGAAGTTGTGCTTGAATAGTTTTTGGGGTAAGCTGGGACAAAGGTCCACGCTGACCAAAAAGCTGTTTTTCACAGACGCTGATGAATATTTCGCAACGATTTTTGATGACACGAATGAGATATGTGACGTCACCATTGTCAGTCCGACCATGGTGAGTGTTTCATATCGAAAGATTGATGAGTATACGGAGGAGTTGCCGAACACGTCTGTGGTGATCGCCGCTTGGGTGACAGCACAGGCGCGTTTGCATTTGTACTCATTTTTAGAACCGCTCGCCGAGCGTGTTCTTTACATGGATACAGACTCCGTAATTTATTTAGAAAAGCCGAACGATACATATCATGTACCGTTGGGTTCATTCTTGGGTTCCATGACGGACGAGCTTGACGGATCTTACATCCAAGAGTTTGTCAGTTTAGGTCCCAAGCAATATGCATATAAAACGGCAAATGGTAAATTTTGTGTAAAAATTCGTGGTTTCACGATTGACAGTGAGACATCAAAACAATTGAATTTCGAAAGCATGAAAAAAATGATGCATGCTCATATGAAAAAAGAGGACGAAAAAATTGATGTTGTGCGTCCACAGATTGTGAGACAAAAGAATCATGACATTGTGACAAAAAACGCGTGTAAACGCTACGCATTTGTCTATGACAAGTGTGCGGTCACGTCAGGATATCGATGTTTGCCATTTGGTTATTTGTGAGTGTATTACCATTTGTGTTTCACCATTTATATGTAGGCCCCATTGGCCGCCTATATAAAGGCCAGTAAATCAAGGCCGCCTACAGATATGGAGTTTCACGCACCATTTACTGCAGTCTTGAGTGCTGGCACAAAATGTGGGAAAACGTGTTGGGCATTGAAATTCATAAATCATGCCATGACACTGATTAAT
Organism: Daptonema setosum; assembly: GCA_964036265.1. Taxonomy (NCBI): domain Eukaryota; kingdom Metazoa; phylum Nematoda; class Chromadorea; order Monhysterida; family Xyalidae; genus Daptonema; species Daptonema setosum. Next base: position 12,217,646 of record OZ038446.1, read on the forward strand.
CCACCACCCGAAGAAATTTATTGGGCGTACGGCATTTATCAAGATGCATACAAACATATGCCACCTAATGTAATTATGATAGAAGGGGTACCCGATATGGAACTATTTAAAAACTCGAAACCAAAGTTGTTGATTTGTGATGATTTAATGTTGAGTTATTCCAAAGATAAACTTTGTCAACTATTTTCTCAATGTAGTCATCACCTCCATCTTTCAGTTATTCACATTGTGCAAAATTTATTTTATAATAATTTGAGAAACGCACGTATTAATAGTCACTACATTATTCTTATGAAAAACCCCAGTGATAGACTACAGTTACTTAATATTTCCAGGATACCAAAAAGCAGTGATTGAGGCTTTTGATGACGCGTGCCAGAACCCATATGGTTATCTAGTGCTCGACTTGGAGCCTTCCACGTGCGAGTCTATGCGCATGAGAACGGCCATATTCCCCGACGATCAGGTTAGCATAGCGTATCAGTATAAATAGGGCTGCCTGTCAGCCTCATATAAATAAACATGTCTGCCCCAGTAAAGCGTCATTTCGATACTCTCAAAGTGTTGAGTAAAGCACCCAAAAAACTACGAAACGCCGTTATCACGCACAGTGACAAGGAATTAATTTGTGCTCTGTGTGAAGTGATACATAACGTTCTGGAAGGAAAAGTGAAATTGACACCCAACCAAGTCAAAAAGTTGCGTCGTTATCATCATTCATTGTTTGCAATTTCACGCAAATCGACATCGGCCAAACGTAAACGACAGATTCTAATTCAACACGGTGGTTTTCTGACGACTCTGCTGCCACCCGCTATCGCATTGCTGGCCTCTCTACTCACATAATGCAGCACGTAAAGAAGATGGCTGTCATACCACAAAATATGGTGGATCGTTACATGCATGCTCAACGTGAACAAGAACAACTGATTAATGATACTCCAATTGTTCAACTTTCTAATCTTGACAATGAACTGAAACGTGTACTTGAAAGCAAAGAACCACCAGATGTGAAAGCCAAGTTGTATGAACAAGTATTACATACATATTTTAACATACGTACTAAACCGATTATTCAACCCGAAACCAAATCAGATGACTCACCAGACTGGTTTAGTGGCTTGGCTAATTCTTATATAAGTAAAGGGAAAATGTTAACTGAAATCATTCCTAAGATTCCAGGATTACAGTTGAACGACAAGAATGAAATTATTTATAACGGTAAACATATTCCCCGATCAAATATTGTTGATTTGATTCATGCTTTTTCAAAACCGAAAATTCTGAAATTGCCTGTTGGTTGGAAAACATTTGCCACTGCATTGATTGAACATAACATTCCAAAGTCGGCTATTGGTAACGATAGGTTGATGAAAAAAGCTATTGAAACACCAAAGACACCAGCCCGCACACCGAAAGCCAACAAACCGGAATGGAATCCGTTATTTTGAAAATTATATCTGATGTTTATTACAATACTGATAGTCCTGCTTGTTTTTCTGGTGCCAATGCTGTATTCACTGAATGCCGAAAACGAAATAAAAAAGTGACCAAACGACAAGTCGATGAGTTTTTATCCCAACAAGAAACACATACACGCCATAAGCAAGCTCGTCGTAGGTTCAAACGGAACATAACAAAAACATATGGTGTAGACTTCCGATGGGAGGCTGATCTAATGTGTATGCAAAATTTACATCATTGGAATAGTGGTTATAATTATGTTCTCATATGTGTAGATGTACTCAGTAGATATGGTTTTGCAGCGCCCATTAAAAAGAAAACACCGCAATTGGTAAGTGAAGCATTTAAATCGATAATAAAAGCACATGACCGTGTGCCATGGTATTTGGTAACTGATCGTGGAAAAGAGTTTGCGGGAAAAGCATTTCAAGATTTTTTAAAGTCTCAGGATATTTATCACCGATACGCCACTTCTCCGGATGTAAAGTGTGCTATTGCTGAAAGGTGGATACGCACAATAAAAACACGCATATGGCGTTATTTTACACGTAACAACACGAAACGATACGTAGATGTATTACCCGATTTCGTGAATGCCATAAATAACTCAGTTAATCGTACAATTAATTGCACACCTGCATCAGTCAGTTATAAGAATGAGAGTGAAATATGGCATAAGTTGTACGATAACCCACAAACCAGTAAATACAAATTTAAAATTGGTGATAAAGTTCGCATATCAATTGAAAAACATGTTTTGAGTAAAGGGTACAGGGCCAATTTTAGTAGTGAAATATTTGAAGTTTGCGAGATTTTGAGGAAAGACCCTGCTACATATAAAGTTAAAGATGACAGTAATGAAGTTATTGAAGGGGTTTTTTATAATGAAGAAATGGTGAAAGTTGTGAACAAAGAAAACGTTAGAAAAATAACATTGAAGAAATCTGAGCGCCGTGATGGTATGTTATGGCATTTGGTTAAATATGAAGACGGTAAGCAATGTTGGATTCGAAACTCAGAGCTGGTTAGTATATAAAGGATTGTTGATTTTATGTTTATAAATCACTATGGATCGTTGGTGTTTGAGTGGTCATTCAGTATCAAAACATCAAATTGTGTTTTTTACTCAAGTAATTTTGGTTTACATTGTGGTTATTGCAAGTATAGTGAACATTTCATTAGATATTGGTGACCAAAACATCTGGATTATTCTATTGAGTTCAGCGTTGGGTTATTTGTTGCCTAGCCCTTCACTGAAAAATGAACGAATTTTATCTCAACTTGCCCAGCAACACACACAAGGCACTGGGTGATAGAGATAACTCATCTTCCGAGTTTCGTGTTCCATTGCCTAAAGATATCCGTCTGACTGGCGATTGGGAAGTTGCTTTGGTAGAGATTCAGTACCCACACACGTGGGATAATATAACGGATAAATTCGAACACTGGATGAATGCTAATCAGTTTACGATAGTTGATAAATTGAAAGGCGATAAAGATGCTGTATTTGTATGGCCTAGTTATTATGATGATATAGATCATTTGCTGGCTTCAATACATGCCGCTTTCACACTGAGAGCAGCAAAAAAGCAGTCATTAAAAGGTGTATTTGGTATTGAGTACAACCCAGTTTTTCGTCGTGTTATTTTTAATGTCAAACAGGGTTATGAGATTGTACTGTCACCATTGTTGTCGTACATACTCGGGTTTTCTGAACCATTGACTGAAGGTAGTAATCGTGCAACATATCCACCAGATATGCGTGGTGGGCTGGATTCGCTATATATTTACTGTGATTTGGTAGAACCTCAAGTCGTAGGTGACAGTATGGACCAATTATTGCGCATTTTACCAGTCAGTGGCAAATATGGAGATATTGTGCATCGTGTTTTTGTATCTCCCCATTATATCGGTGTTTTGCAAAAAGAATTTTCTTCGGTGGCCATCAGTATAAAAACAGACCGATTTGAAAATGTTGGCTTCAGAACAGGAAAGTCTATAGTCAAGTTACACTTTCGTAGAAAGCTCCTAACATGAGGGTTGCGTACGTGCCAGTTACAGAGAAAGAATGGACCAATCATATTCAACATGGTGGTTTCATTGGTACACCTTATCAACGTGGTGCAGGACTCGGAAGTATTTTTAGATCATTATTTAGAGCCATAATGCCCGTCGCTAAATCTGCAGGTAAAGCTGTAGGACTCAGGGCTTTGAAGGCAGGTGCTGATATTGCTACTGATTTGGTAGCGGGTGAGTCATTACAAAATACTGTAAAGAAACGTGGGCGTGCAGCAGCAGCCGATTTACTTAGTGCTGCGGCTAAGAAAATGGAAGGTGGTAAGTTGGGAAGCACTATAAAAAGGAAGAAGAAGAAGAAGAATACAACCATTCCTAAAAAACTTGTCATCAAAACCCAACTCGGCCAACTAAAATTAAAATGACTTTTCTTTTAGATAAAGACAGTTCTCCCAGTGCCAACTCTCTGGTTGATTTGTTTACAGTTCCATCAACACAAACTGTTATTGATCATAGTTTTTGGTATGCCGCACACCCCGTTAACACAATCACGTCAGATGGACCGTACCAGTTTAACTTGTCTGCAGGTCCCGATTATTTGCAATTGGGTAAGAATTATTTGTATATGAAACTTAAAATTGTCAATTCTAATGGAGAAGCGTTGAAAGAAACTGATGATGTGTCAACTATTAATTTACTTGGAAAAACATTTTTTAAGCAAGTTAAAGTTGGTATTAATGGTAAAGTGGCATATGATAGTGGTCCAATGTATGCTTATCGTGCATTTCTAGAGACTGAACTTAACTATTCAGGCGAAGCAAAACGCGATCAACTGAAAACTGCATTGTATGAAAAAGACGTGGATCCCGTTGAGTCAAAATTAAATTTAGGTTACAAGAAACGTGGTGAACGTTTTAAAGGCAGTAATGTTGTTGAGTTGATGGCGCCAATCCATTCAGATTTGTTTCTAACTGACCGTTTGTTAATCAGTCATTTGCAGGTTCAACTAGAGTTGCATAGAAACAATGACAACTTTCTTTTGCTTTCTTTTGGTGCTAATTCACCCGCATACAAGATTGAGGTTTTGGATATGGTATGGTACGTGAAAAAACTGCAGCTGGCTCCAAGTATTCATTTAGCAATCGAGTCCAATCTCATGAAAGTTCCCGCCAAATATCCCATCCGACGTGTAAGTATGACTAAACTTCAAGTAGGGCCAGGCCGACAGTGTACGCCTAAAAGTTCAATTTTTGACGGTCAAATACCACGTCGTCTACTTATTGGTTTTGTGGGAACCGCCAATTATTTTGGGAACTATGCCAAGTGCCCATTTTTGTTCTCTAATCATAACGTGCGTGAAATTTACGTAGAAGCAGGTGGACGCACGTACCCACGAGAGCCAATGACTATGGATTTCCCGCGTAAAATGTACGCACGTGCTTATCTGAGTTTGGTTGATACGTTGGGGTTGACCAGTGACAATCGTACTAATAACATTTCACTCACTGAATTTGAAAACTCTCGTTGTCTGTTTGCTTTTGATTTAACGCCCGACGATTGTGATTCACTCAACTGGGAATTAATTCGTGAAGGATGCACTGTTGTACATTGCACTTTTGCCGAACCTATAAAAGAACCCGGAATTGAAATGATCGCATATGCCGAGTTTGATAACGTATGTATGATTGACCGTAACCGTACGGTTTATTTTGATTATACGATATAATGGATTCTATTACCTTGTCACGTATTTGTTCGTTTTGTAAGTGTTTTGCTGGTGTTGTTCCCGCTGACAGGTTGCCAAATTCAGTTTCCCGCCCATTTTGTTTCATTGCCAACACACAACCAAGTGGGTGTAGAGGAGAACATTGGGTGGCCGTTTTTATAAACAAGGAAGGTTTCGGTGATTACTTTTGTTCCTATGGAACTGAACCGAAACCAAATTTCGTGCAATTTATGAATTTGAACTGTAACAATTGGAGGTACAATGATAAACGTGTTCAATCTGAATTATCAACCACATGTGGCCAGTATACAGTGTTCTTTTTGTTTTGTAGAACACATGGCCTACCAATGCATAAATTTGTATCATTATTCACTCGTGATTATTATGAAAACGATTGTATTGTGACTGCATTCATAAATGGAAAATTTAATGTTGCTACCAAATTATTTGATGCACGTATGTTTCAATGAAGGCGGCCCTTTCGGGCCTATGTACATATTAATACAAGATGAGCTCGTACAAGCACATCCCAAAGTCATCTTTCCATGTTGTTTGCATCAACGCATACGGATTCCCCCATTTGTACAATATCGTGTCCATGTACTCGTCAGCCAAGTCGAAATCGCTGCATTCAATGTAGTACTGTGTGAGCACTGCTTCACGGTCAATGATATCGTGTATGTGATTGGCGTACGCGTTGACCGCTGGCCAGCAACGAAAGTTTGGTTGGTTGCTGTATACGTACTGTCCTTTGGCATCCATTGAGTTCAAATGTGGCGGACAGTTTGACGCGGTGAAGTGATCGAGTGTTTCCAGAAACACCTTAGCGTACGCTGCTACGAACTTGCGTTGGATGTAGTCATCAAAGTCAGCCATTATGCAGCAATCAAAGAGTCCTCGGCAAAACACAATGATGGCACACTGTCTGGGACGACGATTTATGCGGCCTCTAGTCTGGTAGAGCATGACTGAAATGATTCTGGTGTTGCAACATATTGCGAAATAGGAGGCGGAGTCTGAAATAGGGTATAAATAGGACAGTGACGTCACTTTTCGTCATTCATGTTCAAACATGTCGACAAAAGAAGATCCCGTATTTTGGACTGAGGAGACGCAGGCTCAGAACGTGTTCAACGAGTTCATTGATTCGTTGGTTGGACCAGAAGATAAAAAGCTGACCACACCAGACATTAAGCGACCAAAGTTGAAGCCGAAACCGAGACCAGAGACGCTTGATCCACGGAGACGATCAGATATACCAAGGCTGGTGAGACAGGACACCATCGTACCAGAATCCAAGAAAGCAGATACAAAGGTGAAAATCGAAAAAGAAGTTGGAACGGACGCCGTGCCCGCAATCGTTATCTCAGTGCACATGTGTACATGCAGTAAATAGCCAGGCTCCAAGGCTATATAAACGACTGCATTTACCGATTTCTAATCATTCATCATGGACATTGAAGAAACAAGGTGGGCTCGCAAACAGCTATTACTCAAATCCAATCGTGATGTCGGCTTGATGCATCATCAGTTCATGGTGCATTACTCCAAAGCGATCGACAAGACCATTCGTGACAACGTCAAAACATTGTGTGAAAAGTGCTACGCTGACACGGGCAAACACATTTGCAAAGAGCAGACCGGCACCATTCTTTTCGATCATCACGAAGTCATTCTCAAATTGCTCGTTCGGAAGCCAGTGTGGGAAGCATTCATCGCCGAAATATCCAAGTACTTCAAAAAGGATATCATCACGTGGTTCAAGGCGTTCTCATCGGTCGACGAGAAGATTGGCTGGGACCGTGATATTATTGGAAAATATATGAACAATCATTTTCCGAACACCGCAGACAATCCAAATCAGCGATACTATGACTACGATGACTATGATGAACCATACTAAGATACAGTTGTTTGATGTACATTTGCCCTTTGGGCCAGCTCATACATTACTTGCATTGTTGACGTTACAGCTAGCTTTCTTTTTGTGTTATTTGGCCTGATATTTTATTTTGTTGGCTTGAATTCAATCCTTAGTAGTTTCTTAAATTCAGAGTTTACTTCTGCAACATTAACTTCATAAATAATAATAATGACAACAACAACAACAACAACAACAACAACAACAACAACAACAACAACAACAACAACAGCACCACATATAGGATTTTAGGATATCAAGTAAGTTGTTTTATATATATTTTTATTTTTATTATTCTCTTATTTATTTATTTACTTTTTTATTCATTATCGTGTAATTGTTTTGGCGCGCTTGGAATTTTGCACGCACTGCGTTTGATTATGTATACCATTTTTTTTATTCTTCTTGTTTTTTGTACGGAAGCCTTTTCCCCCAAGGGCTGGGATGAGTCACCGTAGGCTAGGGGGTGAAGGGGGGAGGAAGGGGCAGGCACGATGGGCAGACTGGAGGGGGTGAAGGGGGGGGGGGGAGTAACTACCCAGATACGGAACTGGGTAGCTGGCGAGCCTGCTACCCAGTTGACCCCCCCGTACTACTGCTTTCATTTGCTTTTTTAATTTTTCAAATAGCTCAACCACAAAAATTTTGGCGGCCTCGCAGAATATTGCAAGTTACGTGGGACACCCTGTACATACATTGTCAAGGTATGTGAATTCGATAGAGTGCATATTTTACGGTTAGGTACAGTAGTTTGTATGTATTTTATGAATGTGCATGGTGTATGTGGTCCTGTGACGCAGTGAGGCATGAATGAGACGTGCTTCTTTGATTCCATGCCCTGTATGAATGTAAAGATGTGCGCTTATTCTACGTCCATGTGTATTAACTTCTATCACTATTCAATTATTCCGATAGTTAATCAGTAAACTGATTTTTAGATTGTATATTTTTCACAACTCGGCTTCATATTTCAGGGGAGGGGTGGGTCATTCAGTCCTTTAGTCAGTCAGTCAGTCAGTCAGTCAGTCAGTCAGTCAGTCAGTCAGTCAGTCAGTCAGTCAGTCAGTCAGTCAGTCAGTCAGTCAGTCAGTCAGTCAGTCAGTCAGGTAGTGGTGGGCATAATCTAGTATTCAAATTAACACATTAGTTACAGTGACTGCTGCTGCTTAGATATGGTTTAATGTTGGATCGTAAAATGAGCAGGACTAAATATGGATTTAATCAAGAAATGTTCAAGGTATTGAAAGTTATGTCGGATGTTTATGGTTCCGTAGCCCGGAAAGGGTACGTTCATAGTCTTCCCTGGACTTTCCCTGGACTTTCCCTAGACTTTCCCTGGAAATTCCCTGGACTTTCCCTGGAAAATTTTTCTATACAAAATTTTCCCTGGAAAGTCCAGGGAAAGTCCAGGGAATTTCCAGGGAAAGTCCAGGGAAAGTCTAGGGAAAGTCCAGGGAAAACTATGAACGTACCCAAAAGCGTGAACAGCGAAAGAGAAACCGAAAGCATAGTATGATTTTTTTTTCATTTCACCCTTTCTTGATTAACATTAAACATTTTTCAACGTGAAACAGTCAATTGCTCCGCTTGGAACTAAACTCATTTCATTTTAATTACTTGGTCGTCCACTAGTAAATACAGTACGTGTAATGTTATTTTGGGCTCCTCCATATTACCTACATGTACATAAATTTCCCATGTACTCCTAATTGACCGTTTATCCCCAATTAATAATTACTTAATTGAAATAAAGGTAACCAATTGCATGTTTAATTAAGGCATCATGTTTCTCTACATAGTACGTTTAGTTTACGTTGTATTTTATCTAATTACCTTCCTAGAACAAACTTCATTTTGGATTATACTTATAAATCATCTGATTATAAATTATCTGAAGAAATGAAGCGTCATCTGGACTTTGGCACTCCATCAAACGCCTATGTACATCTGTCCAACCGTTGTTAAGCAATACATTTGATTTCTCATGCCAATTTTGAGCCACGGTAATATATTTTTGGTCTGTATACCAGTAATTTCTGGAATGGTTAATATTTTTTATACTTATTCCATATTTTAAATCGAGTTTTCAATGCGCTTTGAGTGAGCAATAATGTTTGATATGGTCAATCAGCCCATGTCACTTGGATGGCATTGATTGAAAATGACTTGGCATTGATGTTGGCGTGTCCATGTGTACAAACACAAATGACTGGATACCAATCGCACTCGTTTCTTTGTTCATTACATTCTGGTTCTGTTTCTGATTCTGATCATTCTGGTTCTGTTTCTCGATCCGTTCGAACCATTCGCTTGTTTCTTAGGTTCATCTTAACATGTTTTAAAAATCTATAAATAAAAAAATTATGTACGGGAATTTGTGTACGTTTCACTGTTTATTACATTCGGACTCATTGTTTCTCTTCGATCCGTTGAACCATACAAAACTTTTTCGTTATTGTGATATCTTCACATACGTATACCATACCAAATTATGTTACGTATTTGGTGAACCCCTAAATTAACTGGTTCATTCATTTTACTAATAAATTTAACGGTAGTAAACCTCAGCATACTCTTGTGATAGAAGTAATGCCTTAACGACCTGAAAGTTCTAGTTTATTTTGCCGTACCTCAATGAGCAAGTATGTACTGTGAATGACGTGACCACGATTCTATTTAGACAAAAGACGAAAAAATTTCTCTGAAGACTGGCAATTTCTCCATTGGCCTCCACACCAAGAAACTACATATATAAAAAAGCGAATTGACTATCTATTTATCGTTGCTAATTAGTGATTTCGAGTAAGTATATATATTTGTTTTTCATCCGCTATGGTAGTCCACGATTATCTCAGAGCAGACAGCTGCTATTGACGTCGCACATGACATGAGACGGGGGATGAGCAATAACGGATTCACTCCTTTTTAGCCATTTCAAGCCCGGTGAAGTCTGGTCTTTTTCCTCAAAATGTTCAAGAATGACCCCAATGTTTCCTTTTTTGAAAAGTGATTATTTGTTGGGATGGATTGCTCGTCTGCCAGCATATGTAGCTCACTCACTCACTCACTCACTCACTCACTCACTCACTCACTCACTCACTCACTCACTCACTCACTCACTCACTCACTCACTCACTCACTCACTCACTCACTCACTCACTCACTCACTCACTCACTCACTCACTCACTCACTCACTCACTCACTCACTCACTCACTCACTCACTCACTCACTCACTCACTCACTCATTTCAGACAACTCGATTTTAAGTCTGCCAACGCGGGTGTTCATCATATGAAAAATTCATCCGTTATTTCCGTATAATATGCTGCAGAAAAATTAAAATAATCAAAAATGAGGGCTGCAATTATGCTCACTCTACAGTATGTAAAGCCTGCAGCAGTCAGTTTATCGGATGTAATCATCAATACATTTTTTCGTGGCTTAAAACTTCAGCTTCATTCATGTTTATGAAATCGAAATTTTACTTTCTTATAATTTGCGATTTTTGTAACTTTCCTTACGTATTCCTTTGTTGCTTTTATTATATTTTTCAAGTTGACCTTTCTTTCAATAATCGTTTGTATGGCAGTATGTTAAACTCCATCCAGCCAATTAAAATCTCACTCAACATGCAGGCCGTTATGTGTTATTGTGAACGTTACCAGTAAATAGAAGTATCCCAAAGTAGGATACATCTGTACGTTTCGTGCATGCATCATATGTTTGGAAGCATCACACATGCCAAGAGGAGTGGCACTCGTTTAATGTTCAATCCATGATAACAGCATTTTGGCCTGGATACTATACAAACTATAGTGCATTCAAGTTATCATATGTTTGTACACTTTCTCCAACACATTGTCTTTAACATTCAAGTAACTTTTACACTTATAGCTATAGTTGTGGTTGTAGATATAGCACAATAAGGTTTCTCGGGGTTCGTTTGGCGTCAAACAGTCATCAACAGAATATTAGTACCCTCTCATGAGTAGAAAAAAAAACCTATTCCAATGGCGCAAGTATTCGATAGTAGTAGTAGTCGTGGTATTCTATAAATGAATAAATAATTCCAAGTTAAATATACACGAGGAAAAGTTTCAGGTGACGTGACGAATAACCGGGTAAATAGTAATTGGATTGTTGTGGAAGTGCTGGAATATGGCTTCTATAAATGTGGCTTATATGTGTCAAGTTGTGACGCATGTCCTGGATGGATGCAACATCAAACCCATTAACTATATAACTTGCATTAAACATTGCTATTCCGAGTGTTGTATTGAGTGTGCAACTGATCCACTTACACACTCAAAAGAGAGAGCAAATCTTCAAAAACTTTTATTTTTTGAAGTGTTCTTTTATTTTTTTTATCTCGGAAACTGGGAAGTCAGAAGTTTCTTCAGAAGATTGGCTCATTTTATTAACGTCATATTCTTGGCAGATTGAGCTTTTTTCAAATGAAAACATGACTGTTAACACATGCACTATAAGACACAAACTTCAGGTTTTCAGCTACAAAGAAGGAGTGACGCAACGAGACTGAACAATCAATGCTAATCACAATGCAACAAACAAAGTGGTTGTGATCTGGTTCCTTGTTGATGTCGCGTCTGTGTTCTAACTTTAATTGAGTATTTTGCAATTGTCATTTGATGCTACAAAAGGTGAAATGGTGGTGCTACAGTAGATGTAGAAGTTATACATTCAGTTTCTGAATAGGAGAGTTTGAAGGATAGAAGAGACAAAAGCTACTGAGTCTCTTTGTTAACTTGAAGACTGAGATTCTGATGAGCAACGTAAACTCCAGATTTTCTAATCTTGTTAAATATAACACTAGAGGTAATGTTTCATGGTCTGGAAAAGCTGGGATAACTGTTTTTACTAATCTCAAAATCGTACTTATGTGGTTTGTCAGGCCTTCTTCGGATCGGAGTATATAAAAAATGTTTCATCAATCACAGGACAGGATGCATGTAGTCCATTACTATGGCCATAAACTATCAGTTCATTGTTGCCTTGTTTGATGGTAGCCAACAAATGTTTGGCTGGTATCGCAATTTGAACAGTGTTTGTTCAAGTCTCGCTCATCTTGACAACTTGCCGCTCTCTAATTCGATTTGGTGGCACGAATTTGAGTGGTGTTGCAATTGCTATTCTTTGGCTGTGTTGTTTAGCTGCCTTTTATAACTGTGTCGGTTAACTGTGTCGGTTAACTGTGTCATTTAACTGTCTAGAAAAAACTGTGTAGTTTAACTTTGTTGGTTAACTAAATCGTGTACCTGTGTCGTTCAAGTGCGTTAATTACTTATGGAGTTGTTTAGCTTCGTAACTGAATTGTTTAACTGTATAGTTTAGCGGGGTTGTTTAACTTGATAGTTTAGCTGTATTGTTTAACTGTGTCGTTTAACTGTGTGCTTACATGTGTTTGTTCACCAGTTTTTCTTGATCAAAATTTAAGTTATAACGTTATCATGAAGAAAACTCATAGTTATGTGTAATTTGTTATTACCCATGCACAACCTGTTTCAAGCCTAATTACTGTCTTTCAGCGAACCGCCGGACCGAAAACGACCCGCCCTCATTTAGAATACGGCTAGACTGCACCCCATTTTTTTACTATTTCACCGTTAAGTGACGACTGTTTTCAATTATGTGACAAATTGGCGAACAGTGACCTTTTTTTAGCTCGTTCTTAAATAGTTGGACTGGTTGCTTGGGGAATTGCGGTTACCCTATTATTTGAACGAATATGTTCACGTATCAAATACATGTAACTCGGTCAATGTCTAAACACCTTTAACGTCCAACGGTGGCCTGCTGGTCCTGCAACCAGAATAGACTGCACTTTTTCGTGGTGTAACAATACGGCCTTTAACTAAACTAAAATCTGCTGCAAACGCGTAAACTATAAGATGACGATTCCAATGTTAGTATGCTAGTTTCAAATTTCTTTGTTTTGTTTCCCAAAGAGAGGGCGTTTTAAAAGGGCTTTTGCATTTGCCATCCGCCACCCGGCACCGATCGACTCGCAATGAGCTCGGTCCCCCACCAATTTGGGTGCCGAAAGCCCGATGACCACTACCGCAGCAAACCACCGCTTCGCGGATCAAACTTTACCAATGAGTCAAACTTCTAATACCCAAACAAGTGAAAAACTGTTTTCCCGAAACTTGGGTAAAGTTTCTATGGGTAATGTCGTATGAGAAAAAAAGAGTAGGAAAAAAGGGGAAAGTTCCTCCTCCGCGCTGGTGCACACGGCGCCAGAAAGACCTATTTGTGGTTGGGACATGGTGCTTTGGGGTGAGTGGTTTTGTACCATGTGTTGTCGTCGTGAGTTTGTTTTATGCAATCGTTTGTTGTTGTTGCTGTTGTTGTTGCTGCTGTTGTTGTTGTTGTTGTTGTTGTAGTGGTTGTTGTTGTTGTTGTTGTTGTTGTTGTTGTTGTTGTTGTTGTTGTTGTTGTTGTTGTTGTTGTTGTTGTTGTTGTTGTTGTTGTTGTTGTTGTTGTTGTTGTTGTTGTTGTTGTTGTTGTTGTTGTTGTTGTTGTTGTTGTTGTTGTTGTTGTTGTTGTTGTTGTTGTTGTTTTTTTTGTTGTTGTGGTTGTTGTTGCTGTTGTTGTTGTTGTTGTTGTTGTTGTTGTTGTTGTTGTTGTTGTTGTTGTTGTTGTTGTTGTTGTTGTTGTTGTTGTTGTTGTTGTTGTTGTTGTTGTTGTTGTTGTTGTTGTTGTTGTTGTTGTTGTTGTTGTTGTTGTTGTTGTTGTTGTTGTTGTTGTTGTTGTTGTTGTTGTTGTTGTTGTTGTTGTTGTTGTTGTTGTTGTTGTTGTTGTTGTTTTTGTTGTTGTTGTTGTTGTTGTTGTTGTTGTTGTTGTTGTTGTTGTTGTTGTTGTTGTTGTTGTTGTTGTTGTTGTTGTTGTTGTTGCTGTTGTTTTTGTTGTTGTTGTTGTTGTTGTTGTTGTTGTTGTTGTTGTTGTTGTTGTTGTTGTTGTTGTTGTTGTTGTTGTTGTTGTTGTTGTTGTTGTTGTTGTTGTTGTTGTTGTTGTTGTTGTTGTTGTCGTACATATGTAGTCCAGTCTGAATTAAGGAGTATCATGGGAAAATTCTGAAGTGTTCCACTTGTTCTATGTATGTGTCGTTATATGTTATACATCCTGATGTATACGTCATCTGACTAAAAAATTATGAGTATCACTCCAGATATAATGAACGGAAATTGTTGGATCACTTTTCATTGCAGCCCAGTTCTCCTACACATAACTTTAAGATTGAATGGTTCTCGAAATAACCGTTCACGTTACGTCATTCAAATTCAACCCAGTTCATTGACGCGTTTTTTTACTATTTGAAATGTCCATAAATACATAATAAATGGGGGCCACCATCGGCCGTCCCACACCTTGACTTCCGGTATGTCTGGACGACAGACAGTCGTTCGGTCAGTCAGTCGGTGAGTCGTTCAGTCGATCAGTCAGTCTGTAAACCTATCAGTCTGTCAGTCAACCAGTTATTCAGTCTGTCAATCATACTTTTGATTAGAAATTCAGTCAGCCTGTCAAGCGACCAACGATTCCCTCAATTATTCAGTCTTTCAATCAGCCAGTCATGCGATTAGTCAGTCGGTGGTTTTAACAATAAATTAGTCAGAAACAGTCAACATGCGTTGTGATTGTGACATAACTCTGAGCAAATGAACAAGTAACATGTAATATTGGAATAGTTTCATATAACTCATATAATGTTGTTATGTCGGCACGGTATAATCGAATGAATTGCGGTACAT
>OZ038446.1:12237546-12288486 GCA_964036265.1 Daptonema setosum
GATAATTATAATAAACTTGTCTACATTATCCATGTTGTACAAACATGGATCTGTACATTCTGCCAACTTGCACATACAGTAGTTGTGGAAGACCAAACGCTCAGACTGTCCGGGAGAATTGTGCTTTGCAACCACCAATTTACACGGATCATTACAATGGAACACAAACTGATCCATTTATTATTTACGTTGCGGAAAGAACTCTCGATGGTGTTTTTTATTCTACACAAAAAGGAAAAATGAGATGTCGAAAAAGAATATTACAAACTATCCAAAGTGTATTAGAAGATGAAATGATTTCCACTGAATGAGCAAACATGAGTGTGGTTTGTTTTTTGCTCCTTGTTGCATTACAAACTCAGCCGATGAAAAGAGATTACTTTTGAAGCTGTTTGAAAGTAATCGACTGTAATTTGATTCTTAATCTTCACTCGAATCCTCTTCTAACAGATTAGTAATAGATAATTAGTAATATTAGATTTGTAATACAAAATCAAAATCTGTTCCAAAGCCGCCTACCAGCTAAACCTGTCATGTCAAAGCGGTATTAACTAAAGTTAGGTTCAAGTTCAGTACAGTACTGAAACGAACGTTCTCGCTGTAAGGCCATATAATATAATAAATAAATAAATAATAATTTACAACATATATAACATCAAAATATAAATTATTGATGACTCGCTTAAATTTCATGGGTGAAAATGTGTCGTTATTTCTGTGGTACTTCGAAACAATTCACCGCATGTTTTATATTATTATCGCGTGATAATGTGTGCCCGCTACAGTTACATTAGCGGAGATTAAAAAAAGTTAAGCTGAAAAGTTAAGTTTTCGCCAACTCTGTTTGACGAAGTTCCAAAGTCCTTTCGCTCCAAAGTAAATAACGAATCTCGAAGGTTCTAAATAAACTTGGCACGTGTTTTCATTCATTCAACTGCATTGCAATTTGAATTGAATGATATTATGACAAGCAACTAAAAATGCCCTGAAGGCATGGGGAGTAACGAATATAGTTCGATCCTGGCTAGTCCAATCGTGAAAAAGTATGAGACAAGAAATTTTATTTCAAGATATTTTAAATAGTCTGATCGTGAAAAAGCAGGAAACAAGATTTGCGATGAATCACGAAAAACAGTTTGTACTTCATTAAGTCAAGAATGTCTCAAATTACACGAAACATATTTGGGACTTTTCACGATTGTTGTGGTAAGATTTATCCTTATTCAAAATGTTGGTATACTATTTTAAAACAAAAGCATCTTATAAAAAATCCCATCATTTTTGGATGAAAATGAAATAAAAAAACTTCGAGGCAGACTTGTCGCACAAACCGAAGCAAAATTACCCATGCTCAAGACAAGCTTGACGAAATAAAAGGGATTTGGTTTTTACCGAAAAGTCCCAAATATGTTTCGTGTAATTTGAGATGATTCTTGACTTAATGAAGTACAAACTGTTTTTCGTGATTCATCGCAAATCTTGTTTCCTGCTTTTTCACGATCAGACTATTTAAAATATCTTGAAATAAAATTTCTTGTCTCATACTTTTTCACGATTGGACTAGCCAGGATCGAACTATATTCGTTACTCCCCATGCCTTCAGGGCATTTTTAGTTGCTTGTCTATAACTTTTTTATGTGTGAACAAATCACATGTATATATATGTGCTAATGTAACAAAAATGCTTTATGAGTTGAAAATTTATCATACAATTAATGAACTTCAGCCCTTTTATAACTTTAGATTTTCGAATAGTGAATTATAATAATATTTGTGAACAGAGATCGTTTTCGAGCCCCCTTCAGATTTTTCCTTGTAAAAGGAGTTATTACATGATTGACATAATGATGAAAAAGTCAATGAATTAGTAAACTAGTGAGTTAAAAGCTGCCTTATTACATATATCTAAAATAGACAGTTGAAGTTCGGGAGAAGTTTTTAATATCAAAAATAAAACAAACTAACACTCTCGTTGTTTAAGATTTTCAGGGGTATTGAACCCAGCACCACCCGTTTAACTTGTAAACCCACTATCCACTTGACTACCTTGACGAAAAATATTTTACAAGTTGATTTGTTACATCAAACCTAGTTTCAAATTACAAATTTTCTAATTATACTTAATGTGAAAATATCTTCAAAATTTGACTATTATTAGGTTAGCGCCGGGCTGTACTTAACAGCGAATGTGTTTGTACCATGTGACTCTCGAATTTTTTTCCTTTACTTCCAGACCACTTATAATAAGGTTTTGAGGTGTTTTATTGATATTGGTACACGTCTAGAAACAAAGAAAAAAATTTACTTTTAATTTACCGTTTTTTCTTCGTTTCTGTACATTTTGACGGATCATAAAAAATTATTTAAAGGTTCTGATCAAGTTTTAAAAATATAGTTTATTAGAAATGTACTTCTTCTAGACCTCCTGTTAAAATGAAGTTCATCCTGTTTCTGTATAAACAAAAATGTTGGAATCCAATGTGACTGAAACAGTGTGAATAAGTGAATATGAATTTTCACCGGTTTTTGGCGGCTCATAAATATTATTTTAAGAATACGCAAAGAGTAATCTTTTATGTATTCGATACAGCTTCAGTAATTCTAGACATTCAAATAATATAATGGGTCTCAAGGCTTTAACCCTTAAGATAATCTGGTTTTCGAAAGAGAAAAAATCGTCAAAAACGTTAAAATTTTTAACGTCAGTTTTTAGAAGTTTTTAACAAAGTACGATGATTTTATCGGAAAATGTGTCAGAGAGAGGTCATACTGAAATTTTATTCCGCGTATGATAGGAATTTTTTCATAACGATTGAATCCCTTTAACACGAGTATTAAAGCATTTGTGAAAATGTTCGTAAATTTTTTTCCTCACATGACCCCATGCGCTTTTTGTGTTTTTGAGTAGAATGGTGAATTAAATAACGGAACAAACTTGGACATGTGTAATACACATCCAGTTAAAATTTCAGTTTGATCGGTCCACCCTATCTCTCATACAACAATTCTTTCTTCATTTTGCCTGCGATTTTTGAAATTTTTTTTATAAAATCCCTCAAAAATAGGGAAAAGCTTCATCCGATCTCCGTGACAGTTTAATAATCGTTTTCTACGCTGAAAGTTGACCTAGGTACCAATTTTCAGCTCTACAGGTCTTACCCAGTTTCCTTGACAAAATCTGGGGGGAGAAAAAAAACGGAAAATCGCATTTTCATCATTTTCGGACCTGAAAAATGGAAATTTATCCCTACCGGGTTAAAAATAGCCAAACAGATGTAGAATCGCACGAGAAAACCGATGAAACAGACTAGAAGTCTATACGATGAAGCTAGATCGAGATACCCGCAAAAAAGCTTATCTTAATCGAACCATATTAAGGGAACGGCCTAGCGGCCGTCCCTTGATTGTATTCAATTCTTCTGTACACAGCTATCAAAATGAACTCAACTCAATGTCGTGACCACAATTCAATACACTCACTGCAAGTTTACTTACCTTTGAAATCACCACCACTTTGCTTGCATATCACTTGAACCATTCTAAGATTTTTTTCAAACTGGAATGTTGGTATGGTTTTGGGATCGGGAAACTGTTTAAATATTGCAGGCTTCTGCAGGTCTTGTATAACTTTGTACAGGTATCAACCATTGTTATCGAAAATTATTTATATGGACGCATTATCACTTATGCAATGAAATAACAGCAACACTCAAAAGTTGCCCAAATATCATATGAATTTTTTTTGAACGCGCTCCAAAATAATATTTGAATTTTGACAGCGCGTCATAGCTTACTCAAGTTAAAAGAAACTCTGATTAGGCTACAGTTTAGCCGCCCATGTTAAACTTAGATTCTATGTAAACAGCCATTATCGGGATATGTGAAGCATAAAACGGGTGTTCACGCGCCACTGTAAGCTAAGGTGTATATCTCAGTTACACATTTTGCAATATGACTTTTTAGTCAGTTTTTTTATTCATCCGTAGTTGTTTAGCACGTAACGTTGGTTAATACTAAGTATACTGAGATTTTATCATTATAAAGATACCCTGTATAGACCGTTCTCTCCTCTTCCGTGAAAAGAATATACCTTCTCACTACACTAGTACGTGAATTCAAGTAAATAAGGTACTTTTTTTTTTTTATAACAGTATTGTATGTATGTACGTGCCAATATGTCTCTTACATGTTTTCTCTAGTTTTATTTACCATGGGACAAGAAGCCGTCTGATTGTTCAGTCATACATCAGAATGATGCAAACATATATTACGCTAAATTTAACATAAAGCCACTCGCACCAGCTTTCGATTCAGGAACTGTAAACGGTAAATAACATTCGGCTAAGAAACACGGTTTCGGAACATTAAACTCGTTTCCGTTGCGCGTGTATACATACATCCGTTTTGCACACCAATGAGTGAGTGAGTTCAAGAGTGAGTGAGTGAGTGCGTGATTGAGTGAGTGAGTGAGTGAATGAGTGAGTGAGTGAGTGAGTGAGTAAGTGAGTGAGTTCAAGAGTGAGTGAGTGAGTGCGTGATTGAGTGAGTGAGTGAATGAGTGAGTGAGTGAGTGAGTGAGTAAGTGAGTGAGTGAGTGAGTGAGTGAGTGAGTGAGTGAGTGAGTGAGTGAGTGAGTGAGTGAGTGAGTGAGTGAGTGACTGAGTGAGTGAGTGAGTGAGTGAGTGAGTGAATGAGTGATAATATACATACCTTAATTAAACATGACGCCAAACGTCTAGCAACTCAGTATGAGGAGACAGAGCCATCAACCTGATTATGTTCTCTAGCAGTGAAAGACGTCTTTACTGAGCATGATTCACACCTCTATTCTTTACCATTTACGTATTATGTTCATGAATTATATGGATGTATTCTTCATTCCTAGGCCGATGGTCATACATAATGCATCATAGAGACATACAATTATCACGCGGCTAAGATTTAGTTACACAGTTAAATGGTATTGAAACATCCGGCATACCACAAATAAATCTTCCGTTTGTGGCAGTTACAATTCCAATAAGCTACATGTTGAGCGTTTTGTTCCATCAATCAACTTTTATGAAATAATTTATGTTGATTCTCGTTGCTTTTACATATTTCATTTACCGTTCTACATCTTTCAATATACACTTTCTTGCTGTACGTACTGTAAATATGGGCTTATTATCATTCCCAACAGTAATGTCACATTTAAAATGTCATGGCAATCCATTTTGTGCTTTGACGCCTTTGCCCGGCATATTAAGCGGTCGAGAAAGGCTTGTAATATTTCATCGTTGTCTTTTTAGGTGTACTGTGGCAGAAATTATTGTAATATTGGTGATTTGCCTCTTTTCCGAGAATTTGCTCACAAGGTCAACTACCATTTTTTGCACGGTAACTTAACGAGAAATCATATGGGGGATTACCAACTTACCGCACGATGTGGGATTACCAACTTTTAATGGGAATTCAGGTCCCCACCAACCAAAACCATCGGGAAAAGAGAATAGATAATCGAATTTTCCGGATTTGCTCAGCCAACGCGGAATGTGGAAATCAGATTTCTCACCTTCGAAAGAATGATTTTTACTAGAACACAATATATGAAGTAATAAAAATATGGAATGAAAAGTAGGTTCATCGTCTTCTGGCTCAAGTAAGAAACATAGGGCATATAATCTGTAGCGAGGAAATAGCATCAATTAAATATTTTAGCATTCTAAAATTGTAATCCTATGACCATATTGCAAACGCCGATCATCACTCCGGTCCGGGTTGTCACCTTAACGCACTGGCGGACGAGCCGAGCCGACTTTCCAAAAAAGATAATATTCCCTAAAGAGAGAAAAATTCGCAGTTTTGAGGCCATCCTATGCCTTGTTCAACAAATATATATACTTTCCGGATAATTCCACTTTTTCGTTGCTCGCTTGTCCGCTATTGCCTTAACTCTACACAATTTCATATCACCAGCATTCTTACCTGCCCGCGCACCAATCCTTTATCAAATTCAATAACAAAGAAAAAATCAGTCGTACTTCCGTCTTCCATAAATACGAAACCAACGCAGATTTATATATTTGCAAAAGTAATGTATTTGATGATTGGAAATGTCCCGTATTCAGGTGGTTGGCGCCGTGCTGTGAATGAATTCTATGCACTAGTGGACGAGAAGGCGGTGGAAAAGTAGATACCCCTCTCTTTGGTCATTTCGAAAAGTAGAGTTTGTTCCTTAAGGTGTAGGTAAACAGGCCTATGTTCTGCCAATTCCCCCCTCTTTGGTAAGACACCCCTCCAATCGGAGGTTTGGCTCGTCCGCCAATGATTCAATGCCATTCCATTCGAAGCCATGTCCTTCCAAACCTACGACACTTTTATGCCATTTACATTGCAATTATGTTTTAATATGATAGATACATTCGAAGTATATCATATACTATTATTTTATTGCTTTATATTGCAATTATACTGTAATGCCAATTATATTCTAATCCGAAAACCCCATGTCTAGACTGTTTTTCTTGTGTTCCATTTTGTGCCATTTGCCATTGTGCCATTTTGTTCCATAATGCTACTCCAACATTTGGCCGCCATCTCAGGCGGTCGAGTAAATTATTGAATATATTTCTTTGGCTGTTTATAGAGGTTAATTCAGTTTTCATAGCGTACTGCACATTCATAAAGGCCTTATAATTCATTATGAAAACTATGACAATCAATGAAGTTAAGAATCACGTTCTGGCTTGATCAGAAGCATATCCAGCTTCATGATTTCGAGAAGTCTTATTCAGCGCGATTTCTTATATGTAATTACGAGTCCTATACATACAAGCCTATGAGATCTTGATGTTGTTAACATAATTTGATGCTCATGTACGTATATATTTAATTTGCTCACCCTACATATGCACAATAATTGAAGTTTGTCCAATCAAATTTTGTCATTTCAGTGGCTTCCTAATCACAACGGTATTCGGTCATTCACAGAACTGCATCGCGTGTCTGCTCCTGACAACCGGCCGGTCTATTAATGCTAAAAATATATTAATTGTGATTTCCATCTGTTAATTCTTAAAAAAACATTCTTTGCTAATATTTCAAAAGTTACAGGTATTCTCTAACAGAGTTTCGAAGTTGGGATATTTATTGACCAAGACATTCAACATTGACATTGGCAAAGTTCAGTAAGCAATGTTCTACAACTAGATTAATTTACATTCGCAGCCTACATATGGATCCGAAAATATATTCTGGTTCAAATGAATACAATGCTAGTGCACATTTTTTCATGAATGCATTACCTACATATGTATCATGGAAATTCACAATGGCAGTGTTTTTGTTTACTGAATAGCTGTTAGCTGACATCAACTGTTTATAATTAATGATTTCATTCATCATTCAATCAAGCACGCGATAATTCTTTTCATTCATTCAGAACAATAAGCATTTAAGTTGATTGACGTGTGCATACTTGATTGATTGTACGAGCGAACAGATCACATAAATATTTTTTCAGTTTCTATTAAATACGTGAGAAATTTCGACTAAATTTTATGAATTCTGAAAACATGCAGTTTATGTTGTCACTGACGTTTAAGATTACTTTTATACGAAACTCTACATAACCTGAGTACGAAAGCAATAACGTTTTGTATTCAGTTTGGCCAAGCCATTGGCGTACGAGCCAGTCATCAAACAGAGGCGATTTTTTAAGAAAAGAAGAAAAGGAATTATCGGTTTTGAAACTATTTCATCTAAATTTCAAGAAAGAACCCCTTTTCGGAGCTGCCAAAAAGACTCCAGTTGCTCGTTATTCCTTCGTTCGCTAGTAGAGCAAACAACAACTTGCCAAAGTTTCTTCTTTGAAACATGTTATAGAAAAAATGTGATTTACGCAATTCAAGCTGATGACGCCCTGTGAAAAAGTTAAGTGAAGCTCAACAAATTCCTCCGTGTTCCGATCAATTATAATCTTTTGTCAATAAAACATGTTTACCCAATATGCATGACTTAGTTGGTAATCGGTCAGCCATTCGTGAAAAAATACGAAGAGTCCCAAAACTGTTGCATAATTTTCTCATTTACATACGTTAAAAATTCATCGAACTTTTCCTGAATGTTCACGAAACCATAGCCGCCATTGACATTGACCGTTGAGTTTGTTGAAAATAATTCTTTGTGAATTTGATAAGTTTGTCTTTTATACCTTTACCCGTGAGTTTATATATACATACTCTACATCTATAATCTATATCCAGAACAACAAACAAAGCACAGACAATATTCTACTTAAATTTATCTCTGCCTGAGGCATTTTAATCCATAATTTAGAAGTAACGTAATGTGTTGACGCCAGTCGAACGGTCCTGGAATTCTGGATTCATGTATTCTATCGTATGTACATACATGTAAAGCATATATTTTTCATTTTCAACATTTTTCTCAAGCAAAACATTATAAAAGTTTTATTTACGAGTATCTACTTTACCCCCGCTTATTCTGCTGTGGATCAACAGTGATAAATTAGTCAATGTTATGTTTGAAAATTATATCTACCCGACTATTCTGCTCTGGATTAATGCAGATAAAATAGTCTGAAAAGTATGGGACTGAATACTTTATACACTCTATCTACTGTACTATTCTGCTAGGAAATTCAGGTTCCCAAAAAAACTCGCCAGACTTGTGTACGAGCTGAATCTGGCACACAAAACAGTTTCTCATCGGTTTCATTGTCATTTACGTCCATACAGTACACTTGTACTTGAATATACGTCTCACATTGCCAGTTTGAAGATATTCCAAGTTAAATCATATGTAAATTCAACTGGATCAGATAAAACTGTTCACAGTCATGATGTGAATGTTGTATGATCTTGAGTACCCCTGATTGAACCACTAATTAATGACTGCTGGCAAGTCTGTGATCGCGTTCCGGGTTTCCAGGTTTCCTTCTCAAGACAATAAATGAACTACTCCGGGTGAAAATAAATTAATTTTTTTTATCCTAACCGTAATCGGGATCCTATAAAAGAATCCGTTTATCTGTTATCAGTAAATCAGAATTTCTTGTGACTCAAAACAGCTGGTTGAACCATTGCTGACTTCTCTCGATCACGCTGTTTTCTCAACATGACATGTGAACCGTACATATACAGTATGTACTGCTGTTTGTACATGGACATCCATTGGTCTTTATCAAATTCATTTTACATTTTTCATCTGTAGTTTCATATTTAAAAAGCTGCAGTTGTATCACCCGCCATTGGAAGTGAACATAGTTGAGTGTCACATGTTGTGTGGTCTTATATACTTTCCGAGATTAGCAATCTGATGAATTATGTATATACAGTACAAGATCACATTCATTCGATGGTGCCACGTCTTACTTGTATAGTCCAACTAGAATATCTTGCTATATATAAAAGTTTTTGGCGCGCAACTTGAATTCAAAACTGATTTTGGCGCGCACTCGAATTTTCGAGCCGAAAACTTCAAATGTCGATCAAAATAGTGATTCATTGGAGAATACCTTGACTAAGCTGTAACAACATGGCCGAATTCTCATTCAGTTTGTGCCATTGATTGCAAGATTTATAGTCAATTTGCAGATGCTTCTACATTTGTAATGATTCTCATCGTAACATTTTAAGTGACTACCTACAGAAAAGTTTATGAATTGACTCTTAGAAATTCTATCAAAGTATGTGGTTTAATATATGATTTGATTCCGAGAAACGGTTTGCAGGGGTTTAGGAAAAAGCTAAATTCGATCATCTTTTTATTGGGTAGATCTCGCTGTGATTTGTTCTGCTTAAAATCCTCGATTACGTGCATGAGTTTAACTTTTTTCCCGTTACTTTCTCCTACTTACTCGATGGTTGGTAAAATAAACATAACTCACATTTTATTTTTCAACTCATATACAGGGTGTCCCAGCGAGGGGTTCACGATTTGTTTTTTGAATAACTTTAGTATGGGTTAAGCAATAATCTTAAAAATTGAAACTGTAAATACCAATACCTTAAGAATTTTTTGCTTTTTAGAAATTTTGACATTCGTTGTTTACAGCTCGAAATATACTCGAGTGAAAAAAACCTCAATTTTTTCACGAATTTTCAGATGAATTTCATTTTGAAACATATTCAAAACTAATTCAATGGTGATTATACGACATATATATTAGCTACTTTTGCGGGAAACAATAGAAAATAAAAACTTCATTTAATATGGCCACAGGATTTTATCGATACAACTATCTTTACGAGTTTTGAGATCGAGTGATGCGTTTGGTCGCGATTCTTTAGTGATGTTCGCCATTGCCAATAAGATCATTTCTATGTGTTCTTCCACTGTGATCATTTTTTGGGAATAAACTATTTCTTGAAATGTCTTCAAAACCAGTAAATTAGTAGCTGTTAAATCGGGAGTTCCTCCACGTTCAACCCATTCAGTGAAGTGATCGTGCACGCAGGAACCGTGCTCTCCTCTGTGATGGGGCACCGTCAGCTTGCAAGATCATCGGTCCATGAACGAATTTTCTAATATTTTCGAGATGCTGCAGTAAAAAATGATTGAGCCTGTTCAGGTACTTGTCACAAGTTACAACTCCATCAAACTTCAAAGAAAAACGGTCTGGTCAAACCGCCGTACAAATTGCCACACCAAACGTTGATTTGGGTGCGTGCCTGGGTTGAGTGATTTCAGGATATGGTGGAAATATTGAATAAGACATTTCTTTTGCATCGTTTATAGCATAATCTGTAATTATATTTGTAGTATAACACCATTGAATTAGTTTTGAATATGTTTCAGAATGAAAAATTTTCTGAAAATTCGTGAAAAAATTGAGGTTTTTTTCAATCGACTATAATTCGAGCTGTAATCGACGAATTTCAAAATTTCTAAAAAGCAAAAAATTCTTAAGGTATCGGTATTTACAGTATCAATTTTTAAGATAATTGCTTAACGCATACAAAAGTTATTCAAAAAACAAATCGTGAACCCCTCGCTGGGACACCCTGTACTTACAGTAGAAGCTGAAGCGTATAAAAGCTGGTTGAATCATTTAACTCAAGTGTAAACGCCATAAACAGCCATACAACTTTTACGAGTCAGTGAATTGATTAAAGTAAAGAAAAGATAAACTGGTAAAGAAACTCAGAAAACGGCACGTGGTAACCTCCATATATAGCAAAGTTTCAGATTTTTTCGTATAGGAGAAGAGTTTTATTCTGTTTGCGGCACTATAGTACAAAAATGTGCTTTTTCAATTCCAAATAACTATTCTGGATACAAGTTTCCAAGAACACCTTTGTAATTAGCGGAAATCAGTATAATAAATACTAATAATTTATAATTATATCTCATAATTAATTATATTGAAAACACGCCCACTCTAATATTTCAAATTAACCAGTAGGCTTGCCTTGTTCAGTGAGTTATTAACCTGATTATATTTTCATTCATTTCCTCCTATCCTCCTACTATCCTCATTTCAGATAAAATAAACGACTTTTTTGCTTGTATCAATTCTTTTTATTTATTGTTATTTTACTTAATGTTGTGGTTTTGGCTTGTAATCAAGAAGCGAATGGTCCACGTCTCTCTTTTTACCCGGAAACTATCAACAACCAATTTAGTGAGTATCGTATTGAAAAACGAATTGTCGGGCCCCTTGCCCTTTTTCCCCTTTGCTCCGACTAAACATTTGACGTCACTGGATAGACCCCGTCCCCCATCCCCGTACATGAACAAATCAATAAAATGGGTAAACAAGTTAAATATAATAAAATCAACTATTGCAGTTAGGAAATTAGCACACATTTCAAGATCCCAATACAGAAATGACACATTGTTCTCTTGCATCCGCTGTTTGAATGAGTAGGGCAGTCATACGGTCTGTGCTTTGCGTTTCCCTCAACCAAACTCGAGGCAAACCCAATTTTCTCCTGCTTACCGCACCCGACTTTAACCGCATCCAACCCTCCAAAAGAGAGGGAAATTTCGTCGAAAAGCGGGGATCGGCAGTTTTTGAGCAATTTTACCTTGACCTTAAGAAACGAATTCCACCTTTTGAAACCACCAAAGAGAGAGAATTTCAATTTCCCTTCCCCTTCCCGTCCGCTAGTGGACTTGACAGACTGCGTGAAATTGTCTGCCCCAACCCAAACCCAACTAACTAGGACCTCTGGACCTGAGCACCCTTTAAATGGGACGCAAAATCCATTAACCGACCCATCAGTTGTTCTCCCACGGGTTGACCTGAATTCGGTATAAAAGTTAGTGGAAATGGTGGCAGTGGAAATTGATTTTTTTAAATAAATTTAATCGTGATATGCATTATAGGATAGGATTCTCAGCTGATTTTGAGACTGATTTCGAAGGCGAAATTCGGTTTTGTCAGCAACATTTGTGTGGGACATGAATCAGAGTATTAGCGGAGAAAGCGTACAGAAAATTGAAATTATCCACTGTCTGCTTTGACCAATTTCCTTTCCTAATACGTATGTAGGTGAAATGGTGTCATACGTGTCATAAGTGTCTCCCTACTGCTAAGTTCCTCTTTTTGGAGGGTTATACCCAAAATAGTACATCATCGTTTGCACTGCCGAACCGAGTGATTATAGCAACTCAATCTATCGTTACGCCGAAAAAAACATTCTATTCCGGGAAATGGAAATACCCCTTTTCAGTAAAAAGTTGTGGTCACCGTGTCAGTGGCACGTCAGCACGTATCCAAACGTCAATTACTTGAATAAACCGACCACCGGTTAACCCGTCTTTGGGGACCGATTCAGCAAGTGGATAACCGCCCAGCCCCCCATACGACCATGACTGCATGGCCTACTGGCGAACGAGATAATCTTTTGAAGGGAGGGAATTTAGTCGAAGAGGTGTAATCGGCTGTTTTCAACCCATTTAACATACACCTTTTGAAACAAATTCTACTTTTTGAAAACACCAAAGAGGGAGGATTTCAATTTCAATCAATTCTCCTCCTCTGATAGTGGCCTGGCTCTCATTCGGTATATCCCGCAGTCGAATTCAGTGCTTCATTGACATACTAGCGGATGAAACGATTCCTCCGAAGAACGGAGAATTTCGTCAACACAAAAAGTCGGTGATTTTGAGAGCATTTCACACTCTGAGAAACAAATTTCTGCTCTTTGAAACTGACAGAGAATGATATCTCAATGTTCTTCGCACACCTCATACTGTAGTCCGATGACGTCAAGTTGATTATTCAATGCATAGATTTGTCTTATTATTCAAATATAGTATCATCGTCTTTTTGTTTATTTATGTTTTGCTCAGATGTTCAAAGAGTGAACCACTCTGATAGCTGTCAAACGTACCGGTCTGTATGTGTGATGTACTGTAAGTGAATGTTAAAACATTGTACATACATACACATACAGTACATACATAAATAAATGCCTACGTATCTAAGTAAATATCACCCAGCAAGTTATCCGGCACCAATATAGCGACAGCAATTTAATTTATTTTTGTCCAATCAGTCGGCTTGACCCGATCAACACCCCAACTTGATCGGTGGCAATTGGATCCGAGGGGAACCAGGCCAGATACCGTGTGCCATTTAGGTCACTGGATTAGCGGACGAGGAACAGTGGGGAAAATTAGAATTCCCCACTCTGTGAAAATTTCAAAACGTATAATTTGTTTTCTGAGGTAGACTTAATATTGCCACTAAATTGTTATTCCCCCTCTTTGACGATATTTCGCACCCTTTGGAGGGTCGGCTGGTCCGCCAGTGGGCCATTGGCTTATGTGTTAGACCATTACCATATTGGCGCCGAAACTATTATTGGTCACATTATATGTACCGTAACGCTGGATAGTTTCTTGTTATGAGTTTATGAGTTGATCCAAGTTGTTTGAAACTGTGTGAATGAATCGTCAACATTCCACATGAATGGTCCTGATCCACCTGGTATTATACGTAAACATGTATGTTCCATCGGGTGTGTTTTTAGTTATTCCACTTGGTATCAAAGAATAGTTTTTGAAATGATTAAAAATTGTTCCTCAGAACAGCAGGAAGAAACAAAGCTAAATTGATTTTTCTTAAATTCACAATGAATGAATAGCTGATAAAATCGAATGGTTAACACTTTTCACACACTTCTTATAAGCACACGAAAAATGACAGACTGAATTTTACATACATATCTTACACACTTTTCCTATTTCCTATTCCTAAATGTAGAAGTTTGTATATGTATTATGTATCTCTATAAATGTTTATGTATCATCTATCGCGCCATGATACATAACGTGAATTGTGCCATATGTACATAAATACATACATATGTGCCAAATGCAATCTAAAATACCGTAATATCATTACGCTAAAATTCTACGTCCGCCCCGTAAAACTATGACGATTTCGCCGAAAGCGGAAATGATGGCTGAAAAAAATTGCATTTTCGGTGGTAAGCTGGCAACATTTCCTGTGTTTCACTAGCGGACGAAAAGGGAAGGGAAAAGTAGAAATCCTACTTCTTCGGCCAGTTTAAAAAAGTTGCAGTATATTCCTTACACACCCAATGCCCCCCCCTCCTCTTAGGCAAAATTCCCCTCCCTTTGGACATTTGGCCCGTCCGCCAGTGCTGTGTTTTCATATCATCTGGTATCGTTTTAGCACGAAACTGGTATAAAATAATTATGATGATTGGAAGCGATGGATCGTGTTAATCGAAAAAATATTTAAGTCAGTTATTTGCTATTCACTCTGGTTGAGTCAATATGGGGCTTGCGGGTTGTGTATCTAATAATATAATTTAGATAGCAGTGCGAGTACAATATTGCATTACTCCATAGCTAAGTAATTGAAAAACCGAATTCTTTCACACTTGACGTGACATGTCAAATATCATGATTGCTCGTTAAACTATGACTAAAACTGTGACTAAAACTGTGACTGAAACTGTGACTGAAACTGTGACTGAAACTGTGACTAAAACTGTGACTGAAACTGTGACTAAAACTGTGACTGAAACTGTGACTGAAACTGTGACTGAAACTGTGACTGAAACTGTGACTAAAACTGTGTATCGTACCGATAACATGGTAATGTAGTGCCGAGTTTTAAACATTGGCCCTCACACTTCAACGATGCTCACACATTTGACATTTATTTCTATAACATCAGTATTTTTTCATTTCCTTACGTTCCCACCCTTTGTTTGCCTAGCAATCATTCAGTTTTGTAGTTGATAAATAGCGCGCATTCAAACCCCAACCTCACAATCAATTGTTAATGGTATAAAAGCAAAGGCGCTGACGGAGGAAATAAGGCGTCTGCTAGCAAGACGTCATTTCAATCGCGTTACCGCGTTTCCCAAGTCGCCTTTTTCGGCAATCGCGGAACACGGAAATGATGAGAATTTTATTAGATGAATGTGGTGCTTGCTTGCTGTTCCACGAAGACCAGCTTAGAAGTCACACGTGGAATTTGTGGATATCTGCCTGACCGCAATCGTCTTATGGTCATGATACATAAACTGACGGGCAACAGAAGTTTAAAAAACAATGCGTCTTCTATCAGATTTGGTCTAATACCAGATTTAGAATGCAATACCACCATTACGAAAGCTAACTATCTGTTCAAGGCTCAATACAAATCTCTCAAGTTTTACACGTCACCAAGTCTTGTCTTGCATTTGGTGAGTACGTGGGCAAGTGAGAACTGAACTTGAATGCCCCCCCCCCTGCTTCACCCGTCATAAAAAAAACTTCTGTCTAGATTCTAGAATCAATTACACATGCTTCTGACGTTAAACTGTTGTGCATGTGATCGTAAATACATGAACTCGAGTTTGTTCATCTACACTAAAAATAGTGGGGCACGGGTATTCTGATCGCACACATCGCTTGCTGCTCACCGAGTCCGGACGCAAAACTCATCAGCATGTCATCCTGCATGACGTCAGGTGCCGTGAGGGGCACTAGCCGACGAGGCAGCGCCCAACAAAAGTGGAATCCCCTCTCTTGGGCATCATTATACAGTAGAATGTGTACTCCAAGGTGGAGATAAGATAACCTCAAAATTGCTAATTCTCCCACCCGAGAAATATAATCCTGCGTTTGGAAGATGGGCTCGTCCGCCAGTGATCGGCTGAACAACAAAACGTCCGCAGGAGCAAGATTTTATGAAGGGGGATCTGCGATTTGACAGGTTTAAAATCATTTTGAAACACAATTTACACTTTTTCTTCCGTCAAAAAGAGGAAAATTTAGCCTTCTCTTCGGTTAGTGGTAAGGTGACAAGGGGTCAATGGGGTACATCAGTTGTATATTTACGATGATTCGCCCACTCAATTGCTCGGCTGACGTACACATTCCTACGTTTTGGCACCTTTATATTTGACTGATAAAAACAATGATGTGGCTGCACTGTTTACCATCATGCATGCAAATAAGTTTGTCATGAACTTAGTTTATAACAGTAAGTGGGTCATGTTTGCGGCAGAGCACTCGCGAATCTCTCCAAAGAATGTGGAATTTGCGAAAATTCGGCCATTTTGCCTATTCTTTAAGCGACAAACTAAACCTTTTGAAACCGCCAAAGAGGTGAAAAATACACTTCCCATCCTGTTCTAGCCGGCTTGTGCGTTAGAGCATATACATAGTTTATTATATTACTCCATCTGTTGTTGTCACCTTAAGCTTCGTGCCAACTGTTTTCAAATGTTAAAAAAATCGTGTGTCTTATGATACGTGGGTTCGTCTTAGGTAAAATAACAAAAAAATTGCTCGTATATTCTGTTACGTTATTTTTATCTTATACCTGAGCTGTTATAATAAAATACAGTAGTTATACGTATGTAACACATTTTATTATTTGTAACAGGCGTTGAAAAGGTAATAAATACGATTTGGTTTTTATCTCCGAACAGGCTGTTGCAGTTTATCTCACTTGCAGACTTGTTATCCTCGTCACGCTCACGTTTACACCAGTTACAGTACTTAAAATTACTGTAAATATCCGGTAATACTGTAGATTCATGAATCCAATGTGAATCAAACAGATTAGAAAGTACAAAAAAATATAGTTTTTCTCAAGAACATTAATTCAAAAACAATTTTTTGCTAAATTCATCAAAGTACGTAGGTTTTACCAACCAAACTAAGTGGGATAAACACTAAGGTTATGGTATTTATCGGACATTTACATGTTTATGGTAGTTGCAGAAGGTGTCAGCACCATATGCTAGTATTCTTAGCACCATGTACCATTTCCGAAAATTCACAGTTGGTTTCATTGCAGACCAAACTGGCCTGAACATACTTATCTCATATTTGGCAACGTCCGGTAACTTCTTCTTTATATTGAAGACATTTTTGAAAATTTTTAACCAAGGAATACGTGTAATTTATTGAATAATAAAATAATATTTGCAATTTCAGGGGACATTAATTTACAAACACGCCTAAATACTGGTGGTTGACAAAGGAAATAATGTGCACAACAAACTAACGGTGAGTTTACGCTTGAGATTTTTGTTTTTAATAAAAAAACTGTTTTTTATTCACAATTGAGTCACAGAAAATTAGTTGTTTGTTGTTATTTTAAAACTGATATCTGTGTACTATCATCCACTGCCTGCACTGGCGGTCGACCCAAACCTGCAGAATGAGGGGAATTTCGTCAAAGAGGGGGAATCGGCGAGTTATCAGGGTATTTTACCTACACCTTAGAGAATAAAACACCAAAGAGCCAAAGAGAGGGTAATTCCACTTTGCCAACCTCTTTTCATCCGTTAGTGACTGAGAATGGAATACAATACATACTGTATTGACTGACACTCATGTCGCCATGTATCATTGAGCAAACATGTCGCAGTCATGGAACCTGTATTCTGTGAATGTATGGACAGGGTGCCCCGTACAAATCGGTTTCGCTTGAACTTTTTATGAATAAAATAAAAAATTGGCACCAGAAGACGTACATATGAGGAAAAACAGTGATTATAAGGTGTGTTTTTAATTTTGACGTAACCAACGAAATGTTTTTCAAATACAAACCCGTCTACATTTGGTACTGCGACAAAAATAAAGGAGATCTTTTTACAGTTGCTTGAATAAAAAATTTAATGACATTAATAAGTGCAAAAACGATGCTGGAGTTTTAGATGGATTACCTTATATGGACAACTGATGCCAAGGAACGACAGAAGAATGATTCATGTAATCAAAAAAGAATAATTAAAAAAAGTAAAATACATTTAACTCATTTATTTATAAAACAGGGACCTAAAACTATCGATCTCTCCTCTTTGACAACCCATTCTCTTTTGGAGGAGCATTGGCTCGTCCACCAAAGTCTCCAACACAGGGAAAATGTGTTTGTGTGTGTTCGGAAAGTTTTACAAGATAATTTTTAGAAATTTTTTGACGGCACCTAAAAAAATTGCGAACAGTTTTCGGTTCAACGGCTATTAACACACTATACTATACGTTCGTACACGCTGTTGACAGAACCTATTTGTAGAAAATTCGTTCATGTTTCATCTTGTTAACTTAATCGAACAAACTTCCCTCCCTTATGGCAGCGAAGCTATCGTCAAATGTGAACACGAACGACAACCACCCAATTAGTCGTTTTGATATTCGGTTTATGTTTCAATGGGGTGAACTTGTAATAAAAGCGATATTCAAATAAGATCCTATTGGGCGTGAGCCGCTGGGGAAAGTGAGCACTCAGTCGCTGCGCTACTTCGCAAACGAAGTAACACAATAATTAGTTTTTGCTATTATTATCTGTCTGTTTCTGATTTCTCTTCATTCATATTTACGTTATTTAACTAATTTAGTTAACATGCACTCATAAGAGGCTTGCCTTCAATTATCTCACGTTATCCAACGTATTCTGGTTCTGGGTCTATTGAACATATGTACCTCTTTTTTCATTTTATTATGGCTGGCTCAGGACATACAAAAGCATGAGCACACATAACAAAAGCTTTGTAGGACCATAAATCAGCAAGAAAAATTATAATACTATAAATCAAGAATTTTGGTAATATGTCAAATATGTATATCTTGCCAAGATATGCAACCAGTAAAAAGTACATACTGTTATAGTTTGATATACTTACTTCTGATACACTTCATAAACGTATCATTCTGTACACATATTGTGTTCTACATATAGCCTATCCTGAGGTTCTTGTTACTCAAAAACTTTTTGGCGTGCAGTTCAAATTCAAATCTGATTTTGGCGCCCGTAAAAAATTCTGAGAACAAAAGTCTTGTCTCATGACACTTTGACAACATACGAATGGTGCAACTAATTCGGAGATCATGGAATTGCGGGTCTATAAAATTAAGTGTTGATAACAAGAAACCTTGACCAAACTAAATCTCGCACTGACGGGCGTGCATTCCAAGCAATTTCGACCGATCCTTCCATTTTTGACACAATCAACAAGTCGCATCTGTTCAACCAAGACCACTATGTATAGTGAGTTGAACTAAAACTTACAGACATTCTGTTCTCTAGAGACTGAGGAGTGATATAGTGTCCGTCAGTATGTATGTTCTACATATTGTACATAGTTATTATATTTGAAAATCAAAATCTCTTTTGCGCAGTTTTGATGTGGTTCGAATTCAGCGTGAAGGATTTTTAAAAACTCAGTCAAAAAACATGGATTTTGCATGAAATAAGTAACAAGATATTATGACGAAGCTATACAAGTGGGTGTGAGAAGAAAATATGGGACGAGATATTGCAGGGGTATCCGGATCGATCTCGATTGGTCCAGGGGTGCACGTGGGTCAGTGGCACAAATTGGTTGCAGCACCGCTCCGACCATGTGACTATTCTTGTAACATTCCATTCAACCAAGAACTGTGAAGACGAATGCAGCACGAAATATGTGTTATAATTAGCTTTTATTTAAAATTGATAAGCTCTTCACAGCTGATCTAAAAAAAATACTACAGTGATAAAAAATTAAATAAACTGTTTATGCACAAAAACCTGGCAGGTAAACAGCAAGATGAACATGAACGATAAATAGTTTTGTATGTATACCAATGATTGATTATCAGCCATTACATTGAATGGAATTATTCAATACATAATATAACCTGGCGTTCTTGTTCTAGTTGTTATTTTAAATTAACTCATAGTTAATGCTCTAAGTCTCTAATGTCTCTAAGTTAACTCTTTGAAATGCGACATTGCATGGATTAAATATTTTTATGCGGATTATATATGACTTTGCGTTTGTGTTCTACTGGTACGTTCCAGTTTAATTACAAACCATGGATATACTCCAAAACAATAATATATACCGTTCTGATGTTAATAAACTTGAAATGTTGTCGAGTCCTTCCTGAGATGATAACAGTTGAATAAGTATACTGTGAGATAACGATCCGAAACCAAGTTGAACATTCATGAACGTAAAAAGTTTCATGAAATTTCGCATAGTATATCTCACACTTGAAATAGAAATTTCCCTGGGTATAACTTATGGTATGTCTCCACTCAAATTACGTCCAGTACATGTACCGCATATGTACATACATTACAAATATAGCTTGATCGTAAACGGACCAGCGGGACATTGATGAACTAACACTACTACGTTTAAATTTGTTTTTTTTAAACAACACGGCTCTAAAAAATTTCATGTTTTAATAAATTTTGGTAAAAATAAATACAATTATCAGGATTGGTGAGTACCGTAATCTAGGAGATGAACCACGGATATGAAGAAATATAATAATAAAACCGAGTGGAAAATTATAATCCGTCACCATTGTAGATAAAGTCAATCATTATTACTAGTTTGAAATTATTTTTATTCGAATTTATTCATTAACTCGCATGTGAGTCAAACCAGTTACTGTATCACTTTGATGAGCTAAATATTTGCTCAAGCGCCAAAATTAATTTTATAAATTTTAAATTACTACCACGTCAAATACTTTTTTTCTCGCTTGCTCTTGCGTTTGATGAACCACGGATATAAAGTTTAATATTTCGACTATTAAAAAATATATGCACGGGAATGAGCGAGTATTTATGCAAGGGTCGTTAATCTTCATGAATTCCCAAACCACCATTTTGAATTGGCGCCAAAAATATTTCCCTGATGCATAAAAGTCTTACATTTATTTAGATGTTTCATCCCCTGGTGCGGAAAAGTTTTATCGAAAAAACAAAGTCAGAACTTGTCCGTTTACGATCAAGCTATATGTATGTAGCACATGATGATGTATGTACTCGAGAGCCAGGCAAAAATAGTATTTATTTGTTCAGTAACCGCATGTCTGTATGTACTGCAAAATTGTATTCTTTAAAGCAAACGCTCATTAATGAACTATGTTTTACATGAGTAATCTAACATCATGACTTTTTATTTGATTTTATAAGTGTCTTCTTTATGATCATGCGTTTTGGTTTGCAGGTTGCGCGTGTTATATATCGTAAAACGGAAAGACACTGTCACGAAACACGTCTTGTGAACAAACACAGGTGAGACAATTAATGAATGACTTACAGGACAAAATGATGTGTCAAAAACTGCGGTCGCCCGCAGGCAGACCGCAGAGTTTCGGAAACCTGGAACTCGATGCTGATTGGTCACATGCGCCCCCAAGCGGGAACTTGATGTTTCACACAGACCGCGGTGCACCGGAGACCAGAAACCGATTGTAATAGGCCACTTGCCTGCGGGCGACCGCAGTTTTTGACGCAACATTTTGTCCTGTACTGTACTTACAAACTTACTTACAAACTTACTTACAAACTTACTCACACACTCACTCACTCACTCACTCACTCACTCACTCACTCACTCACCCATTCACTCGCCCACTCACTCACTCACTCACTCACTCACTCACTCACTCACTCACTCACTCACTCACTCACTCACTCACTCACTCACTCACTCACTCACTCACTCACTCACTCACTCACTCACTCACTCACTCACTCACTCACTCACTCACTCACTCACTCACTCACTCACTCACTCACTCACTCACTCATTCACTCACTCACTCACTCACTCACTCAGTCACTCACTCACTCACTCACTCACTCACTCACTCACTAACTCACTCACTCACTCACTCACTCACTCACTCACTCACTCACTCACTCACTCACTCACTCACTCACTCACTCGCTCACTCACTCACTCACTCACTCACTCACTCACTCACTCACTCACTCACTCACTCACTCACTCACTCACTCACTCACTCACTCACTCACTCACTCACTCACTCACTCACTCACTCACTCACTCACTCACTCACTCACTCACTCACTCACTCACTCACTCACTCACTCACTCACTCACTCACTCACTCACTCACTCACTCACTTACTCACTGACTGACCGAAGAAGACGTTGAACGCGATGATCGCTAGTCTGATGGGTCATGCCCGATTGGCCCGTGATGTAGGCAAACGACTGGGTGATCGAGCCGATGAGGAAATGGCGGTTTGTTCGCATTAAATTTTGTTTAAAATAAAAATAAATTTCAGTCAGTGAGTTGTTAAATCATTTATACAATTTCAAAATTCTTATATAAATTGCTGTCTAAAACTGTTCAAATCATATCTAGGTTGTAATGTAATCCAAGTGACCATTACATCTTTTCTATACATCTGGCGAACAATGCCTATGTACATGTTTCTTTGGTTAGCCGCGTGCGATACTAAAATTGTTTTGGCTAAAGAGTTCAGTGATTGCCAAAATTCTTCATAAGCCTAATTGAAGAAAAGCTTGTTTAAACTTTTTTACTATCAGGAACGCGCTTGGTAACCGTTCACTGAACGGTTGAGTTTCTGGGGAGTAAAACTATTCACAGCTTTAAGTAAAATTATTTTTTGACAGACTTGATATATTTTGAAGCTCGGATTTGAAGTTGGCTTCCGAGAAACCAGAAAAGTTTGTTCATAAACTCATTTAACGTTTATTTTATTCTGTAGAAACTCATTATGGACTATACTTACTAGTGGTGTTTGGCCGAAACGCTTGTCCTTCTCACTTGAACTTCAACATGCAGAAACAATTAAAGTTAACGGCTTGCTAAGCTTGTCCGAAAGACCGATGACGTTTCATTAGGAGTTGAAGCAAATGCTGAACAGGATAGTCAGCATTTTGCTTCGACAAGTATTTCTTCTTGACGCGTCTTTATCAGTAATAAATACCTGTGAATGTATGTTTGTATTATATGTTTCTTGATGTATACTGTATATTACT
Source organism: Daptonema setosum (assembly GCA_964036265.1). Lineage (NCBI taxonomy): Eukaryota > Metazoa > Nematoda > Chromadorea > Monhysterida > Xyalidae > Daptonema > Daptonema setosum. Next base: position 12,260,799 of record OZ038446.1, read on the forward strand.
TTCAGCTAACCCGTAGTCTCTCACTTCTTAGTCTGTCCAATCACTTTTTTTCATTGTTTTCCAGGTTACCATCTTCATGTTCAATATGGATAAATAATGTAAAAACTAAAGTTGTTTTAGGGAGAAACATAATTGACGATGTGATTTTGACCTTAAGTATTAGATTGAAAAAAATGATATAAATAGATATCGTAGTTTGTCTGTAATTCTGATTTCTTCTCAGGCCAAAGCGAAAAGTCAACCCGTTAGTCGGTTTAACGGGAATCGCATGGCAGAAAGTGCGAATTTTTTTCTGTTTATCTGAATGATGGGCGTTCCCTGGATCTCACTATTTGAAAACCAAAACCATTGACCCAAGTTTTCATTTTTGTATTAATCCTTTCGCATTTCGCATGGCTAATTTTATTTTTTTACCTGGCAGAATTAGGTGGTCCGGCTGAAAGTTTCATTAACCTTTAGGTTAAGATAATCCTCCGCACTGAAACGCTATATCACATACTTATTTCAACAACATACGTTCCTATTAATCGTTTATCTATGGATAATCTACATGCATGTATGTACTTTAATTAGTTCAATTCTGAGTCCCCGTACTTTTCCTATTAACGTCACTTACGTCAACCTGGTCACCTGTTCGACGACGTCACAAACCCGAAGCTGATATTCAGCACACCACAAAAAAACTGAAACCTGATGTTTCAGTCCCCCTACGTCACACGTCACCTCTATCCAAACAGCCGTTTCAGAGTCTTCCATCTAATCAAAGTCCTGAAGCTGAAATAAGAAGTCTATACAATCATACAATAGGGAATAGTATGCTAGGAACCAGGATGTTTCAGCGTAAACGTCGTCATTCGCGTATGCTTCGAGCACGTCAGCAAACGTCAAGAGAAGCTCCAACGACGTCCTCAACAGACCCTGACGCGGCCGAGGGTCTGGCCGACGTGATAATGCGATCGCGACGACGTTCCTCGTCGGTGCCGTCAACCGGCATTGTCCGCTTCACGACGCCGTTCGCCATTCCGCGGTACCCGTCACTGCGCTTTGTGAGTGTGTTTGATGCTGCTGCTGAAGACTGCTGGTTGCACGGCGGCATTCACATTCAACAAGTCACGCTCATTTAATAAACTGGTGGTCTTGGCTCAAAACATGATCTGAAACCCCAGATTTTATTCATATCTCTGGCCATTCTAAAACACCATTCTGATACGGTATTAGTATGCTTTGTTGACTTCAGCAACGAATAAATCTCCTAAAAATTTACAAAAAACCAGGTTACCATAAACCCGAATAGTCCCGGAACTGTGATGCAAGTTGACGTAGGTACATACATATTCAATACCGAATACATCAAAGTGTAAATGGTGACTTGTTGGATGCACGGTGGTATGCCGGTGCAACTTGGTCGCCGTTGTTGCTGCTGCTGTGTTGCTGTGCCGAGCGAGTGTGCGCCTTATTCTACTGATGTTTCACTTCATTTCAACAATTTTTGTGTCTCTTAATTTCAACATTGTTTTATTTCTCGCATTCTGATTTTCTTCCACATTTCGACCGCCTGTTTGTGTCTCTGTTTTTTCCAGACGCGTGACATCAACGCACTATAAAACCTTATGTTCGTTGCATGCCCAACTGGTCTTGTCGTTGCATGTGCTGCAGTCTTTCTACTTTCCAATCGGTTCTGGACTTTGGTGTCTGTGGCTCCCATGAACAAATGTCGCTGCCAGCCAATCTCTGTGATTTCTGCCTCTCTGGTGCTGATTATTGTTTTTTGAACGTTTTTGATCAGTTCTACGTTATTTTTGACTGATAATTTTGATGCTGACAATCAACAACTACCGTTGTGCTTTTGTACATATTGTAGGCTCGAAGGAAACGAAATGCCATTCAGATCCTTTTGTTTCAGAGCCTCAATAGACGACGTGAGTTGTTGTCCTGATGGAGAATCATTGATTCGCTGAAGATTATACAAGTTTCCTCATTCAATTGATAAGCTAAAAATATGAAAACCTCAAGAATTATAATCATTGGATGTACTGTAATTAGAATATATAAATATGACTTGTGGTATGCCCCAGTTCAGTCCGGAACATCCAGTCCAACCATCCCCTGAGCCTGATGCGGTGCCTCTGCCACATTGCAGTTATAATTCATTACAACTATTTGACTTTCAATTGAAACATTATGTGGGAAATTTTACTCCGAAAGATTATAAATTTTACGTATGTAGCAGTTAATAATTTATTCTCTAGCCTATTTTTCTCCAACAGTTTTTGTGCTGGTTGTTTTTGAATGGCTTGAAAGTCGTTACAACAGTTTCGTTCAGTACAATGCCGAACGAACAACATGCTGCTGCACAGTAAAAATTCGAGATTTTTCAAAGTAAAAATTTCCGCAATAAAGCAACTGTAAATTTTTCTTTTTAACGTAATGTTTCAGTCGCGCAGTCGCACGCGAACGACTTCGTCAACTGATGATTCGAGCTCAGACTATGACTACGATGATGAGGATGAGGACGAGGAGGAGGAGGATGAGTTGGACAATACCACCAGGGTACAGGCGAGGAAAGAGGCACTGGTGCTCGTACAGAAAAAGGTTAGACTTTCACGCTTTTTTCTGGGATTTATTATTTACTGACGTCATCAAGGCCCACTTATACCATGTCATGACAATGGTGTTGATGTCAATGATGTTTTTCGTAGTGGCCAGAAAGGTTGAATAAATGCGCTATGGCAGAAACCACTAGAGCAACCCGTTTGGGGTTGTGTCACGAGACTAGACAGGCAGCAAAGACAACAAAGCCACTTTTAGATGTCGGAACCCGAATTTTATTAGACAGACACGATTCTCTGAAAGTATTTTCTGATTAACAGCTTGGATTGAAAGAGTTGTCGTCAGAGAAAAAGTCAATTTTCAACCTGGCGATTATGACTAACGGGGCTGCTTCGTTATCTTTTTACAGATGGTAAAAAATTTATAGATAAGTACACTACTTTTTTAAATGTTGTATCCATGTGAGGTTAATTTTCCTGATGATTAATGCAAAACTTTTCAGCTGTCGATTATACAGGTAACGTGTTTCAGCCATATTTAACTGCCGTTGATTGCATTATCCTATTGTTTCCAATGAAACCAAATGTCCGTTCTCAGGTTGCAGCTCAGAATCAAATATTTTTGCTAACTAATTGTTTGCAGTGGAACATAACTGATAGCATAGATCGAACAAAACAGCAAACACTATAAAAATGTGCCAGAAACGTTAAGAACTGTTCTTATTTCTATGCGAATCTCCCGCGTTAAAATCAAAACCACAATGCTATACGAATATTAACAGATTAACTTTTTGGAATAGCCTCAGTTAGAGAAATTAACTTCATATACATTCAGTTATTCAAAAAGCAAAGACATTTTCTGAAACCGATTCTGAGCTGACAACAATTAGGTTTGCTCAGGAACCGTTTGTCTCAACCTTATTGTCTGCCTGGAATGTTCAATGTTGTGCTTAAGGAAATTTCTGTGCACGAGAATACGGTATTAACATATTCAACCATTTCAAACCATTTATTTTGTCAAACCGAGATTGTAGGTGGTAAATAATTCGAATTTAATATTTCTGAACTTAGAAATGTTTTTTTTTTCAGATAAGCATTTTATCCATGAACGTGAATTTTCAGTCCTATGACTACTCGTAGTATTTAAATGTTGAATTCTTGGCAATACAGAACATACATTCAGTAAAAACCTGTTTGTTTATCAGTAGATTTTTCATTCATCATTAAAGTTTCAAATTTCAAAACTTTTTCAGGGTTCCACAAAATGGTTTCCATTAGATTATCAGCCTCCTTATCATTTGACAATGCAATATATGAATTAATAGTAAATCATAACAGAATATATCTGAAATCACTAAACCTTAACCCCGCATCAACAGGAACTGCGTAGTCAAGGCATGCACACGGTCGGGCCGATTGTAAAGGCTACCATACACGTTTGTTCCTTTGCCATTATTATAGCTCAATCAGAGTTTCTTGTTACTGAAAATTCATTTCTGCGTACATTTGTTTTGACATCAAACTGGTACTTGAAAAGTTTGTGAAGTTGAAAACGTTATAGGATAGAACAAAAATTTTAGTTTTACAAGCAACTCTGAATAAACGAATTCTTACGAAACCTTCTGCGCTGATCTGCTGTATTTTCCGTATTTCCGTAAATCGTCTAAAAATCTAACACATTTTTTCCACTTTGCATATCTTTCCTTGTTAAACAGTTTCCATTACAAAAGTATCTAACTCTGTCCTGTAATGTCTATTATGAAAAACTACAATGTTTCGTTCACACTAATGCGGTTGGAGGCAGAAAGGCAGTATTTAATTTCAAAATTATTGTTTATTAAAAGCAAGTAAACAAATTATTATTGACTTATGAATCAGGATTTCGGAAGTGTTTTTCCCATAAATTTAACATCACATATTTCTTTCTTCAAAAGAACTTCCTTCAATCAGGTGATTCCAGAAAATAAAGTTTTTGTTTTTCCCAGCAGATGGAAAGCAGTGACAATTTGAACACGCGTGATCTCTTCAGAGTGAGCAGAAAAAAGGTACATTGTTTAGCCTAGAATGTATAGCCGTGTGTGCCTATATCTCCATTGTTATCTAGCTGTTTAAGATCAATATCCTGCTTAATATCAATTTTCCTGATTCACTTACCGATTTTTCTCATCTGTATAGCTTAGCTTTAAAAAAATCGGATATGTCCGTTGCAAATTGTCGTTAAATAGCTCTCGGAGGTGTTAGTGAACAGTTGAAACGTTGAAACTTTTTTTTCAAACGGTTGATAAAAGCTGGACATTATGATATAGCGTAGAGGTTCTCGGTTGCGTTGTGTCAAACCGTCAGCTACCAGGGCTGGGGGACTTAATTAAAAGTACCAGGGCTAAAAGTCCCGGGAATTAAGTACCTCATTAAGTGGCACTTGAAAAAACGGGACATTTTTTAAGTGCCACTTATTGTTTGTAAAACTTTTCTTTTAGTACCAGAATTTATTTTGTAACTATGTAAAATGCTATGGATTTCTTAGTGATAAATTGACAGAATCCAAAATTCTTTACTTTTAGCCAATTTTAGACGACCTACGACCTTAGCCGTAGAGAAATTAATAAGCAAGAAAATAATTTCTTGGTACTAAATTCAAATTCTGGAATTCAGTGCCACTTAATTTTCAGGCGACAAATTCAAAAGTGGCACTTTTAAAATGGAAAAAAAATTAAGTGGCACCTAAAAAAGTACTTTTAAATTAAGTCCCCCAGCCCTGTCAGCTACATACATATGTATGTACATACGTGTATACGATGAAGCTGTGAAAAGGTAAAGACTAAAAGTCGTAGGAGCTTTCAATCAACTTTTTCACTGGAATCTCCTTGTGCTCTTTAACGTGATCCCCAGTCCGAGTTCCATGCATCCCCTTCATTCTTTCCAAAGTCCATATTTTGATTGTCCACTAATTTGCCCTTAAACTTTTGATTGCAGTGTCCTGTTGCCATTCAATTCAATAATTATTACAGATTTAATTTAGCCATCGATCGTATCGTACATTATGTTTATAGATATTTCGGTAATCTGTTACTTGAGACTGCCACTTAATACCCCGTTCGGGCTCTAGCCAACAAGATCAACATCAAAAATGATCATACATTTTCAACATCAGGGTTTTTTGAGAATGATTTCCGTAATGAACTCTCGGTTTACTTGAATCGAGCCGTGAGTCAGGCTTGCACTTTGTGTGAGAAACACTATGGACTCTGATCGCGACTAAAACGCCACCGAAACCCCACCGGCATCGTCACCGGTGTGTTGCAGTTGTTTTCCCGACGTGCGGTGTCTCATTAAATCGGTTAAACAGTTCATCGCTATCATGATCACCGTTTTCAGACACCGAAGCGGGTGTGGCACCGCAAGGACACCAAGTCACCACCTTTATCACCACCCCTGACCACGCCAAAAAATTCCCAAACGGATCAACAACCTCTGATGAACATTGCCGCTCTCGATGCCACTGCACATCTACGCGCTAATCAGGTGCGCTCACTCACTCACTCACTCACTCACTCACTCACTCACTCACTCACTCACTCACTCACTTACTCACTCACTCACTCACTCACTCACTCACTCACTCACTCACTCACTCACTCACCCACGCAGACTCTACTTCTCACTGCCGATCCAATGGTGAAAGATGACGTCTCTTATTACGAACCTGACGTTGCTTCCGAATTGACTCCGCCTCCGTCGCCCTTCCCCAAAAGACGCACGTCCTCCAATTTATATGAAAAGTTTGATGAAACCGTGTATAATAATGGCACCGTGATATTGAGGTTAGTACAGACAGACAGACAGACAGACAGACAGACAGACAGACAGACAGACAGACAGACAGACAGACAGACAGACAGACAGACAGACAGACAGACAGACAGACAGACAGACAGACAGACAGACAGACAGACAGACAGACAGACAGACAGACAGACAGACAGACAGACAGACAGACAGACAGACAGACAGACAGACAGACAGACAGACAGACAGACAGACAGACAGACAGACAGACAGACAGACAGACAGACAGACAGACAGACATTTCAGTGAACGCGAGCTGTGGCGTGACCCTGCCAACCCAGACTCGTTGTCGATACATACAATCAAGAAGACACCATCCCAGTCTTTATACGGTAATGAAGAGTTCTTGGATCCAGCTGACGAAGAAGCGTCCGTACGAGCTGCTAATGAGTACAGCGAGCTGATTGTCAAGGAGGGAAATCCGGCAAAGCGGTTAGTGAGTGAGTGAGTGAGTGAGTGAGTGAGTGAGTGAGTGAGTGAGTGAGTGAGTGAGTGAGTGAGTGAGTGAGTGAGTGAGTGAGTGAGTGAGTGAGTGAGTGAGTGAGTGAGTGAGTGAGTGAGTGAGTGAGTGAGTGAGTGAGTGAGTGAGTGAGTGAGTGAGTGAGTGAGTGAGTGAGTGAGTGAAGTTCTGAATTCTAGCCAGTCAATGGTCGTTTGCCAGCCGACGCGCTCCACCACTGCACTCCACACAACACGCCCGTGATCGGTATCCGCTCCAACCAGCCCAACATTCATCCTTCCCGTACCGTATCGTGCGGAGCGGTGCCTATTCGCTCCGGCCCGCCACGAACTGCGCACTTCCACAGTCAAGATGACACTCAACAGTTGGCTATAAAAAATAATAACAATAACAATAACAATAATAACAACAACATTAACACCGCAAAATCGAGTGATTCATCACCACCGATATCCAAGGGTTTCTTCGCCCGAATAGCGGCTGACACGGCCGCACGGATGGATCGAACAAGGGAGGCCATCCATAACAACATTCATAGCAGACATCTGCATAATTCGAACACCCTGTACAGTGCCACATCAGCGAGCAACACCAAACACAGTCTGAACAATACCACCGATATGGACCGGTCCGGTGGTAGTGGGCCCGGCACCTATGCTCTCGTTAATAGTACGGTTAGTAAGGCAGTAATTATTTCGAAAATTCAGTTATGGAAAACTTTCGAATGAGTTCTTTTTTCTAATTGATATACAATTTAAACCAAACTTCGTGTGTTGAAACAGATTATAACTGTGCTCTCGTCATGTACCTTTGTTTTGGACTCGTTAATTATTTTGTGGTGTGCTGTGAAGATTCAAATTTTGCCATAAGAAAGAAATAGTTATATCAGCAGCGTGTTTAGTTATATTTATTTGCTTCATATTTCAGAGTTAAAATATTGTTATGAAACATGAGTGTTAAGTCATTTTTGACTTAATCTCTTATACAGCACAGAAACAGAAAAAGTGCTCGAAACACTGACACCTCCAACATGTTCTGATATATTTCCGATGGTTCTCGTTCCTTTTTTACTGAGAAACGAATTGATTTTATTTTATCAATAACAGACCTATTCTTTATACGGCATCAAACTCGCTTAAATTGAATAAATTGCATTCTTCTTAGAAAATATTATGTTTACATACATTCTGGGTTTCGGTACTATCGGGATTCTATGATTACCTTCATACATTTCGGTAGCTGAACATTTTAGGACACGTGGCCACGACCGGAGCCACCGCCCAAAACATCAATTAGAAAGGTGCTGGTCACCAAGGCTATATATTTAGCGAATGACATTGGGTATCCCACGTCGTAACCGTGTCGTAATATTGTATATTTCCAGATCAATCACCGTTGTCAGCCCCCTGCTCCCCCCGGGGGTGGTTTCAGAGTCGCAACAAAAGGAAGATGAAAAAGTGAAACGAAAGTGGAGATTAATCTGAAAACCATTCCCTGGAAAAAAATTTCAGGAACAAATTGAAACCCTTTGTCATAATGTTTAACAGATTATTCACTTCTTTCTTTTTTTGCTTTCCTTTTAAATTTCTTTTTTTACTCTGAAAGCCCCCCGCCATATCAATACAAAAATATGCCGACACGCGTTCTGAAGACAACAGTGTTTTGAGAAAAATTACCCCGCGCGAAAATGGTGAATCAACATATTTTGTTAATGGACATAAGCCATGGTTCAGTTTGATGCGAGTTTAACATTATCGCGTTTGAATTACTCTCTTGTTTTTTGCTGCTGTTTTCGAAATGTGTGTGGCAAAATTTTGTTGTTTATTCTCCAGTAATTTTCATCTCTGTGACGAAAAATAACGGTTAAGTACGGTTCACGATTACTGGGAGAAATCTGACATAATACCATTTTATGAAAGTTACTGGAGTATGAACCATTGTTAATCATCCTAGTGAACTAGTCTTTGCAGTTTCTCTTCTCCATTTCGTTGTCAATAAGGAAAAATGAAAAATCTGTCTACGCGCGTTACTGCAACGTTATGCATTTCCATACTTGATCTAACAATTCACAACACCAGCACTTACATCCAAAACACACTGTCGGACTTGGAGCAGAGCATGTTACTTTATTCTTAGCTCATATAATTTATGAAGGCAACACTGCCTTCAACTTGAGTTCATTAAAATCATAATAAACATATTATTAGAACTGATTTCTCACGATTCATCACAATTCCTCCTGATAAAAAATCATAAAACTATAAGAAAGTATTGAAATTATGATAATTAATCACCTGTTGCAGGTTCAATCGATGGAGCCGCCAACGCCCAAGAACTCGGACGATCTTCCAACACGCAAGTTGACCACCCGATTCTCGTACCAGCTTACCAACGCTCGCAGTCAGGTCGGTTGTTGTTGTTGTTGTTGTTGTTGTTGTTGTTGTTGTTGTTGTTGTTGTTGTTGTTGTTGTTGTTGTTGTTGTGGTTGTTGTTGTTTTTTGTTATAACCATGAACTTTCTCTATTTGGATGGTGCAACTTTGACTCTTCTTGTAGATTGTATAAAAAATTTTAATCATGCATCATATCAGGTATGGCAACAGTTCAAACGTAACGTACGTCTGTCTACCACGGTCAAGTCGATCATGCCTACCAAGGGAAAACGGGATAAGAAGGCGCAGAGGCAGGAGATCAGACGACAGCGTAAGGCAACGCACACGCTGGCCGTGGTGCTAAGTGAGTGCGTGAGTGAGTGAGTGAGTGAGTGAGTGAGTGAGTGAGTGAGTGAGTGAGTGAGTGAGTGAGTGAGTGAGTGAGTGAGTGAGTGAGTGAGTGAGTGAGTGAGTGAGTGAGTGAGTGAGTGAGTGAGTGAGTGAGTGAGTGAGTGAGTGAGTGAGTGAGTGAGTGAGTGAGTGAGTGAGTGAGTGAGTGAGTGAGTGAGTGAGTGAGTGAGTGAGTATGTGAGTATGTAAGTGAGTGATTGCAGTGGTGTTCCTGATCTGCTGGATTCCGTTCTTTGTGTGCCACACCACCAACGCCATCTGCATCTACGTGTTCGCAGACTCGTCCTCAGCAGACTACGATGGGTGCATTCCGAGCGCACTCTTTAACGTTACTTACTTTTCAGATTTTACCTTACTCGTTGAGTTTAATTACATTCTTCACTGAAAAAAACTGCATAAGTTAATTTGCTTGATAAATGAAATGGTTTCTGGCATATGTAGTTATCTTCCCAAAGATGTTCAGTCGATGTTGTAATGTAAGTTTATTTTGTAAGTCAATGAGATAACTCGCTGGTTAACTTGATATTTCAACATTATTTTTCTGGTTAATTTTTCGTCAACTATACAAAGATTCTAGTATTCGATTTGCAGATGTTCACTTGGATGGGCTACCTCAACAGTTTCATGAACCCGATCATCTACACCATATTCAACCCGGAATACAAACGCGCCTTCCGCAGCATTCTCACCTGTTCTGGCAAGACACGACGCTCGTGATTAGTGAAGTAAGCCTGAGATTGAGCCTGAACCAGTGAGTCGTTATAGAATGTTTCAAAAAATAAACAGTTGCTTCTAAACGATAACATACTATGGGTGCGGTACCGAGCGAAACTTATCCGATTCGCCGGCTATATGAGACTGATAAGAAATCATTTAACCGCAACTGCAGTATGTTTTTATAGCTCCAGTTTAGGCTCAGGATAACGGTGGTGAAAATTTCAGAATTCCATATGCCTAAATATTGGAGTGCTCGAGTTGTGATGTCACTTAAAAAAAAAGCGCTGATTTCTCTTTTCTGTAGTTGTGCTAAACACTTGACATGACAATTATCACCATGTATATTACATGAGTTTATTATCTATACAGCCTGGTCCTGTAACCCATGATTTTTTTGTGTAAACCTTTTAACAGTCAACAAAAGTTCTCACTGTAGATAATAATCAAATAGCGCTCGAGGTTCATAATACACCATGGTGAAGGTTTACAGCAATAACGCTGAGTAACACAATATCATGACAAAGCTTTAATAAATTAATTCCGTGTACACTGTATTTTGGCTTTCTAGATATAATAATTCGCCATAACATTTGCCTGGCATTGAGATTTATATTATATGTATAACCCGCTGAACTGATACATTTTGTTCATTCATTATAATACAAAAATGACAATTATAACATTCTGTACACGCGTGATTGGCATCGATTCATAGTATTATACCGACTTGGTATAAAGTATTTCAGTGAGTTGTAATACTTTGCGAATACTCTTTTGAACTGCATTTCATTGAAATTTCTCCCGAACTGAAGTGCTATTTCATGGTTTGTCTGCTGACGACTACCAGCCGGTTGTTTTGGAACATTCCGTCAACTGAGTACCCTAATACTGACTACAACAAACTTTACATAACTTTGATTCGGAGCTAAGTTTATTTCGACTAGCAAATTCTAGAAAGTAAAAATACAATATACTAAATCACAAAAACGGCTTAAACTTTGTTAGCCAAGGGTCCGACCGGTACATTAAATTGAGTATTGTAAATGCGACCTGTTGCTGTAAAATTTTAATGGAGAAATCAAACTATTAATCATCGTCAATCATCGTCAAATTAAAGACAACAAACGATAAGTCAATATTAACGTCTATCCAAATAAAAAATTTCTCATCATCACTCTCTGCAGTGGCATCTACTGCTGTGCGGTAGACTGCGGTGTAGACTGCGGTGTAGACTGCGGTGCGGGGTGCAGCGTAGACGCATTGAACTGCAGCGTAGACTTGAAGCCAGTGACTGCTGTTCAGATGCGTTTCGTTCATTGAGGTCGGTGTTTCCGTATTTTGGTACGAAACATTACTGAATGACGAAATTTTTTCTGGTTGAAGTTTTTACCTCGAGCTTAATTTGCCGATTACATCTTAGTCACTCTCTGCATGGGCATCCACTGCGGTGCGGTAGACTGCTGCTGCGGTGCGGGGTGCAGCGTGGACGCATTGGACTGCAGCGTAGACTTAGAACCTGTACGAGAACTGCTGTTCAGATGTGTTTCGTTCATTGACGTCGGTGTTTCCACATTTCGATACGAAACTTGACTGCATGACGAAATTTTCTGATTCGAATATCGAATTCGGGCTGCGGGCGACGGACTGAGAAAATTGTCGTTGGCTATTACGATATCCCCGTTGGCGTCGTCGGCTGATCCGTTGGCGTTACGCTGCAGATGTGTGAGTGAGTGAGTGAGTGAGTGAGTGAGTGAGTGAGTGAGTGAGTGAGTGAGTGAGTGAGTGAGTGAGTGAGTGAGTGAGTGAGTGAATATGACGAACCCGATTTTTGACCTTCATCTCCTGACTATTGGCATCAGTGACACTCTTGATCTGCAGTTTGACACGATGCATCTGGGTGGTGAGTTTCTTCTGTCGTTGACTTTCGTGGCCAAATCGATACAAAAACGGATTGATGCAGGCACCGGCGATCATACATGCCTCCAGCCAGTTAAGTTTAGAATACTTCTGAACGTGATTTAGTGGGTAATTGAGAGTGTGTGTGAGTGAGTGAGTGAGTGAATGAGTTAGTTTGTTAGTGAGTGAGTGAGTGAGTGAGTGAGTGAGTGAGTGAGTGAGTGAGTGAGTGAGTGAGTGAGTGAGTGAGTGAGTGAGTGAGTGAGTGAGTGAGTGAGTGAGTGAGTGAGTGAGTGAGTGAGTGAGTGAGTGAGTGAGTGAGTGAGTGAGTGAGTGAATGAATGAGTGAGTGGTAGAGTGAGGGAGTGAGCAAGTGAGTGCGTAAACAAACTAACCTCAAATGAATATTTAGATGGAGCATGCGTCTCGTCGGTTTATACCGACACCATTTCAGCATGTCCCGTTGCCTTAACAGAATATTTTAACGATGTTACGGGGTCATTGCCAAGTTTATAAAATTCAAATTCACTTAATGATTGGTTGATTGGTTCAACATATAAATTTTGTATGTATAAATGAACACGGATGAATGAATCTATTGAGAACGTTTGTCGATACATGACCTGATTTGAAATGTTGCAGTAACATACTTTGGTTTATAAAAATTCGAGCTTAGAATGAGTTGTTTTTCTCTAAAAGCATTGCACAATTTCTAAGTCATGGAAGCACCTGTTAATATCATTTTTTTCTTTAGTTGTTGTTGCACATATACTGTATGTACATGTGTTGATTAAATTACAATGAGTTTCAGATAAAAATACAGCATTCGTGCATAAATAAAGATTGAATTTTTTGTTAAATCGATTTTATGTCATATTATAACCTGTAAATAGTCCATATATTGATGGGTGTGCCAATCGTGGCAAACAACAGCTGATACGCCATCTCAATCTTCTCTTCCATGTGAATCTGCGGTTCGAACGGCTGACAGTCGTCGTGCTCTGGTGGTGCTGTGCTCATCATCATTTTGATTATACAAATACTATATTTTACTGTTCCACTGCAAAAATAGAATGACATTGAGTGAATTTGTGGGAAAACCGCAAAGTATCATCTATGTAGTAAATACCGAGGAACTTCTATTGATAAAATTTTCGACCAATATACGATCTGGGAAAAGAATTTTTTGCGTAGTACCACATATGTGGTTTTTTAATAGGTGAGATAAAATTAGATGTCAGATTTACTGAACCCTGAATCGTAAAACGGGCATCGGTCCTAAGTTGACGATGATACATTACGGCTACATGAGCACAAGAAACATAGTCGTTTGGATTGGACAGTATCACAAAGGTTTCTTTGAGTTCAGTTTGATCATGAGATGATCTCACATAACAGATCAGTGGTCCTTTGGTTATATCTTGAAAGTATCTTTATTATACAACGGTTGCCCTGCCCGTCCAACGTCTGTTCATATTTTGAGAATGTGCTTGGATTCAAAAATTTTTTATGTAAATTTGTGCTAACCAGAAGAACTTTTTACACTGAATTCTAATCATCAAAATTTTACTTTAATCTAAATAGATTGACCTTTGTCAGAAGTTTGGTTTTTTAAGTGACACGACAGTGTCATACACAAGTTATGGATCCGTCAAAATTTGTCTATGTAGGATCACTGGCGGACGAGCCAAACCTCCAAAGGCAGGGGAATTTCGTCAAAGAAGGAGGAATTGGCTGTTTTCAGACTCTTTTACCTACATATTAGAGAACAAAATCTAGTTTTTGAAAATGCCAAAGAGGGGAGAATTTCACGTTTCCTTCCACTTCTCGTCCGCTAGTGTGTTGGATACATTAGTTATGGCAAAGGTTGATGGGTTGATGTTATCATACGTTGTGATGTGACGTACATATGTTACATTTATGAAGTTGCGCAGACGGCAAATCATTTCTTTGATTGAAACGCCATGCCTGGTCATCATGGATAAGTAGGATATGTATACCTTATGTATGTACAGTGCATTAGTACATGTAACAGGATCGTGCAGTAAGTACATAGCTTGTTGACACATGTAGATACATGTAATCATCCTGACAAACATAACCGGAAATGAAAAAATAATTCGTGAAACAAAACGGAAATTAAACATTTACCTACCGAAACAGTGGTGTCCGTTAATCTGGAGTCTCAGGGTATGTATCTTTAGGGAGTACGTACTGTATGTTCTATGAAACTCGCGGAGCAATGTTTTTGTCGAAATTTTTGGCTGGCAACAAATAGTAAAGTAGCGTGTTCTGATAGTTCCAAGAGACTGTATGCACATTGAAGACGTGTACTTTGTGAGACACTTGTGACATGTCTTTACTGATCTAAATACATATAATGACGGGCTTGTCTCACTCTTAATCACTTATGTAACGGCCACTTATGTCACGGCCAACAGTATTCATATCTGTATTAAAAGTAAATCAGTAAACTTAGTCACATGCAATGCATCATTATTTATGTGCATACATATTAGGATCAATCAATTCCATAGTAAAAGTACGTTACATAATAAGATATGAAAATGATACTTTCTCCCTCTATTCGGTCAGTTTTCTACATACGTACTAAATACATAAATGAACACATTCAATTGGACTTAATCACACGTGACAGACGGCAATATTCATAACGGAATGTAAGCATTTTGAAAAATCGATCGATTGAAATAGTCACGACATGGTAACGTCTGATCAGAGTTTATCATTACTCTGAAATTTTTACAGTAAACTTTTTGACGCGCATTCAAACTAAACCGAAAGTTTCAGCTGTTCACTAAGATATCCTGTTCAAGTTATATATGGTCGTGATAACCATGGTTAATAAAAGCCTTCTGCTGAAGAATTGCCATCGAGACATGTTACTATTTTAACTTTTACATACATGCAATATGCACTTATGTACGTTCATAACTCCGAAATCTCTAAAGCACCAACCTTTAAAACTAATTTTTACAGAAGCCGGCACTGAAAATCATTTAGTGCACATCTTTTACTTCTCTATGATTTTTTTCCGATGTTGAAATACATACCTTTGATTTGACACCGAAATTTATGAGACATAATGAAACCTACATATGTACAGGGTGTCCCAGCGAGAGGTTCACGATTTGTTTTTTGAATAACTTTAGTAAGCGTTAAGCAATAATCTTAAAAATTAATATTGTGAATACCGATACCTTAAGAATTTTTTGCATTTTTGAAATTTTGAAAATCGTAGATTACAGCTTGAGTTATGGTCGAGTAAAAAAACCTCAATTTTTGAACGAATTTTCAGAAGAATTTCATTTGGAAACATATTCAAAACTAATTCAATGGTGATTAAACGACATGTATATTAGCAAATTATGCGGGAAACAATAGAAAAGAAAAGCTTCATTCAATATGACCTCCGAATTTTATCGATACAACTATCTTTACGAGTTTTGAGATCGAGAAATGCCTTTGGTCGCGATTCTGCAGTGATGTTTGCCATTTCCAATAAGATCATTTCTATGAGTTCTTCCAATGTGATCATTTTGTGAGAATAAGCTAGCTCCTTGAAATGTCTTCAAAACCAGTAATTAGTAGCTTTTAAATCGGGAGTTCCTCCACGTTCGACCCATTCAGTGAATTGATCGTGCACGCAGGAACCGTGCCCTCCTCTGTGGTCATTCAGTGAATTGATCAGCTTGCATGACCATCGGTCCATGAATGAATTTTCTAATACTTTCTAGATGCTGCAGTAAAAATGATTGAGCCTGTTCAGGTACTTGTCACAAGTTACAACTCCATAAAACTTCAAAGAAAATAGGTCCGATCAAACCGCCGTACAAATTGGCACACCAAACGTTGATTTGGGTGCGTGCCTGGGTTGAGTGATTTCAGGATATGGTGGAAGTATTGAATAAAACATTTCTTTTGCATCGTTTATAGCATAATCTGTGATTATATTTGTAGTATAACACCGCTGAATTAGTTTTGAATATGTTTCAAAGTGAAAAATCTTTTAAAAAAATTCGTAAAAAATTGATGTTTTTTTTCACTCGACTATAATTCGAGCTGTAATCAACGAATTTCAAAATTTCAAAATGGCAAAAAATTCTTGAGGTATTGGTATTTACAGTATCAATTTGTATGATTATTGCTTAACGCCTACAAAAGTTATTCAAAAAACAAATCATGAACCCCTCGCTGGGACACCCTGTATATGTACATGTAAGAGAGAATATGATCAGCACTGAACTGCGGCCATTTATATGATATGTCCTGTATTCAAAGTTCTCTATGCGTCAATGCTGGGTCCGAAACGCGATTTAGGTCTTTTTTGACCCACCACAGGAATACCCATGTGTTTCTTCAATAATGTACAAAAACAACTGTCAACATATTGCTGAGCCTTACCACTGACCTTCTATTTGCTTGATGCTTAATGAAGAAGCGAGAATATATTGAGCTGAGCATATACCTACCAAATGCAATGTTCATAATTGCAAGTCACTCACCTTTGTTATTGGCAACTACATAACGAGCAATATTAATCAATATTCTGTACGTCTTCACCATGATTTTCTATGAGGCTAAACGCAATATCATGAAACCTTACTCAATAGCAGGAGATACATCGCATTATTATAAAAATCTAATGAAGAAGCGTGAAAGTAAACATACATATATCAGATTAAATGCACTGTTTGAAGTAGGAAATTTAATCCATTATAAAGCATGACATATGATAGCGAAAGCACATGTACATACTGGATGTAGTATGTATGTACATATGTACAGGATGTAGGTACATACTGTATGTATGTACTCAGATACAGTACAAACAAGGGCAGCTTCACTTTCCTTTGGCTTAGTTCCGAATGCTTCGGCGAAGTTGCGAATTCGTGATCAATGTTTCCGTTGAAAATCTAAATGAATTGAGATGATATGATGATTTGATGAAGAAGATGAAAGAAAATGCTGTCCGTCCGGCTAAATACAGATGTCATCTACATAAGTACCATAACCACCTATGTACATAAATACTAAATGTATGTATGTACATGCCGAATCAGCTGAAATACTAGGCTCCCGTCATTAACCCAATGAAAAACATACAAAACCCTATGGGTAGGTTGAAAATCACTTGAACTGAATCATTGAGGATTGAAGAATAAACCAGCCAAACACTATCAATCGTCATTAAAAATAGGCGTCATATAAAAAACCCTCGCAAAATGATAAATATTCTAAAGTTTTATGCAATGGTAAGTCCGTCGAATACGTCTTTGCATCTCATGAGTAATGTTGTCCAACTTCATATCAATCGAGTCCACAGTCCGTTCCATCAACGTAGAATACATTATTATCTTGTATCTTCGAATGAGAAAACTTGGATTATCAGTTATGTATCATGTACATGCGAACTGTTAATAACTTTAGAATAATTATGATACAACAGATATTATCCAGCTATTTGAATAATTATAATAGATAGAATGGATATTATCCGGCTAAGTTGCTTATACAAGCTGTTGATATTATTTGTGTATCTCACAGTACATTAGCATTAACGTTCAGAGACATGGCGACTAGACGAACTAACACAATCAATGTTAACTTGATTCTAACTTCAGATTCAAGAACCGCTTTCATTCTGTTATGATAATGATACATGGAGTCATTTGTTTTTATTAACTCCCATAGAACGATAAAACTCTCGTCAAACAGTTAGGCAAATTTTAAAAAATCGTTTAAGATGATGTTATGTAGGTATAACATAGATATAGGATACTACCCTTTGATTTTGCCAACTACGTATATTTCATGGTATGTATTATTCAGATGATACTTTGATTGACTTTTCAATTATGCTCGAGTATGCTCAACGACAAAAAACGTGTTTTATAATGATTTATAGATATTAAAGGACTTTAGCCACAAGGGCAGGAAGCAGCTTCCTTTTTACATACCCTCATGAAACTAATTACAAATGAAAAATCTTGATACCTGAATCTCAGCACGAACTTTGCGGATAATACGATGTTAATCACGTACCAAGCAATCAGATAGATTACACACTCAACTTTACGTAATTGGTAATGGCAAGTCAATAAGGTTGGATTACGGGGCGGCTTTCAGAGTTACAAGAAAATAAAACAAGGAAAGAGAATCTTTCCTTGAAAAAATCCGTAAAACGATAAGAATGTTTTTATTAGTACATGAGTCTATACATGATAAAAAAAACTCACATTGAAGAGTACAATGAGAATAGCGATGCAGCCACAGTACTGATTATATCATTTATTCAAGCGATGCTTTGGATATGAGTAAACACAAAGTAAATCGTGATGTGCAACTCACAAACTTAATGTATGTATTTATGTACTGTAAATCTTCTGTAATGTACAGGGCTGCAGTGTCCAATTCAAGTTTGCATGCGAATATTCAGAATATTATTATATTTTTGACACGTGATTTGTTTTACAGATTTCCTTACATGATGATGGTATTACGAAACCTATTAAAAGAACATATTTTTTTACCCACCAATAATTAGCCAGGACGGTAAATGAAATGGTTCTACGGTCTTCTCATAGTTACCGAACAAACATATGATTAACTGCTACGGATATTTTAAGAAACCCATTACTTAGATGTAACATAGCTTTCCTGTATTCAGTGTTTATTTTACATGTGCAGTAAGCTGATAAAGCTCCATAGATGATTATGGATATCTTAATATACTAACTTCTGACAAGCCAAATTATTAATTTTATGTATTCTTTCGATATTGATATTGGTCCAGTTGTTGATTATTTACTTTATTGTTAAGCTCACTTGATACGGTAGTTTCTGATACAATAGTGAGCTTCTAATATGAATGAGTGTAATGATTGTGAGTCACACAATGTATTGTATCCTGCCGTACTTTTCGATCTCATGTAATATGACCCAAGACTAGGACTATGTTCTCATTTATAAAAATCTCATTAACATTTTCCTGGTTATATTCGGCTTCTGCACTTGATCTGTGGGCTGAGTACTTACTTGGCTGAAACGAATCAATGTTACCGGAAACTTACTGTTAAAGTCGAAGTTTAAGACTACAATTCAGTCGTCTAAACTTATTTGATGCAGAAAAACATTGTGCAGAGTAACGAGAAACCCTGGCTAAAATAGCGTCGGCAACTTTCACGGGGTACGTATCGGCCGGCCTACAGTATGTCCTATATGTACATGTACATACCTAACCTGTAACATGGGCCCATTCAATACATGCACGTTGCTCACAACATTAACTATTAATCATCCTAAACACCGGATTCTTGTGTCGACATCTGACATCGGACGAAGTGACGTTCTGTACACTGTACATATCTAAAACGCAGACAGTCTGCTTCTTTCCATAAGAAAACTGTGAAGACAGATGGTTTTCTTCAAGACTTGTTTGTTTGAGTGTGTTTGCGTTTTTTGAGAAATTTTTCTAATGTTCGGCTTGATTTTGAAAAATATTCATGAATGACTTTCAAAAGTATTGAGCTCAAAAGCTGCCATGCTGCAAGATCATATGAAACCATAGGAGGAAACATGAAACTTGATGTGAGTTTCCTGTTCTTTTTTCATGTTTAGTAACTGTAACTTTTTCATGTAACAGTATGTATGTACAGTATACTAAAGGTACATGTACGTACATATGTACGATGATGGCTTGGCATGAATTTATTAACGCATCAGAATCATATGGCTGATTGATATCATATGCTCATCTCACTGATTCACCATTTAATGAAAAAGTTATCAACACTAGGCGAGTGGATAATATTTAGTGAAGGATTTATCAATCGCCCACGAACCTCTAGAAAACTAATTAATACCATAATATCCATCAGGTTACGTGCAGACTAAAGTGTGGGAAATCTAAAAACACGAATGTGGGGAAAAATGGCCTAAAAAGTTACAACACAGTTGCAACAAAAGTTTGGACCGTTTCACATGAATGTTTCAGCACACTATAGCATTATTATGAAGATATAGTAGTCAATAACGTCACATACATATAGGTTACAGTATAAATACTGTATATAATGGCTTTGGAAGGTATGAAGCAGTTTGGTAATATATCATAACGTCTTTTTGAAATATGATTTTTCGAAGTTAGTTGTTATTGAGGAGCGCTAACAAAAAAAACGTGTTCTTTAAATAATTGAGACATGTAACTCTGTGTTAATGTTGCGAAGACTGTGTCATCGAATGTAATACGCACACCTGAAAGTGACAGTCCAAACCAGTCATATGTGGTATTTTATTAAGCATTCTCGGTCCGACACAAACTACGAGGGGGGGGGGGGGGCGGGCAAATGATTCAGAATTACGATTCAGAGCACTCAATTGGACAAGATATGTATTCCATGAAATTTTGTTTATTATGAATTCGTGAGTCACAAAAAGTAATTGATTTGATCAACAATTGCCGAAAACATTCCGGGTCTGCCTCGTAAACATGTAAACACAGTTGGAAAAAATGAATTAACAATAATTTATTAGATTAATCCTGCGATATTTGTGGTAAACAAGTCTATACCCGCTTAATAAATTGATCAAATTCGGTTCTCGGAACTTAGTTCATAGGATTGTAAACCCGAAGCAAAAACCCTTGACATTATATGGTTTCGACAAGGTAATCTATAATGAGTTATATATATGTATAACCGAAACCGAAAAAAAACATGAAGAACATAATTCATAGAGTTCGGAAGCTAGACCACAAAATTGACTGGACATGGAATTTTTAAATATTCAGCAAAAGCACATTTTTCTGGCCTAACCACATTCGCTCAAAAAGCCATGAAATGAAAAACAGTGTAATTTTGTGTCCAATATCTGGACATCCTACTTACATAATAACCTGATAATAGTATGATGTGGGTGTCCGAGTGAATCAACCAAACTGTCATTAGCTTTCCTCATAAATCAAAAACCATGAATCATCAAATCCAGTAAAACTAAGCCGATCCATGAAGTCACCTGCGGTGGATAAAAGTGAAAACTGAAATTGATTTCATTAATAGACGAAAGAAAGTTAAACCAAGAAAGTTGACATTTTTTTCTTGGTCGAATTCGAACCCACCACCTTTTGTTCATTACACAGACGTGCTAACCTCTGCACTACAGGTACATTTGTACATATTCTTGTCTATCACTGTCGGACGGGCAATATTTTAATTCCTGATCCAACCGTCGTTGAGTCAAGATTGGCATTTGATTATAAATCCAGACGGCTATATGTCAGTCCAGATGTCCGTATTTCTGGGATACATAATCGATTCTGATGACTAATGGACACAAATCTGGTTGTCTATGTATTATGTATTGTGGCGGAAAGAAATTGAGAGCTTTCAGGGGTAGAGAATGTAATATTTATGTAAAAGTTAATCTCCTTAACTGATATTACATGTTTTTGTACAAATCTTGAAAACAGATAAACTTGCTTTCAATAATAGAAATGCATATTGAATGGATGTCATTGAATGGTTTATATACTGTAGCACTATCGTCATTGAGTGATCATCCGATTATTGGCATGGATATGCTAATGTCCAGACTCCAGACAAATTGTAATGTAAACAACATATTCATCCATTAATCCCGAGAAAAGCTTCTGAAACGAATGGGCATATCATGAAAATTTTTGTGGAAGTCTTCGACTGTTGCATAATGAGGTTGATCTTAACTTGAGAATACATACTGCAATGTACACCAGCTAAACCCACGATGAGCAATATTAGTATATAATGAAACAAGATTTTAGCTAAACATGATATTGGAACACCATCTAAGATGGAGGTAGAATCGTTCACGATCGCCATAGAAAGTTGATTAATGCTGACTGAATATTAGCAGCATTGCAGATTACGGTTCGGTTAAAGAACCATAATACATAGACATGTATTTTGTAACTCTACGCTGAATTATATACTATATTTCTGAACTTCATATTTTTATCACAATGTAAGGAAAAATTCTGACCACTTGAAAACTTGTTTGAAAAAATCAAAATGTACTTCTGTAATCTGGGCCCGTAGTATGTCAGTAGCCGCTCATGTGAGATTCAATAATCAAAATTTTATTCACATAACGTCTCATGGTTTGAAATTTTGCTAAAAATACAGTTTAGTCTATTCCTTGTTAGAATCTATTCACATCAGTGCCACACGGTATATAAACTAGTTTCCCAAAGCAGAGTTCTAAACGAGCTCGGATTGTGGGTTGATTGGTCATTGCGCATTGGATTACAGGAGAGTCCGAGCCAAGAAAGTTAGTTGATTCAACGGTTTATTTTGTCTCAGATATACATAAATAAGATCAGGTTCTAATAAATAAATCATCAACACGCGCTGAGAGTCGTCGTGTTTTTTTCTGTGGTTAACTTTTGGGACATCGAACACTGAGTTCCGAGAATTTTTTCTCCACACAATTTTTGTAATTTTCAGGAAGGCTTTAAAGCTTTCAATAATAGCTATCTTATGTATTTTGCTTCATTATGAAATGTGGTGCCAAAATATGTAACGCAAAAACACGAATATCCATTTTCGAAAGAAATCTTAAGGCGTTTTCCCCTGTCTTGTATAAACGGTTTACCCAGATTTTCTATAGAAGCTTGTCCGCAAATACATACAACCATATCTGTCGAGTTTCACCTGCAGAGTGAGTAACATTATCATTTAAAAAGTGAATAAAGAAGTCACCTCATTCCGTTAATATTGAAATCGAAGACTTTGCTCGGGTTGAATAACTTTTGTAGAGTTTATGGAATTTCTCTTTAGGTGTGTTTATTGTGAATTATTGATGCAACCGAAAATAACGTTTATTTCATATACATACATACATAGTACGTACACGTGAACGTAAATAACAGACAGTAATCATATCCAACATTTTTACAACTATTTTTGGATTTCATTTATGCAGGTTCAATTTTAGTCATGTATCGCGTGGATAAACTGATAATTCTCAGCTGCTGGAACGGTCGACCAACCCTGGAATACGTCAAAATGCCAGTCATCGTGATTAAAATATCTTAAGATTAACATACATGAGTCATATAAACTCACCACTTTGGATGATTGATTATTCATATTATATGGTCTCAATACTGTATTACAAAATATATTCGTACAAAGCGTTATCTTTCAAAATTTTACAAAAATGTATCATGCTATAAAAAAATTAATCCAAAATTTATTGAAAATGTGGTTTATAAGAAAAAGTAAAAAAAAAACAAAAAAAAATTATCCAAAAACGTCAATTTTTCAAAAGGCTGTCAGTGAGATAAAATACGCAATATAAATTCAGTTAACAAGGTGAAAAAACTCATCAGGGCGGCCTACACTGATTGAAACAGGTGATGTAGCTACAGTATGTGCATTTAGATGGACTTTTTATGTAGAATACATACATTAAAAACTGTATACAGTCGGTGCAGCGGGTTATGTCAAGTAAAACTGTTGCTATTAACATCCTAAAATTGCGTTTTTCTCTGATTATAACGGGAATATGGTGATGAAAAATGATGGGGATATGGAATATGATCTGGCGCACCTTTTCAGCTCGACAGATAGTTGAAAAAATTATTTCACAGCCAGAAAAAATGACGACAACGTACACGGACCATAAACTTGTAGTAAAGGTGATGTTTCATGAGTAGGAACGACTTTTTTAATAGTCTTGCTGGCTGAAAAGGTGCGCCAGACCCTATTCTACATCCCCACCAATTTTTATCATCATATTCCCGTTATAATCAGAGAAAAACGCAATTTTAGGATGTGAATGGTAACAGTTTTGCAAGACATAACCTGCTGCACCGACTGTATGTACATTTTCATATATGTATGTACTCTCTGTTCATTTAATAACACCTCATTTTCATGGTTATTTTTTGTAACACCTCTCCATCACTTAGGGTTAGTTAATGCCTGCACGGTAATTATCCGTGGAAGAAATGTTTTATAAAAAAATATTCCAGCGAAAGTTTTGACCTGATGAACGCACTACGTACGAGGATACCGTATACATTAGGTACCGTGCCTTAACGAAACATCAAATAGGAATGTTCCTTTTGATTATGGTCGGTAGACATGGACATGCCCTGTGGTACATACTGCATACATAAGACGTTGGACATTATAGGCCATCACAGCTGTCTGTTTTTGGGCGAACTTAAATATGCCCGTCGGTCCTGAAACATTATGTTGCAAGCTGAACTTTATGTACTGTACAAGTGGAGTAATGTTTCAGGTGACATTTCCTCGGGGATCGGTCAACTGCCGCCACTGCCAACTGCCGCCACAATTATCAAGACAACTGCCGCCACTTTTTTTGAAATTTTCCGGCTGCAGTTGACTCACCTCAAAGTGGCGTCAGTTGTCGTATGTCAACTGCAGCCACAAAACTCTGAAATTTTCTGGCTGCAGTTGTCTCGCAAAAAGTGGCGTCAGTTTCCATAGGACAACTGACGCCAAGTTTCGAACGGATCCAACCAAGGAATAAAAGAAGAATGATTCATGTAATCAATGAAAAATCATCCATGCAATCAATGATAAGGTCGCAGACGAGTTCTTTCGAAGTTTTACCATTCTCTTTGAAGTATTACTGTTCGTTAACCCCCGATAATCTATCGTAAGGCTGTTAGCACCGCGCGGAGCGCGGAGGTTGGATCCGTTCGAAACTTGGCGTTAGTTGTCTTATGGAAACTGACGTAATTTTCAGCGAGACAACTGCAGCCAGAAAATTCCACAATTTAGTGGCTGCAGTTGACATACGACAACTGACGCCATTTTTGAGTGAGTCAACTGCAGCCACAAATTTCAGGAATTAGTGGCGGCAGTTGACTCGAAAATAGTGGCGGCAGTTGGCAGTGGCGGCAGTTGACACACAATGATCTCCTCAACCCGTTCTTTACCAGATGCCGTGATGTCATCAATTTCGTAGACACCATGTTTCGATTAATGAACTGACTTTCTTCAATGCCAATAAATTTTAATCATTCCATGGTATGCAACACCTATTAATATTTATAACCACACTTATTATTATTTACAAATAAAGCACATAATGCAATCCATAAAGATGTCTACATGAAGATGTACTGGACATGCGTAACATTATTTGCCAGGACCTCATTCGATCATTTTAATTTATGAACTGGGTCAATTAAAAAAAATCAGTCCCACGATGGTTGCACTCAACGTTGATTGTCAGCGTGGGTCGGTGAGTTCATTTTCCGACAGTTTCACGGAAATTATATTTTTATGTAACAGACGTCCTCAACACGACTCTTTGATATGAAACATGAAACAATCATTGAATCACTAATTCTACGGTACTTTGCGAAGTACGAACACATTCGTCGGTAGTGAGTGAGTGAGTGAGTGAGTGAGTGAGTGAGTGAGTGAGTGAGTGAGTGAGTGAGTGAGTGAGTGAGTGAGTGAGTGAGTGAGTGAGTGAGTGAGTGAGTGAGTGAGTGAGTGAGTGAGTGAGTGAGTGAGTGAGTGAGTGAGTGAGTGAGTGAGTGAGTGAGTGAGTGAGTGAGTGAGTGAGTGAGTGAGTGAGTGAGTGAGTGAGTGAGTGAGTGAGTGAGTGAGTGAGTGAGTGAGTGAGTGAGTGAGTGAGTGAGTGAGTGAGTGAGTGAGTGAGTGAGTGAGTGAGTGAGTGAGTGAGTGAGTGAGTGAGTGAGTGAGTGAGTGAGTGAGTGAGTGAGTGAGTGAGTGAGTGAGTGAGTGAGTGAGTGAGTGAGTGAGTGAGTGAGCGAGCGAGTGTCATTTGATATGTCAGTAAGTGACTTAATTAGTCAGCGACTCAGCCGCAACTATCAGTCACGAATATCCTATCGTACAAAAAATACCCGCTTCTGAAGTAGTCTATGCGGGAATTCACAGGCAAATAATTACATCCTCAATACAGTATACTGTATGTAGGATACGATTGCAATGATTGATTGCTGGGCGCATTCCCGTATGAACCAAGCAAACCTTTAGACACCACTGAGTGAAAAGTCAAAAAATATAGATTTATTTTTGGTGGCGTTTCGAAATGGAATTCTTTTCTCATGATAAAAATTCGAGTGAAATGATCCCACGAATAAAAATGTTTACTTAAGAGAAAAATTAATTGCTTTTTCAGTGACTGCTGCTGGCGTAGGATTCGATGTCCCAAGACCCAAACCTTGAATTGAGCTCCGGTGTTAATCACATGATTGGTTGATGATATAGCTGGCTTGCAGTCTGTTGTTGTTGTTGTTGTTGTTGTTGTTGTTGTTGTTGTTGTTGTTGTTGTTGTTGTTGTTGTTGTTGTTGTTGTTGTTGTTGTTGTTGTTGTTGTTGTTGTTGTTGTTGTTGTTGTTGTTGTTGTTGTTGTTGTTGTTGTTGTTGTTGTTGTTGTTGTTGTTGTTGTTGTTGTTGTTGTTGTTGTTGTTGTTGTTGGTGCTGCTGTTGTTGTTGTTGTTGTTGTTGTGGTTCATATAAACCCATTCAGTGTAACTAATCGCAATTTCCATGTTGTTTTAACCTTTCATTCAAATTGAACGAATTCTCAGATTTGATGTGTTTTACGAAAATCTATTGGATTGAGTGATTGAACAGTATATTTATCTAAAACGGAAAATTGTTTAAAAATGTTATAACTTGTAGTTGTTTATACGCTTCTTTCACGTGTACCGTATTGTACTCCATTAGAACACCTAGACCATTTTGCAAGACTGCCAATTTACTGTGCTATGTAATTATGAGCAGGAAATATCTGCTTGTCAGATGGAAAAGTCACGACATGGCATCAACACAAACTAGGTTTAAGTGAGTGAGAGAAATCATATTAAGTTACGAGGTTTTACAGAAATACAATTAGGATCATTGAACCTAGAAACTGTGAATTGTCAAGATTAACTTATCTAACTCGCATGTATTATACGTTTATGTTTTCACGAAGAAAATCTTACAATACAAGCACCATAGATATATTTACTCACGATATATTTCATACGATAACACCGAAGAAATTAGAAGCCAGCCGTACATTCTTTTTCGTATACATCTTTGAGTCATATCTTTCACTCCTACATATAATACCGTTTTGACATGGATTGCATTTCACAGTTTATACAAAGTCAGTCTGTTAAAATATTTCCGAGATCCGAGATGTCACTCCATACGATATGTCCATAACAAGTTTCTTGCATGCCGACCTACATACAGTCGCATGCTATGTCTTATATTAAGCCACGCCCACTATTATTATCTATCTATTCACATATATAATGTAAGGGCCATTTATGCTAATGTCATTCATCGGTCGACCTTAACTTATATGCTACAATAAAGCGTTTGGCGACCACGACAAAACCAGTCATCAACACCCTACCAGTCATCTTCAGTA
>OZ038446.1:12291186-12353686 GCA_964036265.1 Daptonema setosum
AGATACGTACTTGACTGTTACGCAGTTACACTTGAGTGTTACACTTACAGTATGTAACTGTTACACTTGACACTGCTACAGTTTGTATTGACCAAACTGTTATGCAATCCAAGTTTGTTTGATTGCACTTTCGAAGTTGACTTTAAGTGACGTAGGATACTTTGAGCCATGCATATGACTTATGGGTGGGACAATAAACGTTGGTGTTTGTTCAGAATAAATAATGTTACAGAAGTCGCTATGGTTTCCAAATAACCGATTTGGCATGTAATTTTACTTCAAGTATTGAGATGGGACTTCTTTTTTCATAACATAAATTGGTAGAATATTAATTCAGCCTTAAAACCACTGATGTTTGATTAAAGTGAAGGTGAAATGGTATACCAATGTGAAATAGTGTTTTGTCCAACAACTGTAGATCCAAAAAGTGAACCAACGTTTGCATGCCTTCCTGTGTGTCATGGGTTTGGTTGGATCGCGGAAGTATCCATCGGCACAGTAGTGGCAGTTTCTTCCAGCCGTGTGGTGTTTGCAGTTGAGGCACACACCACCTGATTTGTAGCCAGACAGCTTGTACAGTTCCATGTTGAAGCGACAGCGACGTGCGTGCTGGTTGCACTGGCATGCTGTAATCAGTATCAGTGAGTGAGTGAGTGAAGGAAGTGAGTGAGTGAGTGAGTAAAATTTCTTTTTGAAACGTCGTTATTCAACCATGCTCGAAAACAATCAATAAACTTAGTCTGTCAATCAATCAATCAATCAATCAATCAATTGGTCACTCCGATTGTCTGTCAGACGTACTCCCCACCGCCCCTCACCTTTACCCTAACAACCGTCAGCGTCAAACCAATAATAACACTATTTACGATATAATCGTGTATTACGGGCTAACTACCACGATCCATTCAAATACCGGCTTTATGGTGGAGTGGGAGAGGAAAACTTAATGACGGATTTAGAGTTTTTTCAACTGCCGAAGGTATTTCAAGCTTATTTATAGACAAAAATGATTGCCTTGATTTTCGGCCAACAAAAGTGACAGTGACTAAACTGCTCATTCATCCGCTGACAGTGGAATACATATATTACATACATATATTCATCTATTACGTTGCTTACGGGTGTCGAGGTAGTCTGGTTCCGACTCATTGACTACATGAGATTTGTCAACAACAACAACAACAACAACAACAACAACAACAACAACAACAACAACAACAACAACAACAACAACAACAACAACAACAACAACAACAACAAACCTCCTAAAGTTGCATTTTAATTGTATTGTTACTTCCCATTTTTATTACTTTTGTCTATTATTATAAGATTTTTGTCAAAATATATATATATATATATGTTTGTACTTCAAACAATCACAAAGATTTTTCCGCAAGTATTTGTTTTTTTAGATGTTGCGATTGATTCCACTAGTGAAAAAAACATTCACACCTCTACTTAAAACCTTGTTACCCTCCAACATCTCACACATTATGGACTGTTTATGGATGCTTAAGGGATCATGATGATTAATGTTTGCCAGCCGTCACTCAGTGAAGACGGGCCACTGGAGACCATAACAACAGTTCGTTAATACACCAGGCTTAATAGACCATCAATCAAATTAAACGGCACAATGTTATGAGCCCATACTGGCGGATAAGAAGGGAAACGAAATGCAGAGATATTCCTTTCTTTGGGAGAAATAAAAAAGATTTTTCTGTTGTATGTGATTAAAGTGATTCCACCCCTTGAGGAAAAAACCCTTTTTGGCTGGTTGGTTATCCGCCCTTAGAAACATACGAAACGAAATGTATCATAGATTAATGACTTTGAATGGAGAGCTGTGTGATAAGCGTCTTAGGAAGCTGGTTGATGACAGCTTTGATAATGCCTCCAATATGTGAGAGGGTTCATCGATACATATTCGCTCTTTGGGTTCATAAAGATTAATTCCCGATAGAGAAAAACTGGGAGAAAAAAAGTGTTCCTCCCCGTATAAAAAAATCGATGTACCACCAGGACATACGATGACGTGTTAAGATTAGGATGTAGTTCGGTTACGTACGTAAGTTTTCAGTGGTTTCGAATCAGACTTCTCAGATATGGTCCCAAAGTTTGTATTTGCCGTTTAAGCAAAACCAGATTCTCTGAAACTAGATATTCTTTTTCACCAATCTCCTTAATCAAAGTAAATCTTGATCTCTCAATCCCCGATATCTGCCGACGACTTGATTTACCGCTTTGCTTTCTTGCTTCCGGCTTAAATTGTTCATGATGGCAATATTAATAATCATCGGCCTAATATGGAAACACCAGGTGTTGCGGGTATGTTCTATACAATATCAAAAGGTGCATGGAGTAGTAATTAATGGGTGCCCGTGGTTGATTAAAGGCCGTGGTTTATATTCAGAGACTACCCGATTTTCACACCTGTGGTAACATCCTACGGTAGCGGTCAGCGGATATGCGCAGAAATGGCAACTTCTTGTGAACTTTTCTTTTGTTTCTAGAATAATTATTGGAAACCAGTCAGTCCATAATAGAGCCTTTATTAAGTTTAATGTGAGAATCACTACTTCGGTATACGACTAGCTCTTGGTCAATTAAACCCAGCAAACGCAGCAGGTCATTATGAAATATGAATGCTAATTCACGCCTTCAAAACTGTAGCGGATGGGTGAAATGGTTTGAAACTGAAATGTTGATTTTAAATTGAGAAATTCAGTTTTCTACAGTTGCAAATTATCTGCATTTGCTTACTTGAGATTGAGAATGATACCCCCCTTTCCCACCCTTTTTATCACAAACACAAGCATGAACCAGAAAAGAGAGGGGAACGAAGGGGAAGGCATTTAGGATTAATCATGAAATATGCATGCTGTTTTCACACCTACAAATGAGATCCGACTGACAATCGGTTTTGGTATGATTGATTTATTGTTATTGGGGAGTGCGATGACTGGTGGCAACATGTGAAAGTGATTGTGGCTGTAAATCAGCGCCTTCTGCACACGCATGGGAATGCCCTGATTTCGGACAGTGATATGGCGGATCACAAGCCGATAAACTAAACTGCAAAGGGGAGGGATTTTCTTCAAAAAAGGTAAACGAAAGTTTTTATACCATTTGCCTACAATTTGAGGAACGAACTCTGAAAGATGGTAAGAGTTAAGGAATTCATTTACTATTTAAGTGGAATTGAATTTTAAAATGCCTTACTAAAGCCTTGCTAATGATCATGTAGTAAACCGTGTTTCACTGGCGAACAAGTCAATCCTCTAAAAGGAAGGGATATTTTTTCAAAGAGAAAAAATCGGAGTGTCGAGGTATGAAGGGAGTTTTCTCGTTTTGTTCTTCCGTCGTCCGCTAGAGCTTGGTTTTATAGAATATGCATGTAAAATAGAATCAAATGTGGCTGTTACTGTAAATCATGGCGGTAGGTAGCGAAGCGTGTTCAGTAGTGCGAAGTGCAATGTCCACTCTATAAGGCATGACTTTCAATGGATACAAACGTGGTTAACTCATCTTTCTGACGTTAAGTTTACAAGAAGAAACACTAATGATCAGCTGAAAAAAACGGTTATCCGACCTTTAACTTACACTTACAGTAATAAATAATTTTGCAACTGTCACACAAATAAGGATCACAGTATTCCAACCTCGTTTGTAAACTAAGCGAATTTAGTAAGTAACTAGGCGGTTCCTCTTTCCATGCAAAAAATGATATTCTATAAAGTTTTCTGTAAAACTTTTGTTCAAATGACGGTTCGGTCGTCAGTAAATGATTCCCCAAAATTTAAATCAGTTACAACTTGACTTCATTTTTACTGAGCCAACAGGGTACACCAATATCATATCTGAATGGTATTTTCGTAGTTGCCGGAGAATTTCCATCTTTGCTTTTTTCAGCAACATTTTTTCACTACTATTTTTTTCCCCTTACCGTCATCCGGTGAAAGAAAACACAGTGACTGACGTTGCCACGATTATTATGGTCAAAGAAAGATGAACATGTGATTAGCATATTATGATTGGCTATGGGATGCATGCATCAAGTGGAGTTTATAAACATTGGCTGGTGCATGTGACGCCGTTCGGGCTGCCATTATCATGCAAATCAACAGGCTGGTGCTACAGGGTGATCCTTAATATGGAAACACTGGCGGACTAGCCAGTCCTCCGATGAAAGGGCCTTTTTCCAAACAAGAGGAATTCACAGTTTTGAAGCTATTTTACCTACATGTTAAGGAACAAATTCAACTTTTAGAACCGGAAAAGAGGAGAGGGGGTGTTCCCTTATTTTATTATCACCGGTACGCAAGTATTGTATGTGAAGATTCTATATCATGTGTTCTACAGCTTTTGCGGACTGAGAAATAACAGCTTGTACTGTACATTTAATGAAACTTGATAAAAGGAAACCCTAAAACTGGTTCAAGTGCCGGTTTTGGATAACTTCAAACCTAATAGAAGTACTAATTATGCTCTAAAAGTGCAGAAGGGGATAAAATCCTGGTTACCACTGTGCTTATCATGGATTCGAAGTTCGCACACTCTGTAGTTGTTGAACGTTTGACTGATGACATCTGTTTATGCAACAGCCCTGTACTCGATAGAATCTTCAACAAGGCACTATCACACAAAAAGGCGATTCTCAATGACCAATTGACAGATCGACGGTTCACAGGTGTTTTTGCTTGACCGTGATAAAAGGTGATTGAAAGGTGAAGAATCGTGATTGATAACAATGGAAAAGAAAAATGAGTGGGTATTATTGTTTGCTATTGGACAGGTGGCAGAGATTTTGTGGCATAATTTATATGTATGTAATGATGAAAAAATAAGTTTATGAGCTAAATTACGTAGATATTTTACATAACAACGAAAAAACAGTAATAATCAACTAAAATAGGTTGCATAACAATTAGATTAACTCAGAAAGAGTTAAAAGAAATTATCTCCCAAATGTTTAACAGTCAGACAGACAGTCTGTCAGTCAGTCAGTCAGTCAGTCAGTCAGTCAGTCAGTCAGTCAGTCAGTCAGTCAGTCAGTCAGTCAGTCAGTCAGTCAGTCAGTCAGTCAGTCAGTCAGTCAGTCAGTCAGTCAGTCAGTCAGTCAGTCAGTCAGTCAGTCAGTCTGTCAGTCAGTCAGTCAGTCAGTCAGTCAATCAGTCAGTTGGTCAGTCAGTCAGTCAGTCAGTCAGTCACTAACGTATACACTCATGAGCGTCATCGGCTGTACCTCGTCCCCACGGTCTGTCATAGTGGAAGGGTCGGCATCTCTCACAGTCTGTGCCATCCGTGTTGTGCCGACAGTCGCATGCGTACTTGCCCTGAAAATAACTGACTGACTGATTGAATGAATGACTGATTGATTGACAAACTACTGCACTGAGGGACTACTTGACATACATACTATTTTAACTGACTGATCGACATACTGACTGACTAGATGACTGACTGACTGGTTGACTGACTGATTGACTGAATGAATGATTAATTGAGTCCACATACCGTTTTATCCATAACGCATTGACTGGCATGACCATTGCACTTGCATCGACCACCGACAGCCAGATCAGCCATCGAGTAGAAGAACCGTTCTCTTCCCGAATCCAGTATCGAGTTATTGGATGGATTACCACTGCTATCCAGAATGCCATACACCTTAAATGCATTCAGTCAGTCAATTAACTCGTCAGTCAGTCAGCTATTGTAGTCAGTCAGTCAGTCGGTCATTTGGTCGGTCGGTCAGTCAGTCAGTCAGTCAGTCAATCAGTCAGTCAGTCAGTCAGTCAGTCAGTCAGTCGGTCAGTCAGTTGCTCACCTCAGCTTGATCAGGAGATAATCGATTAAAGACGACACGAATATCAGTGGCCGTCACCCAGTCCTGAAACACATGACAGTAAAACTTACTTACTGATTATCTAAATGAATGACTCACTGACTGACTAATTAACTGACTGACTGATAATCAACCTGCAACACTGGTGAATGTTCAAAGTCAAACGAAGATGGCCGACCCTCCAGGGTGGCAAAGGCGATTCGATCCGAATGTCTTTGTTCGAGGTTAGAATGAGCATCGGTGCAAAGGGCCTGAGAAAAAATTTTGATCGATTTTTTCATTCACTCACTACCGCACTCACTCACTCACTCACTCACTCACTCACTCACTCACTCACTCACTCACTCACTCACTCACTCACTCACTCACTCACTCACTCACTCACTCACTCACTCACTCACTCACTCACTCACTCACTCACTCACTCACTCACTCACTCACTCACTCACTCACTCACTCACTCACTTATTCACTCACTGACTCACTCGCACTCATTTACTCACTCACTCACTCACTCACTCACTCACTCACTCACTCACTCACTCACTCACTCACTCACTCACCTCTTGTTCATTGTGCTTGGCAATGGGCACATTAGGCGTCCTGGAGTACATGGCCTTGCACTGCGACGAGTAGTACTGGAATGGCTGCCAGGTTTTACCGTAATCCGTTGACTTGAAGATGGCCAGACTGTCCGGTCGTTGGTTGCAGAATTGCAGTGAGACGTACGTTAGTTCATACCTGAATGAGTGCGTGAATGAGTGAGTGAGTGACCGAGTAAGTCAGTGAGTGTGAGTGATTGAGTAATGGAAAGGAAATATACAGTAGTTATGGGGCCAACTTTTTGCCCAGACTGAGCGTCAATGTGACATTATCTGTATAGTCAATGGTCGGTTCACTGATCCAACACGTCAGATTATGCGGATTGTTGTGATCGGTGAGTAACGAGGCCGGATGCATCTGGGTTTCGTTATTGGCATCGCACACGTCACACACTTCGGTCAGTCGGTTGTCCAGTGACTGACGCACGATGCAGAATCTACAGTGAGTGAGTGAGTCAGTGAGTCAGTGAGTGCGTGAGTGAGTGAGTGAATGGGTGAGTGAGTGCGTGCGTGAGTGAGAGCTTTTGTTCGTTCGTTCATTCATGCATTCGTTCGTTCGTTCGTTCGTTCGTTCGCGTTACTAACTTATTAGCCTGTTTGATGCCGCATGTACTCGATGCCATGACGGGTTTGCCAAAGGCGGCATTGATGAAATTGGGTACACATCTGACGGCACGTCCCCGTTCGTCATAGCACGGATCTTTGTCCGGCTGCCGAAGACCGAACATGTTGAAGTATGCCGAATCGGCCATGCCGATAAACAGGCATCCACAGATGCCGAGTATTGATAATCGCATTTTGTGGCTTTATGGTTTTATGGTTGAGATGCCGGTTTCAAGGAATCTGGAAAGCGGATTTTGGTTTGATATTCGTTAATGGAGAGGGAAAAAGTATGAACTTATAATGTATCCATGCTTTATCAGTGTCCTATTTTAATGGGGAAGATGTTCTTTTGTGACGGACATCACTGGCAGACGAGCCAAAACTCAAACGGGAAAGAAACCTTAATAAAGAGAAGGTATTTGGCAGACATTTGGCCTTTTTACTTGTACTTATGGAACAATCTTTACTTTTTGAATCTGCCGAAGAGGGAGGAATACCACTTTTCTCTCCTCTTCTCGTCCGTTAGTGGCAGACAGTGGCCAGAATCCATATTGAAGATAACAAAGAACCGGGTGGACGATCCACTCCGCTTTTGGCTGCGTAAATAAATAAAGATAAATAAAGAATCTGTGGATTGGGTGTAGGATTTATATGTAACAGAGTTGTCATCACTGTCACTTATTTATTCAGTCACTAATGTACATATTGTATGTCCATCTGATACAAGTGTTTTACAGGCAAAAGTGTATAGATTACTGACTTAAATTATGCAATCCATAAAATTTATTTACGAAACAGTACTTTATCAATTAGTTAAAAGAACGAATTCGAATGTGCGTCATTTTTTTCGATGAATTCGTCATGTTATGAAAAGTTTTAAAATTGACAGGCTTTCAAATTTAGTCTTCTGATCAATTGATGTGACACATTAAGAATAGGTTACATAACTTCGAAACGAGTCCAATGTTTACATATGTTCACTTTTATTCTTTTTCTTCAAGGATATAAATTATGTTGAAAAATTCTTGGGCCAGCTGGTCCGGTTGGGCAGGGCATTGATATCAGTCATTATTCATACAACTATACCATAATCGACTTTACATATGGAAGCGATTGAGCTGAAGACGCCTCTCACAAACTTTTTTGGCGGCATGTAAAAAGTTTACACCGACCACAGCTGGGTGGATTCCGTACGCCGAAACTTTTTCAAAATGATTAATTATCGACTGAAATGTTTTTTGCATGTGTCGGCGCTATACAAAATAGTTAATGTGATAATTTATTGTTTTTTTTCATCACATATTAATGCACTGTTATTTCTATTCGCGGTTTGGCGGCGATGCTTTTTATGGAAGGTTCGACACCCAGTTTGAAATGAATTTTTTACAATAAATAACATCACGTTTTACACGACGCACACATGTCGGGTGGATGGGATAAAAGTTATAAGCAGTCATCAACAATCGTTGATATTGTTATTTTGACACGGATTTCGAGTGGATGATCAGTTTAGTTTTCTTCTACGGGTGACAGACACGTTGATTGTCATAACATAAGATCGCCGGATGAATCAATCATCTTGGATGAAAATTAGAAGAATGGCGTGTTTGATAAAACAACTATACCGATACCTATATTTTTTACAAATTAAAGCTGTGGGTGAATCGGAAAAGTGTTATTTTAACATGATTTATATATCTAGTTTATACACTTATAATTTATACAGACATAAAAGCGTAAGAATATCTTGCAGCTGAATTATAGAATACCTTCATGATATTTACATGGGTTGAAACGATACTGGAATACTAACTACTTATTATTCAACAAAATGCATAAGATTTCATTGGTAAAGTGATAACCGTCAACGAAAAAACAATAAACACTGAACAGACAAATAGCGAATATTTTCTTTGTGAATTTTTTTTCGCTTAGAAAAAACCTTTGTGCCACTATTG
Source organism: Daptonema setosum (assembly GCA_964036265.1). Classification (NCBI taxonomy): domain Eukaryota; kingdom Metazoa; phylum Nematoda; class Chromadorea; order Monhysterida; family Xyalidae; genus Daptonema; species Daptonema setosum. Next base: position 12,300,198 of record OZ038446.1, read on the forward strand.
AAGAAGCAGAGCGCAAGGAATAACAAGGAATAGCTGAACATGGGCATCAAAAGCTTTTATTCACAAACCAATAAAACAATGAAAACGAACAACGTTTTTTATAAAGACTAACTAGACTAAAAATCAAAAAAACATTTAAGTAACTGGAAGGAAAAGTTTTACGATTAACAAAAAAATTAAGACAAAAACAAGGCGCAGACCGCAAAGATGGCAAGGAATAGCTAAATATGGGCATCAAACGCATCGATCATGAGCCAGAGCAACAATGTGCGGGGCATCATGAAAAGGGGCGGAGTCTACCAGCATCAGGATGTTGACATGAAGCACAATATAAAACGGAAATTAACAGACGGCGTTGATGAAAGAATCAAATAGCTACTGAGCATTTACGGTCACGATTTGTGAAACATTATAACATCAGGTTTCGTGAAACATTATGCGAAATTATAGTATAAAACGTCTTCCATTCATACAGTAAAAAAATGTCAACTCCGATTTCAAACGAATTTTCTTAACGCCCAAAGATTAATGACGGACTAAATTTTAAATATTGATTCTGAAAAAGTGAAACTTGAAATAAGTATAATATTTAAGTTTTTTCTCAAAATTCCATTGCCTCGAATTCTGACTGCAACTATGGGTGCCATTAAACAGACAAAAATGAACATGGGACTGGGATGAGAACAATACACATGAATCACTGAAATCAAACACCAATTTTGCACTTCCTTTCGTGTTTTTGTCATATTTTTATAGGTAATTAATTTTCCCTCACTGAACGGAGTGACGTGGCGTTTGAACATGGAAGAATTTAGCAGGAATTTAATAAATCAGGGTAGACGGAATGATTACCTTGAAACTTGAATGAAACGTGAACCAAATTGCAAGCAATAAAGTTACCTGAATTTTGACACAAGTTAACCTTATATTCATTGTCCTTAGATAAATAATTTATCAGTGTAATACGATTTTTTTGAATGCGTCCTTTGAGTGAAAAAACCTATGATTAATGACTATCGCCAGATAACTTAATCAGATGACCACTATATAAAACACTATAGATATACTTTTATATTTGGTCTACAAAAACAATGAAAACAACAAAAACAATGACAACAACAAAAACAAATGATGGAATGTCCGAACGTACTTGAATGCAGCTACACAGTTTTCATCCCTGAGAGTTCGACATGAGCGAGTGTCAGTATAAATAATGATGTGCTGGCTCGGTAAGCCAACTCGGATTACGAAAACCAAAGGCACATAATTACGGCACACCCTGACTGAACGACTGATTGACTGACTGACTGACTAACTCACTGACTGTCTGACTGACTGATTGACTGACTGACTGACTGACTGACTAACTGACTGACTGACTGACTGACTGACTGACTGACTGACTGACTGACTGACTGACTGACTGACTGACTGACTGACTGACTGACTGACTGTCCAAGTAGTCCATGTTCGATCAATACAAACACGACTGTAATGAAAATAATACAACACTGAAAAGTGTTAACAACAACAACAACAACAACAACAACAACAACAACAACAACAACAACAACAACAACAACAACAACAACAACAACAACATAACACGTGATTTGGCTGATGAATGAATGAGGGAATCGTTGGGTAGCATCAGCTAATATGTAACTAATGGCGCACGCACTGATCCAAACCAAAACATAGATACTCACTGTAATAACATAACATAGTATTTACGCTCTATACTACTATCATACTGGTTTGTCTATATTGCGAAAGGCTGTGAATTTCTTGTAGGTCTGAATGTTTATAATGTGTATTGAGTTTTTGAATGTTGAAAAGCATTCTCATCATGTTTTGTTACTCATCCTGCATGATCACTACCGTTTTGAGTGACGAAAAAACACACTTTCGAACGCAAAACTTCAAATTGGCGGACCCTCCTGACCGTGCAGACAAAAAAAACTGCAGAGAAACCTCATAAAATTAAAAAGGTGATGTAAACTCGTTGGAATTCTGTATGTTCATATGTACATACATACATGCATACTTTATTACATTCCAAGTGCCTACTCATGTTCGTACATTGAGGTTACCTACTTTGAACGAAGCAGGATTATGATGGAAATATCTTTTAATGAGTGATCACGATGGTACAAAATATAATAACCGATAAACTTCTCAATGATGGCATCCAAAGTACAGTATGTATCTACATATTTTCGCATGAAAATTGGCCGCTTGAAAAATCATGCTATGCAGCAACACTAGAATCGAATACCCTCCAGACGCAAATCCAACCAAAAATGCCTAATCCACACTTTACTATCGCAAGCTCAACAAAAGTAAAAATTATTTATGACCACCCGTTTACAAACCAATATTTCGTCCCGGGGAAAGCGCTAAAATAAAGCGCGCAAATTTATGCGGTCGGGACGGGACATGTTAACTCACATGAATAAATACATATATGCATGTAGCAGATTTTGAATAAATGTAAAACAAACAAACAAACGCCTAATTTCAGGGACGAAAGCGAATGCTTAGCCAAATGGATAGACACCACTTATAGAGCTTTTTGCATGGGATGAGTTACATATTGGTTTTCTAGTTCCACAAACGTAAATCACATTATAATGCCTAGGAATTTTCTAAGGAATTGAGTTTTGCTAATGTAACGAAAAATGGATACTCATGATCGATAAGCCTGCTGAAAATGACTTTCACTACGCCAAAGAATATCAGTCGTCGTGTACAATGTTATCTTGCTTAATCCTGAACCGAGTTGAGCTCGGAGGAATTGGGAACAAGTTCTTACCATCATCGTAGTATGTAATCAATAAAGCATGCCTCATAAAAGAAGTATAACTTGTAAAGCAATGCAAAGTATGAATACAGTGAAAAACAGATGTGTAAGCAACAATAAAACAGTGTTTAATGGCGTGTGTTCTATGGACGAATAACGTCCGTCAATGACATAATAAATCTGGAGCAGGTAAGTTATGGCCAGACAATAAATTGATGGGCTAAACTTTGTTTTTCCTTACGTGGCCGCAAATTGAATTATCACATTTCGGTAGCTATTAATGTAACCGTCGTTAAAACAGTTATACACCTACTTTTGCCGAGAGTTTATTACCAAGAATGAATGAATGAAAGACGAAAAATTCCACCTTCATAATTGTACTTTGGCTTCTGTGGCAACAACCAAACACGTTGCATCAGTTCAACAGTATTCCTGGCCAGATAACGCAGATTTTGGCGCTGAATTTGTTGAAATCCAATAGGTTGCCTGAATGTGAATGAAACTTGTGTATTGCATTTTTTATGATATTACCCATGAACTATGATTGCCACTGAAATATTACATACTGAACGCACTTGGAAATATTTGAATGAATATAAGGAATATCGCCGATGTTAAGTTAATCTAATTCTAATTCACTATGCAACTAAAATACATGCCCAATTCTTATCTAAAAATCTGATTATTTAAAAATTACTTTATCACTCACTTAAAAAATAGATTTGGCGGCTGATATAAATCCAGCGGTTACTGTCACAGTAACCCACAGACTGTGAGAAACCAGTGATCCCATGATTAATGGTACATCTATAAGATCCAGAACCATTTACGGAAAATTGTCATATTGCACTCATTTCTCTGATGATTACGATCACGGAAAATTACTTCTCACCTTGTCAACATCGATTAATTATGCGAAATGTAAATATAAATTCGATATTTATCCTATTTGTGCATGCATTTATAGGACAGACCGCTTGGGTGTCTCTCACATTAATGATCGACCGATGAGAGTGATCTTGTTTCGCATACGTATCTACACTGTTAAACTATATTTTAGAGAAAATGCCGGAATTTCATTGTAAAATTCCTTATAAAATTACAGTTACCATCAATATAAAAAACGTAGGAGGTTACATGATAGAGATCTCAAACTGAAATGTTTACGTACATATAACAACTTATGCATTTCACTAAACATGTACTTTAATTGTCTCTAAACTGTGCGTTTTTTATAATCCGCGAAGCATCTTGACAAACCTCTCAATTACCACTATCCAAAACAGCTTTATTTATAACCAAAAAACGCTAGACATTTGGAAAAATGCCCCATCAAGGTCGTTGATAAAGCACAAAATTGATTAACCGGTTTGTGATAATTATGGCTTAGAAAATTAACTTCACGTAAAAAGTTACAACGATTTCCTGTTACAACAATACAAAACGTGAATTTGGTCCAACTTTAGTCCTCACATAAAAAAGTTTACCAAATCAAAAGTATTACCGGCCGGCACCGGCGGACGAGCCATACATTTCCAAAGAGAGGGGAATTTCGCGAAGGAGGGGATAAAACTATTAAGGATATTTACCTACACTTTAGAGAGTGCAAACGGTGTTTTACTGGCCAAAAAATGAATTACACTACTCAATCCCATTCCTGTCCGCCAGAACCGCCCGTTTATCCACCAAACCACCAAAATTAGCCAGAAATATCGCACAAAAACGTCGATATGGGAAAACGGAGCGTCAGCGTCGGGTGCACACCTAATCGCCTACCATAAACATGTAATTCTCGAGAGTTTCGACTCGAGAGTCAACACGATAATATGGTAAAGAGGTAAGATGGATATGTGACAGAGTGGTGGGGGCAGGGAAACGCAAATACAGTAGTGCGACAACCATATGTGCGACTCACTAGCGGACGAGGGAAGGAATGGAAAATTGAAAATCGCCTTCCAACTCTTTGGAAGTTCCAAAAAAGAGGTTTGGTTTCAGCAGGTTCAGGTAACATTATCTCAGAACACTAATTCATCCTCTTTGACAAAACTACCCTCGCTTTGGAGATTGGGTTTGTCCGCCGGTGATTCGACAGTCACGTCCGGACTGTAACATACTCGCGGACGGGACTTAAATAAAAATTGTGCAGTTTTCCCCTAAGACGGTGTGTTTCTAGCAAAGTTCACCCATAGAGTCAACCACCATAGAATAAAAAATCTAAATTTCCGATTTCCCCTCTTTTGGTGGATTTATTGGTCCGCCAAAGCCGGGATCGCTCAGATATCGCTCGGACGACGGAAAATCACACATCTTTGCTGCTGTCAGTCAAGCTTGTGTAAATAAGTTTAGAATTGAGCGCTATCGAGGTGAGCCTTGGGCGACAACCATACATATGTATGTATTTATACATATCCATACATACATATCCTTACATATTTATTTGTATGTACATCTGAGGACATTGCGGTATACATAGATATGTATGTGGTGATTAGGTAACATACATACATCCACAATGATTGATATATGTAAATTACTGATCAGGGGCATACAAATGACGACCTCGCCAACTTTGAAGGATTACCTGAGGCACTTGTTTACGGACGTCCATTAATACCGGATTACGAAAAAAATTATGGAGGAACTCTGCGTAAATAAACAAATATCAACGTTTGAAGTACAGCGCTACTTTTTATGGCAATGACGGAAACATAAATGATGCAGTTGTTATTGTAGAAAACGTAATTATTAAAATCATATTGACTAGATATGTAATTATATTCCCTCATATCCTCTGTTCTCTTAGTTAGAAATATCTTCCTAGTATCATCGAGGAAAATATGCGCCAGTATTACTTTTGTATTGGCGTTAATGTGATACTCTTACACTGTAAACTAGATCCAGTAGAATACGGTAATGCAGCTGCTAACGAATCCAATTACACGCCACTGCCTCAGGTCAGATTTTCTTTTCCAGCGTGTACGAAAAGTAGGCTACAGTTGCAATATGCCTACATTTGTACAGTAATAGTGTTGCAAAGTGCCACGACCATAACAATAACAACAACAAAAACAGCAGCAACAACAACAACAACAACAACAACAACAACCACAACAACAACAACAACAACCTGTTGCATAACTTTGTGCCAAACTGACTATTCACCGCTCATCGGATTGAAGGAACCGTTCAATCAAAGTAACACCGTGTAACATCTCCTAAATGGCATGTCATAGGGTGTCACAGCGTTATCCATATAAACCCCCCTCCCAACTTCTGCCTGCCCCTCCAATAAAATTCCACCCATTTGAGACAAAGAACCACCCTTCGAAATTTTCACAATTGCTTGTTACACCCCAATGGGGTAACAAGTGTTGCTGTTACACCCCATTTGAATTCGGGAAATAATTAATTATAGCTGAGACACCGGTTGCGAAGTATAATATGAGGAGGGGCAGAATGCAAGGGTCGAAGGGTCGACAAATTGGGTGTCAACCTTTAAGTGCTAAGATTAAGCACAATGATAAGTTTTAACCAATCACTAAGTACGGTGAGAAAAAACGCAAAACTCTTCATATGACTAATTAGTTTGGATACCTGAACGCGATAATAAATGTTGTTTCTGTTTTGAATGCTAGTAATATGAAAAAATCGTTGTACGAATAACTTTCTAGACGAAATCTCGGGAAGACCACCGTTTGAATTTCGTAAAAATATAGTTTCAAGTGACATACCAGTCTGTCACTGACAGATACAATAACTATGACAAATTGGCGTCTAAATGAGTCTGTTCTTTTATGGACGAGCTCTGCCAGCGTATATCTGATCCCAGAAATCAGCAAAGAAACCATCAAACCACTCTGTTTATGAACAAATATCGTCAGTTCACAATTGGAAGCCCGCTGATTTCGAGAAGACCGTTCAACTAAACTGAAAAAACTAAGCAGCGAAAAACTGTGAGTCTTTTTGTGAAGTTTTTTTTTATCAACCATTGAATGATAAGTAGTGGTAAATCGCTAGCCAACGGGAAGATTTTGACGGTTTTTCTTTGGAATTACAGTTTTGTCTTGTCTTCTTTAAAATAGATTAAGTGTTGACAAATCCAGTGGCAACTTAGCGGTATTCTGCAGAAAAACTTTCGGCACCGAATCGGGTGATTATGATGAGACGTTATGTAATAATGGGCTGTGTACATATTTGATGCTGTACACCATTTACGACCGAGCTAACTGGTGTGAATACATCCAACCAATCTCACATCAATACCAGTTTGTAATACAAATTGGGTACTATTAGCTACATATATCAAGTGTCATCAAAAATTTGATGGAAAACTTAATGGTTGATTAATATCGTCATACTTATATTCGAGAGAAATTCTAGTTTTTCTGCAGATTCAGGCATTTACTTATTTTTAAAAACGCTGATGTGGGGTGGCACTTAATATCTGAACCAGTTTCTATTTCACCGATGACATACGAAATACTTGTTTAGTATTTTCTTTTCCCTCAAAAGTGTAAAATCATTGATTGCGATACCATATTCAACTTGGAATGGGTATCTGTAAAGAACGTCATCATCCGATTTCGAAGGAGGAGGAGTGGATAATAATGGTCGATGTAATGACATGAAATGGTGACGAGTTACTGGGGGTAGACACCCTGAAGACGATACATCGAAGCCAGGGAGGTGTTGGAGGAACATTAAATATGGTGTGGTACATATATTACGGGTGTTGGAGGGACGATCATCAGTCAGTCAATCAGTTTGTCAGTCAGTCAGTTTGTCAGTCAGACATTCAGTCAGTCAATCATTCAGTCAATCAGTTTGTCAGTCAGTCAGTCAGTGGGTCGACTATTCGATAAGTCATTTATGTAAGCAATAAACAGTTGATCAGGCTGACGATGAAAAACTTCATATTTTCAGTTTAGGTGATAAATAAGGTTTACTTACGCAAGTTAATTTTTTTCACACTCGAATTTAATCACTATGCATTGAATCCACTCTCTCAACTCCCTGTCTGACAGACTGACTGGCTCATTGTGACCGCTGATTATACGAGTTTGCAAAGACATCAACAGCGATCATAAAAGATTTGGTTCCTCGGAACAAATTGCCGACCGCACAGAACGAACTGACTGGTGTTCGTTGAGTGACTGACAATCAATATGAAAAACTGAGTGACAGACCGACAGACAGACAGACAGACAGACTGACAGTAAGAGAGATGAACAGACATTCCTAGTCATTTACTAAACTTAATTAACTGACTGACTATGTTTCTGAACTTGGAGTGACTGACTGATTAACTAGCACGGTGTGACGCCATCGATTAGTTCGTCTGTCACTTCGCACTTGAACTGACTTCAATGAAGATTGATCCTGGTGAAAAGATGTCATTGAATTGGTACAGACTTGCCGACATCTTTTAAACTTTGGACGAAAAATCAGCGGGAAGAAATAAGCAAGTTTTATGTTCATAGGAAATTAAAACCAATGGATTATAAAATTTAGGGTCTTTTCACTTTACTTTGTGGAAGTTACAGTCATTGAAGCTTTGGTCGACCGATTAACTGATTGGAATACAACGTACAGCGTACATGCCTTCTCTCACTCACTCACTCACTCACTCACTCACTCACTCACTCACTCACTCACTCACTCACTCACTCACTCACTCACTCACTCACTCACTCACTCACTCACTCACTCACTCACTCACTCACTCACTCACTCACTCACTCACTCACTCAATCACTCACTCACTCACTCACTCACTCACTCACTCACTCACTCACTCACTCACTCACTCACTCACTCACTCACTCACTCTCTTACTCATTCACTCGCCAGATGTCGGGAAATAGAAACAGATTGGGATGGGAGGGGCTGGTGTGATGGAACGATCACATAATTGCCAACAAAGTACAATACTCATCGAAGACAAATGTTAGAGCAATGAGCGAACTATTTTAAACTGCTTGATTGGTCGTTAGAAATCACAACGCTCGACCTTAATAAATAGGAGCAAGTGTTCTATATGAAGTGCATTTGAAATGCAAATGAATTTATCAATGGGAAAAGTTTGATATAAGTTTGTTTGATGTTTGGTCGATGAAGGTGTCAGATTTGAGTGAGATCTCAATAACAACTTTGGCCAACAGGTATGTCGCGTTGAAGGGGATTTGAGGGGACAAGTGACAGATTGTGATTGATTGATTAACAATATTTACCGGTGGTTCTAGGCGGCTAGATAATTCAATACTGAAGGTAACTAGAATCAGATTATGGATAACAGCAAAGTAGGACAGTACCAAACAAGAACAATCGTATTACATATTTATGAAAAGTATGAGGCCACTTTATGTTGCAAACTTTGATCAATAATGTCATGCCAAGTGTTCCAAGACCAGTGAAACTGAGTAGGACAAGTTCGTCAGATACATTCTCACGAACGTGAACGTCAACATGGATTAGAAGTAACCGGATAACTTCAAGCCGTGGCGATGGTAATCAGAAACAAGAATACATTGGTCTGCTACAGAAGTGTGAAAAAGATAATATCACAAATTACAGAACAAACAAAATTGATAGTAAAGTTTTGTCACATTACGTTGTTATTACTTAGTACTCGCTTATTACTCAATTAAATGGCCAAAATAAAAATCACTATCTTACACAGATGCAGTGAGTCTAAGGTTGGATTGGTCTGAATACTGGTTACGTATGTGACAATAGGTGTTATGTCGGTGAATAGGGTATGACACCACCACCACTTTACGACTAATCAACTGATCACTCACACTCACGATCCGCTACTCATCCTCGAAGCGAAGGGAATTTTTTTTTATTTGGATCTGACTGATTTGGAATCATTATAAGAATAAACATACATGGAATTAAGAATAGGATTTACGATTTATGCGTCGTTCTCGTCCGCTAGTGCCACTGACCAACCAGTAGCCAGTAGTCAGGTAGATGCAGCCAGAAACACAGACCCCTTTTGTTCGGTAGTCAGGCCCGCCAGGCAATCAGTACCTCTGTAACAATTATACCCTACAGCCCATACACAAATATCGAGTGACATAAGAATGGAATGCTGAAAATATGTATCTTTCTTTTAACAATATTTGTGTTCTTCCGTTGAACCACTTTTGAAAAAAGTTGTGATCAGAAAAGTATTTCTAATCTAGGAAATAATTTTTAACTTTGTGACTTGGTATTCCTCGTTGCCATTATGGTGCGAAAACTGAAGTTGAAAGGTTACCTATTTAGGAGTTCACCTTATTCGCAAAATATTCGCTCTGAAACGCGTGCAGATATAAAATTGTAGACTTGTGTCGGTGTGGTTACGACTACGATTACAACAATATTGTAAAACGACACTAATGGTAATCACCGGTTGGATTTTGGTTTATACTTTGGGCAGATTTTCTAGTTCTAACTTCTAAGTTTATATAATATAATAAGTGATTACTAGAAGTTAGTGTCTTAGAAGCTAATTCCTCCTATCCGAATGATTCATTTTGGTTGATTTAGTAATACTACTTCATATCACCAGCGGTTGAGACGGCGAATGCAAAAATATGACCATTGTTTTCATATTGGTTTTTGAATACTCGACTTTATTCTCAGATTCTAACTTCTCCCATAGAATCCATAAAATAATACGGAAATAACGATACACGAACACCACATTCAGCATTATGTAATCTCAGAAGGGCACCCTATTAGATACAACTAAGTGGTCAGTATCATCAACATGTGCCCATTATGCACCCGTCATCATGAGTTCATGACCAAACTATTTAAAGTAGCATTTGTCCTTGGAATGTCCTCCTCTGCTGTCCGTTGTGTTCCGTTAATGGAAACTTAGCCCTCAGGGCATTCAACTCAACCACGGCGCCATACAATTGAAAAGGACTCAATTTGGGCCTAAATACGGTATTTCAGGGGGTACCATGTGGCGGATTGTTCGAATGACGATTTGTGCGATTCGAACCTTTGTTTCAAGGATCTGATAAATGTTTATTGACGGTGGTGGAAACTTCAACTATAAGGGATAATGATGATCTCTTTGAAGGAACCGATTGAATTGGATGATTGTGACACCGTCTGTTTATATGAAAGGATACAAATACAAGGTTTCAAGTGACCCGTTGGGGTGATATCGATGCATTAACTTGGCATGGATACATGCATACATGGTTACTGTCATATACATGTAGGCACATAAAATATGTATGTTAAGTAATACAGCTACTGTGAAAATGGTTTTATAAATGTGGGTAAAAGTATCATGTCAGGTTTGTCCAATTTGACACAAGTGGTCGGCGTATGTAAGTAAGTGAGTATGTATGTATAGGATGTCAAGGAACATGTGTAATGTGACAAATTGATGAATTATTGATGCATCTTCTCAGAGATTCACACAAGGGGTTCAATTACTAAGGGAACAGAAGAACACTAGTTGTACGAAATTTTACTCTTCAAAATGGGACGGTACGAACCATTGGCTTTATTGTGGATTTCAGTAGGAAGATTTTTTTCGGCCGAAAAAAAACATGATCACGTTTATAGGATGAACAGTTTCAATCTCAATGCATCTTTTTAAGTAACTTGTAAGTTAATTTATAACTCGCTATAAACTTGCTCCCGACAAGTTTTGAAAGTCAACGCTATGAGGAACTTACAGGAACTGATGTAACTCAACTTGGTGCCTCGTGAATTTACAATACTACGTACATTATTATCGTTTTACACTCATTGTTGTCGCATAGAAGGTGTCGCTCGTAGATGAGAGCGCACACTGTCGGACGTCTCGAGAAACTACCTCGTAAAAAGCATAAATGTAAAAAAAATTTCGAAAAAATTTCGGCGAGCACTGTAAACGGTTTTAGTTCTATCGTCGCTAACAACTGCTTTCAGTAAAACGACATAGCGCGATTTGGAAGAACTGTGGTCTAAAGGTTCTACTCTGAAATACTGGACTAGTTATCTTTCTCTTATAAAGACTACTATGATGTTCGAATGGTTGGAAACCTGGCTTGTTAAGTGTTCATAAAAAATCACAGACAGGTTTTTGGATACATACAGATAACCTTCTAGTAATAATCCCAACCAGCTGCTATAAATGCCGGGCCATACCGCCGTCACTCCCAAACCACTTCACGTTTCAATGGCTCATGTTCTCCTTTTTCTCACCCACCCACCGCCGTGTGAAGCCACTCAAGATGATTTTTGTGTCTTCTTCTGGTGAGTGAGGGAGTCAGTCATTCAGTCCGTTAGTCAGTCAGTCAGTCAGTCAATCAGTCAGTCAGTCAATCAGTTAGTCAGTCAGTCATTCAATCAGTCAGTCAGTCAGTCAATCAGTCAGTCGGTCAATCAGTCAGTCATTCAGTCAGTTAGTCAGTCAGTCACTCAGTCAGTCGGTTAGTGAGTCAGTGAGTCAGTCAGTCAGTCAGTCAGTCAGTCAGTCAGTCAGTCAGTCAGTCAGTCAGTCAGTCAGTCAGTCAGTCATTCAGTCAGTCAGTCAGTCAGTCAGTCAGTCAGTCAGTCAGTCAGTCAGTCAGTCAGTCAGTCAGTAAATCATTCAGTGGATGAGTGATTCAGTCCTCTAGTCTCTCAATATCCTAGGTGAATATCATGATAAGACATTAACAGGTTCGAGCTAACAGCAGAGGTCAAGAAGATTCATGAAATGAATCAAAAGCGGGTTGCACGAATACCAATGTATGGTAAAGGTGCAGTTGGATCACGTCGCAACAGTGCGTGTAACTGAACTCTAATAATTACACTTCCAATGAAATTTCCAAACACACAAGTTTTGAAAATCCATAAAAATCTGTGCATGTATGTAGTTTATTCTTTTTTCTCATCCGCTTATTCGATGCATGAAGCCCTTCCACACAAAAACCATGATCCCTTTTATAGGACCGTAAATTGGCTTGGGGAGAGACAGAGTGGGAGAAAATTATTGTGCTCTGATGCAGTGATAACTCTCGATACTCTGTTGACCGACTGGGATAATATTTTTCACCTTCAGCCACTAATTCGGCCTTTAAATACAGTAAACTAGAAAGGTTCATGCACAGATGCTGATTGACAAGGATTATTGAATTGTAATTTGAATTTTCGGTAACTCTGTAATTATTAATGTCATCTTATTCGTTTTTTGTCAGCAACCAGATGACTGAATGAAAATATGCAAATGAGTGTGTGATCCAGAGCCACTACTTAACAACTACTGTAATGAGTGAGTGAGTGATTGAGTGAGTGAGTGCGTGAGTGAGTGAGTGAGGAATGAGTGAGTGAGTGAGTGAGTGAGTGAGTGAGTGAGTGAGTGAGTGAGTGAGTGAGTGAGTGAGTGAGTGAGTGAGTGAGTGAGTGAGTGAGTGAGTGAGTGAGTGAGTGAGTGAGTGAGTGAGTGAGTGAGTGAGTGAGTGAGTGAGTGAGTGAGTGAGTGAGTGAGTGAGTGAGTGAGTGAGTGAGTGAGTGAGTGAGTGAGTGAGAGAGTGAGTGAGTGAGTGAGTGAATGAGTGAATGAGTGAATGAGTGAGTGATTGAGTGAGTGAGTGAATGAGTGAGTGAGTGAGTCAGTGAGTGAGTGAGTGATTGAGTGAGTGAGTGAGTGAATGCAAGTCATAAGCTGACTTTTTCAGTATAACCAAACATAATCAAAGAATACAGTGCATCCATCAAATACTGTATGAACACACTCTACCAAACAGTTCATTAAAAACATCGGCACCACGAAATTCAGTTGCACCGGAGGATTTCCTGGAAGGCAAATACTGGCTACCGTAGTCTGTTTTATTCCAGTTCACGGTGAAGCAGCCTGTCGTAACCTCATGTTTTTTTTACTGAAGGCTTATACGGAATGCTGATAATTATTATTATTTTTAAATGTGTTTTTTATTATGACAAAATATATTTGCGGAAATTGTGCCAAGATGTGGAAGACAACTAGAATATGCACCTTGCCACACAAAAACTAATGGTGAACATGTGAGAGTAGGACGAAGCAGATGATGATATATACATAGAAGTAACACATACCATTTGTCCATCAGTCACATGCTTTATCTAGTGTATTCCTTTTCTTATTATAGGTCACGACAAAACAATAAATTGATGTCTGGAGACCCCTTTGTTGAAAGTTCATGTTCATAAATTAGAAATCTGCCTTTGGAGCGCTAGAACACGATTTTCACTTTATGATTATTGGAAGTTATTTTTCTATTTCAATGAAACACTGGGCCTATATTTATGAATGTATGTTCATACAGTACGTGGACTTAAGTATGTACATAGGACAGTAACCAAGTCATAACCTGCCTCAATTATGGCCAATAAAAACGAACGTTGGGTCTGCCGGCAACAGCCCAGGACACGACTCCATCAAACTTATTGCAACATACAAACAGAGAGGTACGGTCATTAAGATCGAGTACACGGCACTTACTTGTATTATTGCACAGTACATACATACATATGTAAGTATGTATAGTAAATATTGTATCGGATATTAACATGCGGAGAACAATGCTCCATGTATGTAATATTATGTATACAAGTTTCTATTCTAGAATAGTACAGTAACCATGAAGCTTACGAAAGTTCTATTAACGTGTTCTATTATTGTTTTAGGTTTCAATAAGAATAATAAATTTCTGAAAAACCCCTTCATGATAACGAATGTTAGGAGAAGTAAGCAATCTTTAAATGACAGCCATCGTATGTATCAGCGATCGTATGATGGAACGGATGCACCTTATTGGCACAAATTGGAGGTGCCTGCCGTACTACTAGGACTGCATGTACAGGGTGTTCCAACAATTAAACCAATTTGTTGTTGAAAAATCACTGGTGTATCATTTAGATCAGCAATACTGTTAGCTGAAAACTGAGCTTATGACATTTTACATGGAATGATTTCATTGCCGCTGATTTCATAGACAGTAAATTTGTATCAAGGTACATACATGTATTTTATGTAATCGTAAAGCAAATCCAAATGGGATTAACTATATAAATATATGTTTGAACTACAAATATAAAACACTTAAAATTAAAAGTAATAAGTGGCTTTGCCTCAAGTGATTTTTTTATATGTGGAACACCCTGTAAATACAATAAGTTATACAAATAAATATAATGCAACAGTATAATATTATAGCAATTTTAAGTAAGTTCATGGATCTCTGTGGTACGATCAAATTGAGTTTTTTCTGAGATTACAGAAACGACATCAGAAAAGACAGAAACGACATTAGAAAAGACCTCAGAAGTTTCTTCCATCTGAAACAGAGCAAACTCAATACACTCAGCAACTTATATCGAATTTAGAATCGGCACATCAAGTTGTGTGATTCATGATTGAAGCAACATTACATTTCGACTTTACTGTTTTGTTTCAGAAAACCGGTGACGCATACTGGCTCATGGATTTAACTGTTTTGACACCTGTGAATGAAATCAAAGCATGACGAACATGCATGTGAATTTTGCAATCCAAGCCAAAAAGTGAATCTTGCAATTATTTATGTTTTGGTATGTACCGAAACATAGTTTGGCGAAACCCTTTTATACCTTGAAAATAATATGAGAATGGCATATGTAGGAATGTTATGATGATGACCTGCGACCCCCAGTCTTGGTACCCTGCCACCCCTGGCACTGCCATTCTCACTACCACTTGACCGGAACAACAGTAAAAAACGACCGTCATTCCGCGACCATCGACCACCGGACACCGGGCAAAAAGAACAATTAGGAAGTGCCATTGATATTGGTTTATATAGTCGACTTGAAACGTGAATGATTGACAGATCTGTTGACATTGGCGGCCACCGGGAGAGCTGTGGTGATGAACGGTTTAGCTTTAGTGAGGCGGTGAGTGAGTGAGTGAGTGAGTGAGTGAGTGAGTGAGTGAGTGAGTGAGTGAGTGAGTGAGTGAGTGAGTGAGTGAGTGAGTGAGTGAGTGAGTGAGTGAGTGAGTGAGTGAGTGAGTGAGTGAGTGAGTGAGTAAGTGATTAAGTGAACCTGTTTGTTTCTGAGAAGTAGTTTGTTCACTCCAGGCCAAATACTGTACCACAAATTAATCACAACACAACGAAACACCATTAAATTCCATCTGTCCGTACTTATGCCATTTTTGTTTAGTAAGCCACCAGGGAAAACAGACATTTGCCATTTCGGTACCATTCGGTCAGACCGGTGCGAAGTGCCCAGTTTGTGCCGTTGACCTGGCTGGCACCATTGGTAATTACGGTATGATATGTCATAGATAAACCATAAAGCAAGTACAGAAAGACATAAATAATGGTTTTTCTTAAATTATCCATATCAAAGAAAATACAGAGGTCTGAAAAATCACTATGGTCACCACAATATGATGTTCAGGATGGATCGTTTCTTTCTTTGAAGCATGATAAACATTGGTTGTTGAAGGCTTAGACCCTGACCTGACTGGCACCATGGGTAATTACAAAATGATATGTCATAAAGAAAACTAAGCTCTAGCATTCAAATATTCATTTAAATAAAATTAAGAGCTTATAATAGAAGAGCTTACAGTGAAGCAAACGGTTATTTCCATTGATGTGATTGTTATTATGTAAACTACCGTATACTAGGTTTCATTCTCGATCATCATTGAACCTAAAAAGGTGTAGGGTACAAATCTTTGAAGTTATAATACATACATAACTGCACATGTAAGTACAATACTGTACCGAACACAACTATGATTACGGTATCCGACCAACCGTCACTTATTATTACCCTCGTCTCGTTACTTCTAGACATAATAGTTAGCGGAAACCAAACCCGGCTTTACAGTCGAACCATGGCTCGATTGATATTGGTTTTTAGTCAGTTAACGTGCCGGGCTCATCACTTACATATGTCTGAGTGAATGAACGAATGAGTGAACATGTGAGTTATTGAGTGAGCAAATGCGTGTGTGAGTGAGTGGGTAAAAGTAATAACTCGCAAACTTATTGCTAATGGTAGTCATAAGCACATTTTATCACAGATGATCGCAAATGTATGCAGATGTATGAAAATCTTAGCCGACATTCGTCGTACAGTGTGAATAAGATAAAGATATTCTTCCCGACATGAACCGAAAACCTACTAAAACTTCCTTGCATAGACCCAAACAAAAATAGCAGCAACAGAGACACTTGTTTTCAGCAGCCAATTAAGTGTTCTGTAGTGGTCAGACTTTGTGAGGGGGTAAATGGGGGAAGGTTGGGCACCCTTGGGATCTGTGTGCCATGACACCAAGTGCCGTGGAATGAAGTGCCACTCAGCACCATTGCATCGGGAACAATTATGGATACAACAGGAAAAGTTTGACTTTTTATTTCGTAGTTTGCGCCTCAAAACCTGACTGTTGAGGTTTCCTTGGTTTAGTTTCTACCGAGTCAGAAGTCTTGAAACCCCACTATTCCACTTTTTATGAATGGTGTGGACGACAGGCCAAAACTTAGCGTTTGCATTACGGTATATTGGCTGTTGATTTTATCGGATTAAATATATAGAAGTTCACCCGAGCACTAAAAGCTGACCAATCAGCACAGAGAAAACCGCTTAGGCCGCGTTCAGAGTTGTCTTGAGAAAGTCTCAAGAATTTTATTTGTAAACCTTTCGGTACACATAAAAATGAATTTTGTTCCCGATAAAAATTTTGAAACATTTGGTTGGGTCAAAACTTGCTTTTATGAGCTCCGAAAGTGTTACAAATAAAATTCTTGAGACTTTCTCAAGACAACTCTGAACGCGCCCTTACCGCTCTCTATGCTGATTGGCCGCTGTGAATTTCATTGCTGGCATGACAGCGTTGCTGGGGTAAAGTTCTATATATTTACTCAGAAGATATTCAACCGCCGGAATACTTGACTCTGATCTAATTAACAACAACAACAGTAGCAAAGCGACAACAACAGCACCAACAACAACACTTGCAGCAATAACAACAAGGCTACCCAACAAAATCATACTGTACGTACCTTGGTTTAATTGTGCCCATAACCCGTATACAGACGACAGTATACAGTAAAAGTTTATGGATTCTGGACATAAAGGAAGTCAGCCTGGTACCTACATATTACGGAATATGGTTTTGTTATTACACCAGCCCATGATGAGGGGAGACGTTTAAAGACGTCCTGTTTCCGGCGTTTTCAAGAAGTGCAATTTTAATGCGAATGTTGTGGGTGAAAGCTTCTCAAGAACTGTCTCGATGTGGCCTTTGTTATTACTAGAAACGATCGCTGAAACTACTGAACTATTATTACTACTACCAACTGGTGTTTTTACTATGAACTTATGTTGAAAATACAGATGCAAGTTGTACCTGAGTTGTTACTACGGATGATTTATGTGAATTCGTTCCGCATTAAGGCAATGATATTGTGTGGTATCTGTTTGAACTACTGGTAACTTTATACAATTGACAGACATCACAACTTTTTTCATTTTATCCAAGTGAATGAATATCGGCTGACATAGCGGAATGAAATAAAATTATCAACAGACTTATCAAAATAAACACGATTCGTCCATACACATTTAACGTATTTTTTTAAGAATTCCATGGCGAACTGTGAGTATTTGAAAGGGTACCTTCATAGTTTTTTTAAGACTTTTGATTATGCATTGCAACTTGATAGTCCACTACACATCTTAGGCAACGGAAAAAATCACTATATGCAAAAGTTCCACACAAAAATTCGTTATGAACTTGGAAGGTATGAGTAATCATAAAAGTATCACCGATCACCGCCACCAACTGACTGTGATTTGGAAATGCGTTCCAACAACTGACTGGCGGCCGCCTGCTCTTCCTGCAACAATATTACAAAAAATTAACTATTAATCGTTTTTCTATTTATGTCAATCCTCATCTTATTTTAGTCTTTGATAAATATTTAAGGTATGCGAGTTTCAGTGTTGCTATGTGTATGAAAAACTCCAAATATAAACAAATCAACTGGCGGTAAACAAACCATGGAACGTCATATAGGTAACCACTGTAACATAATGAGAGTGTACGTTAACATTGTGTTATGTTTAACACTGCCAAGTCTTTATAGCTATTGAAAATGACAGATCAGCTGACGGCAAGTAAAAACGGAAAAGAATCAATATCTTCGATGATACGCTCATGTGACATATTGAAAAGACGAAAAAAAACGGAATGTTGTTTTTGTTTATTTATAATTGTAAAATCGTTAACCTCAATAGCGTCGACATCAGTTCGAATGCTCTCGAGGCACACGATCAATGCTTCCCGATCGGTCAGCTCATTGATGCCTTCGGCCGTGAGTGTGAGCAGCAGATCAAGCACGTGCTCACGGCAGGAGCAGTTGTCAGAACATAGCAGCGCGCCGAACGACTGCACAAAACCGGCAGAGATCAGTTGAGCTGAATGAAAGAAAGTGTGAGCTTATTATACAGAAAAAGTATAACATAACTTTATACCAAGGTGTAATGTAACGAAGAAAAATATAGAAACGGAAATGGTGAAATAAAACTATTAAACCTCGAGTTTTGTCATCGTGTTTGGCAATCTGAGATAAAAAGAATGTGGTTTTAGTCATGAATCGGTCGTTATCGGCGAGTCTGCCGAGTGCTCGGGTCAGATGTTCAAGTCCACCGGCAGCCAGAAAGGCCTGTGTTGCCGCATCATCGTTACGGGTTAATGCTGAAAGAAAATGTTAGTTTTACTTGAATATATTTTTTATTAATTCAAATAGTTAGCAACAGAAGGAATGAACTCGAATGATTTGATTTGGAATTTGAACAAACCCAACGGATTCGTTTTCAAATTTGAAACAACCCAAGTGATTTGGATTGGAATATCGAAACAACCCGATTGATTTAACTTGGAATTCGAAACAAACCCGATATGGCACCCATCAGAGCCGCACATACGCCAGGATGCGGATCAGTTTCGAGCATCTCCAACGCCAACTTCAAAACACCCGCGTTGATAAGATTTCTGAAAGTGAAGTAAAGATACACAAACACATACAGCTTACAAATCAGATTAGGCGACAAAAACACACAAATGAAAAGACGCAATGAAATTACACATAAACAAAGCAATAACAAATTTCGCTACAACCCCATATGAAAAGTCGCAAGGCGGCAAGGAAACTGAATTGAACATAAAAATTAATAATAAATTTCGCCTTACGAAAAATTATGCTTGCTCAAATAATATGTTTCGTCATTAACAACACAGTATCAGATAAAATACAAAAACGCTAAGCTAACTTTTGTACAGCCGGATTATTTTGTGACATTTCAGCCAACAATCTGCAGACGTATTGACGAAATGGACCGTACGTACTCTGGATGTAGTTGACACAAACACGTAGACCACCGATCGTTACGAAATCTAAATAACTCACTCACTCACTCCCTTACTCACTCTTTCACTCATTCACTCACTCACTCACTCACTCACTCACTCACTCACTCACTCACTCACTCACTCACTCACTCACTCACTCACTCACTCACTCACTCACCCACCCACCCCACTGACTCACTCACTGACTCACTCACTGACTCACTTACCATTGGCACAATCCACATCAGCGCACAGGTCAATCAGATGCTCGAAAGCGTCCTCGGCCAGTGCCTGTGTCTCATTACTGGGATCATCCAATCGTGTCTGATTGATTAAGTTTTCGATGTGCTTTTGCATCTGTCGTACTGGATCGCTTTTGGCCACGTATTCAGCCATGGCTTCCGTTAGAAACTCACGATCCTGCAAGGAAGTTAGTGTGGCCGAGTATGTGGAGGAGTGCGTGTGAATGAGTGAATGAATGTGTGAGTGAATGATTAAGGGTGCTTTCAGAGTAAAAAGGAAAGTAAAAAGGAAAGTAAAATGGGAAGTAAAATGAGAAATCTGTAAAACAACGCACGTGTCCAAAACGGAATATTCCCAAAATTAAATAATAAATAATTCAAATTCAAATGCAGCAGCCAATGAGCGCTGAGGACTGTGCTCACAGCGCTATTCTGATTGGCCAGTCCGCTACGCTGATTGGCCAGCCAAATTCAAATTCTGAATATCTGAGTATCACGTCAATATTTTTGCGTCGGTTATTTTACAGATTTTCCTTTTTACTTTCTATTTTACTTTTCTTTTTACTCTGAAAGCACCCTAAGTGAGAGCGTAAAAAGTGCGTGAGAGAGCGAGTAAATGAGTGAGTGAGTGAGTGAGTGAGTGAATGGGTGAATGAGTGATTAAGTGAGTGAGTGGAAGAGTGAGTGAGTGTATGAGTACTTGTGGGTGAGTGAGTCTTGGCTACGTATTCGGTCATGGCATCTGTGAAAAACTCACTGTCCTGCAGTGGAGAGAGTGTGGCTGAATGAGTGAGTGAAGTCCATGACCAACCTTTTCCGACATTTGCGTCACGGCGGATTGTGTCCCATTATTGTTCACGGGATCATCTGCTCCTACGCGAGTAGCGAACTGCACCAACGCCTGCCAGTACGAATTGGGCACCGGGTTGTTCGACATTTTTTTAACGACTGAAAAACGGTGAACCTGTTCTGCAACACCAAAATTGTCGACAACACCAAAATCGACAACACCAAAATTTTGAAAATTGTCCTTAAAACTATCGTTAATTATGTGACGAAAAAGTAATCGACAGAAGTGAGTGAGTGAGTAAGTGAGTGAGTGAGTGAGTGAGTGAGTGAATGAGCAAATGAGTGAGCGGATGAGTGTGCGGATGTGTGTGCGGATGATGAGTGTGCGGATGAGTGACCATGAGTGAGTCAGTGAGTGAGCAGATGAGTGAGCGGATGAGTGAGCGAATAAGTGTGCAAATGAGTGTGTGAGTGAGGGAGTGAGCAGAGGAGTGAGTGAGGGAGTGAGCAGGTGAGTGAGTGAGTGAGTAAGTGAATGTATGTGTAAATGAGTGAGTGAGTGAGTTTAGGCCGGCTAAGAAAGTAATACTGCATTTGCGCAATATATCGATATCTGCTTCAGAAGACTAACCGCGAATCATAAAACTTAGACTTTAGACAAGTGCGAAAGAGTCAGTTCAGCAAGATTTCTAACTGTACTATTCTGAGAATCCAAAACTCAACACGTGCAGTGAATGCAACCAACGCGTGCTTCTACCGTCATATGATGACACCAGCGTTTATCACATATATAACAAAGCAAGTATGGCCTGGTGGTTAGTGTTAGGGTGTTGATCTCGCATGCGAGAGGTTCTGGGTTCGAAACCTTTTATAAAATTTTGGTAAAATACTGACCGCAGACGAGTTTTTTTGAAATTTTACTATTCCCTTTCAAGTTTTACTGATCGTTAACCCCGATAACCTATCGTGAGGCTGGCTTGTCCGAGCGATAGCGAGGACAAGCGCGTTATCACCGCGCGGAGCGCGGAGGTGGGATCCGTTTGAAAAATTAAGTAAAGGATCGAAAATTAATACAATTTGAAAATTTCGATTCTCCAAAACATGTTTTTTTAATCGCAAATTACAGGTTTGGCAATTTTTGATTCTCAGAATAGTGCAGTTAGTAAACTTGCGTCCGTTCTCAACTTTAGGATTAGGCTTAGGCTGCAGCCGCATATGACTGACTGAATGCCTGACTGACTGACTGACTGACTGACTGACAGAATGACTGACTGAAACTGATAGACTAATTGACTGACCGACTGGTGTGATGAACCAACAGATAATTGCTTTATCGTAAACATTAAAATAATATGCTATCTTATCTGGGCTCTCTGGAGAGATTCGAACCCTCAATCTTCCGATAAAAAATCAGGTGCGTTGCATTACGCTACAGAGACTGAATTCCCAGAGAAAGACTGCATATTCCGATTGAAAAATTCTTCTGGAAAAATAACTTTCTGGTTGGTCATCACACACCATTGTTAAGTCGAAGAAAGATCAACTAACTCATTTACTCACTCATCCGCACACTCATATCCGCACACTCATCCGCTCACTCACTCATTCATTCACTCACTCACTCACTCACTCATTAACTCTTACCGTCGACTGACTGTTCGTTGACTTACCGTCGTTCGTTGACTAAGTTTTATATAATCGGGACATTTTTTTGGTGTTGTCGATTTTGGTGTTGTCGACAATTTTGGTGTTGCAGAACAGGTTCACCGCTGAAAAATATTTTAATTGCGGTCACTCTCGAAAACTATGCAGCGCGCAATGTCAACATATAAAAAATCATAGTTTACTTAATCACTAATTGAATAATGCATGCATAAAATAATGAAAGACATGCAATATATCGCTGGAGTTCACTCTTTTAACTACGCGTGGCGTTATGGTTCACGTAGTCCATAACGCCATTGATACGAAACCATAACGCCATTGATAACGCCGTTTGATCTGTATAACGTTATCAATAATTTTCTTTGTAAATTTGACGTGAATTACTACTCAGATGAACTCTTAGCTTTTTTAAACTGAAATTAGCTCACTCAATCACTCACTCACTCACTCCGCCACTCACTCACTCATTCCGCCACTCACTCACTTACACACTCACCAACTGACTCTCTGACTGTCTCTTCGACTCACTCACTCAGTAAATCAATCACAGACGGAACTGCTCCCTCACTCAGACTTACTTACTTCTTTTTCTTCTCACTCACTCACTAGCTCAATCACTAGACACTCACCATTCAGTCACCTATGTACTCTATCTCACTCACTGACTTACTCACTCATTCGCTCACTCACTCACTTGCTTACCTAATGACTCTTTCACTCACTCAACTCAAGCATTCACTCCTTAACTCACTTCTTACTCACTCACTAACTCACTCAACTCACTCACTCGACACTAAAGTACCAGAATTCAAAATAGGATAGTTAAAAGAGGGGGCACCTATATCGCTAAATAATTTTCTGATAAACTTTTTTTTTCGAAAATTAACTAAAAATTATTTGGGTATGGTCTGCGTTTGAAAAACTAATTTAGATTTGACGTTTGAAAATCTATTTGTTTGAATTTAGAAAATTAATTAAAGATTACGGTTTACAAAATAAATTTAAAATTTTTTTTATATCAATAGTTGTTCAATCTGAAAAAAAATTTATCGGAGACCTCAGTACATATTAACAGGAATCGAAATTTTTTTTGTCCAAGTCAGATAATTTGCAGATACGTATAATTGTGGATTGGCTAAAAAAATTCAGGAGAAAAACATGTTGTAGTAAGCGAGCTAATATGATTTTACGTGATTTAGTGAATAGTGAAGGAGGAAAGTGTGTTTGCGTAGTTCGATGAATTAGATGAGTAAATTTGTGGTGAGTGA
Source organism: Daptonema setosum (assembly GCA_964036265.1). Classification (NCBI taxonomy): domain Eukaryota; kingdom Metazoa; phylum Nematoda; class Chromadorea; order Monhysterida; family Xyalidae; genus Daptonema; species Daptonema setosum. Next base: position 12,324,330 of record OZ038446.1, read on the forward strand.
GAGATTGAATTAGTACATATGTGAACACTCAAATTATTGAGTAAGGTTTGAATAACTTTATTCAGTACTACTAGTTACGTTCACTCTTTGTTTTGTGCTTTAAAAGCACGGATTTTTTCATGCATTAAATATTTTTATGAAAGAAGTCCTTGTTAGACAAGACACATGAGCAAGATACGCAAAGCGCATAGTACTTGTATAGTAAAATCAAAATGAATTAACTATTCTAATTCATGCACTGCTGAAGATGGTGATAGCATACAGCATGCTTAATTCAAATGTTTTTCCTGTTTTGTCATAATTTAGTTTATTAGCAACCAAAATAACTGTTGTCAACTGCAAAATATGATTAGAAGCCACGGGGTTTCTGCTAAGGACCCAGCCGAAGCCTCATAAACAAAGAAATAGATGATTTTAACTTAAAAAAAACGAACATCGAATTGAGGACTAAAAAAGTAAAAAGTTATACGGAATGAAATGTAATTAAAAAAATCAAAACATTTTTACGAAGAATTACACACGAATAAGAGTGTTTTATTGCTTTATCAATTTGTATGCAAATGCAACTCAAGTGTTATGGACTGTGTTATGGGTGTGAAAAAAGTTCAGTATGCTATTCAAATGAGATTGCTATTATATATCTATGGGTTGTAAATCCTGTAGCACTCAGGGTGCCTTCATAGTCTGTCTGCAGAAAAGTTGCAACTTTGTTCGACAACTTTTTTGACGTTTCGAAATGTTCCGGAACTTCAAAGAGGGAAGAAAATTTCGAAACGAACGTCAAAAAAGTTGTCGAACAAAGTTGCAACTTTTCTGCAGACAGACTATGAAGGCACCCTCACTACACTCACAAAGATTCGTAAATTTTAAGACATACAGTATTCAGACTAATGAAGCAGTTAGATGGTAACATACCGTTTTGTTAATATGTTGTTCAAAAGTTCCTGATAAAAAAAACAGATGGTAAAATTTATATTAAATGAAAATACTGATAAAAATTCAAAATTTTTTTTTCTTATGGCTACGGTATATGTACATTTTGAACGTCTACAGTACTTTATTATCTACTCACAATGTTTTCCAGACGCAGACTGTAACTAAAAATGTCGTACGATTTTTTTATTTTTGTTTTATTAATTTAATTTTTTGCTGGTTGAAACGAATTGAAATTGCAACGTGTGCTGCCGTGTTGTCTGGTGTAACCTAGCCTGGACTACTGTCAGTTTTACCAGTGTTATCGTTTGTTATGTACCACGCTCACGCGCCCAAAGGCACCTCCGTTTCGCGGTACTTTAAAACTCGGCAAATGTTATTTCGGCATTTGCTGTAACCCGCCGACTCCGATTCAGCATGTTGGTTAATTCAAAAATATATTAACATTTTCTTCATAACCGGAAAAGTCTGTTATAAGCTTGACGTTAGCCGCTGTCATACTTAGGTTCGCGCCCCAGCTCTCCCCCTCCATTCATACTAGGGGTTGTTAAATTTTAAACAGGGGTTTTGACAGCAGTCTAGAGGAATTTTAAGATTTTAAAATTTCAAATGATCCGTTGAACTATCTGTCGATTATTCGTTGATTAACGAAAGTCCAAACAGTGATTGAGCCATTTTCCAGAACCGCCTTGCATACATGCTTGATTCTTCGTCAATCGTCATGTACCCTTGATCCTTGTGTAGTTGGTAAAGTCAGCCGCCATGCACTTTAACTTGCCCCCACCTCATCTCGGTATCCGCTCCGTCACTGGCACGAAATTAGTAAACTTCGATGTATAGTCTCCGATAAAAGAATCAAAATGCGATGGTGTTGGCATGGTACTTTCTTAGGCCGACTTACGGTGAGTGAGTTGCTCAGGTAGTATAACTTCCTACGGAACAAATTCTAACATCCCGCTCCCGCTCACTCAATCCTTCGTATTGAAAATCATCCCACGTTCGACCATAAGCATCTGAGCGGCGTATTATCAGACCGATACTTATACTTTCCCTAGTTTTGGCTTCAGCTTAATCCCATTCCAGATCAAAACCAAAGTTGTTGCATCAACTGTTTAGCGTAGGCGTGTGTTACCATGTCCGTCAGTGGTGATTCTTGTGCGTAAATTCTCTCTGGGTTTCCATGTTTGCTGTCGTAAGTAACTCTACGAAAATTGCACAATTTACCGCTGGGGTAATTTGAAATGTCGCTACGATGTTATTGAAAATTATTTCTACTAATTTTTTTATTAGCTCATTGGCTAAACTTGGTGTACTTATATTTTATCTTTTTTGTTTTATAGACATTTAGCGGTATTATTCATAAATTAGTTCACATAATAACTAGAAACCTTTCAGTCATCCGCCACTTTGTGTTAAAATCTGAAAACATGTTACGTAAACGCATGTTCTTTTCCGACTGTTGTCGTAGCAATCACTAGCGGACGAGGAGGGTGGGAAGAGTGGAATACTCCATCTTTGGTGTTTTTCAAGTAGAATTTGTTCTCTAAGGTAGGTAAAATGGCAGGAAAACCGCCGATTCCCCCTCATTGACGTAATTCACATTCATTTGGAGGTTTGGCTCTTCCGCCAGCGTGTACAGTCAATCGTAAGTTGGCTCTGTATGAACGTCACAGTTTTTTCTGATGTCAAACTTGTTTATGTGTGTGTTTTGTTGACGTGTTTGTGTGGTAATCACTAATGTTGCCAATATATGTAACTGGGTTCTATCTTGCTCATTATTTTGTTTGATGCGAAGGAATTTTTTCAAGTTTAGTTTGTCTAATAGTTCTTTTAGATTACAGTGTGCTTTCAGTCCCCATGTGAATTTCTTTAAATTTAGTTCCCAGTTTTAGTTTAGTCTCCAGAAAACCTTGTTAATGTTAACTTCACTTCAATCATCACAACAGATGTCTGTTTTCTCACATCTCACATTCGGTACTTTGTAATAGAAAACACGATTTTTTTAAATTTCCTGACGATGAGTTTCATTTACCGTGTTTGATTTGATGGTCTCAAACGAATACCGTCACTACAAAAATAACTGTATGTAGTCAGGTTGTACAAACGATAAGATATAAAACGTCTCAGATTTGCGACCGACTGGACCGTTGACCTTGACTCATGACTTCCAGTCTCGTCACTGCAACGATCTGCCACATACGATACGAGTATCTTTATCGCTTTGCTGCAAGTTTCATTCATATCAAGCCTACGCCAATAAACCAATTACATTGAAAAGTTGTGTTGTAATTCTAGTTTTTAGTGTAAATGGATCGACTGACTTGGTTTTCCGCTCCCATCTCTGAATTCTTTCAAAATCCGTCTCAGAATGAGCAGATCAGCAGGTAAAATATGGATGCGACAGCCCCGCAACGTCGCAACGAGTCATTGCGACAAGACGACCTTGGGCGTGCAACTACCTGCAACTGCTGCTGCCGCATGCACCAGCGGATGACAAAACAAAGAAATGCATCCAATTCCATTATTATTTAATAGTTATTATGAAATCGAAACCCGTTGTTCGAAATATCAAAAACTGACTTCAAACTTGTGAATTCTCACGTCTTATCTGAATGGATCAGTTGACTCATCCGCTTTTGGCCGCATGCGCGCAACGCAAGTGTTGCTCGTTGCGCATGCGTATAGCGCGTGCTCCTGTTGCGTACGTACTCACATCTTAGGCACCATTGAGAAAACTGTGTTTTATGTTGTTTCCCTTAAACATGTGGTATTACTTAGATTATCATATTTTACCGAAAAGTGTTTCCAGTTTAGAGTTCACGAATATCAAAAGTTTAATTTAAATAAATTGACATATTTCTGTTTTTTACACCACCGTTTCCAAGCCGTTACCGTCGTTTGCGTTTGCCATATCATAAAAAATATAGCTTAGGTCTTGTTCTCTGTTTCCTGAGAGTGAGAAGTCCTTTTACATGTTCTTCAACTTCAGGTATAGCCGGAAAAATTATTTGTGTCGCATGTGTCGAAGTTTTACACATGCGACACAAATAATTTTTCCGGCTATATTTTGCTCAGTTAAGAACAGTGTTGAGTTTTATTTGAACAAGATAGAATTTCATCAGCAGATGGATGGCTTGGCTCGGCGGAAGTTCAATCTCTCTAGTACTAATGATTATCTGAGTTTTCATACTTACTAACTACTCTGCTTGCAAAGCAAATATTGGGGAACATCGGCTTATTGCTTATCCTTCGTCCGTTTGAGAATTTGAGATTATCTTAGATTTTTTTCAAGTTCATCTGTAATTTACCGCTTAATTTTCCGTCATTTTACCAGTTTCCAAACATGGTTAGTGTTGTTTGCCCGCTGTACTTACTCAAACGCTTTTTGTTAGATGTAGTTTCTTTACGTTTTGAATCGAACTGTCCACCAATAACACTTAACGGTAATTGATTAAAGATGTAGATACGCGGCCGTCCAACTCCAACCATACCGGTTTTACGTATAAACCTCTGTGACTTTAGTCCTTTTTACTTCAGTAACCACATTACAATTGCTTGCTCTTTTGTAGCTACTGCTGGTGGACGAGTGAATGTTTTGAGAACAGGGAAATTCCTGGAAAGCGGGCAATTGAATAGTAATGTTGAGCTTATTTTATTTGGATAAAAAAAACGATTCAATGTCTTGGAATGCTCAAGAAGGGAAAACCGCTGTTTCCATTCCTGCCTTATCGGCCGTTAGCGGGAACTACCCAAACCCAGTCCATCTTGTAATACGTTGGTGATTGGCTAACTCGCAATTCATATGATTAAAATACGAGAATGCGTAAAAACTTTGTAATTGTAGTTGTTGTTTTTTCGGCTCGAATACAATTTTTGAAATTTTGGTTTTGTTACCTTTTTCGAAGTTTTGGTTTGATATATCAATGTTTATTATCAAGTCAAAACTCATAACATAAAAAAATCTTATCCAAGTACAAATTGGATGAACGATTTTATATGCGTTTTTTTCTCAGTTCTTTTGTAAGTTAGATATACATGCACGGTGTTGAACTTTTGACTTTTGTTTTGTCTCATTTACATAACATCCCAAATTTACAGCCTGCCGCAAGTTGTGTGTACATGTTTTGTCTATATTTACGATACAGATGGGTTATTTTTTCAGTGACATCGCTGATAATGCTGAACAGGCATTAATTCAATCCTGTTACATTTTGGTGGGTCTCATTCTCTATCTACACTACACCAAAAATATGTCGTTTTTTTGTTTGGCTGATGTTTGGTGCAATATAGTTGGAAATTGTAGAAATAATTATCATAGTTTCAGTTTATATTTGATTTGATTATTTTATTTAAATTGTTTAAAATAAAACTATGTATACCTTCCATTAATTGTGCATGTGGTGATAGGTTATCATTCTGTTTCAGCACCTGCGCTCACTATACACAAACACAGAAAAATACTCTCACTCTATTACCAAAAATCTCCATACAATATTTCCAAAGAAAGTGCTCACAATTTCCCTCATACTTGGACGCATTCGTTGGATGTTGCAGACGGCATATACGTATTTGTTTGGACAACAACAACAACAGCAACCAGAAGTTGAAAACTCAACAACAACAACAACAACAACAACAACATCACCTGTTGAAAATTTAATCGAAGGCCAAGCCAGCCAGGAGAGCAAAAGCGATATATCGGAAACGAGCTGTGAATTCGTGAACGCTGAAGAGATACTCGATCAGTCCAGTAATTTCGACGATACTATGGCTGATAGTACAGGTAGAGTTCATTACATTGTTCAGTTTGTTCGATTCATTTATTTATTCACTCATCAATCAAACAATCTTTTTTGTCTTTTTGGACTATACTACGCAAAAAAAGTCTATTTTTTCAAGTTGATTTGGGTTTAGTTTAGTTATACTCTATAAAAGAACGCAGTCAATCAATATGTTTCTCATTATTTGTTTGGTATAGGAAAACTCTCTTTAAATAATAACAAAAAAAACAACACCATTTCATTTTTTACTTTGCAGAAACTAACAACAACCTCGAACCGGCCAAGATCGTGCTGACCAAACCGTCGACCGACTCGGTTGAGGGCGCCGGGGACGAGGCATTCAACAGTAATATATCATTCAAGTTGGTCATTATACCATCAGTTATGTGTTTGTTTTTATCTGTTTACTGTTGTTGTTGTTATTGTTATTGTTGTTGTTGTTGTGGTCGTTGTTGTTGTTGTTGTCAAAAGTGGTTTTATGTATTATGGTTTAATGTTATTCTTACCTTACGTATTAGAGATTAAGATATAGATAATGACATTGACAGGCAAAACATTCTTTGAATCAGGTATTTGAATCGTATTTGATTAGTGTTTGAAATATCTTGAAATTGAGAAATCAGGTAAGTACAGTAGTAAGTAATGTTTATAACATAACAAATGCCATTATTGCAGATGTGGTGGCAGCGAAGCATCGTTCGATGGTGCCTCGGACATCAGTGAGCCGATGGCGTATGCCAATCCCATGCGATCGTCGTCACCAACCAGCGATTCACGACGCATGTCCGTAGGACGCAAAAAGTTGGTCGTACCGCGAGCTAATCCATGACGAATTGTTGATATAATTTGATGAAGTGGTACTCTGACATCCATGGTACACTTGTTATTCGTATTTCGTACAGGAACAGGACCCAACTTGCTGGATCAGGGTGCAATTTTTTTTTGATAACCGATGATCCTGATACAGATTTTTCAAAGTAAACTATCACGTGGAAAAGTCATTTAGAATGTTTTCATATTCAATGAACGATTAGCGTTTGATGTGTCAGGCTTTGGTGTTTTCCGGAAAATTAAACTTTTTGAAAACAGATGGAATAAATGAGTAGATAAATGTGTTAACAAAGAGGAAAATTATTTGGCGATGCATGTTTTTTGGTATTGCCGATGTGCATCCGCCCTTCTCAACTATTTAGCTATATGATAGACGATCGATTTTACCGTTGTTCATTGTTGTTCTTCGTGTTCTTGTAGTTTGAATTTTTACAATAATCTAGTTCAATATGTCTTGAATTCATTAGAGAAACAATTTTTTAGCAGATGAGTAGTGTTGGCCGTTGATTCAAGATTTTTAATGATGGTTACGAATATATGTTAACACCAACACAACTGCTTAGCAACAAGAAACCCAAATTTAGCATGGTAAAAATACAACGGTAAGGAGAGTTCCGAAATAACTGTAGAATTTTCGGTAAAATTTGCATGTTCCGTTGTGGCTATCGTATCTTATAACGTCCCTCACCACAGCACGTTGATGTTGTACGCTTTATATAAGGTCTACCAGATTATTTATATTATATCCCGTTCCCGTTCGTTGTTTGTCATTTCTGCGTTTTAGGGAAACTGGAATAATTTCGAAAATGCACTATTAAGTAAAAAAAGACGTAAAAACAAAGGTAAAAAAGCGCCCGATTGAAAAAACGTGAATGTGTAACGATTAGTAATAACAGGTTGGACGATATGCTGCATCCGACTATACCCGAGGATCAACAGTCCACGACTTCGTCCAACAGCAGCAACAATAGTCAGGCCCGTCTGGCTGCCTGGGCCAGATATGAGGGCGGAAAGGAAGTCAAATTGACGTTAGACAGTCGTGTTTATTTTTAATAAAAAGTTTTTTCTTTGGTTATTTTTGTTTGGTGATGGTCTTGAGAGGTTTTGTTAGTGGAATTGAATGATTAAAGTTTTTTACTTTATATTTTTTGTTCGGTGATGGTTTTCGGGGGTCGGGGGCGATTTTTTCTGAGATTCAATTCAGTTTTTGGAATCCAAGTGTTTCTTTGAATCTCAGAGTTGATTTGCGGATCATTATTATGGTTCAAAATAGTTTCTGAACAATAATTTGTCAGTTTCAATGCAGTCGCACATAAGAGGTGGTCTGATAAATGCGCCAAATGTGGTGTTTGCCCTTGTCGCTCTTATCAATAGCAAGTAACAGTTGGCAGCACATTATTAAATGAATTGAGAAATGAATGAATCAATTCGTGAAATGAAAACTTATCCTGAAAATGTTGAAAAACAGATGAACTATTTTTCATAACTGAATTTCAAAGTAACGCTCTTCAGATAAATAACTTTTCATCCACCACTGTCCGTTAATCAAACAATAATGACTGACGTTGATCTTTGACCCGGAGTAAACTGATAATTTACTATCATAATAGTAAATGAAACACTATTTTTTTAGTTTTGTTGTAAATAAATGGTTTTCTACGCATTTCTAAGACGTTTGAAACCGGTGATACCTGTTGGATTGTTTTGACTGTTTTTCAAATTCCGTTTGAATTACACGCACGTTATGAAGTTGATGTGAAAATGTGGCTCCGCTTAATGCTAGAATGTAGTAAATTTATTGTTCATTTTTGCTGGGCTTTCCGCATAGCATTATGTTCGTATGAGTGGTTTCAGTTCTGGTTTTTTTTATTCGTACGCATTTATATTAATTCTTCACACACGCTTGCATTGCATTCATCACACTTGACTTGTGACCGATTACTAAAGTTCTATTCCATTATCCTCCGTTACGAAAATATTTATTCCAACTTTCACAAAACGACGGATATTTTCCTCGAAAAGCTATGTCTACTCGAGTCTTTCAATCGTTTTATTTGTCCGGTCGGTGTGGTGAGTGAAAAATGGCGGTGCATAAATGTTGTCATGGTACACGGTCATTAATTCTGCTGGTTGCCAATGTCAGACCGTTCTGTTCATGTCCATGTGTTTGCCTGGTATCTTTGGCCTTCGTTCTTTATGTTAATGCAAGAGTGGTCAACTTCGACAAAGAGACAGGACAGCTTATTTTAATTACTCTCTTTAATTGATTGTGTTCAACGAGTTGAAGTTTGCCATCTCACAAACGGTCGAAATTTTTTGGTTGAAATGTTGTGATTCAGATAACAAAGTAAATGTGAAACACATAATTTTATTTTATTTCGACCGTTGTATTCACTCAAATTGCTTCACAACAACACTTCTGCAGTACATCATTTATCATTCACTTGTCTTTCCACCTTTGTTTCACGTCCACTCAGCACATAACTGAAGAGATCCATAGACACTTGAACCTTATAGCTCACGTTTCAGGCCGTCTATGTCGATGCCGCATATGCGCGATGCATCGAAGCGCCACTCGCGCCAGAAATCATGGCCCGATCCGGACCCGCTACAGACACCTGCTTCTGTCGACGAGTACGTTCAGCGGTTCGGCGGATCCAAGAAATTCGTCATCAAAAAGGTGGGTCTCTTCATTTTATATCTCATAATTTTACAGTTTTCTTATGAATATGAGTTTGGAACCTGCTGCATCGGGTAACGTGCCGATTGTGTTAACCACTCGACTACAGGTGTTGATCGCCAACAACGGTATAGCGGCCGTCAAATGTATGCGATCAGTGCGTCGGTGGTCGTATGAGATATTCAGAAATGACAGGGCCATCAAGTTCGTTGCCATGGTCACACCTGAGGATCTCAAGGCCAATGCCGGTTGGTCTCACTCATTACTCACTCACTCACTCGCTGACCCACTAACTCATTCAATCATTCATTCACTCCGTCACTGATCACTCACTCACACGTAATCACTCATTCACTCACTCACTCACTCACTCACTCACTCACTCACTCACTCACTCACTCACTCACTCACTGACTTATTCACTCTTTCACTCACTCACTCACTCACTGATTCACTCACTCACTCACTCACTCACTCACTCACTCACTCACTCACTCACTCACACTCACTCACTCACTCACTCACTCACTCACTCACTGCAGAGTACATTCGCATGGCCGATCAATTTGTGTTGGTGCCGGGCGGCAGCAACAACAACAACTACGCCAATGTGGAGCTGATTCTTGAGATTGCCAAGCGCATGGACGTGCAGGCAGTTTGGGCTGGCTGGGGTCATGCCAGTGAGAACCCAAAACTGCCGGAGTTGCTGCGAAAAAACGACATTGTCTTCATTGGTTGGTCAAAATTTGAATTTGAATTTTTGAAATTGGTAAGTTCAACTTAGCGTGTTCAAGTCTGAATTTGATTGAAAAAATCTTATCGAACGTGTTTTGTACATTTCTTCTAATATGTGATTGAACTGGATTTTTTCGGAAGAATCTCATAAGTAACAATGGTGTAATTTGAAGGTCCATCCGAGAAAGCCATGTGGGCACTGGGAGACAAGATCGCGTCAACCATTGTGGCACAGACAGCTCAGGTGCCGACCGTTGCTTGGACGGGCAGTGGAGTCAAGGTTCGGTAACTTCACTCAAATACCACTCACGCACTTGCTCTCTCACTCACTATCTCTTTCATTAACTCACCTACTCACTATCTTTCTTATCAACTCACTCACTGATTATTTCAGTCAATCATTCACTCACTCGTTCATTAGCTCACTCATTCACTTACTTACTCACTCACTCACTCACTCACTAACTTACTCCTTAACTCACTCACTCACTCACTAGTCTACTGACTCACTCACTCACTCACTCACTCACTCACTCACTCACTCACTCACTCACTCACTCACTCACCCACTTACTCACAGGTTGCTTGGAGCGAGGACCAGATGCGTCGTGGCACGATGGTTACGGTACCTAAACACGTTTACGAGGAGGCGACAGTGCGAACTGTTGAGGACGGACTCGAAGCCGCCACTCGAATTGGCTTTCCGCTCATGATTAAAGCCAGTGAAGGTACGGGGAATATGAATGTTGATTATATAAATATTGATTCAAGATCGCGTAATGAATTGGTGTGTGTTTGTGTAAAATTTCGCGCGATACGTTTTTACTAGCATATTTGACTGGATGAAAGTTTAACTAATGGATCAAAGACTGTAACGGTGTGGTGCTGGTTGACTGGCTGATTGATTTAGTGACTAACTGATTCAATGGTACACTTACCGACCGACTAATCATTTCCTGATTTTCAGGTGGTGGTGGCAAGGGCATCCGAAAGTGCGTGAGTCTGGATGAATTCGCGTCGTTATTCCGTCAGGTGCAAGCCGAAGTTCCCGGATCTCCTATTTTTCTGATGCAGCTGGCGCAGAGTGCGCGACATTTGGAGGTTTGACTCACTCACTCATTTACTCACTCACTCCACTCGCACACTTATGCACTCTCTCACGCACTCACTCTCTCACTCACTCTCTCACTCACTCACTCACTCACTCACTCACTCACTCACTCACTCACTCACTCACTCACTCACTCACTCACTCACCCACTCACTCACTCACTCACTCACTCACTCACTCACCCACCCACTCACTCACTCACTCACTCACCCACTCACTCACTCACTCACTCACTCACTCTTTCATTCACTAACTCACTCATTCACTAACTCACTAACTCACTCACAGGTGCAACTAATCGCCGATCGGTACGGTAACGCGATCAGTCTTTTTGGCCGTGACTGTTCCATTCAGCGACGCCATCAGAAGATCATCGAAGAGGCGCCGACCACGATCGCACCCGAAGACATCGTCGATCAGATGGAAAAGGTATTTAAGGGGTGATTTATTCTGATTTGAACTATAATCTTTGGTTTCTGATTCTGATACTTCACTAGCCATGTTTATGCATTGGAGTTTTTTGTTGTTATACACTTATGTACACCTACTACACTTATATAGACTTCATACACTCTCTTATACACTCAATAAACTTTTGTACACTTAATACACTCAATACAAAATTATGTATACTTGTTACACTACGTATTATGCAGGATGCGGTACGTCTGGCCAAGATGGTTGGCTACGTGTCAGCCGGTACAGTCGAGTACCTGTACGTGCCCACAACCGGCGAGTACTTCTTCCTGGAGCTGAATCCCCGACTGCAGGTCGAGCATCCGTGCACAGAGATGGTTGCCGACGTTAACCTGCCCGCCGCACAGCTCCAGATTGCCATGGGCGTGCCGCTCTATCGTATCAAAGTCCGTTCACATTTCGGGTTCAATTTAATTTGTTTTCCAAAATGGGGAGTGAAATTCTTATTCCAAGATCAGCGAATAATATATTTCTCATGACTTCTTGAAACTTTTTTATCTGCTGATATTCTAAGACAGGCACAACTCACTTATTCTTCCAAGAAGTGTCTACAATTTCCTCGAAGTTTCAGTGTGTGATCATAAAGATTAACAGTATGGGTGTTGTGTTTGGTTACGGTTGATTTGCATTATGTCACTTAAGGATATTCGTCAACTTTACGGACTATCGCCGTGGGGAATGGAGGAGATCAACTTTGAGAATCCGGAGAAAAAACCTCAAGCCAAAGGACACGTCATCGCGGCCAGAATCACGTCCGAAAATCCTGATGAAGGTTCGTTTTTTTACAGATTTTAATTTATGGGCGGGAAAAGTTCGAGTTTTGCTACCAATGCATTTTTTTATTTACTTTTCTACCAATGCATAAAATACAGGAATTTAAATTAGTATCCCAAACTTCAGGCTTCAAACCGTCGTCCGGTCAAGTAGAGGAGCTGAATTTCCGGTCTTCGAAGAATGTGTGGGGCTACTTCAGTGTGTCGTCCACTGGTGGACTGCACGAGTTCGCTGACAGCCAGTTCGGTCACTGCTTCAGTTTCGGTGAAACACGTGCCGATGCCACTGCGTTAGTCAGTTAATGATATAAGTCTTGTTATTATTCAATGATCAGTCAATCAGTCCGTCAGTCAGTTATTCATTGATCATTCAAGTCCAGGGGTGGGCCGGGTTTTTTGGCGTTTTGCAGGTGGGGGGGGGGGGGGGGTAGCCGACAGAAAATCCCTTCCTACCCGCCCAGTCCGAAAAGTGCGGGGGGGGGGGGGGGTAAGGTCGAATAGGGGGGGGGGGTTAGAAAAAAAGTTTCGCGAAAAAGCCCCGTTTTTTGCTCGTTTTTGCTAAAAAAATCTTCTATTTTAAGGTATAAACATCACATAAACCGGTTTTTTCAGGTTTTAACCAAGAAAATTAACCCAGAAAACGTGTTTGTTCGAAAAAAAATTCGCAGCCAAAACTTGAAAAATGAGCTTCAAAATCGAGGTTTTTAGGCCGATTTTCTCAAAAATTTCGAGTCGCAGGGGGGGAGGGGGTAGGCGACCTAAATTTTTGTCTAGGGGGAGGGGGTAGGCTACCCGCCGACCCTGAAAAGTAGGGGGTGAACCCCCCCAGCGGCCCACCTCTGTTCAAGTCTATCAAAAAAGTCAACTGTATGCACAGTTTATCATAATTTCAGCAACATGGTATTGGCTCTGAAAGAACTGTCGATTCGCGGTGACTTCCGGACGACAGTAGAATACCTGACCAATCTGCTCGAGATGAGTGACTTCGTTGAGAATGACTTTGACACGGCCTGGCTGGATAAACTTATTGCCGGACGCATGAAGGTGTGTGCTAGGAATTTTACATCCGAATGTAGATTTTGGTATCAAAATTAATCACAGTTTATTGTAAAAGGTGAACTGTTTGTATGTATACTAACTACTAGTAGACGAAGTACTCGAATCAACCTTTAGTTTTTATTTGCACTGTTTTTGTGTTAGTAAATAATGGTTATGGAATCATTTTTGACTCAATATTTTTATTTCCTGACGTTTATTCAGGCTGACAAACCGCCGGTTCTGCTGGGCGTTATCTGTGCGTCGGTTCTGATTGCCGAAAACCAGATTGTCAATGCCTTCCAGTCCTTCCAGAACTGTTTGGAAAGGTTGGTAGAAATTTCTCGATATTCTACTGCCAGTAACAGTTTTTTCCTCTTTCGACTTGATTATAACAAACGTATATGTCGATATGATCAATCTACGATCACGGCTCTCAGTGATAATAGATTTTGATAATTGATCATGTGATGAGACGGAATTCGATAAACTGAGATTGTTTTCCAGGGGTCAGGTGCTGCCCGCCTCCACCCTCATTGACACCATCCAGGTTGAGCTCATCCACGAACTCGTACAGTTCGATGTCCAGGTTCGTCAATGTCGATTTTCAATATTTTTTCTGGTCCTTCTATAAATTTGAACATTTGAATGTCGTACAAAGATGACTTTAACTTGTTTTTATTACCTGTAGTATATTTTTATTGACGTTATAATATTTGGTAGATAAACATTTCATATTTTTCATACGCCACAATACAACGTATAATTTGGTAGATATCAATCTAACTAAACTGTATCCAAGCTCATTTGTAGCCCGAAATAGATTCATGATTTTTTGCAAACATTTGATGGCCAAGGTTTCCTAAACTTGAATGGAAAAAAATTGCAGGTTACTCACTGCGGCCCGCAGAAGTACTTTCTGTCGATGAACAACAGTTCGATTGCGGTGGAGTGTCATTCGTTGAACGACGGTGCCCGACTGTTGAGTTATGGTGGCAACAGCTACACGTGCTATATGAAGGAGGAAACAGACAAGTTGGTCGTTGAGAGTGTGGTGCAGTTGGTAGAGGGTTAGAATGTGCACCGAGAGGTCTGGGGACCGACGTTTGGTTACTGAAGAGAATGGCTTCAATAAGCAATTTTAGTGAACGAATTTAATGATATTTTTTCGGGCTAGTGATAAGCATTGATTTTTGTTACTGCCGCGTGGGAACTGGAACTAGAGATACCAGTTTCGAGAGCTGTCAGGTAGGATAATCAGACCTTTTGCCATTCACAGCGCTCACTTCACATTTAAATTTTGCTTAAATGACTATAATAATGGGGTTCATAAAACGTGTATTCAATACTGTTAATAGTGGTAACTAAAAATGACAATAGGATTAACGAATAATGATTTGTAAAATTGAGAAATATGAAAAACGACTGGTTTGCTCAGATTTGTGGTCAACATCGGCAACAAGACGATCGTGTTTGAGAAGGAGAACGACCCGACTGAATTGCGGGCACCTTCGGCCGGTAAATTGGTGAACTACTTGGTGGAAGATGGCGGTCATGTTAATGCCGGTGAGGCGTACGCTGAGATTGAGGTGATGAAGATGATCATGTCCGTGACGGCACACGAGTCTGGAACGTTAGTCTCATTGAGGCACTCGCTCACTCATTTACTCACTTACGTTCTACACGCACTCCATCGTTTACTCACTCACCCACTAAATCATTTATTAACTAACAAAAAATCCATTAACTCCTTTACACATTACACTACTCACCTCATTAGCTCTTCTTCAGAATCCACTACCAGAAACGACCTGGTGCAGTGCTGTCCGGTGGTTCTGTCATCTCCAAGATCACCCTCGACGATCCTGACCGGGTGTCCAAAGCTGTTAAATTTGAAGGTAGTTTTTTAATTCACTGTTGTAGTTGTTGTTTGAAGCCAATACATAAGTAATTTTCCAATTTCGTATAGGTCATTTACCGGAGCAGCGCGTGCAACAGCAGAGCAACAGCACTGCCAATAACGACGGCAAACTACACCAGCGTTTCAAGGAGATTTCACAGCATCTGAAGGACATTCTTAATGGGTTGGTCATGCTCAGTAGGTGAATCTGTTTTCTTAAGTTTTCCGTGCTACTTTTTTATCCCAAGAACCTGTGTTGCATTTCCATACTTTATCAATTGCGAATATCAAAGGTGAGGGGTTTAGTTCCGTAAGTTAGCCGAAAAGAATAGGGCACACCAAATGATATGGATAACAAATAATAAAATAAGCAATGCGTTTTTTTTGACTGCAGTTACTCCTTACCGGAACCATACTACGGTGCCGACCTGAAGACATCCTGTGAACATATGTTCAACGTGCTCAAAGACCCCAAACTGCCGTTGCTCGAGCTGCAGGAGGTCATGTCCGTACTCTCCGGTCGCATTCCCAGCGAGCTCGAGGCGAAGATTCGTGAACAGATGGTCACTTACGCCAACAACATCACATCCGTGCTCTCCAAGTTCCCGTCGCAGGTGAGTCAGTCTGTTAATCCGTTAACTTATTTGACTTACTTATTCACTCATTCAACCGATCAATCAATGGATGAATGAACAAATCAAGCACTAATTCCTTTACTCACTCACTCACTCACTCACTCACAATTAACAGGCGATTGCCACAGCCGTGGATCGTCACACGGCTGTACTGAGCAAGCCTCAACGAGAGCTGTTCTTCATGACAGCCGCCAGTATCATGCAGCTGGTACAACGCTATCGGTTTGTTGTTGTTGTTGTTGTTGTTGTTGTTGTTGTTTTTGTTTTTGTTGTTGCTGTTGCTGCTGTTGTTGTTGTTGTTGTCGGTGTTGTTGTCGGTGTGTAACGGTGTTGTTGTTGTAGATCGGGCACCCGCGGGCATATGCGCATCGTGATCGAGGAGCTGATGCGTTCGTATCTGAGGTGCGAACAGCATTTCCACGTGCATCAGTATGACAAGAGCGTGGGACACATGCGTGAAACCGTAAAGGACATGTCGCAAGTCACACGTATGATATTCAGGTTTGTACTTCATCTCCTTAAAGCCATTTAGTTGTTGCATATGGTGTTTAGCTTATCAGTCTGAGCTGATTTTTTTTATATATTTTTGTTACCTGAATTCGTTTTTTTTTAGCCACAAGCAGGTGCAGAAAAAGAACGCACTGATCATCGCCCTCATCGAGCAGGTCAACACGCACGAGTCCGGACTTATACCCGATCTGAAGGACATTCTCACAGAGTTGACGTTGCTTGGTACAGTAGAGCACTCGCGAGTGGCCTTGCAGGCACGACAGGTCAGTGCAGTAAGTGAGTGAGTGAGTGAGTGAGTGAGTCAGTTTGTCAGTTTGTCAGTTAATCAGTCAGTCACGATATAAATGTAAGTCAGTATATCTGTTAGTCAATCAGCATTTATGATTGGTCAGTCAGTCTGTCATTTAATGAGTCATTCATTATTTACTATTTCAGGTCCTTATCTCCTCCCAACAGCCATCATACGACTGTCGACATAACTTCGTCGAGTCCATCTTCCTCTCAGCCGTTGATCGCTACGGCAACCACTTCAACGCTGAAGAACTGGAGAAGCTCATATCCAGCGAGACGTCGATATTCGACGTTTTACACGACTTTTTCTACCATTGGAATCCTGCGGTGCGAATGGCTGCGCTGGAGGTGAGTTGCTTGGCTCAGTTGATCTCACCGATCTGACCACCGGGCTGTCGCTTCCCTCACGCACTCACTCACTTACTCACTCAGCCACTGGCCACTCACTCACTCACTCACTCACTTACTCACTCACTCACTCACTCACTCACTCACTCACTCACTCACTAAATCCCTGTCCCTCACTCACTCATTCACTCACTCACTCTCTCACTCACTCATTCATTCACTCACTCACTCACTCACTCACTCACTCACTCACTCACTTACTCACATACTCACTTACTCACATATAGTCGAATTTTTTGGTTACGCCTTTTTTGGGAACTTTTTTGTGTAAAACCTTTCCCTCACCCAGAAATTGGCGGTCGAAAGCAGCAATTTAGGGTTGATGAAAAGGTTTTACACACAGAGAAGTTCCTAAAAAGATGATTATGACTTTTTTTTTAGATTTTTTTTTGTGTGTAAAACTTTTTAATCAACCCGAGTTGCTGCTTTCGACCGCCAATTTCTGCGTAAGGGAAAGGTTTTACACAAAAAAAGTTCCCAAAAAGGCGTAACCAAAAATTTGACTATGCTCACTCGCTCACTCACTCTCTCACTCTCTCAATCACTCACTCACTCACTCACTCACTCACTCACTCACTCACTCACTCACTCACTCACTAACTCACTGACTCACTCACAGGTATACGTTCGTCGTGCATTCACATCGTACCCACTGAACTGCCTGAAGCATCATCGTATAACGGCTGCCACTCCCAACAACCAGACACAAGACATTGGATGTGTCGAGTTCCAGTTCACCTTGCCATCATCGCACCCAAATCGTGTGACCCGACATCCCGGCAAAGGCATGACCAAAGTCAGAAGTTGGTACTCTGTCCATGTTTTCTTTCTTTCGCGGGTTGTTGTTGTTGTTGTTGTTGGTTGTTGTTGGTTGTTGTTGTTGTTGTTGTTGTGGTTGTTGTTGTTGTTAAAACAGTTTTGGAATTTAGACTTGTGTTGAGTACGATGCTATAATTGTAAATCAGGTTCACAATTGTTCATCGTTCACTAGTAATAGGTCATCATATTTGGTTACAAAACATTCAGCTCGGAGTTCGACTGATTCGCGTTAGTTCCGATTGCATGTTTCTCTGGGGCCAAATTGCTCGCGTTTGGTTTTTATTCACCCTCTTTACTTTCCTTGTATTCGGTATAAAATGTATCTCTGACATATCTATACTAGATTTTGATGTGCTTTCTGAATATAATTCAGTGTAATCAAATCAGTGACGTGATCGCACTTGCACGCTCTCTCAAAGAAGACGGCAGACGGCGGCAGTACTCAAATTAATGGCTGGCCTCACCAACCTAAAAAAACCGATACGCCACTTACTGGGGTTTCATGGTAGAACAAAAACGGTTTTAACAACGGTTTTATTTGAATTTGTATGTTTATTTTCAGGTATGGACGATGATCAGATAACTTCTATCATACTTGGTAGCGAGGAACGATCTTCGCAGCGTGTCGGGCTCATGTGTGCCTTTCAGGTTACCTTTATTATTATGTTATGTTTCTATCATTGATATTACTGTGGTCATTATTGCTCAATTAATATTTATTATATGACCTCTATTCCACCACTCCAAACAGTTCCCCAAGTGCATTCGGTCCAGCCTAATGTGATTTGCAATTTGATAATATTGTCTTAGATATTCATTTAGCTTTTTATAGTTAATAATTTCATGCTATTCTCAGGATTTTGAATCATGCTCCATCAACTTCGCAATGATTCTCGATCAGTTCACACTGTCCGTTTATATCGATCACATGCTCGAACAGCATGACAGGTCGGTTACTCACTTGGAAAAAACGTATTCACTCACTCACTCACTCACTCACTCACTCACTCACCCACTCACTCACTCACTCACTCACTCACTCACTCACTCACTCACTCACCAACTCACTCACTCACTCACTCACCAACTCACTCACTCACTCACTCAGGACTGCATCCGTATCAGAAGCGGATGCGCCCGGTAAGGAAGAGCCCATCAATGTGATCAATGTTGCCATCAAGTGGGCAAACCTGGATGAAGAAAACGATGATGCATTGGCTACTAGATTACAAGTATGTGAACGTTGTTGTTGTTGTTGTTGTTGTTGTTGTTGTTGTGTTGTTGTTGTTGTGTTGTTGTTGTTTTTGTTAACATCATTAACATTTAATCCAGGAGTTTTGTTCGCAATACCGGCAGCAGCTGCTGGATCGCGGCGTCCGACGAGTCACCTTCTGTCTGCTGTCGTCTCGCAACTTTCCCAAGTACTTTACGTTCCGCGAGCGCAACATGTACGAGGAGGATCGCATCTACAGGTATTTTCACACTTTTTGCTCATCCCAAGGTGGTAAGTTAGACAGTTTACCCCTCTTGTTTTATTTGTGTACTTAACATATTTGTGTCATGATTTTTTATAATTTGACTACTTCATAGTTTTGTATTTAACTATTTTATTTATATTTCAGACATCTGGAGCCGGCGTTGGCCTTTCAGCTTGAGATCAATCGCATGAAGAACTTCAGACTCGAGGCCATTCACACCGCCAATCGACGGTTGGTCATTCTGAATATTCAACGTCATGGACTGACTAGTCTGGTGCGTAGGGCGTCAGCCTTGATAACTGATGGTCCTGGCTCAAAACCTGACTAAGTACACGTACCCTGACGCGTTGATCTGGATATTTCCATAGCCCTTGCAGGCGCTACGAAACTATTCTGATATGGTGACAGTGTGCCTTGATGGCTTTACTAAAGAAGAAGTCCTAGTAAAAAACATCCACTATGCTTAACTCCCTGAATTGCAGCATGCACCTGTATCTGGGTCGTGCCTCATCCGAAGTATCGGATTCCCGTATGTTCCTCCGATGTATCATCCGTCACGCCGATCTGATCACCAACAAGACCAGTTTTGGGTTCATGAAGGACGAGGGTGAACGCGTGCTGTTGGAGGCTATTGAGGCCCTGGAGGTTGGAGTTGATCAGTGACTTGAAAATGAATTTTAGATAATTTTACGACTGATTGACCGCCTGTCTGACATACAATAAAGTGACTTGGAGTTCGATTCAATGATATTCATCTAGCAAAATTCCTGATTAGAGTAACCGGCAAGGACTTGATCGGAATGAAACAACCTGAAACCAAAAGTAAAATTTATTTCGTAGAAAATGATTGGCTAATGGAAATTTTTAATTCAACCTAAGGTGGCCCTGCAATCGCATCCCGAGGCCGGTCGCACCGACTGTAATCAGATCTTCCTCAACTTTGTGCCGACGGTGCATCTGGATCCACAGGTGGTCGAGGACACGGTCAAACGCGTCGTCGTGCAGTACGGGCCACGGTTGTGGCGAATCAGGGTGCTCGAGGCTGAGTTGAGCTTCAGGTTGGGTTATTTACCGAATCAGTGGATCAGTAAATCAAAAAGCTCAAATTTTATTCGGTTATTGTTCCAGATTAGCAAATGTGGACACCAAGTCACGAATTTAATGAAATACCGGTATCCCTTTGAAAGTTTAAGATGTTATTTTCGTTCAGATTGTGAGTGAGTTAACTCTTATGAATTGAAATATATCATACTTATTGTGAAATTTTAAGCTTCTAAGGTAGACGTTAGTACTTTCAAAGCAGTGGTTTTATTTATATATTTGATGGGCAGTTGCAGGGGTGGGCCGGGTTTTTTGGCGTTTTGCAGGGGGTGGGGGGGGGTAGCCGACAGAAAAACCCATTTTACCCGACCTGTCCGAAAAGTAGGGAGAGTAAGGTCGGGTAGGGGGGGTAGAAAAAAAAATTTCACATAAAACGCTTATTTTTTGCTTGTTTTTTGCTAAAAAAATCTTTTATTATAAGGTATAAACATCACATATACCGGTTTTTTCAGGTTTTAACCAAGTAAATTGACCCAGAAAACGTGTTTCTTCGAAAAAAAATTCTCACAGCCAGAAAATTTTGAAAAATGAGCCTCAAAATCGAGGTTTTGAGGCCGATTTTCTTAAAAATTTCGAGTAGGGGAGGAGGGGGTAGGCGACCTAAATTTTTGTCTAGGGGGAGGGGTGGGCTACCCGCCGACCCTGAAAAGTGGGGGATTAACCCCCCCCCCTACCCCCCCCCCCCCCCCCCCCCTTGCGGCCCACCTCTGGGCAGTTGTATAAGCAAGTCAATAATTGGCATGTGCAATCGTATAAACGTATAAGAAATCGTGTACAAATGATAATTTTATCTTAAATTTATACAGAGTTCGCCTGCGCAAGGACAGCCCCGAGGCGACACGCATGCGTCTGACCGTATCCAACGCATCCGGATATCATCTCGATCTGCACCTTTATCAGGTTGGCTCCAATGGCCGAGTGGTTAACACAGTTGACACGAGCTAAATTCGTGTTCGTTCCTTCGCTTAATCTTGCTACTCTTATACATACATGGAAAAGTCTTACAATGTGTTGAAAATAAATTATGTTTTGGGAGGTTTTTTTATACCCTGAACATTTTCTAGGAACAAACAACAGTCCAAACAGACGGTTCGGTGCAGACGGTCTATCGGACGTGGAACCCAAGTGGATCAATCAAACCGGGCCCGTTGGATGGTGTTATGATCAACTTCCCCTATCCAACCAAAGACCATCTGCAACAGAAACGATACGCCGCCCAGAAGATTGGCACAACGTTAGTCACTGTTGCACTGCATCAAGTTTATACAATATAATGTAATGTAACAGTTAACTTTACGATGTAAAACATCAGTCGGGTGTTAAATATAAAAACTGAGTGATTTGTGCCGAGAATTCGATTATTGTTACAATGGTGAACTCACTTACATGGTGAAGTAAATTCGTTTCAAGAGTCAATTCATCAGCCATTTCAGTAGTTTTATCTCATTGACATTTTTTTCAATTTTTCTCTCTTTAATTCCGTGTAATTAGTATTTGAAAACTTTATAATACCAATTATATGTGTTGCAACTGAAAGAAAGCGGAATATAAATCACCCCAATCCTACAGATACGCCTACGATTTTCCCGAGATGTTCCGTCAGGCGGTTGTCAAGCTGTGGCGTGAGTTCACGGCACAAACACGACCGCAGCGCAGTCAACGACGATTCGATAGTAGTCAGTTTGCGGCCAGCGAATCCACGTCGGCTGTTAGTTTAAATACTCACTCACTCACTCACTCACTCACTCACTCACTCACTCGCACTCACTCACGGTTACCCTATTAATCACTCACTCACTCACTCACTCACCTACTTGTAGGAGCACATGATGATGCAGCAAGCCGCCTCCGAGCTCTCGGATGACGATTTGGGTAATGTGAACGAGGTAATGACCTGCAAGGAGCTCGTGCTCGATTCGCGCAACCAGGTCACCGAAGTGACGCGCTTCCCAGGTATGAACCCACCCACTCACTCACTCACTCACTCACTCACTAACTGACTGACCCACTGACCCACTCACTCACTAACTCACTCAATCACTCACTCACTCAATCACTCAATCACTCACTGTTAAATCATTAGTTGTCTCACTCAGTCGCTTT
Organism: Daptonema setosum; assembly: GCA_964036265.1. Lineage (NCBI taxonomy): Eukaryota > Metazoa > Nematoda > Chromadorea > Monhysterida > Xyalidae > Daptonema > Daptonema setosum. The sequence continues at coordinate 12,346,931 of OZ038446.1, forward strand.
CACATCTCTTAACTTGCTTACTGACTCACTCACTCACTCACTCACTCAATCACTCACTCAATCACTCACTCACTGTAGGCCAGAATGAGTGTGCGATGGTGGCGTGGCGTCTGACGTTGCGGACACCGGAGTACCCGGATGGTCGTGATCTGATCCTGATTGCCAATGACATCACCTACTTGATCGGATCGTTCGGAGTCAAGGAGGACGTGTTGTTCAGGTGCGTTGATTGATCAATCATTAAATCAATCAATCAATCAATTAATCAATGTATAGAAAGCATTTGAAATATTGATCGATCAAGGAAGTTTATTTGTACCTCAAAATCCAATATTCGTATAATTTATATTCTATTCAAAAATCGTTTGAAAAGCTTGAAGTCTGATTAAAAAATTTGTGAAAGGTTTTGCTATTGCAGAGAAGCGAGCGAGATGGCCAGACGGTTGGGTGTGCCGCGTATATATATCGCTGCTAATAGTGGCGCCCGTATTGGATTGGCTGAAGAGGTGAGGTGAATGAGGCTGAGTGACTTGGTTGAGTGCATTGGCGGATGAGCCAATATTTTAAACGGAGGTGAATTTTTTCGAAGAGAGGAGAAGTAGCAGTTATGAGATCATTTTCATACTTACATACACGTCAAGAAACAAATTCAACTTTTCGGAGCTGTCAATGAGGAGGAGAGAATTCCGCTTTTACCCTACTCGTCCGCTGATGATTTATTGTATGGCTGTCGCGTGATCTAAGTCATTAAATGATTGACTAATTGAGGTCTCTGTCTCTATATATCCCTGTTTTCAATATTTCAATGCACGTGTACTCTACTGATCAAATTCCTGATCGTGATTTTGCTTCAAGTTAGTAAAGTTGATCTAAATCATATGCAGGTGAAATCGTGTTATCGCATCGCATGGACGGAGGACAGTCACCCTGAGAAGGGCTTCGAGTACCTGTACGTCACACCGGACGATTACAAACGCATTAATACCGGTAAGCGGGTGATTGAGCTATTTATGGTCTATGAATGTAATTTTTGCCAAGTGAGTGTGTTACTTGTGTTCTACATTGTGTATCACTTGCTTCAACTTAAATGTGTGAGAATGGTAGTGAATGTTGAGGAAAAATGATCGTGTGCAGTGTTTTTATTCACTTACTATCCTAAAATCGAGTGATGCAATAAAATAATAATGAAGGATGAATTATGGACCAAACTAACTCGCAGATTTGATTCAGGTAAGACATCAGTGAACGCGACGCTGGTGACAGACCCGAAGACTGGCGAGTCCAGGTACCAACTCAAGGACATTATTGGCAAGGCTGACAGTCTGGGCGTGGAGAACCTACAAGGTTGAATGACTGGCTTACTTTTTGATTTATTGATTGACTGACTTACTCATTGATTGATTGACTGATTCACTTACTTACTGATTATTTGAATTACTTGATGAGTGAAAGGTAGTATTGACTTATCGATTAATATTATTGATCTGACCTGACTGACTGATTGGAGTTTCAACGTAGAAGATAAGCACCAACCTTCTAGTTTCATCTAGTGAAAGATAGGCATCAGGCTTCGAATTTGGATCAATAAACCTAGAAAAATCGCTGTCGAACCAACTGAAGACTCCTGAAATAATCATTAAAAAACCTAACTGTTAACTTCAGGCTCTGGCATGATTGCTGGAGAGACGTCGGATGCTTATAACGACATTGTCACCATGTCCATTTGTACCTGTCGCACTGTGGGCATTGGGGCTTATCTGGTTCGACTCGGACAGCGGACGATTCAGGTGAGTGAGTGACTGAATTAATGAATGAATGAATGAATGAATGAATGAATGAATGAATGATTGAATGAATGAAATAGTTGTAAAATTCATAAAATTGAAGTTTTGGTTTATCAATGTTCCGTAAAATGTGTCTAGGTTGAGAATTCGCACATCATTCTGACGGGTGCACCGGCGCTCAACAAACTGCTCGGTCGTGAGGTCTACACCAGCAGCAACCAACTTGGTGGTGAGTTATTGTTTACTATCAATTTTTTGCACAGCCGGTTCTGTAGGTTGGTCTAATGTTCGTCATAAATGTGTGGTTTGGTTGCGATCTAATAATGTTGTGCGTTTAATGAACTGGAGCTCACGTGAGCTTGCCTTTTTGTTCGAATTAGAACTAAATGACTACGCATATGTAAAATAGTAACAAGTTGGAGGGTTTTGCGACGTGTTATCCATTGAATTAGGTCAGCAATAAAGTGAACCGATTCGAACTGAACTGACCCCCAACCCAACTGAACCGAACCGAACATGTTTAATGTAACAGGCACCCAAATCATGCACAACAACGGTGTGTCGCACGCAACGTGTCGCAACGACTATGACGGCGTGCTGCTCGGTCTCAAGTGGCTGTCCTACATGCCCAAGAACAACCACACGCCGTTACTGCCGATCGTTGCAACGATTGACACGGTCGATCGCGACATCGAATTCTGTCCCACCAGAAATCCGTACGATCCGCGATGGATGCTCGCTGGTTGGTGGTCGGATGGTGAACATCTTTCTTGATACTGGAAGTCGGAACTTTTTATGTTAACCTTGTTTCTCGAGGTATTGAATAATATTATAAACCAGTTAAATTAGTTTAAAACAAAAAATGTGCTTTGAAAACGAGCTGCATTTTAAAGTCAAGTATGTCCTACCATCGATGAATTTCATTCAACCAACTCGTCGGTCATTTTAGGCCGTACCATCACACTCAATGGCAGTGATCACTGGGAGTCGGGATTCTTTGATCGCGGTACCTGGGATGAGATCATGGCCGGATGGGCCAAGACGGTCGTTTGTGGACGGTTGGTTACTCACTTACACACTCACTCATTCACTCACTCACTCACTCACACGCTCACTCACCCACTCACTTCTTTTCAGAGCACGTATCGGTGGCATTCCCTGCGGTGTGATCGCCGTGGAAACAAGAACCGTTGAACTCGAGATTCCGGCCGATCCCGCCGCGCTGGACAGTGAAGCCCGCGTGACCCAACAGGCGGGACAGGTCAGTGTGAGTGATTGAGTGAATGTCGATAACTCAGATAGTGATGAGTAAATACCTATAAATTTAATCAAATATTTATCAACTTAACAGGTGTGGTTCCCTGATTCGGCTTACAAAACGTCACAAGCCATCAAAGACTTCAACCGCGAACGCCTTCCCCTGTTCATCTTTGCCAATTGGCGCGGCTTCTCGGGCGGCATGAAAGGTTGCTGTTGTTGTTGTTGTTATTGTCGCTGTTGTGGTTGTTGTTGTTGTTGTCGCTGTTGTGGTTGTTGTTTGTTTGTTGTTTTTGCGTTTTGTGTGTTTCTAACCGAACGATTTTCTTCAGACATGTTCGACCAAGTGGTGAAGTTTGGCGCGTACATTGTCGACGGGCTGAGGGAGTACAAACAGCCAATCATGATTTACATTCCGCGCCATGGTGAATTGAGAGGCGGAGCCTGGGTGGTCGTCGACCCGTCGATCAACCCTAGATACATGGAGATGTACGCTGATAGCGAAGCTCGGTTGGTGTTGTTGTTGTTGTTGTTGTTGTTGTTGTTGTTGTTGTTGGTGGTGGTGGTGGTGGTGTTGTTGCTGGGTTGCTGCTGCTGCTGTTGTTGTTGTAGTTATTGCAGGATAATCTGAGGTTTCAATTTCAGTGGTGGCGTGCTCGAACCGGAAGGTACGGTTGAGATCAAGTACAGACAGAAGGACATCCTCAAGACCATTCATCGGGTCGACCCAAAATCAATCGAAATTCTCGCCAAGATCAAAGAGGCCGGTGCGGACGAGGCGGTCGTTAACGAGTTACAGGTCAGTTAATCAGTAACTATGAAAACATCTTTTGATGTATGAATAATGTATATGAGTGTTATTATTTTTGCGAAGAATAACTGAGGAGATCACCACAAGGCACGAAAATTTCTCTTTTATGGCGGGTACCTTCAGGTACATCATTTGACATTTCTTTCTCCGGGACTTCTTCTGAAGTCATCAAGGTACCTTTACACCATGTCAGAATGGTGTTAGACACATGTTATCTTCATTTCCTAGATATTCCGTCTTGTTTTATGACAAACATCTGAATCAAATTCAGCTGATGGTTTCTCTGACTGGCATTTTACTTGCAGAAAGAACTACGTGAGCGCGTGGAGCTGCTGTCACCGATGTACCACACCGTGGCCGTACAGTTCGCTGACCTGCACGATCGACCTGGCCGTATGCTGGAAAAGGGCGTCATACAGGTGAGTGTGCCGCTGGTTTTTCATTAGCTTTTTTCAGTGCTGTATTTATACATGCAACAAACATTGAAACTAACCGCATCACTTCAGTGAAAAACTCTACCACGAGAGGTGGATGTGGAAACGTGTTAAAATAGGTGTTTCATTCATATAATTTTGTCTTTTGCGTCAATTGCTGGTTGTTTGGAACAGTTTAATCAGTTTGAACTTAGCGTATTTGAGTAGAAACAACGTTGTTGATGATCAATGGCATTCGTGAATAGGGTTATCGTTATTTCACTGTATTTGTAGTTTGGTGTCGACTTACAATGACCCGAATAAATTATCTCAATGCTCGTTTTCATAACACCATAAAAACTAGTTTTTTACTGTTTTTGTACTATAATTTGTTTGTAGGCGATCGTCGACTGGCCGCAGGCTCGTCGCAAGTTCTACTGGCGACTGCGACGTAGACTGCTGGAGGAGCGGATAAAGTGTCGCATGCGACGGGCGTGCAGGGATGTCACCGATAAACAGATCGATGCCATGCTGTATCGATGGTTCAGTGCGCATGAGTCGATGCATGTTGGTCACTTACTCACTCACTCACACCACTCACTCACTCACTCACTCATTCTCACTCACTCACTCATTCTCACTCACTCACTCACTCACTCACTCACTCACTGAAACACTGCAGGTGTCAACCAGCTGGGACGACGACGCCGCCATTGTCCACTGGCTCGAACTGCAGCTCGATGAAAATCAAATCAGCGCCGTTGAAGAGAATCTGCAGTGTCTGGAGAAGGACGCCGTTATTCAGTCCGTCAAAGAGTTGGTTTTCGTTGTGTGTTGTTGCGGGTAGTAATCGTTGTCGCCTTTTGTTCTTTTATCTATTGTTGTTATTAGTGTCATTGATTCACTCACTCATTATTCATTCGCCCACTCAATTATTCAACAACATTTCAGTTTGCTGTCAGAGAAGAACCCGGGTCTGCTCATGGACGCACTACGCGAAGTGGCGCAGAACCTGCCCGGTCCGCAACTGGCCGAGCTGCAGCAGCTGCTCAACAATGCTACGCAGAAAACCAGCCTGTCGCGCACCCTAACCTCGTAATCATATTCGTATTCGCAGTGAAACGTGAGTAATGCGTGGCTTGTGCATCACAAGCCGAACTTTCTCATTGGTGTTCACTCACTCTGTTGTTTCGCTGTTTTCATTGTGGCTTGTTAAACACTGATTCTCGGTTTTGTTGTAATTGTGTCCACATTCTACCCAACTGCTATTGGACAGTTGGTTGTTTCATCCAGGCTTGTTTGCTACGTTATTACTTGCCACTTACATTCAATTTCACAATGATTTTGATGAGTGTTTTTTTTTTCAATCGACTTGTGTTTGAAACGTCTGCTAACCTAAAAATGACTAATACGTTGACGGAATAGTGAATGCAAAATTCGGTCCTCAATTTCTGCACATAGATTCGTATTCATATAGCCTTTATTTACATCCCTCAAAGCATCCAATTGTTCTTATTTATATCAAATCTAGCACATTGCCAAGATTATCTTCAATTGTTTTCCATGCATGCAATCGAAATGCATTGTATTGTTATGCATGGTTTTCTGTATAGTTATACCTTTTGTATGCCGTATATTTGGACGTTAAAATTATGATTCAACATTGTTATGCTGTTTTGTTCTATTTATTATAAATATATATTAAAAATATTACAAATGTTTATGATTTCAACGTTCGTGCTCTTGTGATAATCCGTTAATCAGCCACACACTCAGCCGATTGTTGCCAAGTTTATTACAAATTAATGATTATAGATTTTTATTTATATACATATATTATTATTATTGCTAGAACACACAGTTGACTAATTAAAGTTTACCTCTCATAAGGCTTCGTATTTTCGTTCGCTGCTACTACTGTATGTGTATATTTATTACCAAAGTTTCTATGATTTATGTTGAGTAGTTTTGGGGAATTTTTTATAAACGGTCTCGGGTAATTTTGGGGGAGACATGGTATAGTTGCCTCTCTGAATAGCGTGGCATAACATTCTTCCACCATATATAGCTTACAGGATCAGCTCATCCTCTCACTCTGATTTCGTTACCTATTTAGCAGTCAAAAATACAAATTTTGCATTCATGAAACAGTCTCTTTACTGATCGAAATTTGAGTGACAGCTAAGCTACATATAAAAATAACCAATTTGTCGTGTCTTACGAATATCCAGATATCATCATTGAGAGAATTTCTTTGTTTTCGCTCTTTTGTCACTAGTTAGTGAATTTCACATTTTTGATAGATAGACAATTTCTTTTGCCCTTGATATCCGTATTCATGAGCCAGTTTTTGATTCAACTTTGCAAAATATAGTTTTTTTCGTAGTTTACGTTTTTGCGAATCTGCTCGCCTTTACGGTTATCATAAACATGCTATGAGTGTACTTGTACATGAATAAGCTTGATGTTCGATTCCCGATTAACCCTCCCC
>OZ038446.1:12363686-12366186 GCA_964036265.1 Daptonema setosum
TCTCTATTCAAAATTTCATTACAGGGTAACCGAAAATTCATTACAGGGTGGTTGAAATGATCTTTGGCAAAAATTTCAATACAGAGTGACTCAAAGTTCCAAAACAGGGTGATATGAAAACTTCATTTTACGGTACAGCATTTAAAGTTGATGTCCCAAAAATCTTTACAGGGTAACCGAAAAATCTGCGATCAGAATTTTATTACAGGGTGACCTAAAATTGAATATGCAGGGTGAATCGATATTTCAAAACGAGTGATATAGATTTTTACGTTAGCACTTACCATTGGTAACGCAAAACCGAAAAATCTTCACTCGAAAATTTCATTACAGGGTGATCGAAAATTCATCATACAGGATGAATCGAAATTTCAAAACTCAGTTATAAGGATTTTTTACTTACAATTGTTGACCCAAAAGTCATTACAGGGTGGTTGAAATTCTCCTTGGCGAAAATTTCAATACAGGGTGACTCGAAATTCCAATACAGGGTGATATGAAATTTCATTTTACGGTTACTACAGCATTTGTAGTTGATGTCCCAAAAACCATTACAGGGTTACTGAAGAATATTTGTCCAAAATTTCATTACAGGGTGACCGAAAATTCATTATGCAGGGTGAATCGAAATTTCAAAACGAGTGATATAGATTTTTACTTTAGCGCTTACCATTGGTAACATAAAACCGGAAAGTCTTTACCCAAAAACTTCATTACAGGGTGATTGAAAATTCATCATACAGGGTGATCCGAAAATTCATTATGCAGGGTGAATCGATATTTCAAAACGAGTGATATAGATTTTTACGTTAGCACTTACCACTGGTAACCCAAAACCGAAAAATCTTCACTCAAAAATTTCATTACATGGTGATCGAAAATTCATCATACAGGATGAATCGAAATTTCAAAACTCAGTTATAAGGATTTTTTACTTACAATTGTTGACCCAAAAGTCATTACAGGGTGGTTGAAATTCTCCTTGGCGAAAATTTCAATACAGGGTGACTCGAAATTCCAATACAGGGTGATATGAAATTTCATTTTACGGTTACTACAGCATTTGTAGTTGATGTCCCAAAAACCATTACAGGGTTACTGAAAAATATTTGTCCAAAATTTCAACGTTGCCTGAGGATATTTATATTTTTCTAAAGAATCGATTGTCTCATTATGAGTCACGTTTCATAGGCGATCATAAGTAGGTGATCCCATTTTCAATAAACGTTTCATGAACATTTTTAATTTAATTTTACGCTAAACCATTTTTTCTTACATTTTTTATATGATCAATTTTATTATTTATAAAAAGCACAGATGATTATTTGACTTATGTATAGAAAAGTTGTATACAAGAAACGAAAATGCCAAACGGCAATAAGTGAGTACATATGATTGGTCTAAAATGGCATCTATAGATAGAAAAGGTGAAAACAAGGAATTTAAGACATTTAGTTTAACTGTAAGTAACCTTAAAAACATTGAGCTAATAAAGTAATTTGTACTCAACTCAATTGGTCAATCATATCAGGCTGCGATTTTTTTTCTATCAAACTTTTAGAGAATATTGTCACAGTTACTACCAAACAAATTTTAGGATTGGACTCGAACAAACACTTTAGAAACAAAGTCAATAGCATATCATTATATAGTCCATGACCAATTACTGTAGAGTAAAATAACACTAAACAAAGTTCTGTGTGCCGTTGACCACGAACAAAAATTCAAATTGGCGGGATGAGAAAAACTACCGAAAAAGTTGTTGAAAAAAAATTGCCAGGACTTTTTACTTTCATTTTATAGATCTTATTTCGCTGATTTTTTTCATGTTTTTTTTCATGGAAATGTATTGGTTTTTGAAAAAAAAGTAATTTTTAAAGTTGAACACAGAAATTTGTTTAGTGTTATTTTACTCTGCAGTAATTGGTCATGGACTATAACAATGTCTGGACACATTATAATTAGGGAGCTAAATTACGCAAGATTATATTTTAACATAGATCGAATATTTTAACATCGATAGAAAAACGATAATATTTTTTTAATTGTGTCAACCTTTTACAATAATTATATGCTATTCTGATTAATCGGAATACTTAAACAACGTATTTTTCCTTGTAATAAAATAAAATTTCAACCACCATCACCGCACGCCTAACCGTGGTATCCTCGCGTTTTACCATTTTAAGCAGTTAAAACTCCGTGAGGTAGTAAAATTCGAAAACACTAAAATACCTGAAGAAGCTTCACAAATTGCTTTGATCAGTTGATTTCCACGAAGAAACTGAATTCATGGCCGCCTAATACGCAACAGTTGTTATGTACTTTAAATAATAATTCCTGGAACCCCATAACTGTCCGTGCTAATATTTTGTTTATAGTAACTGTGACAATATTCTCTAAAAGTTTGATAGAAAAAAAATCGCAGCCTGATATGATTGACCAATTGAGTTGAGTACAAATTACTCTGCAAGCTCAATGTTTTTAAGGTTACTTACAG
>OZ038446.1:12371186-12376186 GCA_964036265.1 Daptonema setosum
GAGTGAGTGAGTGAGTGAGTGAGTGAGTGAGTGAGTGAGTGAGTGAGTGTGTGAGTGAGTGAGTGAGTGAGTGAGTGAGTGAGTGAGTGAGTGAGTGAGTGAGTGAGTGAGTTAGTGAGAGAGTGAGTGAGTGAGTGAGTGAGTGAGTGCGTGAGTGAGTGAGTTAGTGAGAGAGTGAGTGAGTGAGTGAGTGAGTGAGTGAGTGAGTGAGTGAGTGAGTGAGTGAGTGAGTGAGTGAGTGAGTGAGTGAGTGAGTGAGTGAGTGAGTGAGTGAGTGAGTGAGTGAGTGAGTGAGTGAGTGAGTGAGTGAGTGAGTGAGTGAGTGAGTGAGTTAGTGAATGAGCGAGTGAGTGAGTGAGTGAGAGAGTGAGTGAGTGAGTGAGTGAGTGAGTGAGTGAGTGAGTGAGTGAGTGAGTGAGTGAGTGAGTTAGTTACCTCTACCAGACACAACATCGATTGTTTCGCGTATTTTCCATGTTGATTTAATTGTTTTGTGTGTGTAATAACATCTTCAAAATTACATTAACCGTGATTTTTTTATGTAAAAACTGCCATGTTCTGGGTAAAACCTAATGAGTTATGACATTTCAAAACGTTCACTTACTCACTCACCTCCACAGATTATAATATGGTCATGCGAAATCAACGTTGTATGAAACTTGCAACGCGAAAAAATGCAAACTCAGAAATGAAATATGGATTCGTTCGGATACAAGATGTGACTTATGCAACAGTTCTGACTTTCACTATTCATCAACATGAAAGTATTGCCGTAGCTTTTTTCAAATTTTATTGATCACAGCATAGCCGATATGAATACTAGCACTACCGTATCAGCGATAAACTTGCGTGAATCAGACGCCTTTTGTTCGTTTGTTGGAGGCCTTAAATGGCATGAATCAGGTCAGATCGCCACCATTTAAACATTTGCAGCATTTATTATTGAAACATTCATGTGCACTTGCACATATTTTTGAGGTTGATTTTGTAAGTACTGTAGTTATAAAAGAAGTGCTACAGTAGCAGTTGAACAAGTGTGATTCAGGTGATTTTTGTTCGCCTTTTGTTCTCCTTTTGTTCGTATTTCTAACGCCCACAACTCCGTGAATCAGGTCAGACCGCAACCATACGAACATTTGCAGGAATTGTTAACGAGCCATTCATGCAGGCACTTTAGTATTTTTTTGCTTTTGCATTTTAAATTCCAAAGTTTCATGGGCCTGATCACGCAAGAATCTGAATGATTCAGCATCCCCCGATCGCGGCATGGCACTTAAAACCCGGCGATCAACGGGCTTGACAGTCAGTTTTCTGGAGGAAAGAGACTCTTGGGTAAAGTAAAATTTTTACTGAATACCGTCCGCCCATGTATAAAACTTGTTGAACTTAGGTTGCCGTTGGGCGTGTACGATCGCTGGTGGTGTGTATCTACTGTATACAGGGTGTCCCAGCGAGGGGTTCACGATTTGTTTTTGGAATAACTTTTGTATGCGTTGAGCAATAATCGAAAAAATTATACGGTAAATACCAATACCTTGAGAATTTTTTGCCTTTTTGAAGTTTTGAAATTCGTTTATCACAGCTCGAATTATAGTCGAGTGAAAAAATCTCTATTTTTGAACAAATTTCAGAAGAATTTGTTTTGAAACATATTCAAAACTTATGGTGATTTTACGACATTTATATTTGCAAATTATGCAGGGAACAATATAAAAAAAAGTTTCACTTAATATGACCACCGGACTTTCCCGAGACAACGATCTTTACGAGTTTTGAGATCCAGTGATCCGTTTGGTCGCTATTCTGCAGTAATGATCGTCATTTTCATTAAGATAATTTCATTGAGTTGTTCCACTGTGCTGATTTTGTGGAAATAAACTAGTTCCTTAAAATGTCTTCAAAACCACCAGTAATCAGTAGCGGTCAAATCGGGGGTTACTCCACGTTCGACCCATTCAGTGAATTGACCGTGCACGCAGGAACCGTGCCCTGTGTTATCGGGCACCGTCAGCTTGCAAGATCATTGATTCATAAACTAATTCTTCATTATTTTCGAGATGCTGCAGTAAAAAATGATTGCGCCTGTTCAGGTACTTATCACAAGTTACAACTCCATCAAAGTCAAGATCCGTCAAAGAAAAAAGATCCGATTAAATTTTTAAATTTGGCACACCAAACGTTGTTTTGGGTCAGTGCCTGCCTTTAAAGATCATTGTGTCGAAAAAGTCCGGTGGTCATATTAAGTGAAACTTTTCTTTTATATTGTTCCCCGCATAATTTGCGAATATTTAAGTTGTAAAATCACCATTGAATTTGTTTTGATTATGTTTCGATATGAAATTGTTTCTGAAATTTTTTTCCAAAACTTGAGATTTTTTTCACTCGACTATAATTCGAGCTGTATTCAACGAATTTCAAAATTTCAAATAGGCAACCAATTCTCAAGGTATTGGTATTTGCAGTTTAAAATTTAAAGATTATTGCTCAACGCATACAAAAGTTATTCGAAAAATAAATCGTGAACCGCTCGCTGGGACACCCTGTACATACAGGGTGGGCCAATAAAAACCACACAACTTTGGATGGTAACAACTCAGTGATTAAGAATCGGATTGAACTGCGGTTTGCATCTATATGACTGGCATATCTTTGACTTTCATTCATATAATTGATATGGAAAATTTCAATCTTTCGAGAAGATATCAAACTTTTACCGAAAAGTTGCTGTTTTTCTACTGGGAGACCATAAAATTACGTTTTTTACAATAATAAATTTACAGAAAGAGGACAGAATTAACACATAAATTAAGGAAACAATATTTTTGACAAGTTTCAGCCTCATAGAAAGAATAACAAACTTGATGGCATGCTCAATATGGACGTTCTGTGCTCAACTCTCAACAGCCTGTTTTCTATCATGAATGGTAATTTTCATAAAAAAAACAGTCTGAGATTGTAAAATTATTGTCTTAAACAGATTGATTAACTAGGTTTTAACTGAATAAGGGTAGAGAAAGCAAAACAGTTTGTCTGAGCCGTATAAACTATTCGAAAATATCAATTGTAACCCATATGTATGAAAACTCCCGCCCGGTTGGAAAAATGGTATTTTTCAGAAACTGTTGCTCAACTTTTGATTGCATTGATATTTTTCAACTAAATTAGAGTTACAAACTTTCAAATATATACTTATTAAAATGACGCCAACCGTTAATCAATCCGATTCGTATTCACAAAGTTATTAATTTTCAAAGTTGTGTGGTTTTTTTGGCCCACCCTGTAGGTTCATCAGTTTTATCGATCGGAACGTATTGATTATCTACATATGTATATGTGCGTTTTATGAATAAAAGTTAATTTCATTTGAATTTCCAGAAGTAAATAGAATTCGTGTCGTAATTTGTGAAACTTACCGCTTGTTTCAGTTTTTCATTGCTAACGCAGGTCTGTTCGAAGAATGAACCTTGAACTATTAGTATTCATAGCGTCGTTGGGCGTGGTGAGGTCGAATGGGGGTTGGCCACCCACTCACTCATCCACTCACTCCCTCACTCATCCACTCACTCCCTCCCTCACTCACTCACTTACAGTTGACTTTTTACTCGTGATGTTCGGGATAATATATGAATGAGCAATACATAAATGGCCCGTGCGTTATATATGTCAATAGATAGTAGAATAACGGGCAATATTTGATATTAGATATGCATATATCGACTCTTCCCCTATTTTAATGATAAATTAAGCTCTCAATCATCTGATCATCATGATCAATATCTCTACATTTCTCTGGATGGTTTTCCGCTGAAGTCAGCTCGCCATTTATATACCATGATATACAGTTCAGATCTTCTTTCTTCTTGATCTTCACAAGAGCACCTGTCTGCCGATGACGTACTTCGAACAGTTTCACCTTCGGTCCACGTCGTCTTCGATCTTCACTGCGACTATCGCTGCTCCCGGGTTTCACTGGTTCCACGTTGGCTGGTTTCGTCTCCTCCCCCGCCAATCGCTTGATACCGCTACGTCCGGTGGGCACGACACGTTGTACATCAATGGGAGATTTCGAGAGAACGGGTTTACTGCTACTGGACTCAATCGCTGAGGGCTCTGATTCTCTCTGACTGACTCCTGCTTTGTTTGACGGAGCCTATCCTCACGTCTCTTCTCTTTCTGATTCTTCACTGACTGCTTTTTAGCTGGTTCGTCTTTCTGATGACTTTTTACTGGTACGTCCTTATTTACCGAGAGAACTTCCTCTGACACTTTCTGACTTCTGTTCGGACACTGACCTTCCTCTTCCTTCTTCCTCCGCAGATGATGACACTCGGCCTCTCCGTGTGTTCCCAGGCCATGGAGCGGGCAATACTTCTTCTCCACACGAGCGCTCCGTTTGTGTAGGCCCTTCAGCGCTTCAATTAGCTTCAGCTTCATCCCTTCGCTGCGGTCAGACATTTTCTGCAGGTGTTTCATAAATCCAATACGTTCTTGTTGCCATTGCAGACGTTCTTGTTGCAGTAATTTTCTCTCTTCACGCCATTCATTTTGCATGGAAAACATAAAATCCAGCATTTGTTGATTCATACTACGCTCACTGCCACGCATAAAAGTGGTTGAGTTGAGGTGAGCGTTTTCCATAATGCGGAAGTTAGCTACGTGTGATGACTGATGGGTACACGATGATTGTTGTGTTTATTTGGTCGTGGTCGCCAGTTGACTTTTTACTCGTGATGTTCGGGATATAATATGAATGAGCAATACATAAATGGCCCGTGCGTTATATATGTCAATAGATAGTAGAATAACGGGCAATATGTATTTGATATTAGATATGGCATATATCGACTTTACTCACTCACTCAGTCACTCACTCACTCAGTCACTCACTCACTCACTCCTTCACTCACTCAGTCACTCACCCACTAACTCACCCACTCACTCACTCACCCACTCACTCACTCACTCACTCACTCACTCACTCACTCACTCACTGTTCAGGC
>OZ038446.1:12383686-12398686 GCA_964036265.1 Daptonema setosum
CAGCTAAAACAAAAAATGATTTTCACCGTAAAATTTTGACGAAAATAGGTTTTACCATAACAGCTAAACAAAAACTGATCTCACCGTAACAGCTAAATAAAAACATATTTTTATCGTAACAGCTTAACGTGCGTGAGTCAGACACCGTTTTGTTCCATTATTGGACGCCCATAACGCCTTGAATCAGGTCAGACAGCAACCTTACCACCATGTTCAAAACAATGCCGGCTAACAACCACGTTGAAAGTGCTGTTTTACAACGGAAGCTTCGATTCTTCAAGGAATATACGAGATGGAGAAAACTTCTAGGAAATAGTTCTTTTCAAAAAAATCTGTTTACAGGGTGGGGCAAAAGTAACTATACACTTACTGACGCAAAATTTCTCCAAAAACTTATATTGCATCATTATGATTAAACAATCCAAAATGATGCTAAAACACCTGAAAATTTTGAGTCTGCTATTTATTTCAATTTACAACAATTTATTCCGTGAGTTATGCGTCTTTTTCTCGAAATTCGCCATATTTTCGGTTGTTTTCAGTGATTTTCGTCAGTTATCTCGCCATATCAACTGTTATTTGACGAAAATTGATGTTGGTATGTAATATAGAATGTAGAAAAATATTCTTAGACGTTTAACAGGAGAATAATAAAGAGAGAAGTGTACAAATCATACATTCAAAAATTGGTAGGATAGTAGAGTTGGAACCAATGTGTTTCGACGGAATTTAAAAGGACTAGACACATTGTTCCGGTGGCCAGGCTCCGTCATCGTCAGTAGTCTTACCCAGCCACCACTAACTTAAACTTTGGAATCAATCATACCAGCCATTCGGAAAGAAAATACCTGTAAATAATATTGCAAATAATAAAACAACAATTTAAATTGTAAACAAGTTTTTTGGCAATAATATTGAAAAAATGGATGTACATAGATGCAGCGGTGGGCAGCAGGGGGGGGGGGGCGCCCCCCCAAAAAAAACAGGGCGGGAGGGTGCCCTTGATCGATCGACCGTAAGAGAGATTTTCAGAATTGACCCATTGACCGTAACGGTCAAAACTTGAGAGAATTTACTGACAAAATGACCTAAAATTACACGAAATCGCCTAAAAAACAACCAAAAACTGGTCGAAAACGTTTCAAGTTTAAATTTTTTTCAAAAATTGGTTGAAAACGTTTCAAATTGAAAAAAATCGACCAAAAATTGATCGAAAACGTTTCAAGTTTTATCAGTGTTCGTTGGATCGATTCGATGCACGATACGATGATTGATGTATGGTGCTGGATGATAGACTCAGTACTGTATTATCAACCAACACTGCGCGCCTTTCGTGATATCGTGGTTAACGTTTGTAACGAGCATGTTTGGTCGGCCTGCCTGCCGGGGAAGGATACAAGGGTTATAAGTGGAAGACATTGTATTGGATTGAGATTATTTGTATTTGTATGTTTTGTTTGAGTGTACCCGGCAACTAATTCACTAGGCCTAATTGGGGGTGGCAGACAGAATAAGTTTACATTCATGCATAATGAATAGAATAATTGCTTCTTTTTCCACGAAAATCATCGATTTTAGTCTAAAATGGGAAAATTCAAAATTTCTTTTTTTCAGCTTAAAACAACTAAAAACAATTTATTTCATGTTTATTGACTTATTTTAGTACCATAGGGTCCATTAAAACATTTAACTTGAACTGTTTTGTCAATAATCCAAAAACCGCGAAAATTGGTTCAGGCATTTTGAACACGGGCCTTACCATATTATCCGTATCGAATTGAACCATAGGGATATTCTGAAGTTGAAATCATTAGATTCTCATTCAGATACATCAAGTGAAACGTTTTATGCACTTCATATCCTTTATTGAGGATTTTGATTAGACCATGAGGTCACTTAAAGACGTTAAAAAGGAAAAACCATGAAAATACTGAAAATCCTGTTTTAAATTGAAAATAACTAAAGATACGGTCAAATAGACATCAGAATCGGTTTTTTTCAGGTATAACAACGTATATATTGCTCATAACATCATATACACTCAATATAATTTTTTTGAGAAATTGGCCTCCAACAAGTGTATAGTTACTTTTGCCCCACCCTGTATAAGTAATATACCACTTATTTATGCTGATATGAGCTTTTAGATTTATCCGCACCAATTTCTAGGTGGAGAATCTCGTCGCCTTGTAAAAGGTCCCATGTTTAGAGAAGAAAGTGACAAACGAAAAGTTTGTATTACAAACTGAAATTGAAAATACAATTACATAATGATCTGAAAGATCTTTTTCTGAAATATTATTGCACCCGGAGCTCACAACTAGAGAAATTGATAAATATATGAGAAGTACAATTCTTACGAAATCCATTCGACCTGTAGCCAGAAATGTGAGTTTCTTATGAATTCTGTCGATCAAATTTAAAAACAAAGAACATTTTTAGAGTCACAAATTTTTTTGTATATGTCGAGTAAAATAACAGCAAAACTAGTCTGAGGAAAACAGCCCGGACGGGTGCTTTTTTCTAGCACTAACTTCAGTGAAACAAAACAATCAAACAAAAAACTACATGTGATTTGGTGGATTAGCTGGTACGCGAGTGAACTGACTGATAATGATACCAATATCATTGTATATTTCATTTATCTTTTGTTTATCCTATTCACAACACTAATATACCTTATCGTTACTTTTACCAAGATTTTCCTATATACCAAGTTTTTCCTATAATAACTCCACATTTCCGCCATTATCGACAATCAAACAACTACAACACTCGACTTCGTATAATTGGTAACCAATTTTGGTGATTTCATTTTTTTCTACAGGTTACTGACGTTTCGACAGTGGATGTTCGATTACTGGTCGTCTTTTGTTTGATTATGGTCGTCATGGCCCGCAATCCAACCTGCAGTCTGCTTAAGAGACATGAGAGTAAAACTGCGATTACTCACTCACTCACTCACTCACTCACTCACTCACTCACTCACTCACTCACTCACTCACTCACTCACTCACTCACTCACTCACTCACTCACTCACTCACTCACTCACTCACTCACTCACTCACTCACTCACTCACTCACTCACTCACTCACTCACTCACTCATTCACTCACTCACTCACTCACTCATTCACTCACTCACTCACTCACTCACTAACTCACTCACTCACTCACTCACTCACTCCCTCACTCACTCACTCACTCACTCACTCACTCACCCACTCGTGGGTCAAACGGAACAACAATATATGTACTGTAAGCTAGACTTCAGAGGACTTGAACCTTTAACGCATGCATGAATGACTTTGATTGTACTTGAATACGACCGAGTAAACTAACTTGACAAACTCATCACATTTGTCTATCAAAGGGAGACTATTCATTCCAATAACTGGAAAGTTAAGAAAATTCATGTTTCACCCGTGGGTATACACAATTCAAGTGTTTCACTATCATTACTTCTTGCATAATTTCAAGTCGCACAAATACATACATGGACCCAAGCTGCCTTAATTTGACTGTCTGTCTTGTTATCAACAAGTCACCACCTGCCAGAATCCGGTTAAGAAAGTTGATCGTTAGTCCGGTGGGGTTACTGAAGCGTCACGTAATTTAATTGTTTTTATACTCACCACCTTTTTCAGTTGTATTGTTAAAGTGTGTTTTGGGTTTTATGTATGTATTGAAGACTGACCTGAACTAAAAATGATTTTCGGTGAGCTGACTCTGAGAGTGACAATTTTCGGTGAGTTTAAGGGACTATCCCCGGATCAATCACAATTTATTTATGTTCCGTACATCAGCTTCACAACTCTACTTTTTGCAAATTGAGCTCATCTGTCCGATTATAAGAACATTGAACAGGAAATTTAAATTTAAATTAAACCTTCATTGATTTCGAGGACATTTTTCAATGACATTATAATTTCCATAGATATGCAAATCATAATGACATTGCAGCTTTCGGTTGCATATATAGTTCAATTGAACTCAATAATGATGCGTATAAACACATTGACTACTGTTATAATGCTTTTCTGTGTAGCAAATACGGTAAGTAGTGTATATGGATTCTTTCAAACACTGTAGCATTAAAAGTTTGAAAGTTCAGTTTATTTTCCCTTAATAACAACTTCCCTTCTTAGCTATGGCGGAACATTCACAAGAAGAATTTTTCAAGAAAGAGATTTACAATTTCTAAAATTCATTCCTCTCTTTCCTCAATGTTGATTAACTAGAACACGTTGAAAACTTTATGAAACTAGTTGTTTCTAAAACGTAAAGCACTTACCACCGCCCCCCCCCCCCCCCCCTCTCAAAAATGATGCCTTGCTTAGAGGCCAATCCTTTGACATTTTAGACACCAGTTAATGAATTTTATGCACAAAGACTTTATTACTAAAAACGGTGTCATCCAAAACTGTGTCGATTGTTCGATTCATCATGTTTTTAATTTAACTATTTTCAGAATGATAATCCGAGCGGGGTTACTAGAAGGCGGGCAAAAATATGCGGAATCGGTGTGGGTTTCATGGGTGGACACGATTCCATATGAAGTTCTATACTGTTCGTTAACCCCTGATTACCTATGTAACGTGAGGCAAGTGCGTCAGGCCCGCGCAGCGGTGGTATGTACTTGCATTATTTCAGTGGTTCGCTCACCTTGTTATGTGCGCATTCCGCATTCTGCCTTTTAGTATATAACTTCGAATCTCTGGATGGGTCTTATGACAATTTTTTATTAAAGTTTGCATTTTCATTGCTTCTATGAATTCGCGGTTACGACTATAGAATCATAACTTATAACTCAACTGTGTATAACAGTCAAACAAAATTCATAACTATATAATTTTTATCCAATCAAAAGTACCAGAGTGGAACCCGGACTACAATTCTTCATATATTATCTTTTACCAATGCAGCAAAACTGTGCAAGTGAGTTCCGATTTTGCGAACGTGTATACACAGGAAACTAATTCGAGCAGTAATTGCCTATACAAACTGAATGTCAGTGCAGATCATCAATATCATTTACCGTTCCAAACAGGTGAATGGAAACCTCGATTAACTTCCTAATGAGTCACGATGACCAATTGCTTTTTCTTTTAAGGTTTCGTCACTTCAATGAGGACATGAATATAACCTTGAAATAAAGTTTTCACGTGAAATTCCAATAAAAAAATCGGACATCGAGAGTCATTAGGACGTTTTCGATAATTCAGGCACCTGTTTGAAACAGTCGTTGTTTTCAAATGGAGACCTGAAACGATGCTGAGCAGAACTCGTCTTTATTCACTGGATGTCGTTCAACAGTGCAATGTCTAATTATGTTAGTTAAGGCCCTCCCAGACTTCGTTACACTTGTTACGCGTAACAGCATAACAGTTACACGTATAACGGTTACGATCGTAACAAACCCATACCGACAAGCGGGACTCTGGGAGCTCCGTTGTCATACAACGTAACAGCCGCATGAATTTTGCGCGCGCATTTGAAATTCTTGTGAGTTTGCGCTGAAGAAAAGTCGGTGCAAATAGGTTTTGGACGGCGCCCGACGGAGGAAGCACTAAAATAATTTTCTGATGCCATATTAATTTTTTTCTAATTTTTTTGACCCGGAAAATGCTATTTACTTGCAATTATCGTCAATATTCAATATAAAACTCGAATTTCTATCATGGGTTCGCGTAAAAACGTCTGCTTCTCCTGTCTAAAGAGAAAGCAGGACTGAGTGACAATTCTTAGTGGCCATTTATAAATTTTCTTCACATAAAATAGCTTTCGGAAACGTATTTACTTTGCTATTATCGTTGACATTCAACTGTAAACTCGAACCTCTATCGTGGGGCTAGCGTAAAAACGCCTGCTCCTCCTGTCTAAAAGACAACAAGAACGGGGTGACTAATTTTTCGGGCGATTTATTACTTTTCTTTAGATAAAAATGCTTCGGGAAACATATTTACTTTGAAATTATCGTTGATGTTCAATAGTGAACTTGAACCTCTATTGTCGAGCGCGTAAAAAAGTCGGTTTTCACCAGGTGTCGTAGCAAACCCGGATGAAGCCGTGTTTCTGATGGCTTGAAAACTTTTTCACATGTTCAGTGACTGGTTTCGTCACCTAATTTACGTTTATTTTTCACAAAAAGCAATAAATTCTGCTTTGGTTTATGGGGCGCGGCCTGCTCCACAACAAGTTTTATATATCCCGCCGGTGCTTGAAACGTGAAAGCGAATTCAGCGACCAAACTGGCTGTCGGTTGACATTCTTCTTGAACATGATCATTTTACTGATTCTTCCAGTTTATACTCAAGAGAAACTCATAATAATGTAAGAAGTTTATTCAGAATGAATATTTCGTTGATTTCCTGAAAAAAATACTAGTTTATAGCTGGTTTACAACTTGAAATCCACTGTGAATACCTGTTTGGCTACAAATCCCCGCAAAATCGTCTAGAAAGTTCGATGCGATGAAATATGCAAGCTAAAAATGAATCTAGAATGTTTTCCAACCCAAAAAAGTCCGGTTCCAAAGTTTTCAGTTATAAAATGAAGAAAAACAATAAAAAACATCCCAGCGTAACAAGAAAAATATCAAAATTTTTTGATATCAAGTGTAACGAGCTTTTTGTATGGAGCTGTTACGCGCGCTTGTTATACGTTATACGTTACGCGCGTGACAAATTTGGAAGTCTGGGAGCACGCGTGTAACACGCGTTACGCGTAACTGTTACGCGGCCAGTGTAACGAAGTCTGGGAGGGCCTTTAGGGTCGACGTTACGAGAGCAAACCTGTTCATGAATGCACCTGATTCGAACGGTTACGAGGGCACGCCTCGTTAAGTTGGTGCTAAAAAGCCGCGTCTGATCCAGCATGAATTGAGTCATATAGCGTATTCAAACCAACCAAATTACACGAAACATGTTTGGGACTTTTCACGATTGTTGTGGTAACATTTATCCTTATTCAAAATGCTGGTATCTGCTCCAATTTTAAAGTATCTTATAAAAAATCCTATCATTATTGGTAGAAATGAAATAAAAAAATTTCGGGTCACGCAAACCGAAGTAAAATGACCCATGCTCGCAACGAGCTAGACGAAAAAGGGGATTTGGTTTTCACCGAAAAGTCCCAAATATGTTTCGTGTAATTTGGTTTGTTTCTTGACTTAATGAAATACAATTTTTTTTCCTGATTGATTGCAAATCTTGTTTCCTGCTTTTTGACGATCAGACTATTTAAAATATGAGATTAAAATTTCTTGTCTCATACTTTTTCACGATTGGACTAGCCAGGATCGAACCATATTCGTTACTCCCCATGCCTTCAGGGCATTTTTGTTGCTTGTCTATAAATTTTTTATGTGTGAACAAATCACATGTTAAGTATACTAAATACATTTACAAATGCAAGCTCCATAGTCTTACTTTTTTCTTGTGTGATTTGTCTCAACCTCCTTTCTTTAGAAAAAGACAGTTGAAGTTCGGGAGAAGTATATAATATCAAAAATAAAACTTTCGTTGTTTTAGATTTTCAGGGGTATTGAACCCAGCACCACTCGTTTAACTTGCAAACGCACTATCCATTTGACTACCTTGACGAAAAATACTGTATAAAATGATTCGCTACATCAAACCTAGTTTCTAATCAAAAACTTATCATTATATCTAGTGTAAAAATAGCTTCAAAACTTGACTATTATTAGGTTAGTTAGCTCCAAGCTGTACTTAACAGCGGACGCTGTATCATTTGACTCTTGATTTTTTTTCCTTACTTCCAGACCACTTATAACAAGGTTTTGAGGTGTTTTAATAATATTGGTACACGTCTAGAAACTGAGAAAAAAATTAACTTCGAAAAAAAATTTTACCCGTTTTTGTTTATTTCTGTACATTTTGACAGATCATGAAAGTTTATTTAATGGTACTGATCAAGTTTTAAAAATATAGTTTATTAGAAATGTTTTCCCTCTAGACCTCCTGTTGAAATGAAGTTTTTCCGGTTTCTCTATATTATTAAAAATTTTGTAATCCAATGTGGCTGAAACAGCGTGAATAAGTGAACTTGAATTTTCACTGGTTTTTGGCGGCTCATAAATATTTTTTGAAAATACGCAGAGAATCATCTTTTCTGTACTTGATATAGCTTCAGTCATTTCAGACATTCAGATAATACAATGGGTCTCAAGGCTTTAAATTTTGAGATAATCTGATTTTTGTAGGAGCAAAAACGTTGAAACTTTCTATATCAGTTTCTTCAAGTTTTTGTTGAAGTACGATGATTTTATCGGAAAATGTGTCAGAGAGAGGTCATATTGAAATTCGATTCCGCAAATGATAGGCTAGTTTTTATAGCCATTCGTTAAGTTAGTCACGAGAAATAGAGTTTTTGTGAAATTTTTCGCTAATTTTGCCTCTCACAAAACCCGTTGCGTTTTTTGTGTGTTTCAATAATTAGTTGAATTGAGTAGCGGGTCGTATTTCGACATTTGTAATACACATCCAGTAGAAATTTCAGTTTGATCGGTCCACCCTATCGCTCATACAACAATTCTTTCTCCATTTTGCCTGCGATTTTTGACATTTTTTTCATAAAATCCTATAAAAATGGTGGAAATATTGTTCCGATCTGCGGGACAGTTTCTGAATCGTTTTCTACGCTGAAAATTGACCTGTCTAACAATTTTCAGCTTTATCGGTTCGGCCCAACTTGCTGACACCGTTTTTGCCGAGAAAAAAAAACGGAAAATCGCATTTTCATCATTTTTGGACCTGAAAAATGAAAATTCATCCCTACCGGATTAAAAATACCTGGGGAGATGTAGAATCACACGAGGAAACCGATGGAACAGACTAGAAGTCGATACGATGAGGCTATATCAAGATACCCGCAAAAAAGCTTATCTTAATCGAACCATATTAAGGGTTAGGCCTAGCGGCCTACCCTTGATTCGGTAGTCTGACAACGTGCGGCAAATAGAAATGTGTCGCTCATGAAACATTTTTTGGCGTGTGTAAACATTAGAGGCCAACCAAACTCGGCCATACAAGTTTCGGGAGTGACAAGGGATGTCCCGAATACGACAATGAGTTCGTGCAGAGTTTGCAACATTGAAATCAAACTTATTGTGTGTGTGATAAAAGTTATTTTTATGTACAAATAATGCATGTTTGCCAATTATACATTGTATTTTATATAAGTTATAATGAACAAAAACTGCACATGAGTTTTGCTATATAACAACAACTAAAACATATTGTATTAACTAACTTAGTTCTAGTTAAATTTATATCCCCAGAAACTCAAGAAAAACTCGAGCTGACACCGCGAGTTGAAGCTTTGGCGATTGAGTCACATCTTTTTGTACTGTATTGTACAAAGGCTGTTTATCAATATGTATATGTATCATAATCACGCCCACCATCACCACTATTTATCAAAACCAGCTGTATAATTCGATTACAATATTATCTTTGCCGATTAAATTTTGGAGGCAGGTGATACTTCTTTTGTCTGTCTCTTTGTTTTTCAGATAATTATAATACTTTTATTATTTATTATATGAAGCTCACTACATAATTGTATTAACCCTTAATCTGGTATTGTTTTTAGAATTGAGTTATATTATGTGCTGCGGAGCTCAATAATGTCGTACTAATCGTCTATAATAAATAATAATTATAGCTAATTATTCTGAAGATTCTAAATCTAATGATTCTGCCATTGTTTTCAGAATTTAGTTATTGAGCTGGTTTTCATCAATTCGGTTCACCAGCTTGCGATGGTCAATTGTACATTCAGGATTTGGTTTTGTGACTGCTGCTACTACTGTACGCAGCTAGATTACTGTACTGCACCGGTTTCCATTGCAACAAAACCATGTAAACAGTTGTTTATCTATGTATGTACTACACACAGTAATTGCCATGGGTCTGTAGCAAGATTTTCGGCTAATATGGTATTTTCAGATGCACATACTGTGTTGCTAAGTATTTATTTTTTTTCCTGTTTTCCTTCCAACTATTTCTCCACTAATTTCAACAATTTTGCAGTGGACTTCAGCTGAAAAACCCAGCCAGCTCGTCATCTCGATCTAGATACGAAATGCCAACAATTTTCGCACTTAATAACATTTTACTATTTATTGAGATCAGTAGAAATCTGCGTAAATACCGCGAAACGCGAACTTTTAAAACCATGGTTCTAAATAATCTATAATCACAGTATTTGATCTACTGTTAGCGAGGGCGTTTCCAACAATAGCCTCTGATTCCAATACAAATTAAATTAAATCTATTAAAAATCTAATTTTCGGAAATCTACATAAATAGTATTAGGTTGCATAATGAAAAAAGGACGGCCGGAAAGTGAGTTGAGTGAATTTGATACACGTCGAATTACATATGTTAGTTCAATGATTTGTAATTAGAACTCCATTTACAAAAAACATAGAATTACCGTGACGCTTTGCGGTCAATTGAACTATTCTTCACAATTATGAGGTATTATTGAAACACTGGAATGAACATCATTGGACTGTAGATACATGTCGCTTGTATTCTCATGATAACGAGAACGACTAAATTGAGTTATAAACTACGTGAGATCTAACCACGATTACAACTTAATTTCTCACCACAATGTTCACCAGTTGATATCATTTCGATAAGCAAATGAAGAAAATGTCATGAAAGTGCTGAGAAATCAGCTTCATATTTCACGTATTAATAACTAGAATACATATAATGGCAGATACTTTAATGTTTGTTGCAGGGGAATGTGGATGCGTACTACAGTATTACTGCACTTCTGACCCAGTCGAAACAACGTTTAGATTCTTTAATCAACTTAGTTTTCAAAGGAATCTTTGATTAATTAAGATAATTAATGTATCATAATTTTTCATTCTCGATATTTTGGTTAGTGACTGTGACTGTGCATAATTATTGCGGTTCAACCGTTCACTGGACCGTAGTGAATGTAAAAACGGTAAGCGTGAAGAAAAAATCTCAAAGGTCGGCACACAATCCACTCCAGGCTCTGACTAAATTATTAATGTCATGTACATACATTTGTACATAATGTAATACTACAAATGAATTTATTATTATTTTGGCGCCACAAAGGTGAGTGGGCCTGTACCCTTCAATGGGTCACACATTTACAATACACATACATAATTTAATGCAAATGTGGGAGTTGGCTATTCTAGAAATCTGGGCAGCTTCACCAGAATTACAAGAATATGTATCTAGTTTAACTGCTATTTTTGTATTCCTCATGAAAAAAAGTTTTCCCTTATACATTCAAAAAATATTAAGTACTACCTTCTAAGGATTAACTGTGTACATTGTTTGAATGACAGGTTTTCATTATCAAATCCGTCGTTATCAAGCTTCACCTGTTGTATCTACAGAAAAACGTATGTACATGTGGGTGTAACAAGCTTGAGGACAGAATGTGAATGTGATACTACTGCACTTATGTAGTTTGTTCGTCGGCAGGTTACACAGACCAGCGAGTCAAACTTATAAAAGCACCCAGTTGTTTGAAGCAAATTGATGTTTGACTGATTTTTTGGGGATTTTTTGCACCTCAATGAGCAGGTTAATTTTTTGAAATTAAAAAAAAGATAATTACCCCATTACAACCCGCCATTGACACAATACATACATACAGTAGTGTCGTATTTGGAGTGGGTGCAAGTTGTGTTTGTTTTAGCGATTAGATTGATTCACACGCCCACATTCATTCACTCATTTCTATTATCATTCTCTAGTTGACTGACTCATGTTACCGATCAACGAAGAGTCGCTATTTCCTTTTATGTATCCAGTCTCTCATTTCATCGAAAATAGAGAGTTTCAAACTAAGAATAGTTAGGTACTACTTAGAGTTACCGGACATATGTAATTCCATTCCATGTTCAACTGTTGCTATGGTCATTTGTTTGAAAGACATATTGACTAGTTCATCAACCAGGTCATCAAACTCGAATATACACTTAAGTTCGTTTGAACTTTTGCATTCATCCACATCTATGTATCACCACTGAGCTTTTGCAAAATATCTGAATGCATATTCAATCTCATTATAAAAATATGTGTGTTTGATCCGAAGTCCTTTCGGCTAAATGACCACTTTGGGTAAATCAAATGAATTCATACAGGGTGTGTGGCTGTGAAGTTTCGATGCACTCTCCGAACGTTCATTTATCGGGTTCGAGAATTTACAACCACCCTGTAGATTTTCAACACTCGTTTCATATCCATTTTCATTTAATGTGAACCGTAATTCAAACCCATAAAAACAGCCCATTGTCCTATCCGCAGACGTAACTGGTCAAAAAAAATAAGTGATAAACTTTTACATCATTTGGTGATTGAGGTTATTGTATCGAATTTTTCACTTCTCCTTTTTGTAAAAAATATTATCACAATTCTTATATATAGGTATGTATTAGGTTTTTTTTTCAAAAGTTACTCATGATTTTTCCAGCAGTTACTGAAGAAGCATCGCATTAAAAGTAGGGTAAACAACATGAATGGAGGCTGCCGAGTCAGAGGTCCTATTAAAAATTCTCACCTGTTTGTAATCAAAAGTCAGTTTGGTTGCATCTCGGCCGTTAACATTCGGAATTTACACAGAATATCATTTGTAGATGTTTTGTAATTGTTTCATGTGACTGACTATGTAGGTATTTATGGCTAACAATTCAGCCATATTAATAAAATTGTGTTAGAGGGAGTTAAAAGAGTCAGCGTCATATCCATAATTTTCCAACCCGCTATCTCTAGCAGACGGCTTTCATTGTAAAAGCTTGTTAAACTTCGAGTTTATTGAATAACCTCTGATCTGATCATATTTGATTTACCAGGAATTCGTACGAAAAACGCAGTTGCGCAGAAAGTAACATCTGATCTGAACCATAATCTGAATTACGTATGCCATAATCCGTATTACCTTTTTCAACAATCATCTGTTGTCTCATTTGGTATCAAGCTTTTGTTGAGGACAAATCGGATTAAATAAAATGAAGAAGTGACTTAATGAAGTAATGCATTTATATGAACAGGATGTAGATATAGAAAAAATTATTGTCACACAGTTATCAAATCAGTTACTGTATGTAATTAGATTCCGTGTTCGGCGATTTCCAAACATCGTCTATGATTTTGGGTGCATCGCAATTGATGCAATAATCACCAATTAATACTTATAGCAAGAACTGTGTATTGATCCAAAACTGACGTACTCTTTTTGCAACTAAAATCTGATAATCCAGAAAAGTTCTTGACCCCAAAATTTTCAACCTTTTCGTTAATTCAAAAAAAACTGCCGATGCAACCATAATCTTGTATTGCAGGTACAATAGGTACTCGCCACACTATCCAAATAACAATTTTAGTTGTACGTGCTAACCGATACATTGAAACGTCATACTTAAAGCAAGAACTACAGCAATTGTGGAACCATAATTTACCCACAAAAATTTATAAATCCTGAAACTTAAACTTTTTCACTTCAAAAAATAACCTCCGAAAATTCCAAACTTGTACGGCAACCGTAATCTTGTTTGCAGTTACAATAGGGTAATACTCGCCCACACTGACGACGATGCGTACGATACATGCTGCCATGATGCTGGTTACGGTAATGGGTGTGGTCACGGCCAGAAACATACCGTGCATCGGGTGTCTGGAGAACATCGATAACTGGCTACTGACCGAAGTACCACCATCCGTGCCACAGGTATACGTCAAACGACAGCAAGGTGAGTCAAACAATCTAACAGTTTATGATTTCAGCTGAGTTCTCATAGTTCATTTGCGAATTAAAAGCAGAAAAAAGTTGAAACTTTTTCCGAAATTTGCTACTACATGTATGGGATAGAACAATGAGAAGTTATGAATAACGATTCGATGCCCTTATGAAACCGCATTCTAGTGCCACGACTGAAATATGAGCTTTTGAAAAAGTGGATGGCTGCGAACGAGTCTGTGGGTCGATTAGCCTCTAAACATGGTGAGATATGCCATCCGGCATTGCATGCACATCGGGTACACACAAGCACTATCAATAATATTAGTAAGTCACCATATATGTAAGCCTCATGATTGGTTTTAATTGATGATTTAAAATTGAATACTAATAAAGTTGAAAATCCAGTTCTGGCATAGCCAGAAGCAGATTCTCAGTCGCGCGTATAGTCAGGACCAGATTTTCATCTTACTCACATGAATCATGAATGGGAAAAGTCATTTTTTAGCGCGATTTAATGGTCGTAAATGGATTTTTTTTCTAATAACGAATAACGAATAACGAATAATGTACTGTACGTTCTGTTGTGACTTTGTGGTAAAGATTTCACTAAAAAGGTAAGACGTCAAAAGGGCAGGAAGATAGTCTCTCATATATTCATTTATGTACTGATTATATGAAGCCAAAATGATTGCCGTAATTAAAGATATCACAAAAAACGCATTCAACATTCGCACCCTTATTTCAGTTTCATTTATTAATTACCTTATTGAGGCTTTTTTCTAGACTATGCTATTATATTAGGGTATATATCTGGAGTGATACGATTAAACATGTCTTTCGGTTAAACATTTTTGTTTTGAAGTAGCTAAATAGAGGACTATTTATTGTATGTGTAATAATGTTATGTACATATAAGGTAGACAATTGGTTAATGGAATGGCCAAAGAAGTTAATCAGTGTTTTCCCTATAAAACGGAATCTTGGATTTTGTGGTCTACTTTGGATTCTGACGGAATGTGACTTTTTTGAAGAGAACAAGAAAAAAGACTTTTTTTGAATGTCCTAAGTATAAAACTCAAAATTGTTTGATTTTTGGAATTAAGAATTGCAGAAAATATAGTTTTTCTAATTTTTTCTTGTTCTTTTTGAAAACATTGCAATCCGTCAGAATCCAAAGTAGACCACAAAATCCAAGATTCAGTTTAATAGGGGAAACACTAATTACATTCTTTG
>OZ038446.1:12401186-12406891 GCA_964036265.1 Daptonema setosum
TTTATAGGCTAATGATGATTCAGTAGTTGCTAATATATGTATCTGTAAATGAACTTGGACGGTAAAGTATACGTCTCTGCTTGTTCACGTATCTATTCCATTCAGCAGTGTTTCTCTGCGGGTTTGCAGACTTGTATGACAGGTTAATAATCAAAACATACTATATTTTTAGTTCCTTTCGGCTGTTCGGTTCACTATCTACCACCGATTCAATATTTTCCAATTATTGTGCGCGATTCCGAGCGATGAGTATGAATGCTCCAATTATCTACACTGATGTAATTAAAATTCGACGAGACTGGTAGACTTTTGGTGTACAGTAGATGTCATTTTAAAGACCAAAATAGGGTAACTATGTACATTCTCTTTCTGTAACACACCGAAAATACATTTGTACGAACATAGGTGGTCAGGTTTTGGTAATACCTTTTCTGTGTATCCAGAATTCAACTCTGGATGCTGCTACCAGTTGCGCACGAGAATGGGTGGGGAAAGGGGAATTCCCCCTTCTTTGGCGGTTCAAAAAAGTTGAGTTTGTTCCTCAAGATGTGGGTAAAATGGCCTGAAACCTGCGAATTCCGCCTCTTTGATGAGTTTGCTCTTCTTTCAGAAGGTTGGCCCGTCCGCCAGTGGCTGCTATTGATTGGGTTCATTTCCGGCTTTCTTCCTCCGCTGTACTGACGGACGAGCTTACACAGCAGACTTTTACCTAAATGGTTTCATTGACCTACTTGGGTTACATTGTTTTGATTAATGGTTGGAAAAATATTACATACTATTTTAAATTCCTACGAACATGTTCTCATAACTGTCAGTTTTCTATTTCTGGGAGCAAATCGTTCCTGTGTATTTGAGTGATTTGCATTTCAGTCAGCGGGTTTCCAAAAGTAAATTTCACTTTCTGGCCGTCTGCGGTTTAGAGAGGAATTTGCGTACATAGCTTCCGTTGTTCTGCAATGAACTATCAGGAAACATTAGGTTCAACTGCTATAAAAAAGTATAAGTTTCATCCGGCAGATCCCGTTAATGGTACTTATTTGTGCTGGCAAGTTGCTTGAGTACCTTCACTTTCGAAAGCCACCTCGATAAAACTACATATTTAAAAGGTTTATTCATCTGATTGCAAAACTGTGTGCATTGCAAGTTCATTCACGTTTAGTTTGCTATTCGATTTAGCATGCTAAAGCACAGTCCTTCCCTCCTCTGATTCAAGGCTATTATAAAATCTCGTGAAATTGTTACGCTTCAGATACTTTTTCAAAGCTGGTTCATTAAATACGGCTTGTGCCCAATCTCTGCTGATGTGTGAACATGGTTATCTCGATTATATCTGAGCAATATAATAAGCAATTATACAAAATTACGTATCATTGATGTCAAAGTACATTTATATTATTTTCTGTCCATGTGAGTATCATTTTAAATTCAGAGTGATGGAGTACAAACTACAAACTATGTATATTTTGTGTGTCTCACCCTATGTATTTAAAATCCACCTAATTTATATCCCCACTTCTACCATTATTGACCTAATCAGCTTATTATGAGGAAATTATGCAATTCATAGGTTGTGTATGAAAGGAGTATTCCCAGAAGCTGCGGGACATATTTTTTTAGTAAACTGCACAATAGTTCGCCATACGTTGATGTTGAAGAAACCATATTCCGGATTGGAGGCTGGTTGAATTACTTTTTAGTATTTTTGGTAATAATTCACATCCATGAGTTGGACACAGATTTATTAGATTATATTAAACTTTCGTAGTTTTTATGTCTCATTATTACTTGCTTTTATTAAACTTATTATATTTGCCGCATTTCGTCGGTTTGTCGGGATTTTGCCACCGCCTCCGATTGCGATGCAATTTGGCAGAGCAAATATTGACGCCTCTGTAGTCTGTACAATAAATAATGCAAAGTTAATACACATTATAACAGTTTCAAGGAAAACATTATGTAATGCTTTTACGCAACTGTTCAAAGTTATAGAACATTACTACAAATTTGGAAAAGTATGGTGTAATGCTCCGATATAATCTCTTCTCATGTGAGAAAAATAGCGAATTAATTCTGAGAGAAATATGTATAAGAAGCTCATCAAACAGTTCACAAGACGTTGTTATAATATACTGTACGTACGATAGATCTGGCACTTAGATTCCATGTTTATGTGGCTTGTCAATGGTATATTTGTTATATCAGAAAATGTTTTGTGTAGAATAGCTGTTGTTGTTTTTGTTGTTTTTTGTTGGTTTTGTTGGTTTTGTTGTCGTCATCGTTGTATTGAAAATACAGTATCCGTAAGCTGTGTTTAGGTATTCCGAACAGACCACTATATAGGCAAAGTTATTTCATTAACGAACTATTCTTTATTCAGCGAAGCTTGAACTCGTTTCCACTGGTAACATATGCACACATTTTCGAAAAACCGAGGCAGTAAACATTAACCTTTCTTTCTCAGTGAACCCGAGATTCTGTTCAACCAGCTCAAATGCATTCCTTCTGAAACGCGATTGTCGGCTCCTGTGTTACTTGAAAAGTGACTCACGAGTCACGTTGCACAGTCGTATTGAACGTAGTGAACACAACGTCTCAACAATTTCGTTGCAACAGAATATATCATTATTTGGTTTGCGCATTGCGTGTCATTCAACAGAGTAATAGTTGTAGGGAGAGTAGGGAACCGTAATTATCTTGAGGAACATTTTAAAGTTTATTGATTTTTCTGTTTCCAAAGAGTCAGCAAGAAAGGTCCCTGGTCTCAATATCTCATTTAATACATCGCTAACATATATGCATCATTTGTGATTACATATAATGTGTAGACTACGAATAAACAAGTTCCATTCAAGTTCAAGATAACAAAAAATACATTTTGTGTGATCTAAAATGTTGCACTATATCTGTTGTCAGTTATCATACTCACTCTTTGGAGGTTAAAAAACCGCTTATGTGAGTTGTGAAACATGATACCGTTTTTTATTTGAGATCACTGGTGTCAGGGATTTGAGTGTCGCTGTTAAGTGTATGTGGCAGAGTGGCACCCCTTCCATGAACGCGTACCCTCGAAATGAGGCGTGACTCTGTGTGTCCCATTGCATGCGTGCTGCAGTCACTAGCGAACGAGAAAATAAGGAAAAGAGGAATTCCTCCCTCTTTGGCGGTTCCAAATCCATGAATTTTTCATAAGGGTTTGAAGAAATTTTACTCAAAACTGCCCCCTCTTTAGTGAAATTCCCCTCACTTTGGAGATTTGGCTCGTCCGCCAGTGGCTGCAGTTAGTTCGGACACAAGCGGACGAGAAAGCCCACCTTACTCAAATCCGACAGTCCGATTTCTCTCAATTTGACCATGTTTGTTTTCTTTGAAACTGTAAAGAATCGTTTTGGACTTGATACTTTCCATCAATGATAAAGTGATTTACTTATTCATTTGAATCAATCAGTTTTCCGCCAGTCACTGACTGACCACGGACCAGCCAATCCTCAAAGTCAAAAAGGGTAAGAAATTTAACCGAAAAGAAGTGAATAAATAACAGTATTATTATGCTATGTTACCCTAAAGAACAAGTTTTTATTTTCAAAACTGCCAAAAAGGGGTGAAATTCCTTTTTTGTTGTTCAATCGTCCGCTGGCACCACCAATGAGGTATAGCCAGTAGTATACACGCATGATGGCTGGTTCCAGGAGCGGATAAGAACAAGATGGGTAATAAAGATTTCCTCGTCGTTGGTGACTCTGAAAAGTTGTTCTTAGTTTTGTAAGTTGTGTTTTTGTTAATCTCAAATCTATCATTTCCTTTTATCTTTAGAAGAAACGTTCCCCCATGTGGTTGGTGCGCCACTGGTTTGGTTCCATGCACTAGCGGACGAGAAAGGGAGGGAAAAGTGGAATCCCCTTTTTTTGGTAGTTCCAAAAAGTACAGTTTGTTCCTTGAGGCGTACATAAAAAGACCTTATTTTTGCTAATTGCCCCTCTTTAGGAAGATTCCCCATCCTTTCGAGGTTTGTCTCGTCCGCCAGTGGTTCCATGCGTGTCTGGGTCTTGCACTCCTCCACTCCCCACACATGGCTCCACTTGATCTGTGTATGTATGTGTCTTATTCTGAAACGTAACCGCCGTATCACACAGTTGTTTCCTATGCATAAATGCAACACCATTTATTTTAGATGATATATTTTAGAGGTGTCTTATAAATATATTATTTTTTACAAATCCAAATGAACACCCTGATTTCCGTCAAATCTAAAACTAGAAGTACACTTCGCCACACTGTATAATTTAGAAGAAATAGAATAATGGTACCAATTTCATCAACATTCAGAATAGCGACAGTAGTTGATGAGATACAGTAAAAGTTAACTCCGTTTTTGTTCGTTCCCTTGGAACACTGAACTGTCTGCCACTGAAACTCGGTTCCATCCTTTTGGACCACCTGTGTATGTACTAATAGGATGCGTAATGGGACGTTTGTATGTATGTATGTACAAGCATATGCCATGGATTCACTCCAAATCTATATATTTACGTGGCGTACTGTGTTCATTAGTAAATAATAAATGAGAAAATATACCGGTTAAAAACTGAACCACTTTTTCACAGTTTCATAAAACCTATCCAGGGTTTCTTGTTACTCAAAATAGTTCTGGCGCGCAGTTTGAATTCGAATCTGCTTTTGGCGTGCGTTGAAAATTTTATGAGAACTTTTTTTTCATATTTCATTTGAACAACATACGATAGCTGTGCTTAGTTAGTTCAATGAAGAAGTGGTAACGAATCCATTTAATAAAATTTTTGATAATAAAATACCTTGAACAAGCTATACATACATATATCCTAAATATAAGAAAAAGTGTTTGGCACCTCGTGGTATTACGTAGTTTGTCATTTGCAGTTGCAGGTCATAAAATCGGGTAATGTATTATTCAAAATGTAACTACATACAAACTAATTACTTCAATGTCAGTTCCGCACGTTTTTTACCAAACTGAATCGATGAGATAACGAAATGTCACTGAAGCGTACTTAATACCACAAATGAAGCACAAACGGTCAGTGGAATTCACTAAGTCACTCACTCACACACTCACTCACTCACTCACTCACTCACTCACTCACTCACTCACTCACTCACTCACTCACTCACTCACTCACTCACTCACTCACTCACTCACTCACTCACTCACTCACTCACTCACTCACTCACTCACTCACTCACTCACTCACTCACTCACTCACTCACTCACTCACTCACTCATTCACTCACTCACTCACTCACTCACTCACTCACTCACTCACTCACTCACTCACTCACTCACTCACTCACTCACTCACTCACTCACTCACTCACATCAGACTGTGGCAACTGCTGGCCTGTTTGGCCACTGCCGTCGTTGTGCTCGTCTACCACCCGATATATCGACCTCAACTCAATGAAATTCCCGCAGAATTGAAAACCATTTATGAAACCTTGAAGAATCAGACCTCAGACGGATGCAAGGTGATCATACCCGACCCGTGGGATGAATCGATCAAGGTGAGTTAGTGAGTGAAGGAGTGAGTGAGTGAGTGAGTGAGTGAGTGAGTGAGTGAGTGAGTGAGTGAGTGAGTGAGTGAGTGAGTGAGTGAGTGAGTGAGTGAGTGAGTGAGTGAGTGAGTGAGTGAGTGAGTGAATGAGTGAGTGAGTGAGTGAGTGAGTGAGTGAGT
>OZ038446.1:12412091-12429524 GCA_964036265.1 Daptonema setosum
TCGTTTTTTAAACCACCAAAGAGGGGGGATTCCGCTTTTCCCTCCCCTTCTCATCCGTTAGAGGCATCAGATGAAGACGACATCTGTCAATCTAAATTAGATTTACAGTATCTACCGTATTTTATATAAGAAAACTCAATTAACCTGTACAGGCTGATTTAACAAAAGGAAGGCCCGAAGACCAATTATCTGTTGCGGTTTCAGATCACCTGGGCAGATAACGATGGCTTTTGTTGCAATCCATCTGATTGGCTTGGTTGAGCAGCAAGTATTTACCGTATTGTTGGTTGCAATGATGGGTGATCAAATACGAGCACAAGATTACTTAAAATAGACAAACGTCAAGTGAAACTTTTGTGCATTAGTTATTGACCGAACCTGCATAAAAGTACATAGTGATTAGTACAAAGTTAGTACAAAGTTAACAGCTGAGCTTATGGAGTCAACTCTGCTCAATCACTTAGAGTTATTTTCAGCTCTTTGTCACCTTTTGACCAGAATCTACAGCCGCTGGATGGCAAAGTTTAATTGATCTGCGTGGTTGAAGACTTGATTCAGCGACAGATTGAGTGAATGATTGAGTGAATGATTGAGTGAGTGATTGAGTGAATGATTGAGTGAATGATTGAGTGAATGATTGAACAAATGATTGAGTGAATGATTGAGTGAATGATTGAGTGAATGATTGAGTGAGTGATTGAGTGAATGATTGAGTGAATGATTGAGTGAATGATTGAACGAATGATTGAGTGAATGATTGAGTGAATGATTGAGTGAATGATTGAGTGAATGATTGAGTGAGTGATTGAGTGAATGATTGAGTGAATGATTGAGTGAATGATTGAGTGAATGATTGAACGAATGATTGAGTGAGTGATTGAGCGAATGACTGATGCACGGATTGAGCGAATGACTGATGCACGGATTGAGTGAATGACTGATGCAGGGATTGAGTGAATGATTGAATAAGTGATGAGAGACAGATTGAGTGAATGATTGAGTGAATGACTGATGCACGAATTGAGCGAATGATTGAATGAGTGATGAGAGGCAGGTTGAGTGACTGATTGTGGTACGGATTGAGTAAATGATTGAGGGACGGATTGAATGAACGATTCGATTGCGTGACTGTTCAGTGTTAAGTAAGAGGCTCATCGCCAGAATTTCAGGCTGAATATCAAAACTACTACAGGGTGGTTTAGAAACGATTGCGTGACTGTTCAGTATGAGGCTCATTGCCAAAATTTCAGGCTGAATAGAACAATTACTCTAGGGTGGTCTAAAACAGGCACGAGTTTGTCAGTAAATAACGTTTTTTTAGTCATGCGATAACGATACGGTACAGTAGCGTTTAAATAATATATATTTGTATCAACAAATTTTTGTAAGCCCCCTCTAATCCATGTTTTCAAAAAAAGTTATGAAAGAAGCAAAATTTGTCGCTCAAGAAAACTTAACTTGAATCTATGTACATACCGTACCGGGTGTAATAATATCGCATACTACCGTAATTTCATGAGCCCTTCATTCATACTTTGTTTCGTCAAAACCTTATTTTTCCTTGTGTATGCATATTTCGATGCTTTGATTTAACTTACGAAAACTGACCTATTGTGCCCCATTGGCGCGTCGTTTCCTTGTTTGGAAATAAAGGAATACTATACTATAATATACTATACTTAAATATACACAAATATGTATGTCAGTCTCCAATACTTACCGTAACCCGTGCGTGCCATCCCGGCCCCATTATTGAATGGTGTCCGCTTATGCCAACGTAAAAACCCTCCTGGAAAAGTTTCTATTTCGCGAACACTACAATTTCCGGCCATTACGTACGTAAAGTGTAACGAAAACGTACACAATTTAACGAAGCATGAACGAACGGATTAGCACAAAACAGTATTACTACTTTTGGGTGGGTGTGTTCCAAAATTACATGTTGGTTTGCGCTCTATGAGCGAGCCTACTCATGTTCCAGTATGTATGTATGTATTCTATATTCAACGGATTAGTACTTGTTTTTTAATGGAAACGTACGTTAAATTTAATCTTCTTTGAAACACTTGAACCGGTGAAATGAAGTTTTTTTCTGTAGAGTTGACCAATTATTATGTCTTATGTTATCCATCTTAAGTTTTAACGCACTGCAAACGTGAACGTAGTTTTCTAACTGAAGAAAGTTGAAATCGAAGAAGTTTGTATGTATGTTTTTACACTTAAGGTGCGTAACTCAAAGTTGTAGTTACATAAGTGAATACCACATTTGTTATAATCTTTTTCAATAAACAATTCCAAAATAAACCTTGTTTCGAAAGGTTGGAATAGGATATGTCAACTCATTTCGGGTTGTATAAAGTTTACACTGAACACGTGGAATTTCAGTCTCATTTTGTGTAAACACGCCTACTCGAATGATTTGACAAGGTTGGCGAAGAGATCAATATCACCAATTCGGACTTGAATTACACTACAGTACCATCTTTTACAACAACTTCCTATATATGTCGACAACAAATTCGTTGAAGTACCATCGTCCATAGTTTTTTTTTTAATTTACTGAGTTTCATCGAAGGAGAATCGCGTTATTTAGATATATTAACCGTTCCACCAATGTAGAGTTGTTTACATGCAATGATTTTTGTCGAAGTTTCTTCCCCTAACGTTTTTGGCTCAAATTCAAAATCAGCATGGTCAACACAGATTCCCGACGATTAAGATTATTGACCATCGAGAAACTGTTGTTTATTCACTTTGATTATAGTCACACTCATCATTATAGTACCTATGTACACATCTCAATATCGTTATTATTTTCACACTAACTTATACCTACACTTTCTTTTAATATTGTGTTTACTGCCTCATTCACTTCTATTTACATTTCATAAATGTGAATAGGTTTTTTCAACTTTGCGTAAAACATCACGAAGCGTATACAAATATCCCTGATCACCTCTTCTTTGCGCACTGAGCTGTCAGTATTCCAGTCTTCTTTATAACAAAAAAGGTTCGGGCTTTGTGAAAAAATGAGAAAATGCACGTCCGGTAAATGTACGTATATATATATGTATACAGATTCCGATTAGAGCTAAAATTATTATGCTATAACGCTTATTATAATAGAGTAAGTTGAATAGTTCCGTACCACGCTGTTCAATACATGTCGTTCAGTCGTTCGGGTACCCCCTTCCCTCCACTATTTCACTATCTAATTTAGACCACCAATAAACGCCGAGGTACACCTCTATTTCCGGTTTCCGCTTTCCGGAGAAATACAAAGAGAGAATGGTCAGAATGGCTAAGCAGGAAGATGAATAGTTAGAAGAAGTTAGCCAAAACGGATAATAATCCAGAGAGAAGTTGACGATTCAGATGAAACCGAGTGCACAAGCATGGGCACCTGCAGGGCACCTCAACCACTTGCTTTTCGTTATTTGTATACGCAACCGTTTCTCTACTTACAAGAGCTACGTTCAAACTATTCTGCATGTTGACATGGATAAAGCTAATTTACTTGTCTTACTATTTCAAGCTTTCCAAGTCACGAATATGCTATACAAATATTTCGGACCAACCGGCCAGCTAAAACTGGCTATGGTACATGCCAACATCACAAAGGTGCTTCTGACTGTGATTTATGAACAAGAACACTGTTTTTGTTTAACACTTGAATGCTGGTTTTGTGTTCGCTTGACTGTGTTTTTGTATGTGGTAACACACTAGACACATGTAAGCTCGTTAACTACTCCAACTTTGAATCGTTAGTTGCATCAAATGTAAGAGAAGGTGATGCATATTCGCCGACTGTCTGACTCAACTCAATCCATTACTTGCATGCTATAACATGCAATCATCATGTTCAGTGTGTATTAATCGGGTTGGTCAAGTTAAGGTTTTTCACTTGAATCTCCTGAATCTCTTCACTTAACCTTTAACTAAAAACAATGGTCACTCACTCACTCACTCACTCACTCACTCACTCACTCACTCACTCACTCACTCACTCACTCACTCACTCACTCACTCACTCACTCACTCACTCACTCACTCACTCACTCACTCACTCACTCACTCACTCACTCACTCACTCACTCACTCACTCACTCACTCACTCACTCACTCACTCACTCACTCACTCACTCACTCACTCACTCACTCACTCACTCACTCACTCACTCACTCACTCACTCACTCACTCACTCACCCACTCACTACCTCACTCACTCACTCACTCACTCACTCACTCACTCACTCACTCACTCACTCACTCACTCACTCACTCACTCACTCACTCACTCACTCACTCACTCACTCACTCACTCACTCACTCACTCACTCACTCACTCACTCACTCACTCACTCACTCACTCACTCACTCACTCACTCACTCACTCACTCACTCACTCACTCACTCACTCACTCACTCACTCACTCACTCACTCACTCACTCACTCACTCACTCACTCACTCACTCACTCACTCACTCACTCACTCACTCACTCACTCACTCACTCACTCACTCACTCACTCACTCACTCACTCACTCACTCACTCACTCACTCACTCACTCACTCACTCACTCACTCACTCACTCACTCACTCACTCACTCACTCACTCACTCACTCACTCACTCACTCACTCACTCACTCACTCACTCACTCACAACAAGTGTGCGCACATGGCACATGCATCAATAGTTCCTAAGCAACCCATCAGCTGTGTGTCAGAATACGAGCTCGCTTCAAGGGATTCTGGCGGACGAGCAATTTTACCCAAGAGGACGACGTTTTACCAAATTAACCAAAAAGTTGTCACAGTGAACAAAATTTCATTCTATTCAGCAGCGTTTTGGAAGCCCCATGATTGTTGAAAGTAGGATATATTACCATTATTACTTTATATGCTCCCTTTGTACTTCAAATTCGAGTCAATGTCATCAACGTATTCTCTGTCTGTTAGGGCATACACATATTTTAAATGGATTAATGCGTAAACAGTGGAAGTGGTTTAATTAGGGTGTAAGTAAATGTGCTGATCCTTCAGGCAGAAAGTTTCTGGAACTTAGAGTTTTTCCGTTGTTCAGGGGGATTTGAAGATTCACTCAGTTTGAGCATCGCAGAACTATCACAAAAGTTTTAATTTGTTTAATGTATCATGCGATTACAATAACGCATCAGCTTGTTTCATTAGTTTATGTTGCCAATATGATGACCCCTTTATTGCGGTTAGCTGTCGCCTGTCATTGACTGCTCCAACTTGTGGGTATAATGAACTTGTTCTTATTTTGTCGACTCATCTGCATTTTCTCATATCGTTGTGTTGTCTAACTGATTTTTTTCGGTGATTACAGAAGACCGAATTGCAAGTATAATCAGGAACATTCAACCTAGCATGTTTATTGAATTAAAACCCGTATGGACGTTCTGCAAATGCCGCTCAATATTTTCTCACACTAAGAAAAAACTGGTTTTATGTATGCTGAATAAATTCGTCTATACATAGTTACAGAAGGCGTATTGGTATTTCATCTGCTTAACTTTCTGAATAAACTAGTAATGCGATATTATTTTATTTGTCCTAATAGAATTGTTACTCCAATTTTATGGGAAATAACGAGATGTTGAAACCGTTTCATAACGGTTTTATATAGACAGTTCATACATTGCGTTGCGGCTACATGTATAAAGTGAGTACATGTATGGCTTCATATTTTCTATGTAGCTGTTTAATTAGGTCTTGTCCATGTATGATGTTTGAGTTTGTAAACAGCCTGCCTCACCATAATGATTAAGTTAGTAGAGTCGTGGTTCATAAGTCCAGTGTAAATAGTAAACGCACCAAAATTATCACCGTTTATATAGCTCATAAAAACATATCATGTATATCATAGTGATCACTCGAAATCAAAACATTCAGAAGTTATTTATTAGTAATTATGTATGTTAGGACTT
Organism: Daptonema setosum; assembly: GCA_964036265.1. Taxonomy (NCBI): domain Eukaryota; kingdom Metazoa; phylum Nematoda; class Chromadorea; order Monhysterida; family Xyalidae; genus Daptonema; species Daptonema setosum. The sequence continues at coordinate 12,418,047 of OZ038446.1, forward strand.
CAATAGACCTCATTCCGTCATAATGATTACAAAGATTATTCAAATCTTCTAGAATACATCATAGCCTTGATGGTTGTGATCATGATTCCATTAGTACAGTACTACATGTGGTAAGTAAGCACATTATTCAGAGTGAAGTTAAGTGTGGACATGGCATTTTGTTACTCTGTTCCAGTTACACTTGTTTGAGCATCTGCTGTTACTGCCTGGTGCATGAATCAATCAGACGTCGAGTGCATACTTGTTTTGTGCCACAGACCACCCTGTCTGTTCGCCCAGCACTGTTCATCGTTTCTCATGGTAACGCTTTAGGTTTGCATGGTAACCATGATACAATACTTACATTTACAGACTGTATTGCAAGATATGTATGTCGTGGAATTTTTTTGTTTACAGTTTTTAAGAATGTGTATCATGTCTATGACAGTCTCAATAAACTTCCATATGAAACGTTATGACACATTTGCTGCCGATTAAGGGGTGATCGACGTTAAATGACAAAGATAATGATTTTTTAAGGTTTGCTGATTTTTTTCAATCGTTTGAGATCGTGCTCAATCAATTGTACTGTGAAACTTCTATTATAAAATATCTTATGTAAGACTTCTTTGTGCATAAAATGTGGATTATGAACTCGCACAAAATTTTTATTCGAAAATGTCAACAGTTGGTTTATACTAAATTAGTACGGTACTTCAGTACAAAACCGTATACTTTCATGCTTCCGCGTGATATACAATGATACATATATTGTACTGTACATAATAAATGTAAATAGCGCATTTAGCAGTTCCTGACTAACCACTTGTTTAGTTGAAGTGGTCTATGATTACCATACGATTCCTGGCACAGACCGATACTGAACAAAATGAGCAATGGGCGTAAAATGTTTCTCGGAAGTCGGAAGAATATAACTATGTGGTTTTTAGCCTTTTTACTTCTTCGATGTGGTGAGATTTATCCTGAAGTCGTGTTTTCAATGAAGTTAACCAATCGTAATGTATTATACTGACTCTTCCTTGGGTTAGCACTGTCTGACAACCGAATGTTTGTTTTGCTAATTTGCTGTACATTTGTGAATGTAGTTCCTTCCATGATCCAACGTTTTTACGTTTTATCGTTTCGACTTCGTGTCTCCCCAAACACCGATTGTCAAAAAGTTTTAATGACCCTTTAATGTGTAACATTAGATGTGTTTCATTAAAAAAACTATTAACTAATTTTTCAAACAATTTATCTGAGGACATAAAATGACATGCACAACCTGTAAACAAACAAAGTACATATTCTAAATGATCTCCACAGTGAGATTCTCAAGGCTATTGAGTTTTCTACAATTAAAAGTTTATAGCATCAGACAAACGTTTCTTTCTCATAAAAACCATGATAATTCTGCGAGCCAATAACTGTTAACTATTGTCAAGCAAAGGAAGTCAGGAAAAAATTCTGAAACCGGTTTTCCCATGCAACAAACAACGATTGATGCATTTTTTAGCTTATAAGCGTGAGAACCGAGTAACAAAAAGAACAGAGGCACGATCTTGTACTCTGAGTTATATTGGCCTATATTCATTTTGATACGGCAAAAATTAACAGTATAAAAGGTTACATCTATCCCACTGACTGTTGCATGCGTCTTTATTACGAATTTTTACGTTGAATAGCTTTCCCACGAAACAATCTGAAATTGCACATTGAAATTCAATTTTATGCATTGCTTTTAGAACATGAAGGAATACAACAGGCTTTGCCTTCCAGACGTGCATAAAGTAACCTCTATCATTTATAGTTTGAAGTACAACAGTTCGTTTATGTTGTATGTTGTTAACACACTAACACGTTAACACGTTAACACTTTTGTTTGAGACCATTCGTTCAACTGTCCCGTATAAGATAAAAGAGTCTCCTAAGTCTCATATGTATGTTAAAAAGAGATCCGATGAAAATATGTCGGTCCAATGATAGGCTGACTTGTTCGATGGTGTTTATAGTTATTGGATTGGAATAAGTAAGTTTCCACATTAAACAAACAACGATAAATAGATACTATGTATTGTTGTTACAAGCAACTAAAAATGCCCTGAAGGCATGGGGAGTAACGAATATGGTTCGATCCTGGCTAGTCCAATCGTGAAAAAGTATGAGACAAGAAATTCTATTCTCATATTTTAAATAGTCTGATCGTGAAAAAGCAGGAAACAAGATTTGCGATGAATCACGAAAAAAGTTTGTACTTCATTAAGTCAAGAATCAAACCAAATTACACGAAACATATTTGGGACTTTTTGGTGAAACCCAAATCCTATATTTCGTGTAATTTGGTTTGATTCTTGACTTAATGAAGTACAAACTTTTTTCGTGATTCATCGCAAATCTTGTTTCCTGCTTTTTCACGATCAGACTATTTAAAATATGAGAATAGAATTTCTTGTCTCATACTTTTTCACGATTGGACTAGCCAGGATCGAACCATATTCGTTACTCCCCATGCCTTCAGGGCATTTTTAGTTGCTTGTCTATAACTTTTTTATGTGTGAACAAATCACATGTATAACTGAAGTTCGAATATTTCGCGACAAAAGCGACAAATTCAAGGTTTTTTTTATAAAACTCTTAACAACACACCTTAAATTTAAATTTTAAAATTAATGTGCCTGTCGAACATGTTACAAAAAACGAACAAAAAATAGTGTGCAGGAATTTTTTTTTACAAAAAAACTGTCCCGACATTGTCCCGGAAAACTGTTGCGAAATATTCGAACCTCAGTTATACAGGGTGGCTGTAAAGTAACGACGCGTTTTCCGGCCGCCCATTTCTCAAAAAAATTATATTGTGTGATCAGTGTTTTTAAAGTCAAACTTGCTTAAAAACACCTGAAAAATCGAATTATGTGGTCAGATTTGACGTATTATAATGTATTTGTAGGTCTTTTGTGGAATTTCTGTCAAAAAGCAATATTTTTTTTACTTCTTGGGTCCTAGACGGATTTTTTTTCAAAATAAACGCGTTATAGGATTCTATACGTTTATACACTATTTTAATAATGATTTTTTAAAAATCTCATCGTCAAATAACACTATTGGTAATATCTAATGGTGAAAATTAAGCCAGCTTTCACATGTCACTTTTTACATCAGAATCTTATTTTTGCATTTTTTTAAACAATTATCATGCTTTTATGACCGTTAATGGTGTCTTATGGCACCAGATTTGTGTTATAGGAGTTATGGAAGTCTGATAAACCTACTTAGGACCTAAATCTTTGATTTTCGAAATTTTGGAATTTTATCGAATTTCGCATTTTTTCTTCATTCATTGAAACTTTTTGGTAGTTAAGTAGTATGAATTCTAATTCTTTCATAAATTCTTTAACACAAAACTCAACTTACCATTTGTTTATATCATTATGAATCATGTTTGAAATTAATTGATACTTAATTCGTATTACTATGGTCAGTTTTCATGGAATTTCGGTCAGTTTTGATGAAAAATAACGAAATTTCCGTTAATTTTCGGAAAAAATAGATTTGAGCAGTCCTACACTAAAATAAACCTCATAATCTGAAATTTTAGGTATGAATACATATAATTGGCATGTAAAAGTTAACCATGCAATACAATAGTTTTGAGAAATAGACGGCAGGAAAACGCGTCGTTACTTTACAGCCACCCTGTATGTACAGTATGTAGACTAAATACATATATATGTGCTAATGTAACAAAAATGCTCTATGAGTTGAAAATTTTTCATAAGATTCATCTACTTCAGCCTTTTTATAACTTTAGATTTTCGAATATTGAATTACAATAATATTTGTGAACAGTGATCGTTTGCGAGCCCCCTTCAATTTTTTGCTTGTAAAAGGAGACATTAAATAATTGACATAATGATGAAAAAAATCCCTGGGTTAGTAATATAGAGAGTTAAAACTGCCTTATTATATCTAATATATACATTTAAAGTTCGGGAGAAAAATATAATATCAAAATTAAAATTAACACTTTCGTTGTTTTAGATTTTCAGGGGTTTTGAACCCAGCACCACTCGTTTAACTTGCAAACCCATTATCCACTTGACTACCTTGATGAAAAATATTTTAAAAGTTGATTTGCTAAATCAAACCTAGTTTTAAATCATAAATTTTATCATTTTATCTAGTGTGAAAATAGCTTCAAAACTTGACTATTATTAGGTAAGCGCCGAGCTGTACTTGAAAAATGTACAAAGTGACTCTTGAAATTTTTTTCCTTACTTCCGGAACCTTTATAATAAGGTTTTGAGGTGTTTTATTGATGTTGGTACACGTCTAGAAACGAAGAAAAAAAATTACTTGGAAAAAAATTTTTGACCCATTTTTCTTTATTTTTGTACATTTTGACGGATCATAAAAAAATATTTAAACGGACTGATCAGGTTTTAAAAAAATAGTCTATTAGAAATGTACTCTCTCTATACCTCCTGTAAAAATGAAGTTTTTCCGGTTTCTGTATAACTAAAAATTTTGAAATCCAATGTGGCTGAAACAGCGTGAATAAGTGAACTTGAATTTTCACCGGTTTTTGGCGGCTCGTAAATATTTTTTGAGAATGCGCAGAGAATCATCTTTTCTGTATTCGATACAGCTTCAGTCATTCTAGACATTCAGATAATACAATGGGTGTCAAGGCTTTAAATCTGGAGATAATCTAATTTTCGTAAGAGCAAAAATCGTCAAAAACGTTAAAACTTTCTACATCAGTTTCTTCAAGTTTTTGTCAAGTACGATGATTTTATCGGAAAATGTGTCGAACAGAGGTCATAATGGAATTTGATTCCGCAAATGATAGGCTAGTTTTTATGGCCATTCGATGAGTTTGTCACGAGGAATAGAGCTTTTGTGAAATTTTTCGCTAATTTTGCCTCTTACATAACCCGTGGCGTTTTTTGTGTGTTTTGATAAATAGCTGAATTGAATAGTGGATCGTATTTCGGCATATGTAATACACATCCAGTTGAAATTTCAATTCGATCGGACAACCCTATCGCTCATACAACAATTCTTTCTTCATTTTGCCTGCGATTTTTAACTTTTTTTTCATAAAATCCCTCAAAAATGGTGGAAAGCTTCATCCGATCTCCGTGACACTCAGGAAATCGTGTTCGGGGCGTGAAATTGACCTGTGTATCAATTTTCAGCTTTACAGGTCTTACCCAGTTCCCATACACCGTTTTTGATGAGAAAAAAAAAACGGAAAATCGCATTTTCATCATTTTCGGACCTGAAAATGAAAAATATTCCCTATGGGGTTAAAAATAGCCAAAAAGAAGTAGAATCACACGAGAAAACCGATGAAACAGACTAGAAGTTGATACGATGAGGCTAGATCGAGATATCTGCAAAAAAGCTTATCTTAATCGAACCATATTAAGGGAACGGCCTAGCGGCCGTCCCTTGATCCCCGTTTTGTCAAGGCATTTTCCATATGCGTTATGAATACGACATTACCCAGCCTGTGAATTATGCATGCCGCTTTAATTGAGTACTATCACGCATCGGTACATATGGAGTTTTAGAGCATGGAAATCATTAACTCATGTGACCCTGGCAAAATTATTTCTTATGTTTATCTTGACCGACAGCTTCAAGTCTGAGCTTGTACATAAATGTGCACAACAGTAAGAGTATGCAACCGTTAGCCAATATCTGCTTAGTTTGTTTCATTAAAATCAGTCACCCTTAGTTTATTATGCAAGGAAGAGTTAAAAACAAAGTTGCATGTTGGGTGCGGAGACTTGGGAAGTTCCTAGCAAAGCAATGTTTAAGAGAAACGCACATCGGACAGAATATTCCAAAACAATTTTTGTTTTTTCTCAGCTAAAACCTTAACATTTTAATACGAATTGTAGAAGTGATATCTTAAACAGTTTTGTGTAATTTTTTCTGTAAAAGCAAGCTGTAGGGAGCAAGCTTTATACCATCCTGTTTTTACGAAAACTTGCGGCGCAAAGAATACCTAAACAATCAGTGCAATAAAAAAGTGTTGTTGTATCGCTGATTGAAATTTTATTTAATATTTTCACACAACTAATGAAAAGTAATTTAGGTTTCGTTGAAAATGAATATTGAGAGACCCAGCTCGATTCGGATTCGGTCGACGATGGGACGACGTCCGACCAAAACAGTTAAGATAATTGATGAGCCTCCAACAAGAAAACGGACAAATTTTCCGTCACCAAAGTCTAAATTTGCGAAAAGTATTCAATTAAACAGTGAAAATGCGACAAATTTTAACAAACCGAAAAATTCGGATTTTTCATCCGTTCGAGCGAGACGATTACAAGCCCACGCACAGTCAGTAGGTGGTGTCGATCGGTACAAGTACTGGCATAGGTTAGTGAAAGAGTGAGTGAGTGAGTGAGTGAGTGAGTGAGTGAGTGAGTGAGTGAGTGAGTGAGTGAGTGAGTGAGTGAGTGAGTGAGTGAGTGAGTGAGTGAGTGAGTGAGTGAGTGAGTGAGTGAGTGAGTGAGTGAGAGAGTGAGTGAGTGAGTGAGTGAGTGAGTGAGTGAGTGAGTGAGTGAGTGAGTGAGTGAGTGAGTGAGTGAGTGAGTGAGTGAGTGAGTGAGTGAGTGAGTGAGTGAGTGAGTGAGTGAGTGAGTGAGTGAGTCAGTTAGCGAGTGAGTGAATGAGTAAGTGAGGTACGGAGTGAGTGAGGGCAGATTGTGATTGTGTGAGTGAATGATTGAAGAAGTGAACGAGTGATTGAGTGTTAAGAACTGTGTAGTTGCAAATGCAAGTTAAGCCAACGTGTGTAGTGGGTATTTTGTAAAGTGAATGGAATAACATCTTGAGCAGAACGCCCAATTTCACCGAAATGGTTTTTTAGTTTGTCAGCAGTTTGTTTACTTTTTTATTCTGTCTCTTGTAGTGAAAACTTTTTCTACGTCCTATGTTTTTTGTAAACAGTGCGTATAGTGTGTCATTTGTTGTGTTGATGTAGTTTAGAAGTTGTCCTGATTTTTTTGAGTTGGTTGATTTGAATGTGAGAAACTTAAACGTTTGCAGTCAAGAACTTCATCGTCGGTGCAAACGGATTCTTCATTGAATATGCCAATACCGGAAAGTTTTAACGATCAGGTTTGTTCAATAATTTGAATCAACTTTGAACGTTCATCTAAGAGCTAACAGACTTTTTGAGAATGAAATCTGACCGTTTTCCTTCCCAAATAATTTTCTGCCTATATCAAATTATGGCAACATAAAAGTTCTCTTTGTGGTTAGAAATTCATTTTGTTCATAAATTTTGCTTTGCCTCTTTTGTTGCTTCTTCATTTATGTGGCATTGTCATTGACTCACAGTTAACAATAAAAATTTCTAAAATGTCAAAATGGTGGAGAAATGAAATGCCACAAAAATATGATTTCATGTTAAATACCGACTGATTTCATCAAATAAAGGCTTCTCACTGGACACCGATCAGCAACGAGTCGGAGGTGCAGCCCATCATCATGAGTCATCGCGAGCAAGGAGTCCGAACTCCTGTCTTCGAGCTAATCAATGAAGTGCCAAACTCATATGATGAACTCACAACATCACATGATCTGATTGAACAATCGACAGCGTTCACGTTCACTCAAACTTCAATGAGCATGAACGATGATGGAGAAGTAGAGACCGATCGCTCCCAATCAAGAGAACATATGGAAGATACAGACCCTGCGGCTGACTTGGTTCTTTGTAAAGTCGACTCAACTTCTCAAACGCAGGAAGCTATCACTGAAAAATTTCAGGATAATGCGGCCAATGTCACAACCACGCATTCTCTCCCAACCAGAATTCCATCCAAATTAGTTATATACGATCGCCCTCGCCAAATGATGACGTGTTTCTACCGGAAACCAATCACGCGGTTACAAAACGATTTTCATCATCGACCGACAAGGATGTAGCAGAACCGGTAATAAAAACTACGAGTGATTTCAAAAATGAAGAAACTGAGCCGGAAGCAGATGTTGAGTCCTCCAACGATCCGATGGTAACGACATTAGAAGTAGCTGTCTCAAATGACATGGAGGCAGTTACAGCTGTACCAACTGATGACATACCAGACAAGGAAAGAAACTGGTGATGGTGAGGTATGCGAACACAATGAGGATTCACTTCTAAAATTTGACGAAATAGAAACATCACCACAAGAAAATAGAGATGTCTTGCTCACGACAACAGCGAATGCTCCTATGCAAAATCAGAAGACTCAAATGACGAAGGTGTTGCTGCTTCAGACACCGTAGAGACCCAACAAAGTGATAGCGGATTGTTGGATGAGACAGTTTTTTCCGATAACAATGATGAAGGCTCTGGTTTGCCATCACCCACGGTACCAATCACTGAAGAACACAATACAGAATCGCCAACGGCAAAGTCATCCCCAGGCGGAGTAGAGGAAGAGTCATTCTTGTTTGTGGTTGTAGAGGAAGATGGCACAGACATTGCTGACATAGTAGACTCGAATGATACTAACAAACCAGATAACGACGAACAATTGAAGAAGACCGTTCATGACTCCCTTGAAAATAATGATGAACTAACAGCTGAACTGCAAGACCCGCAAGCGGAATCGGTAGCTCCAACCGATCAGGATTACCTCGAAACTTTGGAACAAAGCTTGCAGGCAGAGGTGAACTTAATCGCAGAGGAAAGTACACCTGAACAAGAATTTCTGAAGAGCGAGTTCATCCAGATATCTGAACTAGAAGAAGTGGCAACTGATCGTGTTTACGATGATCCAGAAAGTCAGGATACCGTGATTCACGAAACAGGGAATGTGGAACAAGAAGGTCATAATCCTGAAACTGGTACTGAAATTGGAACTGAACGGCTTTCATATTCTGAGGTAATGACTTTGTGTGTGTAATGGTTGTGATATACTTTATTTACTGCTAAGTTAACAGACGGTTTTAATCTTCTGGCTTACTTCTCGAGTGATTGTTAAGTATGTATACATAAAGTTCCATGGTTTCGGACTGATCAAACAATCGTGAAAGCTATACTTGAAATGTATGTACCCATTCAACAATGTGAAACTTGCAGGCTTCCGATGATCAGCCGACTGAAGAGTTAGCCTCTGTTGTTATTGAAACCGAGACAGAAGTAACGTCGGATGAGACTGTAGAGCCTGCAGATGTAGCATCCGTTGAAGAAGACAACCAAATAGCCGATTTGAACACGAATGAAGTAGGAGAGACTGTTGAAGAGGATCATGACATCGATCTGGAAGACGAAATGATTGAGGTCTGTGAAAAATGCGAATCTCCAGGTATCAAAAACTAGAAAAGACCAGGTTGAAATTCTTAATCTAGCCTGGTTCTTATACATATACATATCTGGATTTCTTCAATTCTACGTTTTTTCAGAGACTACCTAGCGGTTCATCACCAATCGATGATGACGAGCAACCAACGGTTGATATACCGAATGTGATAGTAATGCCAGCTACCAACAGAGGCACGGCACGCGAAGACTATCTCCGCACGCCAGAGGTTCGTGCGTTAATGACGAATGGACGAATGGGCTGACTCGCTTTACTTAACTATAGTTACTGTACTTAAATGTATATACACCTGCTCATTTACGAGTGACACAACACTCACTCACTCACTCACTCACTCACTCACTCACTCACTCACTCACTCACTCACTCACTCACTCACTCACTCACTCACTCACTCACTCACTCACTCACTCACTCACTCACTCACTCACTCACTCACTCACTCACTCACTCACTCACTCACTCACTCACTCACTCACTCACTCACTCACTCACTCACTCACTCACTCACTCACTCACTCACTCACTCAACTACAGTCGGATGCTGCCGTCCATCGCTTTCTGTCGATAGCCATCGATCAGACCATTGACTGTGTAGCCACGGAACAGGCCATCCACGACCATCGGATTCGTGCCCGTGTGCCCATCACAAAGTTGGACGCAATCGACACAAAATGACGATACTCGATGAATCGGAAGAAAGTCTGATCACGGAAGACGACGTAACCAACTATTTAATCAGACATTTGTTTCCGGCGGCCGTCGCGTTGGCCGAACAGAATACCTGAACTGTTGTGTATGACAGATGTTGAATTAAAGATATAGGATTTTGGAAAATGTATAGTTAGTGAAGCCATTTCTGGTAAGCGGCAAGCCAATAGAGTGTTTCAGTGAACATCGAATATTCCTTGGAGAACTTGTAGTAAGATAAAACAATTTTCTGAACTTGTTCTCAACTTTGGTCAGCGTTCGTGGTTGAACATGAGAAGGGGTATAACAAACATTTTTGGAGTACATAATGTAGATAGAAAATAAAGTACATCATGATTATCGTTAAATTATTCCGGTTCTTGGTTAAGATATGTACCTGTGTTTATTAAGTTACATGTATAAAATAAACTTGATTTATTTCATTCTTAGTTCAGCATGCATCACTTTGTTAATGCCTATATGATTCGCTTGAAAGTAATCATCAAGGGGCATCTGTTTTGCGCGTCGAATCAGTAATCCAAACTATGATTAAATACATACATACATATTTATTATACGCTTTCCCGGTGTGTTTGCTCAGATAATATTTTTTATATACAGTATATATCACGATGACCTTACGTGTACTTCAGTTTTATTTGCTTATGAAGTTATTTCTGTTAAATAGGAAACGTTGATGCGAATTTCATCCCTCGTTATTCATATAATTCTGATTAATTAAAACTAGTTAAATCTTCATCACTTCGCTTTATTGACATCACCACAGGAATTAAAGACAAACGGACATTTCATGTTACATACGTAGATGCAAGCTGATAATTTTGTGTAAAACAGTGAAATTAAAAGAAATCAGGAAAGTAAACAACAATCTGATGTTGTACCGTGTTTTACGCAGTATTAATATGATTTTTGACGAATGGAAAATAATGCTGTGAATGCACAAAAGGAACTGTTTATTGAAATTTTGCTCTAACAACACAAAAAAACGCTTAATAAACGATGTTAAAACGTAATGTAAATCAGTGAGTGAGTTAGTCATTGAATGAAGGAGTAAGTGAGAGAGTTCGTGAGTGAGTGGATGAGCACAACAAACAGATAGAATGTTTCTAACGTTTGCAGCAGTTTAGCAGAATAGGCATAGCAATGATCATCAACTTTATGCACGAAATGATGCTGGCACCTAGCCACAGACCACATTGCCCACCAACGTTGCTGATGAACGTCGTAAAGGTGATAGACGGAGACTGCAACTACTGACTGACGAACTGACTTACTGACTGACTGACTGAAGGACTCACTTGACTGACTGAATGACTGACTGACTAGCGGACGTACTGACTAACTGGCTGACTGACCAACGGACTGATTGACTAACTGGCTGACTGACTTCACAAACCTGAGTGATCTCTACAAACTGTAATGATGGGAAGTGGACGTCAAGTATGATCATATCTCC
>OZ038446.1:12429724-12452224 GCA_964036265.1 Daptonema setosum
ATAATGACGAAATACTTTTTTGTTCAGCGGTGGACGGGTTTGCTTGGATGCGCCGTTACCTCTTGATTGCTCGACTCACCGGCAAACCTGATACAGTGGTTAGTGATAAAAAGATGATGAAAAGCACCCTGGTTACAGTATAATATGGTGTATGTAAACTTTTTCGGAGTATGTAACGTTTCTTTTGTTTCAGCTGTTACAACAACTGTGCCGCTACTCCATATTGAGCTCCGAAGTAACTGATTTCAAGGTTGACTGAGTTAAATGCGTCTTTTACAACATTCGTTTGGACTGTAAAACAAAAATATAACGTTTTAATAACTGTAACACGACGTGACTAGATTTTAGACATCTTGCATCGCGTGTGCACTCACAGCTCAGCATTTGCTTATCTGGGTCGATACCATCAAACGATTGCTGTACGCATGTATACTGCAGTTATCGAGTTTGGCTGTTAAACAGATGGCTAATGTTGGTCCCAGTTTTTATTGTACTCTTTATTACAGCAAATCATTTGATGTCTGTATCAAGATTCTGAAATTGTTTGAAACATTGATTTGATAGACCAACAATTGCAGAAAGATTTGCCGAGTGACCATAAAGCCGGTAGTCTGTACCTGCACATGCTCGTTGTGTTCACTGCCACAAACACGTGGGCGTTGCTAAAAGCAAAGCAAGGTTATTTGTCACTTATAGCATATCCAGCGTTTCTAGTTACTCAGAAAAGTTTTTGGTGTGCAACAGGGGTGGGCCGGGTTTTTTCGGCGTTTTGCAGGGGGGGGGGGGGTAGCCGACCGAAAACCCCGTCCTACCCGCCCTGTCCGAAAAGTGGGGGGGGGGGGGGAAGGTCGGGTAGGGGGGGGGGGGTAGGAAAATATTTTTTCCGCAAAAAAGTTTCGTTTTTGCTAAAAAAAAATCTTCTATTACAGGGTATAAACATCACATGTACCGGTTTTTTCAGGTTTTAACCAATAAAATTGACCCAGAAAACGTGTTTGTTCGAAAAAAATTCTCACAACAGCCAAAATTTTTTGAAAAATGAGCCTCAAAATCGAGGTTTTGAGGCTCATTTTTCCAAAATTTTTGGCTGTGAAAATTTTTTTTCGAACAAACACGTTTTCTGGGGCAATTTTATTGGTTAAAACTTGAAAAAACCGGTACATGTGATGTTTATACCCTATAATAGAAGATATTTAAGCAAAAACAAACAAAAACGAAGCATTTTTGCGAAAAAAATTTTTTTCCTACCCCCCCCCCTACCCGACCCTACCCCCCTCACTTTTCGGACAGGGCGGGTAGGACGGGGTTTTCGGTCGGCTACCCCCCCCACCCCCTGCAAAACGCCAAAAAACCCGGCCCACCCCTGCTGTAAGGTATTGAATGTACTCATTTATGATAGCAATACGTGCGCGCCTCACTCTGTCGCAGCTGTCCTACATTGAAGCCTGAATCACTCAAAGCCGTTATCATGCTCTCTATTCGGTTAGAGCACTTTGAGTAAATATTGCTGTGCTGTAATACCAGTTTATTTAATTATTCGTTACTTTTGATGCCCTCATAATCGTTTATTTTCAAAGCCGTTACTTCTGAATACTGATATATGATAGTTAACTAAAATATATGTTTGTCTTCAGTGCACTGACCACATCGAACTTCCATGAGGATACAACCGTTGAATTCGTGGAGCACATATTCGGTATTCCGGCACTGGTACATCATGTGAGCAAAATGGCGCCCCAGGTGACAGAAACGTTTTTGGGTACAAACATAATAGTAATGCTATTCTAGTAATACTTTTGTTTTCTCTTACATTCAAGTGTCGTTCTCTCATTGAAACGGAAAGGAAAACCTGACGTCAAAACCAAATGATCGCTCGCATTCCACATTTCGCTTGTCAATGTCATCAAGCACACACATACGAGTAATGATGCTTGGAAGCAGATATGACTCATACGTGGAATCGTAAGTGTTGAACGATGGATAACACTGGTATTATAGAGCATGCAACTACTGGAGCAACATGACCTGTTCGCCCGTACCATAACCGTACTCAATACGAGTGTTGGCACTCAACTACTCCACAAGTGGGATGCTGCTGCCACACTTTGTCTGCTCGCTAACTGTGTACAACTGGCCGATATCAACAAACAGATACTCGTCGCTAACTTACTCGATTTCGCTGTTGGTTGTTTTCTCAAGTTGCCTGTTTGATAATCTAGTGAATCTACATGCTTTGAATTGAATCGAGGATGAAAGTCAGTTTTCATGGTTTAGTTTTTTTCTGTTATTTAGTTGTTTGTTTTATTTTGTAACCAGGTAGACTAGACCGTTATAACACTATATTTGTGATTTTGTATTCAACTTTGCTATTGTGGCATAATAACTACGGGAAATTCGACTATGACTATTAAATTTTGCAGAACATGTTGACCCGACTGTTGGACCGTTGCCAGAACAACTCGGGTGGTGTCGCTGGCAAACGTACGGCCAACACGGCACACTGGCATCCCGTACTCGGATGGTTCTCATCCAGATTGGACGAACCGTTGGTACACTATTTGGGTTATCTCACGCAATTTTCGTAGATTACTTGAAACAGATTCTGTATTTATAATATACGATTCCTAAAGTAATACTTGAACCCTGAGAAGAAAATCCTATCTCTATCAACCATTCTTGTTATCGCCAACCTTCGTCATTAGCATATTGATGAAAAACGTAACTTGTATTTGGCTGGAACGACCTTTTATCATACCAAGTACTATTGAGTCTCAGTATAAAAACCGACTTGATGTAAACTTACTGTAGTTTTATTGGATTAAAAAATAGTGCGTTTCATTGCAGATTGCAGCAATCAATGCCATTCGTTATCGGCCAATTGCAGCTGTTGTGGTCACCAGCCATGGTGCAGTGCCTGTTCAGACAGCTACTCACCTTTGTTGAGGTTTGTACACATAATACATTTACTATAAAACGAACTATCTAAAATATAATTTCAATATTTATTTGTTTGTAAGTTAAGTCGATGTTTTCTACGTTATGCATAGCTTAAAGGAAAACACGTTCCAAGTTCCAATGTTTATTTTCCTAACTATTTAAAAATTATTACATGCATACATTAACAATGTCTTCTGTTTGTTTACAATTAGTTTGTATGAGTATATTCATACTTCTCTACTCTGATCATTTACGTAAAAAAATTACGCCAGGTTTAATGAACTAAATATACTTTTTTGAGGCGGCTTCACGTGAGTCGAATTCAAGTCAGTCGAGCGATCGATTCTCCAGCGGATCAGCGAGTCACACCAACGAGTTTGTCGCATCCGCACAGAAGTTGTTCAGAAAAATGGTCGAGTCGCAGAAACAGGTAATCCAACCAACTACTTGAATGTTATGATTTTTCAGGTGAATAATTGTTTATACAGTTTAGATATTATTAAGGTAAATTATTTGCTTTATCGCAATTCAGATTAAGATATAATTATGTTTATAGGCCATGCGCAGTGGAAACCGAGGTTCTGACAAGTTTGAGAGCGCCGAAACAACGGTGACTGCGTTGGTGTGTTCGCTGTACCAGTCGTCGTTGCATACGTTCACTCAATTAAAGGTGCGATAGCCAGTCATTTTCTAACTATTTAATTATTAGTTCCGTTATACAGATAAAAGTTACCAAGAATTTTGAACAACAATTCGTCAACATTCATGTTATTTTATAGAATACTTGCAGGTGGACATTCTGGCCGGACTGTGTCGTGATGACTTTTTGCTACCGAAATTGTGGCACTTCATCACATCGTTGGGTGCTCAGGACGGACTGAAGCCCTTCCTCGATGCGCTGGCACATAACCCCAAAGCCACCAATCCCGAATTCCAGATTCTGTCGCTGTTCTGCGACACGGCCGCCACGCTGTTGACGTTGGTTGATAAGTGAGAGTATTTTTGTCGAGATTAGTTGCTTTTCCAACGCCAAATTTGTAAAAAAATCTAATATAATTAGGATGCGAATAGTGTTTTTTTTCATGGGAACTAAAGTTACAGCTAATCTCGTCAGCAATTAATACCTTACATTTCTGGTTTTATTACAGATTAAGTTACAATTAATGTAAGATTGAGCTGAACCTTTATGTAATTGTAGTATAACTACGTTTTATTTGTTGCAGCATCCTGGACGAGCAAGAAATGTACGAACAGCAGGTGCCTTTCCAACTGACTCAGATCACGGCCATGGCACGATTCTGTAATGTGTTCTGCTTCAAGGCTATATGGGACTCCATTATCGGTTAGTCATCTATTTTGGCTTATCCATGTCTGATTAGGTTGAACTGACGTGTAGTAAATTTATCAAGTGTGATATATTTATCTTGATTCATGGAAATACATTTCATGTTCGATAGTCGATTAGACGGACAGCGATGACAGACTACTTGATTCTAGTTAGGCAGACTCGAGATATTGATGAGTATAATAGTATAGTATTTTTCATATCCAATAAAGGAAAGGACGCGCCAATGGGGCACAATAGTTCAGTTAAATCACAGGATCGAACAATATGGATACACAAGAAAAACACACAAGAAAGTATTCTGGTTATTAGGGATCTAACAGTGACTGGTTGATGACTTGAATTCGATTTGTCGCATGTAATTGTGTATCACAGATGTGAAGTCAGTGGATTCGCACCAGCTGTACAACTCGGTGCACAATCTGTGCATGGTTCTCTACTACAGGGACTGTCGACGCAAGTACACACCATCCCCAAAGTTCTGGCTCGTCACGTTGGTTATTTGTGCTCTAATCATTGTGTTTTTATAGTCCTTATTGTCTGTTGATCAACGGTATGTCTTTCAATTTTATTTTGCGTTACTTAACTAATTGCTGTGTTAGAATAGTTATAGGTGATGTGATATGTTATTTAATTAGGTGGTGTGTATTGGTTAGACGATGTGTCATTTGATTGGTTATTGTTTGTGTTATTTAATAAGTGATGTGTTAGTTTATTAGGTGATTGTTATTCAGCTGACGTGATATTTTTCTTGTTTCAGTGACGTAAAGGCATCGACGTTTGCGACCGAACTGAAGCGTGAGAACAAACGGGCTCGTCTGCTCATGCAGCGAATACCGCATATGCTGCCACATAAAGAGGTGAATTTAATTTGCAAAAATAT
Source organism: Daptonema setosum (assembly GCA_964036265.1). NCBI lineage: Eukaryota > Metazoa > Nematoda > Chromadorea > Monhysterida > Xyalidae > Daptonema > Daptonema setosum. Next base: position 12,434,890 of record OZ038446.1, read on the forward strand.
AATAGGTTCTCTAATTACTCATTATTACAAATATAGTTGGACATTTCGCTGTAGTTAAAATGCATTACTAATTATAAAAAAATCAATTATATGTTGTTGATTACAGCGTGTACTGTTGCTGCGATCGTACATCCAGCAGGATAGAGAACGATTGGGTATTGAATCATCCTCATATCATCCCGACTTCTCGTCCAACCCGACGGCACCACTCATTACTGTTTACAGGTTACCGCTTTTATTGCTTATTTGAATGGTTTTTTTATCAATCGGTTCGGAATACTTAATGGATATGTGTTAAATGGGGTTTAGTTTTACTCTTACACAGTTACACGTACCTAATGTTATCTGTACTGTAACAATATTTCAACTGATAAAGTGTGTTGTTTCGGTTCCACCGATATAGCCGAACGTTATGAACTAATCGAAGATATCCAACTAGTTGTTTTTAATGTATTTTTATTTCAGACAGCGTTTAGTAGAGGACGGGTACAGGCAGCTGTCACTGCTTGATAACAACGAGCTGAAGGGCACAATTCGGGTCAAGTTTGTTAACGAACAGGTCAGTTTTAGTTTTGAATAAAAAGTATCGTTGTTTCTTCATTTTGTTACATAAAAAAATACGATTCTTTCTTCATATTATTATTATTTTGTACTCTCATTGTTCACTGCAAAGAATCAGTTTCTAATGAATGCAGGGTCTCGACGAAGCGGGCATCGACCAGCACGGCGTGTTCAAAGAGTTTCTCGAAGAATCAATCAAAAAGGTGTTCGATCCGTCTCTATGTCTGTTCAAGGTTATAATCATCCATCTTCATGTTTGAAATGATTTGTACAAAAAAATAATAATCACAAAAAGATAACGTACAGTAGACATTTTATTGCTTATAGATCATAAAAGACATGTTATTTTTATTGTTTTTGTTAACTTTCTAGACTTTCAGAGCACCTCTGAAGCTCGTTTGTACCCGTCGCCACACTCCAACGTCCATGAAAACCACTTGTCATTGTTCGACTTTGTCGGAAGAATGCTGGCAAAGGCCATATATGAGGTTGGTTTGCTTTGGATGGTCCTAATATTTCTGAAATACGTTTCCTGATTTTATCTTGTATCAGCGTAAGCGACTGATGTTTATGTACTTTACTTTACCATTATACCCATAAACTCACATCCAAATCAACAATATACGTTTTGCAGGGCATCGTTATCGATGTTCCGTTCGCACACTTTTTTCTCGCCAATATTCTCGGTCGGAGATTCAGTCCGTTGGACGAGCTGCCATCGCTGGATCCTGAGCTTTACAAAAATCTAACGTTTATCAAAGTTAGTTAACAGTTTATTCTTATTGGGAATTCTTCATTACTAAAGCCAACAGGGCTTATTAATATCATATAAAATCAGAATGGTGTTTTCGTAGTGGCCTGAGAGTTTGAATAAACTCACGGGCAATGGCAGAAACCCCAGAGCATTGCAATATTAAATTTGCCATTTCGTTTGTTGTGGTTAACAATACTACTTATGAATTTTAGTGTAATTGTTTATGTAGTCAAGAACTGTGAATGTTACGACTTTGATTGGTTTTTTGACAAGAATCCCTGTGACATGACGAGCTCTGAGGGTTCTTATGTTTATAGATAAACGTCGCATAAGTCAAAAGATAAAGTTAGACTTTGACACTATGTATTATTGTTATGTATTATTTATTATTTATTATGTATTATTGGTTTCAGCACTACGATGGTGATGTATCTGATTTGGAACTTACATTTTCGTATGATGAGGATCTGTACGGTGAGCTGATCACACATGATTTGGTGCCTGGTGGTCGTACTGTTCAGGTCACCAACGAAAACAAGTTGGTTTATCTTTCTCCTTTATTTCTTCAACTACTGTCCAACTAGTTTTCAACTATACTTGTGACAAAAAAGCTCATCTTAATCGAACCATATTAAAGGAACGGCCTAGCAACCGTCCCTTGATTAGTCTTATATGCATTTGGTATGAATTTTTTTTAAGTTATACGTTGTAAAAGTTTGCTCAATGACTTTCTTATATTGACATCAATTGTGGCTTTGGTGAGAGGTTTAATGGCCGAATGTTTGCAGAATCTCATACATGCATGCAGTGGCTCGATTCAAGATGGTTGGCCAGATCAAAGATCAAGTGGCGTCGTTCTGTCAGGGATTCCGTTCCATACTCAGTCCATTGTGGCTCAATATGTTCTCGGCCAGTGAATTACAGGTTCGTTCATTCTACTACAGCAAGCTGTTTTCTTTGCCGAATGTCAAGAGAGTCAGTGAGTCAGTCGTCGGCCAGTCAGTTTGTCAGTCAGTTTGTCAGCCATTCAGTCAGTCAGTCAGTCAGTCAGTCAAGCGTTAAGTCAGTCAGTCAGGCAATCAGTCAATTAGTCCGTCAGTTAATCGGTCAGTCAATCAGTATACATAAGTATTTCACGTATACTACTACCAAGGTTCAATTAATATAAATATAAGTTGATTTAAGATGTTGGTATCGGGCACGACGGATGATCTGGACCTGTCGGACCTGCGTCGTCACTGTCAGTACTACGGTGGTTTCCACAATCAACACCGGGTCATCAATTGGTTGTGGGACATTCTCGATAATGATTTCACACCCGCGGAGCGCAGTCTGTTTCTCAAGGTTCGGTTGGGAGTTTTCCGAAACTTTCTTTCAAAGGTTTTCATAATATTATTCATTAATACTGTTTCGTTGTATTACGATTAATTTATTATTATTTTTGGTTTCAGTTCGTTACCAGCTGCTCGAAACCGCCACTTCTCGGTTTTGCCCATCTCGAGCCGCCGTTTTCGATTCGATGCGTGGAGGTGGCGGATGATCATGTTGGTTGTCATTTCAAGTTATTATGTATATCGGCACATAATATCAACTCAAGCGTAATATTTTTTCATTATTTTTAACTAAAATGATATGACATATTTGATAATAATCCAGTCAAATCTGTTTTGCGCAATTCAAATTACTTTACAAACTCAAATTTCAGATCTCATAGGATTGACTCGCATATAATCTACGATTCACAAATTACACTGAATTAACGAGAATTTAACGTGATGAAAACTTCAGGATCAAGGCGACACGGTGGGCAGCGTTATTCGGGGATTCTTGTCGATGAGAAAGCGGGAGGCGCCGACCCGACTACCGACGAGCAGCACCTGCTTTAATCTGCTAAAACTGCCAAATTACAGCAAAAAGTCAGTGCTAAAGGAGAAGCTCAAGTACGCCATTCATTCACAAACCGGTTTCGAACTCAGCTAAGCCAGTCATGTTGTAGTTGTACCAAGTATCTTGGGGTGTGAGATGGAACGTTGAAGATATATTGTACAGATAGTTTATTGCTGTTGAGTTGTTGATTAATATTTGTTTCCACTCATTCAATATTTGATGTATCGCACGTTGAGTTTCGAGTTCTGATATACTGATTCGTTCAAGACGGAAATAATAGTTCGAGAAACAGATAAAAGATGTGCTTGATTAATTGTGGTTTGATCGAAGATGTCGTCTAGCATGAATTAGTAATTGCTATTGTATACTGTGATATCGGTTGTGATCTACAAGACGAATCAAGATTACACGATTATAACTTATGTTTCTGTTATCATCTGTTTGCGTGTATACTGTCATATTTATTTACTATATGGTAAAAAGCCGTTCTGTATATCCAATCGTATTACCATTACGGGTTTGACTGCATTTTATGTTACTTGCAGTGCAGCAGTTGTATAATAATTGTGAAAGCTGCTATTTATTCCACTCGGTCTTGCTAAATATGTGTTTGTTTCAATGCTGGTATTACGTACGATTGCTATCAAATTCCATAACTGTACAGGACAGAAATAAAGTCAGTCTAGTCTTTGTTATTTGGATTGTTTAAATTCTGCCTTGTGCGCAACATCCCATATAAATAACATGGGTACCTAATTCTTGCCATATTATAACGGTCTTTGTTTTCACATGCCATGATAACCGTAATTCAAATAAACAGTTTGATCATGCTAATTTAGATACAACTGTAAATTCAATTGGAAAGAAAAACTGAGCGTTATTTGTTTTTGCCTGATTACAGATGAGTAGTGATTGTTCATCATCTTCTGGTTCGGACGATGATAACGCCGAGCGAAGAGCGGCTCTGGCCGATGCCGTTATTGATCGTTGGTTGTGTGTACAGTCAATTATTTTATCATTGACTCATTTTGTTCCGAAAAATAATTGACTATTGTGAGATCTCTGTTTATTTTCATCGGCAGTTTATTTTCATACCAGTAGATATTTGTTTAACTTTCATACAACTAATATTATGTGAAAAACTTGGGCTGTTTCGAGTGAGTCTGGTAGATACAGTATAATGAAGCTGGTTAACAGCGCTGATCATTACAGCTATTGCGAGTACCTCGACACAAACATCCACGGTCAAATCAGTGGGTCAGCAACTTCGTGAGAAGAAGCCACCGATGCGCACTGAAATGAATGAACTGCCGGCCAGCGTGCAAAAGCACATCGCTGGCAAACTACAGAATGCTATTGACGAGTTGGATTAAAATTTTAAGATTCAGTTTTTTTGCCGTAATAGAAAATCACAAATATGGTAAAATGACGGTCACCTTATTCACATGTGCCAATCATGGATTGTTTATAAAAGTAAATTGGATGTTTTTCATCAGAATCCTGGCATTGACTGTATTTCCTTTTATTATTGTGCTGCTTTATTGTTATTTTGTGTTATTTTTTGGTTTTTAATAGATGATATATTATTACAGAATGCTGCAGTCCAAGTACGAGGAGGTCAAGCCCAGCACAACTTCATCTAGTCAAGGTCGAGCTGTTTCACCTTTACATTACTGTGGGCATAATTTCTTAATAGTTAAATAGTCCCATGATGAAGCTTCATTAAAAATGTTTCCTAGAACGTCATTATGTTTTGTTTCAGTAAACGATAGCCATTCAGGAGTGCGACTGTTCCTGAGCAGTGATCACGATATCGAGCTCTGTGACGTTCATGACGAGGACGTTCGCATTCAGGTCGTTCTCACTTTTATCTTTGTTGATTTTTCTGTGAAAATTCCGCAAAACATTGTGTGATTGACTGGCTTTCAATATGTTATCAACTCAGTCTTGTTTATCCTGAATCCTTGTTATGTTTTTCTTTACAGGCCCACAACCGCAAACAGAAGAAAAAACATCGACAATCAGACGGTCCGGATGCAAAGAAAAGAAAGCAGATCCTTAGTGAAGCGGCCATCTCAGTCGATCAGATTTTTGCCAAGTGATGTAATGCTTTCTACATATCTACGTATGTTTTTTTATATTTCAATGAAATAAATAATATAACTTCAATTGTGCATGTCTATCAAAATTTTAACTCAAGACTCAGCGAAGTTACCAGAACCTCTTTTTTTCAAAATCCTGTGTATCAGAAATAATGCAAGTCATTCCGTTAAATCAGTCATGGCATCTATAAATTTATTTTCCGATTCCCGTCAGACATAGGACTTGACTTAGCTTGGCACACGCACACGAAAGCTTTCAGAAATCTTCAATTTGACAACAATAGTACAAGGTATCATAGACAAAGTATAAATAAACGACAGTGAAAGTGCATAAACGCGATCATTCAACATATCACATTTTATATACATAAATGAAACCGTATGACAACAATAGTAGATCCAACCAAGCCAATGATATTACGCGTTTTCAAAAAGTATAATTTGCTCCCTATGGTGTAGGTTAAATGCCATGAAAACGGCAGATTTCCCTATTTGACCAAATTATCTTTCGTTTGGAGGTACATATAGCCCAGCCCATCCGCCAGTGAGCCAAGCCAATGACATTACGCGTAGGACATGCGGCCAACATCGATTTGTGTGCCGCAGCACAACACGCAAAACGTGGGACCGAGTGTTCAGTTCACTCAAAACTTGGCAATCTGGCATGTACAACTGCAAAGAGACGCATTGAGGATGGAACAGAGTGAGTGAGCTTCGCGCTTTTTACACACGCCTTGGGTTGGCTGAAACGACTCACTCTATTATACGTGCGACTTTCGTTTGCTCACTCAAACAACTGCGTGAAACACTTACTGCCGGTTCACCCATTGTTGTTCTAGCTTGAAAAATTATTGTTTATCTTCAATTTTTTGGCTTAAATATATTTAGGACACAAAATTTAATAACTATGAAAGCATAATACAGTTTATGGATACGGAAACCATCTCAACGTTCACGAACATTTTAGTTTGTTGTATTTTAACTAGAATATGCTTGCAACGAAAGTCCGTTAAAATCTGCATTGGATGAGACTTTCCATTAGATGTTTATAATCCGTGGTTCAATCAGTTTTGTTGTGACCTTTCAATTTCAACTATCATCAACTAGAAAACACAACCCAAAGTTAGGTAATTGCAAGTTATAAAAGATGCGAAGCACATTGACACTGCACAATTATGTATGTGCGCCCGGCACTGACTCGGGCGTGCGTCAACCAGTTTACACGGCGTGCAGTGTTATGCCACGCAACTGTTGCACCATCTTGCCCTACTTACAATATTGATTTCACTGCCATAGCGTACTTCATTTCAAATTACAAACTTTGTGTCGGATATCACTGATTCATTTTATGTATGTCACAATTTCAGCTGCTGAAAGTCGGACATGGCTCCCAAGAATACAGCTATAAGCCAAGAGGAGTTGGCTTGTGTCTATGCCGCTCTCATTCTCGTTCGTTTCTTTATACGTTACTGGTGACCAAATCTTAGTTTATCAGCTCTAAAATATTTGCAAACAATTTTTTATTTAGGTCATTTTTTATTCAGTTATTTTACACTGATCTTTCCCTTACCAGGTTGACGACGATATCCCGATCACCGCCGATAAAATCACAACCATCCTCAAAGCTGCCAAGGTCGACTTTGAGCCGTTCTGGCCCGGACTTTTCGCTAAGGCTCTCGATGGTATTCTTTTTTTACAAGAATTTCAGTCTAACACAATATATAATTGTATGTAAGATACAATTGAGATAGTCAAACCATTGAGATACTGTAACCACATTTTATAAGAAAAAAAGTACATATGGTAACTATGTAAAATATGTTTTCCACTCTTCATTTACTTGAAAAACTATTGTTGAAATATGAGCATTTCCCATTTTATTAGACACAAGTAATCGGTATTTGCGTTGCAGGGCAGGATGTGAAATCAATGTTGTGTTCGTTGGGTAGTCCTGGTGGTGCTGCTGCTGGTGGTGTTGTTGCTGCCGCTGGTGCTGCTGCTCCCGGTTAGGACAAGAATCAGTCAGTCTGTCAATGAGTCAGTCAGTTAGTCATCCAGTCAGTCAGTCAGTCAGTCAGTCAGGCAGTCAATCAGTCAGTCAGTCAGTCAGTCAGTCAGTCAGTCAGTCAGTCAGTCAGTCAGTCAGTCAGTCAGTCAGTCAGTCAGTCAGTCGGTCAGTCAGTCAGTAACTCACTCACTTAGTCACTCACTCACTCACCCATTCACTCACTCTCTCACTCACTCACTCACTCACTCACTCACTCACTCACTCACTCACTCACTCACTCACTCACTCACTCACTCACTCACTCACTCACTCACTCACTCGCTCGCTCACTCACTCACTCACTCACTCACTCAATCAGTCAGTCAGTCAGTCAGTCAGTCAGTCAGTCAGTCAGTCAGTCAGTCAGTCAGTCAGTCAGTCAGTCAGTCAGTCCGTCAGTCAGACAGTCAAACAGTCAGTCAGTCAGTCAGTCAGTCAGTCAGTCAGTCAGTCAGTCAGTCAGTCAGTCAGTCGTTCACTCAGTCAGTCAGCCAGTCAGCCAGTCAGTCAGTCAGTCAGTCAGTCAGTCAGTCAGTCAGTCAGTCAGTCAGTCAGTAAGTCTGTCAGTTTCAGCCGGCGGTGCTGCTGCCGCTGCTGCACCCGCCGCCGCCCCAGAGAAAAAGAAGGAGGCTACCCCGGAAGATTCATCGGACGAAGATATGGGATTGGGATTGTTTGACTAATTTATAATTTATTTTAAAATATTATTACAAGTTATTATTATTACACCAATCGTCGATATCATCAGTGATTCTCATTTCTTGACTGATTTGAAATCATGTCAACCCGAGGTTGAAATACCAACTACGGTAAGAACCTTGAACGAGAAATTACGTTCGTCTAAAGTTGGTGCTGGTTAACATGTACCAATGTCTGCAATACAATGCCAGCGGTGCTTAATTAACGATCATTGGTCTTTAAACGATTTAATATTTCTAATGTTTGTGTTTTAGTTGTGTTTTTGTTTGGTATGTTCGTGTAATACATGTATGTATGAACGTTATCGTCGTTAACATGATTTGGTGCTGATTCAGATGTAATCACCTAAAATGTAGTACATAAGATTTATGTAAATATTTAGTGTACTGAACTGTAAAAATAAATACTGAAAAAAACTGAAGTCTGAAAAAAATTACTTTCTCTAAATATGATCACTGTTACGCATTCTCGGTTCAGATCATTGTCATGGAATACCTTTTCGACTCAGAGCAAATGCTGAATACATACCTTATGTTTCACCTCATACTGTTCTTCACTTATCACATGTTCCCTTCAGGCTCATGAAAGTTTGTACCAAGTATTTAATTACAGTAAAAACATTAACTCTCCGGACATATGTACAAGTACACAATTTATTGCAACAGGTTTATTCTGATTGGATCGAGCGTGCTGGAGTGTGGACTATGTGGATGTTATCGTATGTATGGGCGACTACAACATTGGACGGAGACATCATGAGCGTATTGGGTGGTGGAATAATGATAATCAATAATGGTAATCAGGGTATCTTGGAATCGAACTGCCGGATAGAGGCAATCCGTTGAATTGAGTGCTACCACGGTCCCATACCGTAATCACTTCTCCTCGGCCTGTCCACTGCAGCTGACCAGGTACTGAGTATATGACTGAAATAGATTACAACGTCATGAACATTGGTGCAACAAACAATTCCGTTACTGTAGATCTTGGAGTAAATAAGAGTACATGGTAATATAAGTATAATATATAGGTAATATAGGGATTTTTGTTATATAAGTACAAACGCCAATCCACCGGGGTATCACACGGATGGAATACAGACTTTTCTTGTACTCAGCATCAAGTATTTATACGTATGAAGTTTCATCCAAAGAAATGGGAGTACGTAGCATTGTAACAACCAAAGTGAGTAAGTGAGTGCGTGAGTGAGTGAGTGAGTGAGTGAGTGAGTGAGTGAGTGAGTGAGTGAGTGAGTGAGTGAGTGAGTGAGAGTACAAAATTTCATTTTGTACTTTTAAGCTGTGGAACATTACCTCCATCTGAATGAGCATCTGGTTAACGATATCGGCAGCCTGCTGCATCGAGTCCACACTGCACGTGTCTTCCGATTCAGACTCGTCCATGAACAGGGCACGCTTGCCCGGTCGCAGGTTGAATCGACCCGTCGCGATCGTCCTCAAATTCACAAAAACTTTTCATTTTAAGGATTCAAAGGATTTTATTTCGTTGAGGTTTCCTACTTTCATTAAGGACTGTCCAACGTTTCATTAACGAATCTAAAATGTTTCATTAAGGAATATCTAACGGTTCATTAAGGAATATTCAACTTTTAATTAAGGCTTATTCAACTTTTCTTTAAGTACTGTCAAACTTTTTATTAATGATTCGCCAACTTTTCATTAAAGGAATCGAAATTCTCGAAATATGTAAATCCGACGTGGTAAATACATTTCATAAAGATATATATAACACGTAAGTTACAGTAAGACATTCACAAAAAAATAATTGATTATTTTAATAATGTCCGTTGAGACCAACCTTTTACCGGGCCGTAGGTTGAATCTACCGGTGGCAATGGACCGTTTGCCGGGTCGCAGGTTGAACCTGCCAGTAGCCAATGTGCGTTTGATCAGGCCAGGTCGTCCGGACATTCGACCCGTTGCCTAAATTTAATAATACTCTCAGTTGTACCAAACATGATTTGAATTGGATTTTGGTATCAAACATTGGTACAAAAACAGTTTCGTTTACCTAAGTTTTATAGTAAGTACGTTTCTGGCTAGATTGTCCAACATTTCAGAGAAACACAGGTACAGATAACTTGATATTAACTTATCAATAGAATAGATATGACTTTTTTTGATACAGCAACCGTATCAAAAATTTGCATTTATAGCACTTTTGCAAGTAGCACTTTTTCTTCTGTATTCAGAAAGGCAGTGTATGATGACGATGAAATGGCTATATAATGTAATGGATAACGTACCACATTTAATAGGTATGCTTCGGCGTATACGGACACGGCGAGCATGCCTACGATGAGTAGGGTTACCGACTGACAGGTCTGCAGTTGCATGGTGCCTGTTATTGTGTACCTGAAATACATTACAGTCATTACGTACACAATCAGAATAAAATATATGAAAAAGATTTATGATATAAATCTGAATCGGAGATTATAATAACTCAAAACTGTATTTAAAATGGCATAGAACGTTTGTCTGTTCCATTATTGATGCGATGATAAGAATATTTACAGTGCATGTTGATTGCGTGATCATCATCACGCCTACAAAATGTACACAATATTATGAGAAACCGAACATCATGTTCAAGTTAATTGATAAAATCGAACGAGATTGTATTTTTACAGAATGGAATAAAGCGTGACATGATCATAAGGTTCCTATGTATGTACATGTGTACTAAGGACCTATCATATTCAGAACACAATTCAGTTACCTGAGTAGCTGTACTTATGTAAATGTTGATCAGCTGAACGAATGAAGGCACATACTGAATCAGTCTGACTGACATACCCGTCTTTATACCATTAAAAGTTGTTACTAATTTATGCGACGTAAACAAGGGGGCCTTCAATTAGTGGGTGTATTAAAGTCAACAAGCTAGGCGTTACGGTAACCGTGAGCGAATCGTGTCAGAAACAGTTGTACCAGACATGTCAGATGCAGGTACAGATGCGTGTCACATGCATCCATCCAACTACCATCATCTTCAACTACTGAATCGTCCCGGGAACTACATAAATGTACAGTGTACTATACGGAGGGATCGAAAAAGCAAGTCACATGGAATTGACGTGAGAAAATCGGCCTTGGTTACAACTTCCAATAACTCGGCAGAGGTATATAATTAAGGAGTAATGTCAAACACGCTTGTCTTACGAAACGATTAACGAAAATTCTCTGACGTGTATTGTCCGCGAAGTTGTTATGCAAGTACATTATTTAAACACTCTGTACTGTATTTGTTTACCTGTTTTTGCTATAATATTTCTAATATAACGTATGTTTGTGAATAATGCGGAGGTACATAATGTTTGGTTCGGACACAAGTATGAATACGAGTTCATACAGTACAAACGTTATTACAGTACCTATAATTATGTTCTAAAAACAGCAATGAAGGTGTACTGTAGGTTCATGAAATATTGGTACTTATGTACGATGTATGTATGTAGTACACCAACATCTGATACGGATAACAACAATGGTATGTACGATAATATTCCTAATTCGAGTGTGGGGTAGAACTCCCACACTTATTGTGCTACAAATAATACATAAATTTTAATTTATAATACACTTGGTATTTCTCTGAATGGTTCGCCTGTCGGGCGTGTCAACCAAAGCTACTTGACTGCCCAGTTCATGAAGACCTTTCAAAAGTGTATCGTTTCACACATCGTACGATTTTCATCTCTAATCAAGTTAATAGACTACCAAAAGGATTCAGACACGAACTTTTTGAACGACTGAGTTAAAATTAGATTAATATGTTATTTATGTCCTTTATTTGTAATAGTTTGCGTCAATTTAGACCACTATTGTCTGGCACTTTAGTGAATGCGTTTATAATCAAACGGATGGCCGCTGGTCATTAGAGTAGGACCGTCGGCTGTGTCGGCCTCATTATTCAATCAAATATTATATTTAAAGTTTTAGTGTCTAAATCAGGCACTGAACAAACGTCAGTCACATACATATGTAGTACTGGTAATTATAACTACTGTCATTATAAGATAGCAAGCTGATAACCTTTTGAAAAGTCACCGTATGGTGAACCAGAAAGGAGGAGATGGTAATCAGTGAGTTTGCGTAATTTGCAGAATCATCTGAACTGAGCCAAATTGGTTCACACTCACGTCACCATAGCAGGCAACTGAACCCCACGTTTCACTTTCGAGGGTGTTTCCTCACTGTGTCACATGCATCGATTGCAGAGGTGTGATATGGTTTCCAATCAGGACACATTATGGTTGTTTTCCAAGACTCACAGGGCATTCGCTTCAAATATCAATAACTCAACCTGGAGAAATAACATAGAGAAGCGGTTTTGATTTGAGGGCTTTTTAGTGATTGTTTGTAAGTGCTAAATTTCAACCGTAAACGATTTCTCTCTGTATTAACGGCCAAAAACTTTTCGATTGACCTGATTCGATTGACTAATCATAGATACGGACATCATAGTTAAAGGTTACCAGCTCATTAAGGATAATACGTTATATCATTAAGGAATCCTAACTTCCTTGATCAAAATCACTCTATCGCGTAGATATGATGAATTTATCAATCACTCATCGGGCGTTCCAGTTCATCGAACTTCCATAATAACAGTTTATTTACGGTAAAGGCATACTGTAGTACAGTATAACAACGCTACGGTAAACCACATTAAGCATTTCCCACGTTAAGTAAGTGGACAAGAAAGTGCAAAAGTTTTTCGGTTATTTACATTCATTTTATAGTTGAATGGTAATTGCCTTTTCCGAGATAAAAGTTAACCTTTAAAATATAAATTTGATTAAAATGAGTAAACCTGCTTTAGACATCGATAATAGTGATCACAGGACCGAATGATGCTTTAGTACATAACATATGTACGTTGTTTAATCTACTGTATATGTACTAAAATTACAGCGTAAAACTTTGCTTGTTTACGAGCATAAATTATTGGACTATATAAGTGTTATATTGCATGACATGAGTGTTACGGTATACACCCGGTAGTTTTACATCATGATTTCTATTCTAACCAATCAAGCGTTAGTATCGACGAGTCTTATAAATAGAGAAGGACAGAAAACGCAGTTTTGGTTACTATGGGAATGTTTTACATAGATTAACATGATTGGTGATATTTCGTGTGACTGGCTACATCCTGATTGTCAGACATCTTGACAACTTTTATCCCACAGCATAGGAAAGCCTTTCACTGAGACGAAAAACGATTTTATCTGTCGATTCGGAAATCATCAACTTTTAAACCTTTTTTTATTGGTTTCATGAGTGAGTGAGTGAGTAAGTGAGTGAGTGAGTGAGTGAGTGAGTGAGTAAGTGAGTGAGTGATTGAGTGAGTGAGTGAGAGAGGGAGGGAGGGAGTGAGTGAGTGAGTGAGTGAGTGAGTGAGTGAGTGAGTGAGTGAGTGAGTAAGTGAGTGAGTGAGTGAGTGAGTGAGTGAGTGAGTGAGTGAGTGAGTGAGTGGGTGAGTGAGTGAGTGAGTGAGTGAGTGAGTGAGTGAGTGAGAGAGTGAGTGAGTGAGTGAGTGAGTGAGTGAGTGAGTGAGTGAGTGAGTGAGTGAGTGAGTGAGTGAGTGAGTGAGTGAGTGAGTGAGTGAGTGAGTGAGTGAGTGAGTGAGTGAGTGAGTGAGTGAGTGAGTGAGTGAGTGAGTGAGTGAGTGAGTGAGTGAGTGAGTGAGTGAGTGAGTGAGTGAGTGAGTGAGTGAGTGAGTGAGTGAGTGAGTGAGTGAGTGAGTGAGTGAGTGAGTGAGTGAGTGAAACCGTGAGTGAGTGAGTGAGTGAGTGAGTGAGTGAGTGAGTGAGTGAGTGAGTGAGTGAGTGAGTGAGTGAGTGAGTGAGTGAGTGAGTGAGTGAGTGAGTGAGTGAGTGAGTGAGTGAGTGAGTGAGTGAGTGAGTGAGTGAGTGAGTGAGTGAGTGAGTAAGTGAGTGAGTGAGTGAGTGAGTGAGTGAGTGAGTGAGTGAGTGAGTGAGTGGGTGAGTGAGTGAGTGACTTAGTTAGTGAGTGAATGAGTGAGTGAATGAGTGAGTGAGTGAGTTTTGTCCAATACTCATCAATTAAACATAAAATTTTATGTATCATGTATGAATGGCATAAACTCAACATTTGGAATATAGACATCAACCAACAATGTACATATCAAATAATAATCGTGTAATGACTTTCGGCTGTCATAAATTTACGTAGGTTGTGTTACCGATTGCACCATGAATGATAGAAAAAGGATTAAACAAGCAAAATTTTACAAAATAAAATAACACAATCCCATTAATTTCACAAAACGTTAACGTATGTAATAAGTTACAACCAAATAACGAGAACAATGGGCTATGAGTATAACCGTGAAAGACTAGTGAGTGTGAATGACGTACAAACGCACGCTGGCAAGCAACCTTGGTTCATTGGGTGCATGGCAAGTTATAAGTAACAAAATTAAATGGTTAATTATAGTAAAAAAATATCAAGTATAAGCATTCTGTTTCGTAGCGTTGACAATAACCCGACAACAACAGCAAACTTAATCTGAAAACGCCTGAACTGGAAACTTCATATAGAATTTGTATATTGCATTTTTAGAATATAGTGAACCAGAAACTTCGCAAGTTAAAAGATACGCCGTTGTCTGGTGTTTCAATGCAAAATGATCAAGACCGTAAAAACCGTACGTCGATCGGAGTGCAAAGTAAATGGTAATACATTGAAGCATGTTATTTTATCAAACCAGTTCCAACAGTGATACTTGATTACGATCCAACTAATTGATTCTCCCACTCAAACGCCACTTAGCAATGTGATACCATTATTAATATCTATAAATTATCTAGATTAATACTTACAATGGTGTTTTCGAAGATCAATCAGCCTCCCCGACTACATCCTTGATAACTTAATTATTTCCAAATCCAACCCATCGGAACACGCGATATCAAATATAAATAAAGACTGTAATTGATTGAGCGTTACGATCGTTGGTATAGTAAAATGAGTTAAAATCACTGATTGATAACTGTGGAATCCTAGCAATCGCATGTTCAACCAAACCATATTGCTAGAAAACTCACCACTCAAAGTCAGAAAACAACCCAGGCCCTGTTCTAATGAGACAGAAACAAGCTGGAAGCAAGTCAACCTGAAACACGAGCGGCTGGTTCCGAGTTCTGGTAAGTGGGCAGACGAAATCAGATCTTTGGTTACTTGGGGATCGGACATGCGGATGAAGGCAGTCGAGAGTTCACTGAACTGATTTCACATACAGGCCGACGTACAATATGTGGAAATGTATGTACAGTACATACAGTATTTACATACCACCGAACATACATTGTACAGAACATTAAATTCAGCGGAACATGTATAATTTTTTTTTGTAAACCTTACTTTTGAAACTATCTCGAGACATCCTTTTACATAAGTTCAAACTTTGCAAATGGTTCAACGACACGCATAATTCCAGTATGGGCGTAGATTGGTTGGAGAGGGAGTTCAACAAAGAACTGTTGAAGGCATCACAGTACGCAGAAGAAAAATAGAGCGATGCATTCGCTCAGGTATAACGGCAATATAAATGGCATTAAATAGACTGTGGGCAATATCAGGCAAGTGGGCAATGAAGGGAAGACATACAGTATTTAGATGATTATGGTAATGATAAAGATGACGACATGGTTAAGTCATGACCACTTTAATAGATATCACGTAAAATGTCTTTATTTGGTAGAAACTGCATCAATAATTGATGTGACGACGTAAGTTTGATAGTTACTACTACCGAATATACTTACTGAAGATAGCTATTACGAAATGTAATACCGTATACGTTAAGTATAGTTAGTTATACCAAAGCTCAATGCGTGACATCAGCTAGGGTTGATTAACATGACTTAATCTGATTCGATAACAATACGAAAACTTTCTGATGAAAACAGACTGTTCTATTAATAAATGTCTAGAACACTAATTAGATCAATGTAGAAGTAGAATATCAATTGATGTTACAATAGTAAAAATGTTAGATTACGTGATCAGAATATAAGTTGTACAATAGGGGTAATTTGGTGGAAGGGGGAATTTTGAGGAAGCACGATGGTAGGACTTGACAGAATCGTGGTCAATGAGCAACAAGACGTAAAACAAAATTTTTATATAATCGATATAAAACCCAAGTAAAACAAAATAAAGTATCCGAATAAAATTGACTGAGTGGGGCAAGACATGGCAGCAAGTCATGTGCAATGGAACATACAACAAAAATATAGTGTAATGCATATGTTGTGATAAGAAATTTTGGTTTGTAAACTTTTGCTATATACACTCGTAGTATTGACCAAAACTCCAAGGACTTTATATGCAACAATTTACGGTTTAGTAGAAGCGAATCATATGTGTACGGTACCTCATGATCATGTCATTCATACGTGCAGAACACACAACTGTTCAACTATTTATCAGCTCATCCAATCATAGAACATTCCCAAACGAGTTCAGTAGAAGCTTTGGGGCATACGCAATCCATTATACGCATGACGTGCGTAAACTGCTAAATTTATCACTGAATTTGTTAGACTGTTATTTCAAGACTTTTCCCAAATTAGGATGGGTAATTTTAGAAATGAAAAAAAGTTTGCACGTCGTACGAAATGAATGTTACGTTGCTCCCAGAGTCCCGCTCATTGTTATATGTTTGTTACGATCGTAACCGTTATATGTACGTATAACTGCTATGCTGTTACGCGTAAAAAAACTAACGAAGTCTGCGAGGGCTTTTACTGTTGTCATACATAAACGGTGGCCGTTTCATTGTCAGACACGGTTAAGTCTTGACTACATTCCGGGTCGGGTGTGTACCTGATGTTATGTACACTGACCCGACCTGCACCAGCTGAGGCTCGTCGACGACAACGTCGCATCGATGCTTTCTTTTGTTGTTGTTGTTGTTGTTGTTGTTGTTGTTGTTGTTGTTGTTGTTGTTGTTGTTGTTGTTGTTGTTGAGTGACTTTTGGTACGGCTGTACTGCAGTCGATAACGGCAACGGAGGAATGTCCTTGCGATCGACCCATTGTTGACGTCGGGGTGCCATTGACCGCGATACAATGCGATGTCGGCATAATTAGGCTGTCAACTCTTGGGCTAACCACATCGTCAAAGTTGCATAGCATCGGTTCACTGGAAGTAAACATGGTAAAGATTATGGAACATACGGACAGGACATACAAACAGACAGACAATTTAAATCGCAGTCACACACACA
>OZ038446.1:12457224-12482224 GCA_964036265.1 Daptonema setosum
ATTAATTATTGTTATGAAGGTTCATCAATACAGTTATGCAACATGAAAGTTGATAACAGTACATCGGCCCATTTTGGTCTATCCGCTACTGGCACCAGCTCATGAAGACACTGCACTGTGTAAACATGCGTAATTGGAGGGGGGGGGGGTTGTACCAATCGTATGACCTTCATTTAGCTGGCATCTTGCTTTGATAGCGGATGAGACTGTAAAATCATAGAGAAAACAGCATTACTATTTCATTTCCCGGAAACCAGGGCTTCCCGCAGGTACACGCAACACTACCTAAAACCATTTTATATTTTTGAAAAAAGTTGTTTTCCTAACTTAGCTACTCGATCAAGGAAGGGATTCCCCGGTATTAAGCTTTTCAGTAAGAGGGGGGGGGGGGGTTCGGATGGCACCCATAATAATCAGTGGTGTCTTTACTGGCACATGCATTATACATTGGCTCACGATATACGGACATCAGATAGTAGTAGTTACTAGTAGTAGTGCATGAAGATGATGATGATCATGATTATAGTTTTGGTGTGACATATGGTGGCAACCTTGATTAGGCTGGCAGGGTCAATCTCGTCTGGAGTACAATCTGTAGAATGTTCTTTTAAGTTTGAAACAAAGAAACCGTTTATGATGGGTGAGGAGGTGAGAATTGATATGGAATGACTTGAAAGTTTGCGAATATGAGTTTTTACTCCCGGAATTACTACAGTATATAGAATGTACTACGGATGTCCTTTGACATTAAACAGTAAACTTGATTACGGAAACACATCCTCCAACCATCAAATAACAAGAGTCAACGGCATATGACAGTTGTATAGTTTTTAATCAAGGGAAGTATCGGACCTTGAAAGCTAGATCGAGATCACTTCTGAAGGTCCTGTTGATCAGCTGCAAACACTTGCCAGTCCAGATGTTGGCGTGCGATAATTCAAATAATACAAATTTATGATTCTGATAAAAACAAGAGGATAATCATGGAATGTGACAACAAAATGAGTGTGACATGTTGTATGAGTGAGTGAGTGAGGGTGATGATGATTAGTGAGCTACATTACTCACACATTGTTGACTCTCTGGCCAGTATCACGATGCAAACAGATGTTCGATTAATTGCTGCCACCACGACCAATCATGTCACCATCATCTGAGGGAACACACATCCACTCACAGAGAACCGATGTCGTACAATTGCTTGCACACCAATGCTCATGTAAACGAGTGTTTTGGCGAATGTTTCTTTGATACGATTTAAGGAATACTTCATATGAATACTGTCACTACAATTACAATCAACTAAAAGTTTCGAAAAAAATTTTATATATGAAAAAAATCGAAAACTGACTTTACAGTTCTGGCGATTACCTTCAAACTTGCGGTCACTAAAGGGCATTGTTACAATACTATTGTGCAACTACATCACGTACATAATTCGACCACCAACAGTGTGTTCATAACTGCAAAAATCATGCTGTCGTTGTCACTAAATTGTCTGTCATTCGCGAAGATTCATCCCGACCCTTCTTCCCATATCCGTAGAAAACGACAGAAAAGAAAACATGCGCATTTATCTGCTACTAAACGCGGCCGAAATTGTGTTTTTTTCTCTCAAGCGAATGAAATCCAGAGAAACCGCGGTCAAAACGGTGATGAAGTTTGTTTTCGCTTTTTATCCGGAAACGTTTCATTCAATAAAGTGGTCATGTTGATTGACGCAATATTATGGATCGTGTGTCAATTAAGTGTGAGTTTATAATATTTGATATGTAGTTGTGGTCTGACAAACTTGGTATCTCAGACAAGGCAGACAGACAGACAGACTGGCTGATAGTCAAGACAAGTAGATAAACAGCAACGACCCACGTGACTGACATACAAGCAAGACAGACGGACATTAAAACCAAAGGGACGAACTGACTGACATTCATCGCGTTTTTGACCGAGTGACTGAGCGGAAATCTGGTCACGCAATTATGAAAACTAGCTGGTTGGTATTGATTGTGTCACCTACATATATAATACATACTTACATACATATTGCATTCTACGTTTTACGAAACCACCATACAAATTGTGTACATTTTGCCTAGCCACACGTGTACAAGTACAATAGACAGAACACAAGAGAACAACCCAGATACAAATCCTTATCCCGACCAATCAGCCCCATATTCCCGTATCCGACCGGCGAAAGCACCTGAAAACATAAAAAGCAAGCCATGTGCACGCGCAAGTACATGTTACGATCAACTACAACATTTTATCTATATACCTTATGGAATAATAAAAAAAAATAATTTTTTTATTAAAGTTTTCAAATATTATTCATTTTATTTCATTTTTTTAGTAAACAAACAGACCAGATGAACTAACGAATGCAACATGATTCAGTATCCCACTATGCGAACCTCATAACTTATAAAAGTTATAGAACTCTAAGAATTATATTTTCTTATAAGCTTCAACAATGAAAGCTCATTTGAATCTCAAATAAGAAATAAAATACGGGTTTTCCATATTAAATGTCCAAAACGGAACATGGTATTTGCACCGTTGTTTTACCCGCAACAGCAGCAGCAACCAGCCGTGCACTTCGAATGATCATAATTGAATTAAGTTTTTCAAAAAACTGATGTTTATCAGCTTAACTACAGCCTTAGGTAACAAATTCTTCTTTTTGAATTAACTCCAAAGAGGGGGGAATTCCACTTTTCCCACCCTTCTTATCCGCTACTGTTGTAACCACAGGTGTACATGATCGCGTGATGCTGCTGACCCGGTGCAACGCGTCATCTTGTTGCGCACGAAGTAGAAAAAATGGCTGCAACAAAACGAACGCTGCTGCGCTGATGTTATACGGATGTGCTGCAGTGATGCGCGAGTGCAACAACAACAACAACAACAACAATAACAATAATAATTTTTGTGAGCGATGATGTGGAGTAGCTGTTGGTTGTTTGCATTTGTTTTTTTTTCATTATGTTAGTGTTTTTTTAGAAACCATGTACATTTGTGAGTGAATCATTGGAAGTTGCTTTTTGATGGTTGACCAATTGGGTCGCACTACTTACTGTACAATCAATCAATGACTGATTAGAAACTACAAATCATACAGTAAAGTTATACTTGGTTGTATGAAAAATATTGTATGAAAAATAGTATCATACAGAAAAACAATCAGTAACTCGATACAACAGACATGTGCAATCTGGAAAGCACGCCACATTAAGCTGCAACTGGAAGCCATTACGAGATTTGATCAAGTAAAGCCGGACGCTGGTTGATCCAGCTTGACCACACAGATGTACACAAATACATACGAAAATACGTTACCCGCTAGTAAACAAAAACGTATCAGTCTCACCGAACAACAGTCTCACAATAGTTTATTGTTTCATGTATCTCACAGTCTCATATTTGCTCATGTAAGCAAATGACTGGTAATACTCGTCTGTTATGTGTCCTAATAAGATAACAATAAAATCCACAGAACTACTAAATACAAGAAAGGTTAGTATTTTTGTATGTGCAACCTGTGTCTTGATTTGATTGTGCGATACACCACCAAAATACACGACGTAAAACGTTGTAGTAGGACATAATGGTAGTGGATATACCAGCAACGTGATGGTCATCTCACGCCGATAGCCGGATTTAAGTGAGTTATTGGTCGCGTACGGTTGTGGATCTGTCAGATACTAGACGATGTAACGGTGAATCTGGATACGCAACTGCCAGCTACCGGCACATAATGGATAAGTACATAACAATAATGGTTGTGGTAATATACTATTTTTCACGTTTGTATAGCCTATCCTGTTTTTTTTTTCGGATTTCTTGTTTGGCGCCTTATTCGAACTCCTAACTCATATATCCTAATTTGGCGCACGTTAAAATTTGCGAATTTTTTTACGTCAAACTTGGATAACATACAAACGTCGCGCGCTCAGTTCATTACGTGCGTCATAATGGGTCCATAAAAATAGTTTTTGGTTAAAAAGATGTTCTCACCAACTGCAAACAAACTTGGAACAATCATCTTCTACATGTTGTCGGAAGCATTTTACCTTGAGGCTGATTTGCCAACAGAGTGTTTTTGTAATGGTCGTAAGCCAATGGCCCTCAGGCTGATTGTCAGGGCATCTAAATACCAACTTTGGTATGGTGGTACGTGATGGCACTGAAACTGTAGATGACCAAGTGCAACAGTGCCATATGTAAATTGAAACGTAATCCTTGGGACACATGCGCATGCAATTGACTTGGCACGTGTTACCATCCGAACATGGGAATGTTCCCAGATTATTATGTACATAACACTGGTCTCCCACAGAGGCGGATTGGAATTAGACATTTTTAAAATAATCGTGAACACGTTTTCTAACGATCTCTAATAAGTTTGGAATTCATATTTTCGTAAATGAATTATGTTCTACAACCAAGAAATCAGGCATTATGACGTAGGAACCCAATTGATCAGCGATAGTAGAATACATGAATATTAGCCGGTGTATTGTACTAATGCCATTTGACATGTTTGACATCTACATCGATATGTATGTATGTATTTACTCACATTACCATGTGTTACGCATTCCAATAAATTGGCTGGTACTTAACTGTGGTCACAACCACTGGTCATTTGCATTCCACGGGCGCTGGCAGACGAGCCAATGCTTCAAAGGGGGGAGGGGATTTTTCAATGAGGGGATTGGCAGTCATGAGGCTATTTTATTCACATCTCAAGGAAAAAATTGTGTATTTTGGTACCGTCAAAGAGTGGCGAAATCCACTTTTCCGTTCATCCCTCGTCCGCTAGTGTTCTACGGCAATGGAACACGGAACGCAATGAAATGTGTCATGTTACGCGAGGGAATTCGTGGATTCGTAAATACCGGCTTGCCATTATGTGGGCCAATTCAACAACATTACATTACAGTTGGACTTGACACCATTTGAATTCAAGTTCAACAGGGCAATTTAACTAGAAACAGACGGGAAACTTTCCGCATTTTATCACCAAGTTAAAACTTTATGAGCTCAAGAATTGAGAGAACCTTTAGATGGAACAAAAGTATGTACTTATCATAACTGGTATTTTGGTTTGTGGTGAAATTCGCAACGCCAAACCCAAATGTTTCGACTGGTGACACAGTTTTTCAGTTCAGTCTAGTCAAAGACTTAGCAGGGAAACGTGTCACAAAAGAGACAACCCCGATGTACCGGATGTGGTATGTGATGGTCTATGATGGGTGCTCAACACTGGGGCACGTCATGACGGCACTCAATCAATGAATCTATTCAAGATCCAATCCATATGCACATGATCTTTCTAAACTAACAAATTTGGAATTACAGTAAGTAAACAAATTCTCAAAACATACCTCAACTTTTGAAGAAAATATGGTGGCTTTTTGTGTTCATCTCTGGAGCCAGTTATTGGAGCCCCCACCTTAACTGTGGAGCCCATTCGGATGTGCCCCCATATTTGATTGATGACACGCGTCGGGCATGTGATAAGCACGTCGGGGCCTTGTTTGACTGATTGACAACACATTGATGCACACACACACACTATAACCAATATCCTTGTTTGACTGATTGACAACACATTGATGCACACACACACACACTATAACCAATATCCTTGTTTGACTGATTGACAACACATTGATGCACACACACACACTATAACCAATATCCTTGTTTGACTGATTGACAACACATTGATGCACACACACACACTATAACCAATATCCTTGTTTGACTGATTGACAACACATTGATGCACACACACACTCTAACCATTCCATTTCTTGGTGTTCTTGGTTCTTTTTCGAGTTTTTTTTCAATGAAAAAGGTTACCATGATGGGTATGAAAACAAGTTTGATTGACGACATGTGGTACTGTGATAAGTATGTCCTAGGTCAAATCACTGCTATATGAGATATGGTTGATGGATTGGTGGCACAGTCACGTATACCATGGAACAGTTCGAAAGTTCCATAGACCTGTTCTTATAATAACTTCTATGTAAATATACAAAACTACTCGAACATCGAGAAAAATGGTGAACTGAAGATTTCCAAATCTGTCATTGTACAAATTCATTGCATAAATACACCAAATATTCTTCAAGCAAAAAAACGATGTAATAATAATATGGACGCATACAGTTGCTTCATATGTACATCAATTTGAATGAATTACAGAAAATAATGTTGAGAACATCTGCATTTCAGCTACACACTGACATCAGCTGTGGTCGCTCTGTATAAAAGTTTTCGTATAAAAGTATGTAGTTATGCGAAATGTAGAATATTTGGGAACATGTGCACGGATGAGCATTACTTAAATGGAACGCATTTATTCCATTCGACGGTTATCGCAAAATACATAATACATTATCATTCTGTGATGCCGCGCAATTCAAACGCTCAATGATCCCCGCAAAGTAAAAGAAATTGAACAGAGTTTTTGATTATGCGAGCGTTTGTGGAATGGGATGTAATGGGATAGAATCTTTGGAAGTGGAATCGGCGACCTCATATCCTACCAAAATCCTGTCTGCCACATTTGCCTAATGACTAGGAATTAATCGTGTCGGGTACTACATAACATTAAGAATGCAAGATGCAGGTCATTTATACCGGGTTGAGGTCGATTATGCTAAACATCGGCATAATACCAAAACCGGATGTCTCGTAATGTTATTATATGTAAGGGTAGCTTATTATAGCCGACAGACACGCAATATCGCAATCAATATTGGTACGATTTTGAAGAAATATAGCAAGAAGTAAGCATATTTTATAATTTTTACAGAGCAACATAGAAGTATGAGTCATACTTCTATGTTGCTCTGTAAAATGTTTATCATACTGTATGACCAATGTTTATCATACTGTATGACCAATGTTTATCATACTGTATGACATGTTAACCAAACACATATTATAATCACGGAGGTTAAAATGTTTATAATGTTGGATCACTATCGGTGCCTTCACATGATTACTACTGAATAACGTTTGTCACTTAGTGAAAGCGAACGTTGCTGTTGCCATTCACAACCTCATATCACTGACTTGCGGACGAGCCTATCCTCTAAGTGGAGGGGTATCTCTTCAAGAAGAGTTAAACGAGCAGGTTTGAGACCATTTTAACTACATCTTAAGGAACAAACTCTTTCGGACTGCCAAAGAGGGAAAATTTCACTTACCGGTTTTCCCTCGTCCGCTAGTGTGTATTTTCCATGTCTCGACCAACCACCCAAATAAACCAATTTGGAATTCAGCTGCTCCCACGGATAACTGCCCCCCCCCCCCGAAATGGCTAATTGTTCATTTGCGTTTCATTAAAATATCGAAAATGAAAACACGCGACTGGTGCCGATGGGTGGCGGATAAAGAAATTGAGATTAGTTTTACTATTTATCTTAATAAACCGTTTTTTGTTAATTAAGTGAGTGAGTTTTTTGTAATACAATTCTAAACTTCTGTTAAAATATAATCAGCTCTGTTCAGGTAAAAAAAATCCACAACAAAGGATGTGAGGAATTGGAATAAAAAGCGTGCGAGCTTTGATCCCGGAGCACAACGTTCACACGGCACGCGTATCAAACAACATTTAACAACGCAACAAATAATAACAACATAATGTAAATTATAACAACATTACATTATGCGCATATGATTAGGTACACTCAGTCGGCTGCTTACTACACACATGAAACTACACATGAAATGATAACAAAAGCCAGATAAATTATGCGAGTGCATAACATACCGGTTTTATTGTTACAGATTGACACTTTTGGGGGAGTAATTGTAGATTATATTGATTACTCCATTGTAACAATATAATAAAATTGGGTTGTAAGAGGAACTAATCAGTTACTGCCAAATAATAATCCACTTTGATATTACTGGATAAATGAAAAGTAGTTACAACGAGCAATGTTCTAACGATGTTCATAAAGTGGCCATTGAAAGGAATGCAAAAGCACAAAATCACAACGACAACAACAGCAATAACAACAACAACAACAACAACAACAACAACAACAACAACAACAACAACAACAACAACAACAACAACAACAACAACAACAACAACAACAACAACAACAACAACAACAACAACAACAACAGCAACAACAACAACAACAACAACAACAACAACAACAACAACAACAACAACAACAACAACAACAACAACAACAACAACAACAACAACAACAACAACAACAACAACAACAACAACAACAACAACAACAACAACAACAACAACAACAACAACAACAACAAAAACAACAACAACAACAACAGTTGATAGTTTTTAGTTTGATAGAAGCTATCTTTTACAGTTAATTGCATTTCTAAAACCTTCGTGAACTCAACATCGAAAAACGTGAAACTAAATATTAAGCCGACGGAGAAAAGTTTCTCGATGGAAGTCAAGGTCATATGGCAGCAGCTGCATGCGGATGTCAATTTATTTGATTATTGTGGTTAATATCGAGGTTTGGCGAAGACTCATGAGTTAAATATGCTTTTATGCGAGTCGAAGGAGTTATTGATTGGCAAATCATATACATACTTAATATTACACCACATTCAATATTATGTATTCATGTAATGCGATTGTGACTGTGAGTGATCACTGATTATCAGTAATCGGCATCAGATGATAAGGTCAGATACATGCGACAATAGAAACTGATAAATCAAGGTTAGGAGAATCATGATCAGACCATGTTGAAAGAAAGAAAAGGAGAAGACTTCTAAAAAAGTTTTGAAAATGTACACATGCTCATCAAACTGGCAAGAAGCATAACATGAATAAAGAATCATAAATAACTTTAAAAAGCAATGTTTTATCGTTTTGACTGGATATGTTTTCCGGTTTATCCAGTAGACCATAAGGAAAGCAAAGATGGTATGCCAACGACAATGGGAGCAGATAACAGAAGGTGATTGTGTACACTGCGATTGTCGGGGCGCGTCTGTCGTCTGGCTTATTGGTAGGATGGTCATTGATTGTATGGCGCTGTTGATCGCAAAATCAAACAATTAAAACCACAAAACCTAAGCACGCTATGTTTTCTTTTCAATAGTTCTTGGAAGATTCCACTTTATTTCACCAAACATGATCTCAACACAATATCGAACACAGTCAAATACATAAATCATCGCGGAATAGTCAGAGCCTTGATTGTGTGGCGCTGTTGATCGGGAAATCAAACAATAATGATCAAAAATCTGAGCACGCTATTTTTTATTAAGATTTGTTTATCATTAAAATGTTTAACAAGTTTATATGGTGATGAGATATACAAAATTCTGGAAAAATTAAAAAAAGATTTACACAATCCATTACATAAATCATCGCGGAATAGCCAAAGCCGTGTGAATGATATCCGTGATGATCAACTGCCCTGCCCACTGACGGTAATGAGATGAGAATGGTGAGTCATTAGTCATTTTAATAAAATGTGATCAGAAACGTGGCATCTTCTAAATGTGGTGTCGTATATACACATACGATGAAATATGTTTTAGGTGCCATACAGTGAAATATGGTGTTTTGGGTTATTGACCAGGGGTCATCTGGTGCGTGTCTGCTGTCACATCCAGCACATCTGCTTGTATTATTATTAACATTACTATTTATGTAGCCCATATTAACGTACAAGCCAATCGTGACACAGAGAGGACGGTTTTTAGTGGGGGGGGGGGGGGAATGTGGGCTGAGTAAATTTTAACCTACACCTTTTTTTCTTTCCATAAGAAACTTATTTTCTGGTAACAACGAAAATGAAAGGAATTTTGTTTGTATTGAGCATAACTATCCTACACACATGGCAGAGCACTAGCCGCTGATTGGTCTCACTAGCGGACGAGATGCGTGAGGGATAACTGGGAATTCGCCCGCAGTTTGTCCACTAAGGTGTAAGTAAAACGCACTGTATACTGATGATTCCCCTCTTTAACAAAATTCCACTCTCTCTGGAGGTTTGGTTGGTCCGACAGTGATTGGTATCATAGATAAACGTCTATGAATGAATGGAACCGAGTGGGTTTGAGATGTGGCATCTTTAGGGTGTATGCCACGTGTCGGAGATTTTGTTTCAAATTAACAGTGGGACATACAGATGTGTGTTATAGAATATATTTGCATGTAGGCGAATGATGAAAGCCCGAAGGTTGTTTGTCTAATACTAGCTTACTTTTGGTCGATGAAGAAAAAAAAATATCCTTTCGGCTTTTTGTTTGTTTATACTAAGTGCGAAAAGATGAACCAGCTTGAGTGAGCGTGATATGGGACAACTTGAATATACAGAAGCGATACAGATCACCGAATGATTATGGGAACAGCTTTCATAACTAGAGTTCATTTAGGTGAACCATATGTTTTCAATTGTCTTCAAAGCCTCCCCTGAAGTTCAATGCCGTTCGAAACAACTGCAGAACAACAGATAACGGACGTACGTTCTTTTGCTATTCTTAACTTGTTTCAGATGGTCGCTTAACGATATGACAGAACACAAAATTACCATATGCAACATAGAAAGTATTGCTTAAAAAATAATGTCCGTCCGTTCTTAACATAATTGTTCAACTTAGTTGTTTTGTCACGAATCACGATCCATCAACTTCCCTGAGAACGGCAAACAATTTGTTTACAGAGTCTAATCCGATCACGATGTGGATATAATTTGATTAGTCTCTGAATTCCAGCTCACTCGCGAAGACGCTAAAAATACGGTAACTGGATCAATTACATGATACCGAGTCCAGTATGGCATGTCTTGTGCCATCTGTAATGGTACCTGTTAAGTAAGTAAATACTGTCCAACAGTCAGACAGCTACCCACCCACCTAAATCAGTTCAAAACTCTCATAAAAACACAGTAAATTATCCACAATACTTTTGTAGTGCTTTCCGCACCCATGGTTAGCGTTTCTACCCGGTGCGTGATAAACCGCACTCTCAGGTCATACATACAAACATACGTGAGCGCCATCTTTGACTGCGGTGAAATTGGCTCATCGGAAACTGGTGGATGTACTTGGTTCGCTTTACATACTTTGCAGCATCTTAACGGGTATTAAAACTTTTTTTGTTTATTAGTTTTCTGTGAATCAATAATAAAATTTGATAAATTCCGTTTTCATAACGTACATATTTTAGACGCGGAAACTGTATGAATAGCAATTCGATTACATATTTAGCATCTATTAATGCTGATATCCGTCTGCAATCATTCAAGTATCTAATCCTTCTACATAAATAGCATTTCCCACTGTTCCATACCACAATATTTGCTAAAACTAATAATAAATGCAGTAATATTGGTTTGGTATGCACGTATTTGTAAGGTTCGAATTGGTTGTATACAACCTCGGACTACGCCTTGATCACCTGACGTGTGTCGACTGATTTAATATTTATAAAGATGATTCACGAACTGTATCCAACATCATGCAACTTTGTGATTAAATGTAAGCTTATTTTTCTATATTAAGAATCTCGCTCATGATTCTGCATTGCGCCAAATTGCAAGTTATCACCAATATA
Organism: Daptonema setosum; assembly: GCA_964036265.1. Lineage (NCBI taxonomy): Eukaryota > Metazoa > Nematoda > Chromadorea > Monhysterida > Xyalidae > Daptonema > Daptonema setosum. Next base: position 12,468,815 of record OZ038446.1, read on the forward strand.
ATAAGTACGGAAGATAATTAGCTAATCTCGGTATTTTCAATTTGACGACTTTACAAGAGTTTCGCGGCAACCAAGATCATCTATTAATTATCAGCTCGTTATCCCGTTTCACTACATCATGCTAAATTCTAGTGTTTTCTAGTTATCTCCCACGGTTTTATGATTACTGTTTGATATTAAAACTGGTAAATTGAGGTCACTTTTACTCAAGCATCTGTCATTCATCTTGAACCGCTAAAAATTTCTCATTTTATATTACTCATCTGTTTCGCAATCATGTCCAACTTCAAAACCTTTCAAAATAAGTTTTGTACTAAATGTTCACCCAAGACAAGCAAAAGTATTTTATCTGCATGTATCTACAGTTCTGTTTTTACTGTATCCCATGAAGTTACAGTAATGCCGGAAGATTTCCATAATAATACCGCATACAGCGTATAATTCAATTTTATCCTGTGCTAATGAAATGTTTTATGGAGATTAACTTCATGTGCGCATCGCTTATACAATATTCATATTCATACAAACAAAGTGCAATTGAAATTTGAATACAATTGTCCACAAAGTAATCATCCCTTAGTTTGACGTCACCAGTTTCAAATTTTCAAAGACAAACAATTGTCTTCTTGTATGGCAAATTTACGGTTCCTACATTTATCGGCAGCATTTTTATACTTGGACTTCTTTATTATCATAGCCATCAAAGTACACTAATACCATATCAGAATGGTGTTTTCGTAATGGCCAAAGAATTGAATAAACTGATGGGCAGGGGCAGAAACCCCAGAGCAACGCGTCATGCAGGATCTGAGTCTCAACTCAAGTAAGGTTTCGAACTTTCGGATCACTAGTTTTCACCAATACCTTAATGAACATGTCAAAAAAAAAACTGGTAAACGTTTTTACTACGTGTGGTCGCGCATTGTCCCTGCGCGCATGTGAAACATTTTGCCCATTTTAATAGAAGCTTTTCCTTACCAATTTCAAAACTTAACCCATTCAGTTTAAAGAATTATTTTCACCAATGCATCTTGAAAGTTCTGAACAAGAAATTGTAATAGTTAATAGCCGCAGAGTTGTTGCAACACTGCTGCCAAAGTTGTTAATAATGTTTCACATGCGCGCAGGGACAATGCAAGTCCACACGCAGTAACAATAAACCAGCCACATCATTTGGCGTATGTATGTTTACGTTTGCAGGTTACGTTACAGGTTGAGAAGTCAATCACGATTACGACCAACTTGGCTCTGCATTTCAGGGCATACAAAGACAATATTTATTGCTTTCAAGTCCAACTCTGGTAAACTTGGACATTTCCGTTGAATGATCTATGTTGGGATTAAGTTTGTGATGTAAGTCAAGCAAAACGTTCAAGAGTTCGTTCACGTTCTGCCTCAATATTTCTTATTTGAATCATGGGCTTAGATCAAATATAAGTACATATGTATGACAGTAAAAACTGAAAAGAGTTATAGAAAGTTGCGAGTGTGCGCAAATTTCACAGAAAGTTGTTTTATTGCATTTAATGAATCTCTACGAGTCAACCGAAGGAAATCTGAATCTGAAAAGCAAGTAACAACCAAGTAATTTGCTGAGTCAAAGGCAGCGTTTCACGAAAGGTTGTACTTGTTCATACTGGTATGTATATATTTGACAAGATGGATCGGTGTCCCGTCTAAACGTCTGTATCAACGTCAGATACCCCGAATCATGTCACATGAATCATTCCAGTCGTTTGTATTTATAGATCATGTTTTGCAGTTACTGGCACCCAGAGATGTTGTATGTTCTTAAAATAAGTGTTTTTTACTATTCATATCGTGAAATGATAATTGGATGCTTTGTACGTAAGCTCTAATCAATGATTCATGGATATTAAGATGTTGTTATTAATAAATCGTTATGGTTCATACAATAGTATTATATACTATAGAGGGTTTCATACAATCATAAAGTATACAGAATACTTATTTATGTTTGTCAAACTGGTGACTGTTAGTTTAATATTATTTTTAATATGTGTACTTGAAGTTAGTTACCTAAATATCATAGTTGACCCACTATGTTCAGTCATCCATACATCCAAATGTCGAAGTACTGGATGCAGCTTTGACGTTTCCACGGCCAGAACCAGGCAACACTGCGAATTAGTGGGATAAACAAATTATATCAACTAAACGATGACAACTGCCAAACAACCGCATTGGAAGTAATCATTTATTCATTATCTACATGCTAGCGTGTTCAAATGAATTTCATGTGAATTGTTTCACTTGCGATGCACCAATAAAAAATTTAATTCGTTATTTCCACGGAGAATGGTGAAGATGATGATTGCAAGTATATATTATAGCATAAATATGTTCAGTTGAGTTGAGACCAACAGTGAAGCGCATGCATTGTTTTAGATATACATATTTGATGCATGTTGGAAGATACATATTTAACTAAAATGTTTGACTTTAATCGCCAGGAGCAGTTCAGTGGAAAAAATGCAGGTCAGTTTTTGCAAACTGATAAACATCAATAAAACTTGATACAGTCGGTTATGATAAACCTTTCCAAAAAGGTGTTTAGAAATTTATGTACACGCACATAGAGAAATAGATTTCGTAAAAATATCTTTGTCGTCGTGTTTGACACTTTGACGAAAATTTTACAAGAAATTTTGTTCAGAAATTTGTCGTTTTTTTCATAAAGGCAAACCGAGAAAAATAACGAATTTTGTGTAAATTATTACCTCAAACAAAGCCAGTAATAAAGTCTGGTTATTACTTTTTTTTAAATTTTTTTCTGAAGTTATTTTATTTATCTTGATTCAACTGTTCGGAAAAATAATCGCTCATCCATGCGACAATTTCACTTCGACACACTTGTGTAAACCTTGTGCTACAATTCTAAACCTGACGAAAGAACAGTTTTACAAACATACTTTTTATGTGCGGCTGGTAGAATATTTCTTAAAAAATTTGGAAATGTTTATCATAACCGACTATACCGAGTAATACATACCTGATTTACGATCAGACATGAACAACGACACTTGAACGGCATGGCAACAACGATAATCCTTATTGTTTTCACGTTTCTTTGTTGTTTTGAGTTCACTGCACAAGGGCCGCAGAATTTTTATTTAACGCACTTGATGTTTATGACTGGAGTAGTGGCGGTAGCTACTATTACATTTTTATGATATTTGTGTCCACTGAAATTAATATAACATGATTCAATTTTAGAGAATCCGGTTACGGTAGACTTTAACTTGGTACGGTGTTCACAAAACTAACTGAATTCTGTTATGGTTAATTTCAGTTCACCTCGCGACTATGATTTCTGAATCAATTGTTTCAAATAGAATCTGTGAGTAAATTAGCATTCCTATCAGAAAACGATCCGTTGTTAACAGGAGAGTCTATTTTTGTGGTCGCCATAATGTGACTGTTTTTAATTACCGTCTGCTTATCGTAATCTAGGTAACAGAAAGTTTCATGTTAATATGATTTTCTGCCACAATTTATTAATATTGATGTTCATTATACTGTAGTTTTATGGTAGAGTGAACTCTTTCATTATTTTTAGACATACATTTACAATCAAAGTTTCAATTTGCTACTACATATAATCTCCATTTTCTGCATATACTGTACAGCCTAATACAAATTATGTATGCTCATGTGCTAACGAGGATAGTGTTCTAAGTATATTGCACAAGAATACTTTTAAAAATGTCACTGCTGGTTGTTGACACGCGGCTTTGTGTATAATAAACATACATACTGTAGGTGACCTACATACAAATTGAGCGCATAAAAAGTTTTAAATTTAACAGTTCAGGATTTAATTTTAATCACTTCATGTTTCCATTTCAAACACTTCCGGTTACAAAAATCATACGACGCTTCCGCAAATAACCAATCACTAATTTAGCTTGGAAAAGTATTTTTTTATGCGGAAATATGCGCACGACAGCTGAGAATGTTTTTGTTATTCACACTCAGCCCGAAACATATTATAGCTGTCGGGCAACCATGCGTCAGTTGAATCAGTAATTGAATGGGATTGATAAGTACATGTTGCATTTATCTTTTAATGGCAGTACATGAACATCGGTCTTACTTGATGCTTCAGCTGATCAACTCTTTACAGCTTTTTATTTATAAGGACAAGACAATTTGTTTTTTTTTTGTGTTAGAACGGGAGTACTTCGATTAGAAAGTCATGTTAAAAGTTATTTTCACGGTCACCACCTTGCACCCACAGCTTGATGAAAAAACAGGCTTATCTTGAAAAAGGACGTACCAGAAAAGTAACCGTAACCTTTATGATTTGATGATTATCCTCATTACTTTCCTTACCACAGGTTTGACTGTATACCGTTGAAAAGTTATAATGGTTCTATTATTGTCCAAGAGATAATGTATCTTCGCCTCTGATTGAACGAAACAATCTGCACTAAATTCTACCATACACGTACGATCTACAGATCAGGTATTCCCAGATTTACTGTTTCGTGGCTACGTGTGTCATTAGATTGGAAGTGCGGTCTGTTATGAAAGAATCAGATATGTAATCCATGAATAGCAATAGAGTTAAGTATGTAATCTTGAACAACAACAGTACAAAACCAATATGCACGAGTAGCCATTACTTATCGGAATCGTTGATCCTCTTACTCGACCGCCAGTTCGCTTCGTTCGTCATGAGAAACTGATGAGAACATGCTGAGACTAGGAATCCCCATTACGCATATTAAGATGCGTTCAACCATGTATATGTAAATATACTCATATACTGCAACACACTTTTACTACAGAGTTTTTTTTCGTAAATCAAAGTGGTCTTTGATCTGACATGAAAGGACTTATGATGATAAGGACACACTGATGATTGACATCTTAAAATCTCAGATTCCTTCCCTTGATTGTGTTTTTTATTGTCTGTATGTACATAATTATCATCATTCAATGCACACAAGAAGTTAGGTATGTAGATGCTATAAGGTGATGTCTCAATTGAATTGGAAACTAAATTCAAATTTTCACCAATGATTAAGTACTTTTCCAAGAACTGTTTTACACACAGCTCGGCAGATCGTGGTAAATGGCGGAAGGGTTCCTCTGGTGGTTGTTACCCTTCAGAGGTACCCTTCCCGCTTAACCAGGTAGCCCTTTCGTAATGGGCTCCTCAGTAGGAAGAAAAAGGGTTCCTCCCATACCAGCACGGTAAAGGGGTACTCAGTAGGAAGAAGAAAAAGGGTTCCTCCATATACCAGCACGGTTCCTCCTATAACCAGCACGGGTTCCTCCTATACCAGTACTGAGTAGCCCAATACCTTGCTGGTATGGGAGGAACCCTTTTTCTTCCTACTGAGTAGCCCATTACCGTGCTGGTATGGGAGGAACCCTTTTTCTTCCTACTGAGTAGCCCATTACCCGTGCTGGTATGGGAGGAACCCTTTTTCTTCCTACTGAGTAGCCCATTACCGTGCTGGTATGGGAGGAACCCCCTTTCTCCCTTCTGAGTACCCCTTTACCGTGCTGGTATAGGAGGAACCCTTTTTCTTCCTACTGAGTAGCCCATTACCGTGCTGGTATGGGAGGAACTCTTTTTCTTCCTACTGAGTAGCCCATTACCGTGCTGGTATGGGAGGAACCCTTTTTCTTCCTTCTGAGTAGCCCATTACCGTGCTGGTATGGGAGGAACCCTTTTTCTTCCTACTGAGTACCCCATAACCGTGCTGGTATGGGAGGAACCCTTTTTCTTCCTACTGAGTACCCCTTTACCGTGCTGGTATGGGAGGAACCCTTTTTCTTCCTACTGAGTAGCCCATTACCGTGCTGGTATGGGAGGAACCCTTTTTCTTCCTACTGAGTAGCCCATTACCGTGCTGGTATGGGAGGAACCCTTTTTCTTCCTACTGAGTAGCCCATTACCGTGCTGGTATGGGAGGAACCCTTTTTCTTCCTACTGAGTACCCCTTTACCGTGCTGGTATGGGAGGAACCCTTTTTCTTCCTACTGAGTAGCCCATTACCGTGCTGGTATGGGAGGAACCCTTTTTCTTCCTACTGAGTACCCCTTTACCGTGCTGGTATGGGAGGAACCCTTTTTCTCCCTTCTGAGTACCCCTTTACCGTGCTGGTATAGGAGAAACCCTTTTTCTTCCTACTGAGTAGCCCATTACCGTGCTGGTATGTGAGGAACCCTTTTTCTTCCTACTGAGTAGCCCATTACCGTGCTGGTATGGGAGGAACCCTTTTTCTTCCTTCTGAGTAGCCCATTACCGTGCTCGTATGGGAGGAACCCTTTTTCTTCCTACTGAGTACCCCATAACCGTGCTGGTATGGGAGGAACCCTTTTTCTTCCTACTGAGTACCCCTTTACCGTGCTGGTATGGGAGGAACCCTTTTTCTTCCTACTGAGTAGCCCATTACCGTGCTGGTATGGGAGGAACCCTTTTTCTTCCTTCTGAGTAGCCCATTAACGTGCTGGTATGGGAGGAACCCTTTTTCTTCCTTCTGAGTAGCCCATTACCGTGCTGGTACGGGAGGAACCCTTTTTCTTCCTTCTGAGTAGCCCATTACCGTGCTGGTATGGGAGGAACCCTTTTTCTTCCTTCTGAGTAGCCCATTACCGTGCTGGTATGGCAGGAACCCTTTTTCTTCCTACTGAGTAGCCCATTACCGTGCTGGTATGGGAGGAACCCTTTTTCTTCCTACTGAGTAGCCCATTACCGTGCTGGTATGGGAGGAACCCTTTTTCTTCCTACTGAGTAGCCCATTACCGTGCTGGTATGGGAGGAACCCTTTTTCTTCCTGCTGAGTAGCCCATTACCGTGCTGGTATGGGAGGAACCCTTTTTCTTCCTGCTGAGTAGCCCATTGCCGTGCTGGTATGGGAGGAACCCTTTTTCTTCCTTCTGAGTAGCCCATTACCGTGCTGGTATGGGAGGAACCCTTTTTCTTCCTACTGAGTACCCCTTTACCGTGCTGGTATGGGAGGAACCCTTTTTCTTCCTTCTGAGTAGCCCATTACCGTGCTGGTATGGGAGGAACTCTTTTTCTTCCTACTGAGTACCCCTTTACCATGCTGGTATGGGAGGAACCCTTTTTCTTCCTACTGAGTAGCCCATTACCGTGCTGGTATGGAAGGAACCCTTTTTCTTCCTACTGAGTACCCCTTTACCGTGCTGGTATGGGAGGAACCCTTTTTCTTCCTACTGAGTAGCCCATTACCGTGCTGGTATGGGAGGAACCCTTTTTCTTCCTGCTGAGTAGCCCATTACCGTGCTGGTATGGCAGGAACCCTTTTTCTTCCTTCTGAGTAGCCCATTACCGTGCTGGTATGGGAGGTACCCTTTTTCTTCCTATGGAGTAGCCCACCCCCAAAAATACTCCTAAATTTCGAAAGGGTACCTCTGAAGGGTAACAACCACCAGAGGAACCCTTCCGCCATTTACCACGATCTGCCGAGCTGTGCTTACATATGTAAGTCCGTTTTAGAAATAATATTCCAGATGAGACCGTATTTCTTTATAGAAAAGTTTTACACTGATGTTGCACATTCATCTTTAGTCTCGTATTCAACTGAGTACGCTATATCATACATACATACTGTACAGGTTAATTACGGTAGATCGGACTGAGTATGTTGATGTCGTGACGTACATACAGTACTTTGATCATGCGACTAGTAATTGAATTCTTCATCCGGTTTAGGTAATCATGCAAATTTTCATAGCTGTCGCATCTTACATCGTACTCTCGCTCACTCACTCACTCACTCACTCACTCACTCACTCACTCACTCACTCACTCACTCACTCACTCACTCACTCACTCACTCACTCACTCACTCACTCACTCACTCACTCACTCACTCACTCACTCACTCACTCACTCACTCACTCACTCACTCACTCACTCACTCACTCACTCACTCCATCCCGTCAACTGACAAAAAACCGTTGTTTTTGCATTTTAGAAATTTCTCAGATTTCTTTTGAAAAAAATTGCTGGATTTCAGAAGGGTCAGAGTCAATAATAAATATATGTAATTCAGAGTCAGACAGCATGCAACTGCAACCCCATAATCACAAGACGTCCTTGATTCATGCACTTTCTCAGGTTTATTTATAAGTGAAGTGAATTATTGAACACACATTAAAATGTGGATATTTGTTTTCAAAATATTATGTTTCATAATTACAGTGGTAGGTTGGCTGATACTTGTACAGGGTGGCTCAAATGTTTTCTTTTGATTTCTCAGAAAACTCTATGAAGATTTCCTGTGAAGTAGTAAGTCAGAGATATTTAACATACGCAGATAGTAGAGCTTTTGTGTCACCCTGTGAAGGTAAATGCAACGTTCTTAGTATTCAGGTTTGATTGTATATCAGTTTTTTCGAACATGCCTACGTATGTACATATGATTGTAAGTAATGCATGTATTATTCAAGTTGATTATTGAACTGACATGGTTCAGTTCGAACACTACGCATCCGATCTGGTTAACATTCGGATGCCCAATGCCAATAGCGGACGAAAAGGGAAGGGAAAAGTGAAATTTCCCCTCTTTGGCGGTTTCAAGGAGTAGAGTTTCTTAATTGTAGAGAAGTGTAGATACAATTTCGTAGTTTCTGCCAATTTCCCATCTTTGGAAGGATTCCCCCCTTTGAAGGTTTTACACGTTCGCTCTATGCTTACATATATACATAGTTTCATGTTACAGGTCAACAAACATTGACTGTATGACGGACTGATTTATCAGTAAATCATTATTCTTTGTTAAATAGTTTTCTGAAATTCTGGTGAATAGTTGACTCGCTAACTTTTCCAACCCGTTTACATGTGAAAGCATGATGTGTGTTTTTAATATTACATTGGAGAAGTCGAATTTTATACGTTAATCCCCATCCCCAACCGAAATACAAACAATACATACATATGTACATACATACATATGTGTTTTTGAATATAAGCTGGTCTATTCGTCTGATTGATAAGTTGCTGATATTGCCCGCCACTATTCACTGTAATCATGTATGCATGAAATGCTTATTAATTTAGAAAAAAGCTGGCGATTAAGACTAAACATGATTAGAGAAAACGGCGGTCGTAGTTCAGGTTAACATCATAATTAAAGTCGTCTCGATGTGTTGACTTCCTTGGCAGATAATGTTTCATTTTAAAGCTTCCAAGGATGAAGTATAAGTTAGTGAACATATGTGAATCTTAAACTCAACGAAGATGCTATCTCATCCATCATATGACAGTAAATTAGCCAAATTAGACAGAGCTGGTTTTAGACGCTGATGAACGGATTAAAAATAGCAAATCTCACGGCGGTGAAGTTACGATTTTCTAGTATAATACCAAATTTTTTGCATAAATATGCGCATAAGATATAAAGGATTCAGTTGTCAATAGTTCTATTTCTTGTTTCTTTTTTAGTGGTACATGCGTGACTTGATGCCATTCACTCCGAGAGGATGATAACGATGCTTGCATACTACAAGTTATCCAAACTTTTGAACTGAACATGAAACAACCAGTATAACATGTTGTTTTTTGGTATTCTTTAACACTTTAGATGGATTACTTGATGACTTTCGAATTGATATTGGCGTGACCACGCCCATTGGCTTGATGAGTTACATCGTGTCATCAGCATGATTCCATACCGTTGATTACCTGGATTACAGATGTACTTACGGTAATAAAGGATATATGATCTTTACATCTACATAAATGCATGTATGTAACGTCGAATAAATATTCCAACTGATCGATATCAACTATTCATCAACGCAATGTTCCATCCTATCTGACTGCCGATTATGTACCTTCTTCTTTCGAATGGTTTCCTTTGCAGTACCTAATGTATGTGACATATGCGACATGCGAGCACCCTATATTCATCATTGATGTGCCAAATGCCCATTGAACGAGAGAGATACTGAAAAGATTTCCACATTGTATCGTTTGTCGCTGTTATCGGAAACGCGATTCTAGACAACTTAGAACCAATTAAAAGTTCTATCATTGAAACAATAATGATTTTTTTCACCGTTGTTACGTTCTCATCTCATTAAATCCACCTATTTTGTTTTCGCATCCAAAACTTTTAAAAATTTTAACGAATTTATTTGTTGATCTAATACCGTAATCCAATGGTCTACTTCCTGAGTGCGTAACAGCGTGTATTTCCCAACAAAAAGTTTTGCCATTCTTTCTTTAGTTCCAATAATTAGGCGATTTATGGTGATATAAACATGGTAACTATGGGGATTCCTAATTTTCAAAGTGTCGACATTGTTTGACGCCTTGAACAAGATACAGTGGGTCGGGGTAAACTGGCCAAAAGGTAAACTGGCCAAAAGGTAAATTGGCCAAACATTTGGCCAGTTTACCTTTTGGCCAATTTACCCTTTGGCCAGATTACCTTTTAGCCAATTTACCTTTTGGCCAAATTACCTTTTGGCCAATTTACCTTTTGGCCAGTTTACCGTTTGGCCAGTTTACCTTATTTTGGCCAATTTACCTTTTGGCCAATTTACCTTGTTATAAGAGTACCTAATTATGTTAAATATTAACTACTTCTAATTAGTTTACTGATTGATGTTTATACCCGCCTATCAGCTTTTCCTTCAGCCAAATTATTTCACTTTTATAAATAGGAACAATTACATGTCAAATGTTTACATTATTCTAAACCTAATTAATTCGTCTTGTCGGATTAGACTATTATAACCAACAATGAATATGTAGTCATCGTGCATATTGCATCACAAAATGATTCATAAAGTTTTCGAATTGTACGTATGTACATACATATGAAGACAATAGTTTGGAGTCCAGCTCTATATGTTGACAGTAAGACATATATATAAACGAATATAAATTTAAATATATATATATACTGTATACCACGAGAAATCGCATAGTTATCCACGCCTAGTAGTAGTGCACGCCATGAATCTCGTCTAAAACTCAGACTAGTCTGTATAGCATAACCAAGGTTTCTTGTTAGCCAAAAATTTATGAATCGAGAGATTTACGTTGTGTCTTAGTTACACAGGTCTTACACAGATGATCAAGTAAAATTGCAGCTATAACATTCACAATTCATCAAGAGAAGATAATTCGGGCTATAATTCATGATTATGGGGGCACCAAAGTATCTGAAAACATCATGGACCAACTTTGATCGGTGAGGACCTTCGCGCAGAGACTGTAGGTAGATGTAATTGATAAGATGAGATGAGCTCATAAATTTAAGTTAACCTTTGAATAACGGGTTGATTTTATGTTGTTAGGTGTAAAGTTTTTATTTTGGCCAGTTTACCTTTTGGCCAGTTTACCTTTTGGCCAATTTACCTTTATTTGGCCAATTTACCCTTTGGCCAAATTACCATTTGGTCAGTTTACCTTTTGGCCAGTTTACCTTTTGGCCAGTTTACCTTTTGGCCAGTTTACCTTTTGGCCAGTTTACCCTTTGGTAAAAATTATTTGGCCAGATTACCTTTTGGCCAGTTTACCTTTTGGCCAGTTTACCCGACCCCGATATCAGTATCATAGTGGTGATTATTGTTTGTTTCAAGTTTTCTAGTTTAGTCATCATCATCATCAATTTTCATCATAACCAGACACGACAGACAATTAACTGTATTTTGATTTCTGCATTGAATTACATAGTTATTATAGCCGTTTAATAGATCAACCGCCACTTTCTGAATATATCGGAAAAGTTTTATACAATTCTATCTCACCGTTTTCGATTGTGATGTAACATTTTTGTTACAAAATGCTTTTGACACCCCATGGTCACTGAATAGCATGAACTGGGGCAGAGTAATTAAGCCGACGTCGTCAATATACACTGAAGATTTTTTGCTATGTACAACATATAAAAATAACTTGTTATGATCAAACAAATTACAGTAACAAACAATTTACCGTAGTCTTACTGTACATATTTGTTTAGTTGTATAACTTATTCGGATGAACCGTTGTATAAAAGTTGTTTATGTTTTGTTGTTTATGTGTTCATTCTGATATGCGTCGGTTTTGGTAACGGAAATCCAGCATTTAGCCTGCTTACAACAATACATTATTCATTCATTTGCATTCTAATTACACTCTTCATTCCTTCTTTAATGTATTTTTGTCTGGTCTGAATAAAAACGAATTACTATTATTCTATGTTCATAACCAGCAATATATAACTGTGATGAAATGGAAAACCAAATTTATCTGGATTTCTGTCATTGAACATGTATGTAATTAGTCCAATCATTCACGCGTTTCACTCATACTTCTCACGTTTCCACTGTTCTACTTCCTCCCGTTACACTTGGTCTCGAGTGCCTTGACGTTTTCCAAACATCCTAAAAGTGTATTATCCGACTCGAAAATCTGCTGACTGTATATTAATGAACTTATGCTTAGCTAAGTAGCCAGTGAAAAAGATATGATATCATGAATGACGTACTCGTTCTATCGAGTTGATACTTTTTCAAACTTACTGAAGCTTTATTTTGTTTCATGTAGATTTTTCCTCCACGCCAAATATTAGTGTTTGCGGGTTTCAATTGTTTTGTTACCGAATTAAATGAATTTCCTTAAACCTTCTGATAACTTCGATGTTTTCATTGACTTGAAAATGACACGGACATGTGCTTTAGGTTCTCCTAGAAAATTGGTGATAGAAAGGTTGTATAGGAAACAAAATGAAGCTCACGTGAGTTTTAAAAAAGTCGTAACTTGATACATAGATCGACTATACTTATGTACATTCAGGCTCACGTTTCAACTGATAAACAGTCTTGTTCCCATATTATGTTGTTTCAAGATGGATCTGGCTCAGACTTTGATGCTCAAATTACGAATCACACGACTAGTGACTATTTAACTGACAAAGTGACTGGTTGAGCATTCAAGTATTTTAGTTTGGATGCTTACAACAATGTCGAAGACGGAAACAATGGTTGTACATGAAGTTGCAGAACTGCTTTCACAAAGATCAATTAAGTGGATGCTTACAGTCAATCACTCATGAAAGGTATGTCTCTCTCATTGTCCACTGTTGTCTGTAATGTACAGTATTTTGACTCCTTTGGCTTTATCATGTAAAAAAATACATAATTTTCATGACTTCACTTCCCTATTTATGTATGTAAGCCAATGATCACACAGGCTTGATAAATCAACAATTCACACTGTAAGTTTTCACGATATCAAACAACTAGATTATGCAAGGTAAAGATCGAAACGATCACAGTAACTTTGTTTCCGGTTAGAAGTAAATATATTTGAATCTAAAACCTTAAATATGTATGTGGTCAACGTTAACACGAAGTGGGTATATCCTGTTTTCATCATTGCCAACTTTAATATCTCATGATAAATTT
>OZ038446.1:12487224-12494724 GCA_964036265.1 Daptonema setosum
GTCCTTCCTCAATAACATCTTCGACATCGTGGCATACGCCAGTGGACAACACAATAAGCTCAAACAGTCCGTTATTGTTAGTACGGAGGCGATTTTAACTGTTTTTAGAAGTAATTTTAATACACATAAAATGTTTTATTTCAGTTCCGTATTACTGTTGAACTGGGCAACATTCTGGTAATGTTCAATTCGTGTTGCACTTTGTTTATATATTGGACGTTCAACAAAGCGTACAGGCAAACAGCTCGATGCATGTTCATATACTTGTGCAAACAGGTAAACATTTTGGGTCATTCCGTTTCTTAGTCACTCACTCACTCACTCACTCACTCACTCACTCACTCACTCACTCACTCACTCACTCACTCACTCACTCACTCACTCACTCACTCACTCACTCACTCACTCACTCACTCACTCACTCACTCACTCACTCACTCACTCACTCACTCACTCACTCACTCACTCACTCACTCACTCACTCACTCACTCACTCACTCACTCACTCACTCACTCACTCACTCACTCACTCACTCACTCACTCACTCACTCACTCACTCACTCACTCACTCACTCACTCACTCACTCACTCACTCACTCACTCACTCACTCACTCACTCACTCACTCACTCACTCACTCACTCACTCACTCACTCACTCACTCACTCACTCACTCACTCACTCACTCACTCACTCACTCACTCACTCACTCACTCACTCACTCACTCACTCACTCACTCACTCACTCACTCACTCACTCACTCACTCACTCACTCACTCACTCACTCACTCACTCACTCACTCACTCACTCACTCACTCACTCACTCACTCACTCACTCACTCACTCACTCACTCACTCACTCACTCACTCACTCACTCACTCACTCACTCACTCACTCACTCACTCACTCACTCACTCACTCACTCACTCACTCACTCACTCACTCACTCACTCACTCACTCACTCACTCACTCACTCACTCACTCACTCACTCACTCACTCACTCACTCACTCACTCACTCACTCACTCACTCACTCACTCACTCACTCACTCACTCACTCACTCACTCACTCATTCACTCACTCGTTGCAGTCAACCTCAACGGATGGCAAAAGTGAGGAAGAGCGCGTGCTACGACCTGGTTCGAGTGTACTCAGTGCAAATCCGGGCATCGTTCCTCGGGGTAGAAGAGCATCAACCACCAAACAAACCATAGTGGTTGGTGCTTATAGAAAATTCAAAAGATGTAGGTAAGAATGCTGACTTACATATATTGTACTTCCAGCTGGACATGAGCCAGAATCGTGGCAGTAGTTCTGGTTTATCGGTGATTCCCCCGACCAGCACGGTTCTCTATAACCCAACCACCGCCAATGGATTACATTGAACACCTAAAGTGTGTACATATGTACGTGGCTGCATGTTTCATCTTAAAAATGTTCTTGCCATGGAAAAGTCTGTTGCACCGAGTTCTCATGCGACGTTTGTCCACTAATCACCAAAACAACCAGCACTGTACAGAGCAGAGATACATTCCCGTTGTATTTTGTACAAAATAATATTGCAGGCACATTCCGTCTCAAACAGAACACTTTATTTATATGTATTTTGTTCAGTGCTTTTATTCCTCAACCTATCAGATCATTATTTTATCTGTGATTATAAATATCTTTGTATTTAACTCTCTGTGATGATTGCTGCCCTGTAAATATCATTATCTTTATTGCTAACGACCAACCTACATAGAATGACCGAACATTGGTTGTGATTGTTTGGATTCATCGTTATGTCGCTTGCTCAAATTACTTAAAATGTTATAAAATTATAAAGAATTTGGCGCTCACCTAATTTCATACCATGATTTTCTGTTAAAATAAAGTACTGAATGATACATTATATGCCGCTTCATAGCTTTACTACGAATGTACATATTTACATGCTGTATGTTCATACTGTAATAACGCATTCCACGCAATACTGTACTTTAAGTATGAAGATGATGATATCAATCCCTGCTAATACTCTCCATTAGTTTCAGTCTTGAACCGATAATCCACCTGCCGAAATGATTTCCCAGTTCAATAGAAAGAGTACAAATTGAGAGATTAGGTCGGCTGGATGCGTGTTATACACTGAATAGATTGATTGGATCTGATTAAAAGTGGTTTGTAATACAAATGCAGTACAGATGCACTCGGACCGAATCAGCAACCTCGAGAAAGGTTGACTGCGCCACCGTCTGCTAATTTAATTGAAATCAGCAGCCGTAAGTGAAACATTACAGATTGGAAACGTTTGCCCCAAAATAACATCAAAAGAAACATTTGAGAAAGTTCTCCAAATCCACTAAATATCAGTACGATAAGCTAAACCAATGATTAGCTTATGTTCCCTGGTGGATCAGTCTGGTGTTAATTGGCAACGTGCCTTGATTAAACGGGTCCATGTAGTGTACAAATTATTATTTCTTGGTCATACGACACCTTTGTCATGTTTACTCAAGCTTTTGTATGTTCTGGGCTTGGCCAAAATGAAAGGAAATGAAAAAATTAAATAAAAACAATAAAAGCCGTTGCCCAGACGAACAACGTGTTTGACCAGCTGAAACAAAAGTAAACATCACATTTTATCCAGGTGATTTCAACTAAAATATCCGTGTAACTCTCATCAACTAAATCAAGTTTTTCATTTTTTGCGAAACATTTCAGGTGTACGAACAGACATGGTTTTGTTGCAGTTAACATCCGATCCGGTCTTCTATTGTATTGCCATTGCCCCTACTAAAGCCTCGTAGCGAAAACGGATGGCACGAAAGGAACCATTGGCTGGATTTAAATTTTGGCAGAATTAACAATTGTATTCTAGACAGTCAGGTCAGGCAACAATGAGTAAACTGAGTTAATAAGGTATTAAAGGTGTATAGTAAACTAAACTGTACTTGTAGTACACAGAACTGATACTGTAGAGTATAAACGTATGATCTAAGTTACGATATGTACTACAAACTGAACGTAACAGTAACATGTGAGTTTGATATGGCTTACATAACTATATTTGGTCTCATGATAATTACAAATTAGCATAATACAGTAATCACTAGTGTGTTTGTCGCTTTGTTACGTGTTTAAGGGAAACTCGTTGGCTTGACCACGTGTTCTAAGACAAAGTTTACAATAAATTTTATGTTTCCATGTTCAGACATTTGAATTTTTCCAACAAAACGTCAATGAATTATACCCTTGCTGCAAGTAGAATACCATCCATAGACCATAGTACATGCACATAGAATCCAACCCGTGAAACATCATGTTACGTCGAGTTTGGAGCCGGCAACCGCATCGGCCAGTCTGGCTGTATAGTGCGGTATAGCAGCACACTACTTTGCTAGCCGTATACAAACAACTTTTGTATGTGTAGTTTCGATGTATAGCATACTAGCATAGTATTCATATCATAACGTTGGAAATGCAGCATAAATATGCTAATGCGGATCATTTTTTTATTGGAGACGGATTAATCTGAGTGGAAAACGTGGCAGAAACTCAACGGTAAAGTCATCAAAACGTCTTCAATACGCACACATAGTTTCTATTTTCATCTTGTCTATATTAAAACCACCAAACACGGTCATCTGTCTGTTTGTGACGACTTGTTATGTTGGTTAATGTTGTTGATGTTGTGCTAACCAACGTAATGTTGTGTCATGTTCTGTGTTGCGTTGCGTGTAAACTTGTTCGCTTTTCTATAGTACTGACTGTTCACAAGTCACATGAGTCGATTTCGGATGTGAATTTCATTTGAAAAAAATACATTCCCAACGAGAATGGATGTTGGCTATGGTTTAAGCGTTCAAGATGAACCGTAGTTGATGTAACCCATTTTATCTGTAACCATCTTTGTGAAATTACTGATAAACAACAGTGTCAACAGTCAATCACCGCAGTTGGATTCATTCCATTCGGGTCTCTGGCAATATTTTGATATCTTTTCTGGAATCTTTCAATTCAAAGTCATCAATCAATTCTGTATAATAAAAATTTTATCAGATGCTCTAGACGTATCTTTTTACAACCATCAGTGAATGGGAAAACATTTGGGTGAAATTTTCGGTTGAGGAAACCACACACAATCAGACCAGTCTTCATGGAGGCGTCACACACCTTCTAAACCTATGCAACAGCAACTCATACTTCGAAGTAAAGCTGTCTCTTGTGAAAATAGCAAACCATTTTAAAGCATGATTTATATGTTATATTGGCGCCTAGCAGTGAAGTAGATGGACATGCGATTCGATCTGGTTAAAGGCAACCTTCAGACTTTCAAGCCTGATTTTCTCAAAATCGATACCATCTGGTAGAATATTATAAGTAAAACTAAAGAAATTAATTATCTTATAAAGAAGTGTGCCATTGAGTCTTGGCATTGGTTCAATAGTTTCTCATCATTTCGAGTATAATAAGCAGGTTGCTAAGTAACCCTAATTATCATTGTATAAAACCTGCGGAACTGGTTTGAATCTGGTATTTATGCACAATCCAATAACAAGATGATCACTGTTGTGTTGCGCGCATGTGTTTGCCAGCAAAACAGGACTGTGCACTGTTACACTGTTTGAAATAAAACTTTATTCCAAAATTTTATATACATGATTTCGAAAGTTTTGTTAGAAAATTTTCTAAAATATCGAGCGAGTTTGAACGAAGTTTGATGACTCATCAATATGCGACATATTTTGCTTAAAATTATTAACCAACTGACTTGCAATGCAATGCCATATTCTGGTGACAGGTATGTATCTATTTCTGAACATGTTAGTACTGCATTCCGTTCACCAACTTCATTCCACAGCTAGATTCAGTACTTAACCTACATTCCACAGCCCATTGTTTGAGTGTCGTTGACGATTTCCGTTGTGTCCATCGCAAACAACTGTGCTACTGGCAGCTGGCACTTTTGTTGTCGTGGCACATTTTAACTGATACATTCTGATAATTACTTCAGGCGCAAGAAAAATAAAAAAATAATAGAACCGTAGTAATAGAAGTAAAGAACCGTAAATGAAAAGTGTGTATTTCCTAATATTTTCACTTTCATATTTTACCACTGGAAAATAATCTGTGACATTCTCATTGAAACTTACTTGGTAAAACGACTTAAAATAAGAATAAGAAAATTACTATAATTAAGGCAGCATCTTTATCTATGATAAAAACTTCAGTGATGACGTAGCTAAAACAATTAAAGATGTTTAGAACATTGTAGAACTGTAACTGAACACGTCGCATGTATTTTACTATTATTGTCTTTGACTGTGTTTACTTTTTTTAGTTTTTAAAGTTTTTTAGTTTTGCAATTTTAAAGTTCAGCAATTTCATAAGAAAACACGATAGAGAGGTGAACAGTTTTTCAAGGATGTTATCACTCAGAAACTGCTTGTAAATACCTCCTGACAACGAGGTTAGTTTTGTGCTACCTACAAAAATTTGAGGTACAAAACTGAAAATACGGAGTATGTTTGCATTGATGATGCTGTCAATTACACGGCTGGAATTTGTGGGCATGCTACATCGGCCATTGCTTGTGATGTGATAAGCGACATCAAGTTTTGGTGTGTCGTGCGTCCATCCAATTTAAAAAAAAAACTAATATTTTTATGTACATTTGTTTTACCAGCTAGAACTATTGGTGATGACAGCTAATATTAAAGTCATCTGAACTTTCATTTGAATGATTTTTTAAATTTAAATCCGGGAAGAAGTTTCAAAATAATTCACGTGCTGTGTAACATATTTGCAGACAAGAAAAGTTCACCTGTCATAATATTAGTTGGAATGAATTGGAACCACGACCATGGCTACTAAATCAGTGATTTTTAAAACATCACCGTGTAATTGAATGCGGCCTAAATGATTTGAATAAAAATAACCGGAGTGTTCTTTATGCTCAAGCAAATCTCACGTCGTCTTACTGCTATTGTGTTCTTACCCTTGTTAGATACATATTTATGGACCATAAATTAAAATAAACGTTGCCTCAGGTGCTCGAGCTGCTCAACAAAATAAAAATAGCTTACTGCAATAAGTTTTTTGTCATCCATCAAAAATGTGCATATCGAGTGAGGGCACTGATAAGCGGACGGACTGACTTGACCCAGCATATGTACCAACTGTTGAAACGTGAATGGACAACGGTGAACAGGTAATGTTTAATTTGAAAACTTTCTCGTGCACTTTCCGAAATTTTTTTGAGATTTCAGTGACTGGTCTCAGGATCGAATTATAATTTATTTATCTAAATATCATGAATATTAAAATGTTACCCAAAGCCTGATTTCAGCAACTGGTGCTAGAAATGAAGTGTGAGCCGTTGGACCCGAGTGCCTCAACGCCGGGTGCCAGTGGCAGCGGAGTCACCAAGAAAGCGTCCACGGACTCATCGACTTCCTCGTCTAAGGATCGCAAGAAACAGTGCAGTGTTTGTGGTGACAAGGCGTTGGGCTACAACTTTAATGCGGTCACATGTGAATCGTGCAAGGCGTTCTTCCGACGAAACGCACTCCGACCACAGGTACGTTTTCAACATGATAACCTTGAAATTGGGGAACAAGGATCGGCATTCTTTATGTTCAGGTATTTTAAACCACCAATGAAAAATGTACTCATGGTGTTTACCGTCGTTGCGTATACCTTTCATTAAATGCAGGCTTTTTGTTTATTATACTAGGGTAAACCCGTTGCTACGCAACTGTTTGTTAAATTTACAAAGCTAACTATTTTGAAATAAATATCATCATAACCCGTTGTTTAAATAAGTTAAACTTGCCCGATTCATTAAAATCTGACTTACATTGCATGTTGGATGTTAGTTAAATACAAAATTACAGTAATCAAAAGTACGTTACATCCATTACATTACATTACAAAATCCGTGTAAAAAAATCTGAGCAACTCGTGAAAATTGAACAACTTAATAGCGCCTAATTTTTGTCCATAAACTATTATCATTTCCCCCGTTCTGTTAAAAACCATAACATATTTTCATGTCATTACCCGACCTGTAATCCATGAAGAGTAGTAGTAACTTTTAAATAACTTGACCCGACCCGTAATCAATGAATTGATTTTAACACAGTTTTTTATTCCTGACTCGACATAATACTGTGTGATATGATAAGCTTGAATAATTTGACTTGTCTTAAGATAATGTCATATAAAAAATTACAGTAATGAAAACCGATGGAAATTTTTGTCAATAGAATATAATGATATTAGGTCCCGTTGAAACCATAGCATATTTCATGACCCGACTTCATAATCAGCAGTGAAGATAAGCTGAATTAACTTCCCCGACCCGACCCGTAGTTAGTGTTTTTGAAGTTCAATTAAAGTTGTTTGATTCAGTTTTTTTGAATTAGTTTGTTTCAGCCCGTTAAAATGAAATGGTTTGATGAGAATTCCAGCTTGATTCAGCTAGTCTGCAGGCATAACTTTTTTATTC
>OZ038446.1:12499724-12544724 GCA_964036265.1 Daptonema setosum
CTCCATCACTTGTGATATATAATACTGGACTTAAAGATTTTTAAAATACATATGTATCATACTTGAAAACGAGTTGATGTAAATGAGTCATGAACGTTGACAATTCTGCCCTCTATTTTTGTGAATCAATTTTTTTCTTTTGTTTCATCCATCTTTATATATGGGACACTAGTTTATATTGATAATAGTTTTACTCTTCAGAATCTTTGCTCCCGATGACACATTTGAACTATAATTTTCTATCCTGTGATTTCCCCATGTGTGCCAACATTTCTGTGATTGTATAATTTATTGTAAATGTAGATGTTATATTTGTATAAATCAACGTAGACAGTTGATAAATGCAAAAAACACTGTGACACGCTGTAATTTTCACAGAATATATTTGTAGGTGTACTAGTTTGAGAATATCGGAGTTTGTGGAGTGATTACTGTCATATTAAGCGATAAAACAGTCACGGCTTCAGCAGATACGAAGAAGCCTTATAACAAGAGCATTATTGAAAAAAGAGCTTTATAACAGGAATATTAAAAAAAAAGCCTGTGGATAAAAGAATTATAAATGTATGAGATTATCATAAAAAAACGCACTATAAAAAACCATTTGTGATGGAAAATGAATGAGATGAAAATGTGGAATGACATTAAAGTTGCATTTCAATTCCATTTTGTTGACATAAATACAAAAAGGTCTGAGGTCTACATTGAAAAATCATGGTTTTACGGCCATGGCTCCATTGAAGCACTGGAAGAACTGCATCCAAGCAGCCTTGGCTTCGGCATTGAAGTCGGGCCCAATCTCGGTGCGCAGCATGTCGCAGAATGAAATGCTCATGTGCTGCAATTAAATAATCTTCAACAAAAAAAACATTCAACTTTTTAGAAACTTTTCTTATCAACATTAAAAACTTACTTGTTACGTACCATCGGAAAACGGGTAGCCAAAACTTGCTACCGCACCATTTATCATGCTTGAGCACCAAGGGTGTAATGGTTTTCTCGGATAACATTTCATTTTCATTTTTTCATTTTGGTGCATACTTCTTCATGCGAAAACAACAGACAGTTAAAATAGTCTGGAACAACTATTTCTAAACGATATCAAAATATAATGCAAAAAGTACGACACCAACGTCAATATGATTGGATTTGACTCCATTGCGTCTGTGGTTGCCTGCGATCTTTGCCAACAACTGGTCAAGCTTTTCGTCATCGTGAACCTGAAGGGCATTCACCACGGCCACCAAACCTGCCATGAAACGCACGGCAAACTCCTGAAACTATACAGCATAACAACAACAACAACAACAACAACAACAACAACAACAACAACAACAACAACAACAACAACAACAACAACAACAACAACAACAACAACAACAACAACAACAACAACAACAACAACAACAACAACAACAACAACAACAACAACAACAACAACAACAACAACAACAACAACAACAACAACAACAACAACAACAACAACAACAACAACAACAACAACAACAACAACAACAACAACAACAACAACAACAACAACAACAACAACAACAACAACAACAACAACAACAACAACAACAACAACAACAACAACAACAACAACAACAACAACAACAACAACAACAACAACAACAACAACAACATCAAGAACAACCACAACAACAACCACAACAAGAGAGATGTCTAACGGCAAGTTCTTTTGATCCGAGTAGTGCGGAATCGTGAATCGGACGAAACTGGGGCCAGAGCTTCTTCATGTCCGGCTGGTCCGATAAAATGCTGTAATTGATGATGAAGTTATTTATTAATTTTTCTGTTTTAAAAATAGATCCAACCAACTTGAATATAACACGAATTCCAGTCGCTCTGGTATTATCACCGATTTCATCCATGCAATGTTTCAGATGTTGGATCGATTCATCCGACAGGTTGGCAAACTTGGATGAGCTCATATTTATTTTTGTGGGTGCGCCTGGCACAACAGCGTGCACTCGATGCTGTTGACGATACAGCTTGAACGATTACCCAGCTTAATCAGCCACTCATTCAGTGACTGACTGACTGACTGACTGACTCGTCTAATAACTGACTAACTGACTGGGAGTTTTTCTGCGGTTTATCAAGTTGAGTGCTAATGTACATATTCTACATTAAATAATGTGTCTCGAGCGTGCTTTCATCGGGATTGGGTTACATGCCAGGGTGGTAAGGTAACGGAATGTGATTTCATTAGGCACTAGGTATTCGATGATACACACCTTCATATGGGCAATATAGCCACATAGTTGAATTATGTTCTAACCTACGCCAATAATTATGAGTTAAGTCAAGTGAAAACATATAAAGTTTTATATTGAAACCTCACAGACGAAAACCATTATAACGCTCAGTAATAAAACAGTTATGTGAGTACATATTACTACTAGTCGAATGCATGAGTGCTTATTTGGCATGTTTCATAAAATTATATGGATTGTAACACACTCAGTTTTTGTATTATCAACTAGAAACCAGAAACAGAAACAAGTTACGTCCTGCTTCTCTCATCAGATTCACTTGGACTCAAAACAACAACACCGAATGAAATGAAACACACAATCGTTAAAAAATCTCACAACTCAGAATCACATAATTCACAATCAAATGTATTCTTTGTTTGTTGACGTAGATAACCAAATACACTATTTATACTCTATGAACCACAATCAACTGTAACAACAAGTAAACTTACGATTACAGTTCAAGGCTTGATTACTCACCTAATTACCTACATATTTTGAGAAACCAATCAGTTAGGACAAATCCAGAAACATGTGACGTACATAACCAAATTTAGTTGTACCATTTAAAACCATTGGCTAACAATGGTCAGTTGGACAATTTGCTTTCAATGTAAACAATAAGATTACCATGAACCTTTCGAAGTTGTAGCATCAGTATAGTGAGTTTCTAAGCAACTATGCAACACATTTATTAATGTACATAGCTACATAATGTAGGAATCCTATGCTGCTAATTTGTGAGGATTCCGGGTAATCGGAATTGAGTTAATGGACTCTGAGATTGTGTGCCTGCCTGAGATGCTCACCGTATTCAGACGCCAGCAAACAAGATGGGACGCAAAAGTGGAATTTCCCTTCTTTGACATTTTTTAAATAGAAATTGTTTCCTATGGCCTGAATGTTGAATGGCCTGAAAACTTCAGATTCCCCCTCTTCGACGAAATTCCCCTGCCTTTGAAGATTTAGCTCGTCGGCCAGTGTTTACAACACCAAAATTTATGCAAAGAAATCGAACAGTCGAAAACTATCGTTACATGTGTGGCCGATGTCCCTTTGTTTTACGCACAAAAATGTACACCTGCTGTTTTTAACAAACTCATTTGATGAACATGGTGTTTATAAATGTATGTTCAAAATTTAGGATCAATACATAATAAAGATCATAAGTATGTAAGTACGTCGCAAACACAAAAGGCGCATGTAAAATCGCACGCGTACATACAAAGGCCGACGCATGAGCGGTTTTTGCCACCGGACTGTGAAAGACGCCAATTAGCATTGAATTTATGGCTAATACTGTTTGATCTACCTATTATTACCATTATACATAACAAATTTGTCAGGCCAAAGAACTTCTCAACCCTGAGATAATCGATAAAATCCTAAAAATCGTAGGTGAAAAAAACATATGACCGCCATTGTATCTGCGAAACCATGCACATACAAGAAGTTTGCGAGTTACATTTATATGTACATGTATCAATACTAATTACGATGTTCTTCATGCTAGGTAGAGTATGTTTTGTTATATACTTCTATATTTCCATGATTACCCGATATTCAAGCCCACCAGGCTTCTACCCTGGTAGAATTTGAAATTAGTTGCTGCTATTTATACTCGATTTCGAATTTTCACCCAAATAAAACACACATTCCGAATTGAATCCTTGTTTTTATCACAATCAGCATAACATCACATGAAAACAGTATAACTAAATAACAGATCACAGTAACTATCGTATAAGTACAGACAAACATGAGCAGCATATGTATGTAGTTAACGTGAGACTATTAAACATCTACTGTATGTACAGGGGATGTCTATATTTTCAGTCCCCTTTCAGCCGGGTTCCCTAGGTGAAAAAAACAGGAAACTGAGAAGATTGAAAAGGCGACAACTTTATATACGACACACTCTGTATCTGTGTATGTGTGTATCTAGAACTTGATGTCGGGTGCATTAGACGTGTTTCCGTTATTACTGATGTTGCCATTGGGGTGCCCTTCCTGGTGTAGCTGTGGTTCCCAGTCGATCTGTCCATCATTGGCCTCATTGTCGATCCCCTCAACCAGTTCATCACCTTCTGTCCGGCGTTCCAACAAATGCTTGATATCATAGTAGGTTATCCTGCTAATTAGAAGCGCACCAACCAGGTTCTGCAAAACCGTCAGATTGATAATTATGTGTTGAATATATATGTATCTCACCCAGTCACTCACTCACTCACTCACTCACTCACTCACTCACTCACTCACTCACTCACTCACTCACTCACTCACTCACTCACTCACTCACTCACTCACTCACTCACTCACTCACTCACTCACTCACTCACTCACTCACTCACTCACTCACTCACTCACTCACTCACTCACTCACTCACTCACTCACTTACTCACTCACTCAATCAGCCACTCAACCAGTTGCTCATGATGTCGACTAAATTGGGCCACGACGTGGATTGCCCGATGGCGAGTATCGCGAACGTGAATATGTACCAAATGTGGTTATACCAGTGCAAATGCTCGGTGAGAACTCCGAAACCCAGATACTAAAATTTTCATGGTATCTAGAAAACAACTACAATAACAATAACAAAACCAACAATAACAACAACAACAATAACAACAACAACAAAAACACTAGCCGCAATCGCCTGAAGAAAACTGCCGACCGCTATGACGTAGCGTGGATCAGATCGGTCGCCTATCCAGCCACTAAAGTAAGTGCCCTAAAATACGCCATGGTTTAACAACAACAACAACAACAACAACAACAACAACAACAACAACAACAACAACAACAACAACAACAACAACAACAACAACAACAACAACAACAACAACAACAACAACAACAACAACAACAACAACAACAACAACAACAACAACAACAACAACAACAACAACAACAACAACAACAACAACAACAACAACAACAACAACAACAACAACAACAACAACAACAACAACAACAACAACAACAACAACAACAACAACAACAACAACAACAACAACAACAACAACAACAACAACAACAACAACAACAACAACAACAACAACAACAACAACAACAACAACAACAACAACAACAACAACAACAACAACAACAACAACAACAACAACAACAACAACAACAACAACAACAACAACAACAACAACAACAACAACAACAACAACAACAACAACAACAACAACAACAACAACAACAACAACAACAACAACAACAACAACAACAACAACAACAACAACAACAACAACAACAATAACAACACCAGCAACAACAACAACAACACCAACAACAACAACAGCAACAACAACAACAACAACAACAACAACAGCAACAACAACAACAACACCAACAACAACAACAGCAACAACAACAACAACACAAACAACAACAACAGCAACAACAACAACAACAACAGCAACAACTAACGAAAGCGTAGATGAACATGAACTCTGCGTCCAATGCACCTTGAAAGTTCTCGGCGTTGTCTTTGCTGTCGAACTCTTGACGGCCGCCGTCCCAAATCTGACAATTATTTCATTTCGCAATATTGTATCTCATCAACATTTATGTTGTCATAATAATAACATAAATGGATTATACTTGACACAATATCATACCAACATCATAAGGTATCGTACCACATGACTGATTGTGACCCGGCGCAGATCCACATTGGTACTCGGGTTCCTGTGGCAGCCATTGCTGTGCGAGTCGTGTCTTTGTGTACGGGTACACCTTGCGTACCGTTCGGTTGACCAGAAAGCTCAAGTCACATAAATATAATCATGAACACAAATCAGATTTAGGCTTAACACCTACTAAAAAATAACTTGTACACACATAAAAGTCATTCAGATTCAGGCTTCTTTGCAAAATCTTCTTGATCGTTTAATCATCAAGTTTGACACATAGTGAAAAAGTTAACGTTTAGAGTGATGAAAATTTAATAGTTAAACATTAATAATTGAAATGTAATGTATAAGCGAACATGCAGTATGTGAAAATGGTGACCACAAGTTTGTGTTTCCACCAGGTTGACTGCCCCGACTTGAAACAGCCCTGTTGACCATCACTCGATTGCGACTCCGTTTCACCGCTCATAGTTCGAGAAATCCAAAAAAAATTATACGTGGAGATGTTCTAGAAACCGATTTTTTGCACTGGTTAGCAATGAAGTGAAAGTTTTGAATTTTGGGTATGTTGTTTTACAAAACATGCAGAACCATCGCAAAAATTGTCATAATTCAGTTTGGTTGTGGCCAACAAAATTTCGTATTCAGTCATAGTCGAAAGGAGGCTCGGCAGAAATAGTCCAATCATGTACAACAATGGAGCACAACGAAAACTAACCCTGTTCTGGATATACCTACTTGTCTGCGCAAAGTTTTCAACAAAATGCAATTTTTTAATACTTATTCCGAAAATACGTAATAGCTACGAAACCAACTACGCACAAAATAATCAGCGTTGAGATCAGCTATCGCCGATTTACATGCATTTAAAAACACCAAATATAAAACCAAGTTGTTTTTATACACGCCGAAGAATATCAAACCAAGTATCGCGTACAAAAAACCATTGATCACATACAAAGTTAGTTCGCGCCAAGTTAATAATACGGCAGTGACTCATTCCACACTATATGTACGTACGTTTTATAAACTTATGAATTTCAAATTCAAGTTTAGTTGACTCGGGAAAGTTTAGTCAATTAAGAAGTGTTTCTAACATTGTCAAAGAGGTATCTGTAAGAAAACTTATCCGTTCATTATTGCACTTCTGAAATAACAAAGAAATATTTTGAACCTATGTATCTGTACCCATTCAGCAAGATGGAACCATATAATCACGTCACGTCACACCTCATCTATGTAATGGTTTCAGTAGGTATATTAATAACTTCGTTTTCCCAGACAAACATCTCATATAAAGTTATACGACCATTTAGCGACCGATCACTTGACGTAATGAATGAATGATAGCACTGGCGGACGGGCTAAACCTCCAAAGGGAAGAGAACTTTGTCAAAGGCGAGAAATTGTCAGTTTTGAGGCAATTTCACTTGCTCGTTTGGGGTAAAAATTCTATTTTTTGAAACGCCGTAGAGGGGGACTTCCACTTTTCCCTCCCCTTCTCGTCTGCTATTGTAATGAACGATAGTGTTACAAATAAAATCACTTCCTGACACTATCTGTACTGATTTAGGTATGCGCACAGGTGTCAATGTTTATATAATCAATTCTGGCGCTTAACTGATATGATACTCTGTGATAACCATTTATAATGACACGCCATTGTTTCTAAAGGGAAACTGTGGCGGTTTGGCCAATTTAAATGAATCGCAAAATGATTTGAAAAATTTTCATTTGAAACTTTGTTTTACTCCATAATTAAGTATACTTCGAATCAAATAAAAATCTTCGACAACCAGAGAAAAGCAGCTCGGTCAATCGTCATTCTATTCATCCGCCCTACTGTCTGTTTAAAAATGTTTCATAATCGACATGATAAATTGATAAAATTGATTCAAATGACGTGTTAAAGTCTTAAAGTTCCCCGGAGTCATTCCACTCTAAGATGGCTAAATTTTATGAATTAAGAGCTTTAGCTTCGTACGTTTAACTCTGTAGCATTAGCTGTTAAGCATTGAAAGAGATAAAAAAGGAAAACCATTTAGATTAGCATAAGGTATAAATCTAATTTGAATCCTCACCATTCATCTAGCCGAAGTGATTGTTAAATCTAAAGTTAGCTATTATCAGTGCCAATATGTATGGTATGAATCTAATCTGGTTATGTCCTTTAAAACGAGTTGCTTCCCACCAAAACGGAGTGTGCCATCAGCCATCATAAGTCCATCTTTGATAGAACCTTATATTTAGCGCTTTCATTCCTTTTCGATAATCGCACTGATAACACGCAAACTTGACTATCTAAAAAAATCAGGCGATGCGGCTTCATCGGAAACTCTTTATCTTCGGTTATCAATTTTTTCGCAAACTTTTAATCGTATTTACATCTTTTACTGTCGATTTCTGATAATTTGATGATACATATCGAAATCTCTGCTCAATAGAAAAAAGTATACTGTGGGAGCAGCCACAAACTGTGGAACCGTGGTATGAGGGTCATTGTCTACAAAATTTCATAAATATTTTTTATTCATTCGTGAAATTGAAATCATTGGAACTTGAATTTTTTGTTTGTTTTTACTATAAAGATTAAGTGTGGCATCAGCCATCAGTTAGCAACTTACGTGTTTGCCATGCTGAATCATAAATAAAATTTAGGATTTATTTTCTCAATATGACCAGCAGTTTTGGTAGCAAGTACTTTTCATTCGGTTAACGAACCAACTTCAAACTTGAATAACATCAAAAACACTGTTATCATATCAAAAATATTTCTGACTGCTTCAATAATTGGCAATATAAATGTGACACAAGTGAATATACAAAAATTATGTGTAAATACGTAAAGAAAAGCGAAGGTAAAAAATTATTGCACGTTTTCAGTTTTCAATCTGTTGACATTTGAAGTTTATTTTAAGTAAAAATACCAAGCGATGAAGCTGGGAAAACGAGAAAACGGTGCAAAATCTAAAAACGAAAGCACGAAAATATTGAAAAAGTGGCCGAGTTAAAACGTCAATGAAGTACCAGCGAAATTTTTTGATAATCTTTCAGAAATCAGTCAAACCAAGATTTAGGATAATCAAAATAGATTTCCGTTCAGCGCTGCAAAATCCAGAACTATTCATCGGTGATTCATTGAACATATTGATCGTGGTTAGAAAGGTTACAAGCAAAGAATGAATGAATATGAATAAATGAATGAATATACCAGAATGTTGAACACCACAACGTGAATGGATAATGCAGTTAAGATGAGAATCACGTCGACGCCACCAAAAACGCAGCGTTTTTATATTTGGGTGAAAATGAAACAATAGCAGATTACATTCAGGTGATGTTTTTGGCTTTCCCATAAGTTAAAGATACATACATCATGATAAAGCGATGTAATGTAAGCCAAATAATCACCCTAAATGCAATACAAAAAGTAGAATCTAAGTAGAGGACATGTGAGTACGTAACTTACATATATGAAATTCCACTGTGTATACTATTCTAGATAGAAGGTGGGTTACACCAAAAAGTATCATGATAATGGAATTGCACCAGTGAGTATTAAACGAACAAAAGCATACTTCTGTGTAGATACCATCAAGTTGGGTAGAAGTATACAGCAAAACGTAATTCACTGTACATCAATCGAAATATTTTCACAATATATTTGTGAATCTTTGACCAAATTATAACCAGATTCTGAGCTGGTATGTATGTAGATCTAAGCTGTTTCCATGTATACAGTTAACAAATTGCCCAACTGTTAACAACCAGTACGCAAAATAATCACAATGAAATGTGGTACTCTTGTTTGACTAACCAATGTAAGAGTTGGAACTTTCTATAGTCGATTTGAAAACAACATACAATAATGTGTGCCGTTTTTCAAGGACCTGGTTGAAGCAACCCTAGAATTAGCGATTGAGCTTGACTAATAAAAAACTGGAGTCATCTTTAGTTTTAATGTCATACATTTCTTCAACCACCCCGAATATACTATGGACCGGCTGAACTCACAACCAGCAGCCAGCTCATAGGAAAATTGGGATTTTTTTTTAAATTTATATTTTTACAAAAGCATATTAATATCAGATCAGAGTACAATCGATCACAGCCTCAACAGCAGCACAAGTAAACTGCATAGTCCAACAATAATTGTCGATGACGTCATTAAATGCCCCGACTTGGAGGCATCCGCTGATCGTGGTACTTTAACAAAGTTCTGGCCGTTCGCTTCCAACCAAATTTCGTAGTCGAATGGTATATCGCTAGCCGATGTCAGATCCGAGGGTATTTCATCGGTGATCATGATCTTGTGACCCATGTAGTAGCTGGTGTACGACTGCAAAGTAGGGATAACATTCATATAATGCTTTTTCTGAGATTTTTTTATCATTGAAGCCGTCAAGGCACAGTAAGACTATATCAGAATGGAGTTTCCGTAATGGCTGTAGAAGTTTAATGAATGGCAGAAACCCCAGATCAACGCGTTAGGATCTGTGTCTGTTTCAAACTTAGTCCCATCACTAGACTAGACAAGCGAAAGAATTGCTTGCGAAATAAGAAAAAAAATTACTATAATTTAAAATGTAAAATTGATAGCAAATTAATAAACTTACTGCCTTTTTATAATCTCAAAATAATTTCATTGTGAGAAGACATGCATTGTATTATTGCAAACAAACATGCACTGTTGCTAACCTGATAATAAACGGTATCGGGTGTATCGGCCGTGGGTGTCCATTTAAACGATCCCGATTTTCCCTTCTCACAACTGAGTTTCAGCTGATCCGAGTACGTCTTGAAATCATCGTAGACATCCGGGTTATCATTTGGATTAACTTGACTCCAGTAACAAAGACTGCCGCCTGAACAAAGATGAATGATTCATTCACTTATAGAGTGTCTGACTGCCTATTTGACTTTTTCATGCCTGAATTC
This sequence comes from Daptonema setosum, assembly GCA_964036265.1. Taxonomy (NCBI): domain Eukaryota; kingdom Metazoa; phylum Nematoda; class Chromadorea; order Monhysterida; family Xyalidae; genus Daptonema; species Daptonema setosum. The sequence continues at coordinate 12,510,590 of OZ038446.1, forward strand.
CTCACTCACTCACTCACTCACTCACTCACTCACTCACTCACTCACTCACTCACTCACTCACTCACTCACTCACTCACTCACTCATTCACTCTGGTTTACTAACTCGAAGTGCCATCCCGTCCAAGCATCGGTTTGCCCAGACTGTTCAGACCAGCGAATATTTTGATCTGTTTACGGTCATCCTCTGGCAGTTTCATGTAGCCACCGAACGGTTCATTGGAAATGTACAGGGGGTTATAGAAATGCACTGTTGATGAGTCGTCACCACCTTGTACGCTGTAATTATGCAACAACAATATTAATGCATTATTCGCTCATAATTTATATTTTAAGTTTCTAAATAATCCTTTTGTGTTATATTATAATAAGTATGCTCGCCGTATAATTTATGCTCGCCGTCAAGGCAACCAACATGAAATTGTAGTTGACTCCGCGTTGCAGCACCAACTCGGGCGACATGTATCCGTTGACGTACCAGACGTACTCGTTCGGTCGGGCTTCTGTAACATACCATACAGTCAGTACATATATTTATAGTATAACATGTAACAACAACAACAACAACAACAACAATAACAACAATAACAACAACAACAACAACAACAACAACAACAACAACAACAACAACAACAACAACAACAACAACAACAACAACAACAACAACAACAACAACAACAACAACAACAACAACAACAACAACAACAACAACAACAACAACAACAACAACATACCTGCCCACGCTTCGTACGCTCGACGACCTCCCGGTGGTCCGAGTTGGAATGTGAAATTGGTGTGTTGCGGAGTGCCGATGAGAGTGGTCGGGGCCCACGATGGCTTACGTTCAACAATCGCGTCGTCGTACTGAAATGACTGACTGACTGACTGACTGAATGACTGACTGACTGACTGACTGAATGACTGACTGACTGACTGACTGACTGACTGACTGACTGACTGACTGACTGACTGACTGACTGACTGACTGACTAACCCTCTTCTGGACGGGCACATAAGCCGGTATCTGTTGTGTGATCTTTCCCAGCTTGACATCACCAAAGTTCACCCTGAATCGAATACAGTAAACGGATATCCACTCGATGGAGAGGGCATCGTGCGACTCGGGCAGCTCGAGGATAACGTCCTGGCCCGTGTAACGACGGTCGATGTGCGTCACCCTGAATGTAAAGGTGGATATGTGAAACATTTGTTAAAAAGTTTTGGTTGCTATTCTAGTGTATACAATTCTGACTTTTAACTGAATGTGCGAACGTATAGCGAGCTCAAAATCAGTACGATAAAGAATGTTATACCTGGTAAAACCATAAAACTATGCACTTAAAGAATTCACATTAAGCAACAACAAGTTATGAAATATGTGTGTATTCGTTTTCAGAACATATTTAGAATGCAAGTGGGCTATCATTTACCGTTTGTTAGCATTGTTTATAACATTGTGACTCATCAAATGAATGAACTGACGTACGTTGTGAGCAGTATATAAGCGACCAGGTAGTTCATAAGCCATCGAGTCAGTCGTCTTTCCTTGACGAGTACGTAGCAAAGCAGATGCTCCACAAAGCTTTCCTGGATTTCTTGTTCCATGACTCCTTCTCGTCTTCTGGTCGGCAATTCGTGGTAGATGTTCATCGGATTTAGACAATTCTTCTCAGAATTTTTCAGATTGTTCTAGAATGTTTATTTTACCTTCTAATCGTAATCCCAAAGAAGTATAGTCGAAGAAGTATCGGCAAGAAGTATCGTTGTAGAGTGGCAATGTAGTCGTAATAACATTAGAGTGTCTGAGTTGGGTTAATAATTGAGCAAGAACGATTACCCAAGGAATAGGAATAGAATCTTTTGAATAATTGAGCTAGAAAATGGATTTTCTTACATATTCGAGAACAACATTCAACTAAAAAACAGCATACATACTATAGCAGTTCACTGTAAGATCTTGGTGAACGTTTAAAAAGACGCGTGGCACTGACATTTCGGAACCTTAGAAACACATTCCTTTGCTCAGTTAACAACACAACAAAACGATGCATCATCGCTTGTTGGAATGTTTTGGATATTCGACTGAGTAAAACGCCTTATTCCGCGAAGTTTTCTGTATAACGGGAGAAACTCGAGTTAATTCATAGACTATGGAATGTGGTTGTGTAATGTGTTGGTGACCGACCAAATCACAGCAGCATGGTCAATACATGCATGCGTGATACTTTGGTCCGGATTTAACCAGTGTTATTCCATAAATTACCACGTGTATTACTTGATGTCGTTTGCCGGTAGAATAAATAACAAAAACAAACATAACACTGCTAGTAACTCTTAGTGTGGAAACACAATTTATATAGTTTCCTCAACTGAGAAACTTTGGGATATAAATGTACACTGTCCGTGTGAAATCCCTCCACTTCAAGAGATAAACAATAAAACCAGGTTTTCCCAAGCCACTGCAGCCAAAAGTGGTGTGATTAATGCACGTTCAACAGAACATGTGCAGTGGCGTGACCCAAGTTATTCAGTTTTACATTGGGTATCGTGTACGAGAATCAGCAGCTGTTTGCCTTTTTCTAAAATCCAAAAAACTAAAGATTTTAGTTAAAAACTGTCTGAATTCCAAACCAAATCTGATGCAATATTTACCATATATCTAATGCATCATACCAGAGATCGCTTGAAAGGTTTTTAGTCAGCCATTTATGTGAGGTACTGTACAGAGTTGGGTATAATATATCTTTATGATACAAACTGTTTTGCAGTTTACCCTAACTTCTGAGAACCTGTGAAAACAATACAGATTTTTTTCAAAATCCAAAGGCATCACCACGTGGTTTTGCTGCTTCTGAAGCGCTAAAACAGCAAGTTACTACAATGGTATCAGCCCGGGAAAAACTCGACTTTAAATAATTCATCGCAAAAACGAGATAACAACTGGAACAAACATCTTATAAATTACTCTAAATAAAGTGAAAGTGTAAGTTGATTGACTGGTTGTATACCGGACGCCACGCTACAACTAAATATGGGTATACGCACTGGCGGACGAGAATAACCTCCAAAGGGAGAGGAATCTTTCCAGAGAGAGAAGGATTTGACCAAAAGTTAGGCGATTTTACCTACGCTTCAATCATTAAACTCTACTTTTGGTAACAGCCAAATGGAGAATTCAGTTCCCCCCTTCTCTTTCGCTAATGGGTCTACGGATGGCACTTTCTGATAAACATCGTAAACAAAAACACCCACCTTGTTTAGGTGGTATCATCACCGAAATTAGAACTTTCTACGTGAGGCGAGCCAAAAACGAAAAAGGCATAACCATAAAAAGAATTGATTTATGTTTGAACGTTCGGCTAATTTCATCTACATATTACTGTTGCACGAGTAATTGGAAAGAACCAGAATGTTGAATCACTTGGTAATGACGAAACCGAAGAGAAACATCTTCGTCCCTAGGCTGTCTGAGGAACCACATTTACTGAGGGAACAAAAAACCGAATTCGGCAAATGTTTGATAAATGATTATGCAATACAACGATGAAAATAATATGTGAACCAAACAAGCTGGTAAACTGAACCAACATGAACACAAGGATGTCAGCAGCAGACACAATACCGCCTTTTATATGGTAGTAATATCAGCTGAACTGAATACGTAACCTGGTCGTCATTCTAAACTTAGACATCCAAGACAAATACCACAGTACAAAAAATATATAGATAAAAAGAGGTTGTGGTAAACAAAGTGACTAAATTATGACCATTACAACAAATTCACGCAACGACAGGCTCGTTTCACGTGAACTCGCACACAGACAGACACGTCTACATACGGTGGAAATATATAAAATCATAAACATTTACCTACCACTAGCAGACGAGCCAATCCTCAAAAGAAAGGAAATTTTTCCAAAAGATGGGGGAATTAGTAGTATTAATGGCTTTTCACCTACACCTAAAAGAACAAGCTAAACTTTTTGAAACTGACAAAGAGGGGGAAATTTCAGTTTTTCATTCTTCCCTCGTCCGCCAGTGTTACCTACAGATCAAACTACATAACAATGTGCCGTATTAATGGTACATATGAAAACTATAATACAAAAATAGCACAGATACATATTAATGCAACAAAAATTTGTCGCTACACTGCAGCAGCTGAACACAAATCTGGGCTGTCTGACAGGGTTCACGTGATTTTACAACGACAACCGCTGCGATGTTCCAGTTTCGAAAACTTTACAACCGTGCGTTTCGGGAGTAGAAAGGGTATGAACATCTAGGTAAAGTTATGGCTTAAGGTCAAGTTAAAGATAGAACTGATAAGCCTGATCGTTTTACTATTTGTGTTACAGAAGTTGCAGCGCATATTTCATGAAAGATGTAAATAATGGTACACTAGTCGAGCCGAATCATACATACCACCTTTCAGAACAGATTGTCGAACGAGATACATACAATCACAGCAGCATTTTTTATGCAAAATAGCTATAGTATTCATGCCGGGTTACATCATACTTTTACGCATTTGTGTTAAGATTTCAGTCTGTTTTAACTGGACTGCATTACTACATTTTTCTGGAATCACTGCCGGAAAAAAACCCCGGTGTCTTATCAGTTCTAAACAACTTGCACGATGTGATGTGCTGAATGGCACTAAATTCATCCACATCAGCAAACATGTGCCATACCATATCAATCTATTTTAATTTTATTACCCTGTCTTTAATTTCAATTTTTGTTACGTTAAAATTCTATTACACTACAGGACTATCATTACAGAGATATAAACTCACGCTGGCAATTCCTTGGCATTGTCCGTCCCTCTTCTGTTAAACACGTGAATTGGCAGTTGATAATGGTGAATATACCAACTACATATCTCGTTCATGCAACTTTCCGAAATATGAAAAACGTGCAATATATTGTGAGAATTTACAAAAAATATTAAAAGCATGCATTTTAGTATGTATCTCATAAAGTTGCTCCAACCTGTCTGGTTCATCCTTGCCACGAATACCGACTCGTACACCGTTCTCTGGGTTGATGTCTCCCTTGCCCACAAGAAAGTTGCCATCTGAAGACACTCACACACTCACTCACTCACTTACTCACTTACTGACTTACTCATCCACTTACTAAGTCAGTCACTCACTCACTCACTCATTCACTCACTCACTCACTCACTCACTCACTCACTCACTCACTCACTCACTCACTCACTCACTCACTCACTCACTCACTCACTCACTCACTCACTCACTCACTCACTCACTCACTCACTCACTCACTCACTCACTCACTCACTCACTCACTCACACACTCACTCACTCACACACTCACTCACCAGGAGCCTGATCGCCATTGAAGCTGAATGCAAACACTTTGATGGTTCGCGAGTCGAGTACCAAAACGGGACCAGATTTAACGCCATAATTCCTGCTAATGGCCACATTACCAGCAATCGTGCCGTTGAGTAGAAATGGTTTGGGCAGTTCCATGTTGATGGGCAGGGCAACAGCACCGTACACTTTCTGTAAGTGAGTGAGTGAGTGAGTGAGTGAGTGAGTGAGTGAGTGAGTGAGTGAGTGAGTGAGTGAGTGAGTGAGTGAGTGAGTGAGTGAATGAGTGAGTGAGTGAGTGAGTGAGTGAGTGAGTGAGTGAGTGAGTGAGTGAGTGAGTGAGTGAGTGAGTGAGTGAGTGAGTGAGTGAGTGAGTGAGTGAGTGAGTGAGTGAGTGAGTGAGTGAGTGAGTGAGTGAGTGAGTGAGTTACTAACGTTGAAGGAGTGGCACCACAATCCGAAGGTCTGGAAGTCAGTGACTCTGTGTTCAACAGGCAGTTCTAGCACAACACGAGCATCGCTGTACGTGTTCAGTGCCTTGTCACTGTAAAGTTTTAAACGTAAAATTAAAAATAACTGCATGATGATTTTTATTTCAAGTATATGGTTTTGTGACTACTTGGTCGAGTAATTATGTTCATAAAAAAAATTATTATACAAATTTTATAAGATGATAACAACCATTGACAACACTAGAATCTATCCAAGACGACTAACCCGTATTCGAATGTGGGGATTTTGTATCCGGCTGAGCTCAGCACACTCCCCTTCTCCAACCAGAAGTACAGATCTGAAACAAACATACATAAATATCAAACTAAATAAACATAGTCCATGATTACCTCACAACAAAAGATATATGTAAATCTACGATGTCATTCCAATGAGTTGAGCAAAACAAGTAAACTGTAGGAAACCAGTTGAAAGTAGCAAAGATAGGTAATGTCAGCAAAAAAACCAACAATTTTATATAACGGACACAACAATAGGTGTTGCTACCAACTACAGTAAGACTAAGTTCAAATGACTCAATTTATAGAATCTAGTTTGATTTATAGAAGTTAAGAAAAGGCTAAATAGTTTATATGCTAAACGTACAGTTATAAATGTCCCATTCTATTATTTTTCCTATGGGTTAGTTACGTTTCACATCAATAAAATAGGCGTAATAAAAAGAAAGAGCGATAGCAAAATATATAAGCGAAGCGAGGATTAGTTAAACCCCAAAACACATCAATGTAGCATCTACATATATCCTGGATCACACGAATTTAGCTATAATTAATCTTTGATGCCAGTATGATTCAAGCTTGTTTCGAATCATAAAGCCATAATTCATGTGAACCAGAATCTAATAAGCATAGTACAAACAAAAGCAAAGCAGTTCTCTACAGGTAAGCGATTCATGACACTTGAAACTGGACGTAATACCAAATAAGCAACTCACTGTCTAGGCATGGACCATCTGAAGTTGAGTACCATGGTTAATGACATTAAAACAAACCATTTTCATAGAAACCATCCACCAATTATTTATTGATTACAGTGATATTGAGATTGAGAAAAGCGTAAGAAACATTTTCACAGCCACCTGTAAGGGTTACCTTCACCAAGAAAAAGACGCATGGGTTTTTTCATGGGAAGAAATTATTATTTTATTAGATGAAATTCTTCGCATGAAAGAAAACGCAATGTGAAACATGTGAAGGTAGAATATTTTGAGAAAAGATAGGCTGTGGTAGAGCATAAAAATTTGAGTATTATGTTGCTTTTTACTGAATAACAAATGAATCAGTCTTAGTATGTATTTTGGTTGTTTTTTTGCTACCAAATGCTTTTTCTCAAAACCTCACAAAAGTCTTAAAAAATTTGATAAAGTATAATTTCGCTGCTAGCAAAACGCTGAACATTCTACTTGTTAAGATACTTTTAACCAGTTGTATATAGAATAGTTGTTATTGGTCTCACCTGGGGCATCAGCTTTGTACGTGAATCCGAGTATCTGGATGCAGGTCTTGTTCACCACGTACACGTCACCCGTTATACCCACATTCTGCGGATCTGAGAACGAACCGACGTACAAACCATACAGACCGTAACCCTCGGTGGTCGCCGCTTTGACTGAAACAGTTACAATGATTGACTTGCTGACCGACTGACTGACTGACTGACTGACTGACTGACTGACAGACAGACAGACAGACAGACAGACAGACAGACAGACAGACAGACAGACAGACAGACAGACAGACAGACAGACAGACAGACAGACAGACAGACAGACAGACAGACAGACAGACAGACAGACAGACAGACAGACAGACAGACAGACAGACAGACTGACTGACTGATTGACTGACTGAATGACTGACTGACTGACTGACTGACTGACTGACTGACTGACTGACTGACTGACTGACTGACTGACTGACTGACTGACTGACTGACTGACTGACTGACTGACTGACTGACTGACTGACTGACTGACTGACTGACTGATTGACTGACTGACTGACTGACGGATTGACTGACTGACTGACTGACCGACTGACTGACTGACTGACTGACTGACTGACTGACTGACTGACTGACTGACTGACTGACTGACTGACTGACTGACTGACTGACTGACTGACTGACTGACTGACTGACTGACTGACTGACTGACTGACTGACTGACTGACTGACTGACTGACTGACTGACTGACTGACTTTACTGACTGACTGACTGACTGACTGACTGACTGACTGACTGACTGACTGACTGACTGACTGCCTGACTGACTGACTGACTGACTTTACTGACTGACTGACTGACTGACTGACTGACTGACTGACTGACTGACTGACAGACTGACTGATTTTCTTATTGAGAGATTGTTATTGAATTTAACCGTTAGTTGGAAAGTTGTTTGACTGAACAGATTGTGCTTCAGGTTCCGCCTCAGGCACGGGTGAGGCCGAAGTGCAATAGGCGCATAACAACCCTGTAAATAAATATATAATTTACTATAATAATAAAACAACAGCCAAATTGTTTGATTGTCCACATTCACTTAAAGATAATTTGGTAATCCCCCGGCTTTTCCTGTGACACCCGTCCTGAAACTCAGTTCCCTTCACATATTTCGTTTCCTATTTTTTCGGTTCCGAAATTTTGGCCTTCAAACAAATGCAAATTCTCCTTGAACAAGAGGTTGAAATTGGTCGATTACGACCAAAAACATGCTTAATGAAACCCATTTGTGGATAGAATATATACGTAAAAAATATTATAGATCATCAACACGGCTTTGAAATCCATAGTTCATACTTATTCTGAAAAGAGCCTAAAAAATTTCCACTTTCAAGATATTTTCTCATTCGGTATGCTCAAAACCAATGTTCCATCCGCGTGTGCTCACTCAAGCGGTCTCAATAAAAGCGTCAATCAGATCAGAACCGAAAAAAAAACGATGACCTTCAATTTCACATAATGACATAATCTGAAACGGCAGTGCATTCTTCTGAGGTAGCCAGCCGGTTTTTATGAATGTATTCTAGGATATTTCTGATAGGATTAGATTGTGCTGATGTGATAAGTCATAATTGATGTTTGTAAAAGCTCGCAAATGCTGTTTCCGTTCTCAATAGTCGGCTAGTGTTTGAAACTTAAAAGATCACACTACAAAAACACGGAAACAAGTGTAAAAATAAAAAAATTCAAAACAATATCGTTAATAATGTAAGAGGTGAACAAACCCATCAACGTGACACGTATCCTCGTGTTGAGTAGCATTTTAGTATTATGTTTTGCACAATCCAAATTGGCGATTGAAAATAGTGTTGATGTCGTAAAGACCCAGTAAAATCCCAGTGTTGTTAATCAATATTTATCCAATTATCCGGCGGTCAATGAGGGACTGAATGAGTGACTGAATGAATGACGTGACGGTATGTGTCACATCCAATATGGTGTATTCCAATAGTAGATACGCTGGATGGTGTTCGGTGATTTGGGTGTCACTGAAAAAATATTGCTTTTAAATTAAGATAGTTATTTATAAAGCATGTTGGTGTTAATAAAATCATGAGTAATGAAGAATATTCAAAGATGAACTGTTAACTCAATATTTGTAACTCTCGATAAGGGTGAAATTTACCCAAAATATCGAAACTTTCGACGGATAAAGTGAATGTACATTGATAAATCTGATTTTCACTCAATAAATTTTTCTACTTGGTTGCATATACATTTGTTGATGGTTACTAATTAACACTGGCGGACGAGCTAAATCCCCAAAGGGAGGGGAATTTCGTCAAAGAGGGGGGAATTGGCAGTTTTCAGGCCATTTCACCTACACCTTAGGGAACAAATTCTACTTTTTGAAAACGCCAAAGAGGGGGGAATTCCACTTTTCCCTCCCCTTCTCGTCCGCCAGTGCTAATTAATCACTTTACATAGCAGTATAATCAATCATATCCATCTTCAGTGCAGGACAGGTGCCAGCAGTACATATCTGGCTGGATGTGGCTCCATGTGCAAGATGGATGGCCAATCTTCCCAAATCGGATCAGATCACTCCCGAACTTGGTTGGATTGACTCGAACGAAGATAACGTGGTAACTTGACTGGGTAACAGAAAAAGTGTCTTAACTTATGTTTTCTGGCGGTCAAAAAAGTCTCACTTGACGAGGAAGTGTGGATTGAGCTGAGTGCACTTGAGGCGAGGAATTGAACTGCGAGACTCAGTGAATCGTGCTCTGATTCGTACTTACTGACTCACTCACACTCGACTCGAATGCCTTCCAGGAGTAGCTCATTGCCGACTGCCATTATCATCATCATCAAGTTCGAATCACTAACCGTAACGAAAAAGAACAACAACAACAACAACAACAACAAAAACAACAACAACAACAACAACAACAATAACAATAACAGCTACAACTACAGCAACAACAACAGCAGCAGCAACAACAACAAAAAACAACTGCAGCCACAACAGTAACAGCAAGAACCTGATATGAATGACAACAGCGAATGCTAACCGCAACAATTGGAACGCAAAAATAACGAAGTACGGCGCAAAAGTGGAATGCTGTGAACTGTGTAGAAAGGGAATGCTTATTGTTTGTACTGATCGCTAAATTATCACTGAAAATATGTTTTTTTAACACTTTTATTGTTATGCCACTGACGTGATAAGTTTTTACTTTCATGGACACTGCATGCGACGTTTTACAAAGAAAAGAAACAAATGTAAACTAAGTGGCTGTACATTGAATGTTTAGAATCATAATATTGTGGGATAATAAAAGTGATTATGGATGTACGAAATCTACGTATGTTTTTATCTTTCAGACTACAATCTAAAAGAAAATTATTAATCAAAAACTGCGAATGACAGAAAAAATGGATATGAGAGACTGTAGCTGTCTGATCAAATCCGATATATGTACCATGGAAGGTCAAGTCTGATTAGAAAATACAAGTGAATGATGATGCCCCGTACCATGAGACATGGCTGGGCTATATAAAGACGCATCAGTACATACTGTAGTAAGCCGAAATCAGTATCCGGAAAGGGAGGGCCTGCAGTTGACATGCAAAAAGTAACGCCGGCTAACTCGTTTAGCTACAAAAAGTAGTGAGTCGACCGTCGACCAACCATCACAATATACCGTTAATGTGATTCGTTGGTGAGATTTGTCATTGGAATGCTAAACAATTTTCATATATTTATTAAAATCTAGGATATATATTGTTCTACATAGGTTATTCAGGTACCAATGCTACAGAAGTTACCTCCGATTACACCGGTTTAACAACAAAAACCATGTAGTTTTTGTGAAACAAGTGACCAGCTCGGATGCTATGTAATGGACATACTTACATTGTATTGCACGATTACGATTCTCGGGCCACACAACCGGCAATTCCCCTAGAGCGAAAACATACGGGGATTACCGAACAAAGTACCAAGACGTGCAATTGCAGTACAGCATGGCATAATTCAGAGTGCATGCAACGACAGGCTTTGTGCCACGGTATATATGGGGTAGTGTACCACTGATCACGATGGTACACACCAACTTTATGGCACATCAAACGTTATACGCATTGCTAAATGCAGTTTACAAAACATTTAGTTTTATGAAAAAATAACATTCTGGAAGAACTTCAAGACAACGACTTATTATGAGTTTTATGAATGAAGCGAAGAACGTCTGAAATTAGTCAATTGTTGTTAAGGCCCAGAAAGGCTCATCGAATGAGTCATGGGTTCAGCTACTACATATTGTGAAACATAACTGCTCATTTTACACTGAATTTATAGCTTTTCCTGTTCTAGTAAAAAAACTCACGACTTTAAATTTCTAACTATAATTCTGTTAAAACTTACAAGTTTATAAGGCTAGTAATCGACAATGAACAACGGGGTGTGATGTGCACCCGTTTTAGCAATACAATAGTCTAACACCAGCATGTTACATTGCACCACTTGGGTTACTGATGGCTCATGCCAGTCAGCCTTATTTCAACACTCCTTGACCACTGACTGCTCTGGTAGAAGAACAGACCACTATATCGACTATAGTTAGACAAAAGTAGTAGTGAGTGACCAACCAGTGTTTTATGCATGAATAAACCAATGAGTGGTCACTAGGGAAAGTAGAGTGGACAATACTGCCATACATATTCATCGGCTGTAAAACTATGTAACACTATCCAGCTTTATTACAATGGAATTTAGGAAATGAAACTGGACGTGTAAGAACTGAATACTCCGAAAGCGGTGCAACAATAAAAGCACAACATGTTTATTATTTGTGAGTTTCATCACGGAGAATGATGTGATGCTTATCAGAATGTTTCAAAGTAATTCCCAGATATATTTGTCGTCCCAGACCTCTAACCACGTTTAGGCTCGTTCAAAACATTTATAATAACAAAAAGTCATTATGTGCTGATGAATACATGGAAAGCATTTGTATTACTATATTTGTTTGCGATACTATGTGTTCGCCAGCTTAGAAATAGAAAAATTACAAAAGCGAAAGGGGTTTCAATACAAAAGTTGTTTCAGCCCGTGTCTCAAATGTATTTTCTGTTTCATATCAAGATAATCTGCGACAATAAACGCGAAAGAGATAATAAAAATAAAAAGGAGCAATAAAAGTCTGCAGCGGATATCGACCAGTATTGAGCTTGGTATAAATAGATCGTAACCCCAATGCTTCCGGCACCCGGCGACCACCAAGTCAGACTCTTTGATGGTCAAACTCTGAACATCAACCACAACACTAGCGGATGAGAAAGGGTTGGACAAGTAGGATTCCTCTTCTAAGACGTTTTCAAAAAGGGAAAATTGGTTCTCCAAGGTGCAAGTAGCCAATTCCGCATTCTTTGACGAAATTACCTTTGCTTTGGAGGATTAGCTCGTCCGCCAGTAAACCACAAGGTCCAAAGCTAGAGCTGTTTTGGGCACAGTTTGTTCTTTTGTTTTTGGGCGACTTGAACATTTTGGTCGGAACTGTTGAACCTTGAAGATTGTACGGAGGACATGGATGAACTTTATGGGACATTTGGGAAGCTACGTATGGGGGGCGGGTTTATTTCTAGTTCTTGATTGATGAACCTCTCACACACATGACGATGAGATTGAAAATTTTTTGATTTATATAAGCCCGACATGAATGAGAACCTTCGGAACGCGTTCAAGATGAGTTGGTGAGATAATATTGAACATATGGATTTATATGTAGTCCCATTTGGTGCCATATAAATCTCGTGATGTCAAATTGAATATTTGGGAAAACTGAACATTTCGAAAGGGAAAAATAAAAAGAGCAGAAATGAATGACACATAACAAAACCAATTCAGACATGTCACAACAAAAATATGTTGTAAATGGTAATAAAACGTGACAGATATTTTTGCCGGAATTCAGCTGAGCGTGAAACGGCGCAAACGACGTGAAATTGTTTGAATGAAAGCGATCACTTGAAAGCGAGCATTGATTATCGCAGTTTGGGCAACTTGTTATTGTTTAGAAATGCAACTGCGACACGAAATTTCGGAAAGTGAAACTGCGACAAATAAAGTTAAGTGTGAAACGCGACTCTTGAAATGTCAACGGATGACCATAAATCTATTGAAAACAATTTTCGGGTTAAACTTTAAGTAGAAAACCTTCGAAACAAAATGGTTCCACACATCGAATTTTGCCAAATGCAAAAGAACTAGATAATATAAAAAAACCTAACTCGGTAAAAGTTGCCACTTTGAATAAATTTTTAGCTACACTGAGATAATACCGTTTGACACCCGTTGACCTTAATAAACCCTTTTTAAGTTCCACTTAACTTCTTATGACACAATCGTTTGATTTCATCTACAATCGAAATGCACATGCGAATGATGAAAACTTGAAATCGTGAACTTAGTCAATATTAGCAATGTTATCGCAACGACATCGAGAGTATGAGTGAAGTGAAAGAGAGCGTAACCGAGTGTGCCGATGGGGTAGAAAACTGCGGGTGACAAAATGATGATAAAACAGAAATTTCACTTGCTTCAAAAGAATAAAGAAAATTTGAGGAACTTTTCTTTATAGAAACACCATCTTCTAGTTTAGAAATCTCCTTAATATTGCCCGTCGGCTCGTGTTAGATGAAAGAAATAGCTAAAAATATGCCCACATCGAAGAAATGCAATATTAAAATTTGCTATGTAACATGTAACATCACGAATCTTACAACAATGCGAATCAACGCATGAGTCAAACAAACACGTCCAAGAAACAACTAGAATACAATGGGGTCTAAAGCAACAACGTTAAGTCAAGAATATGAAGCTACCCTAATGCAATTGCTTCTCCATAAAATGGGTGGAATTACAAGATGATGAAATAAAATAACTGTTGTCACGCAAGTAGTGCATAAAAACAGTCACCAAAATAATAACATGGAAATTACCCAGGCTTGTGCACTGTAGTAGGATAATTATATAACTTGACTTAGTATTTAATTGAACGATCGGTTATGTCCGGTTAGAGCAGGTAGTTGGCAAAGCGGGTTGTCAGTATCACTTATATCTTGCATGAATTGCTAGTTATACTATAATATGTAATTATGTGTTTTATATGCACTGGCGGACGAGATTATCCTCCAATGGGAGAGGAATTTCGTCAAATTAGCTGTTTTTAGACCATTTACCTACACTTTAGGGAACAAATTCTATTTTTTTAAACACCAAAGACAGGGGAATTCCACTCTTCTCGTCCGCTAGAGTATGATTGTGCCCCCGGGGCGTCATGGTCATTGTCCGATCCACATCACTGACTACCTGACTCACTGACTCACTGACTCATCTATCCATTCATGACCACAACATCAAACCAAGCTGTCCATCAAAACATAAATCACCCGACGTCGGAGAATATGATATTAGTTTACATTAAACAGAGCTGCGTTGATCGAGCAAGTTGACTTTGATGATCGAAATAAATAAGTACGTTTGACGAAAAAAAGTTACCAGAACAGAGACAAATACGCACAAGCTTTGATAAATGTACAATAAAACAGCCCAAGAAAACCGGAATATGGGGTCGGGATGTAAATCTTCAGACCCCTGAGGAAATCAACGGACCGTTATCTTTTTGTGTTGGCACGGCTTTTGTTTGATAAACAACAATCATGGTCACGATACACCAGCGAACGACTTACGAGGTAAGATATGATAGCAGACGAGAAAGCGAGGAAAAAAAGTGGATTTCCCCTCTTTTTGGCGATTTTTATCAGTAGAGCTTGTTCCTGAGGGAGTAGGTAAAAGGGGATAAAAACTGCCTATTCCCCCTTTTTGGCAAACTTCCCTTCGCTTTGGAGGTTCGGCTCGTCCGCCAGTGGTAAGATATGATAGCAAACACATGTACAAATGTAGATCAACATATCATTTGGACACGTGAACATCGCAAGATTTGAATCGACGATCGAGATCAGATATCGAGCAGCCGTACGTACCGGGCCGAGTTTATGGTTGATACGCGATACAAGATATTGTAGATCTATATAACACTGGTACGCCTATTTGTGTGTATCTGGCTAATGGGGTGAATGAGAGAATCGACTAACCAACTTTGCAACATTCTATGTATGTTGACCATCTGGACACGTGATAAACTGGTTAAAATTTTCTAAATACTCTAATTGTTCAGATAAATATGGTATTCGGTGTTTTCTTGTCTGCGAATTCGCTCTATCAAGGAAAATATATTGATATGTAGATACAATATAACATGGAGCAGATCGTAGGAAATTGATATGGTGATAACGTGGTCATTGGTAATACGCATAAGGTTGGATTACGGACAGGTGGATTGGATTGTATTGACTCGTTAGCATAGATGAACTATATTCTCAATTTGTGACTTTTGCATGTATTGTTAAAGTTAAAACTTTATTCAGAAAAGCAGTTTAATAGTTATTTGAATCTTGTGAACACGACGGGCTGAATTGATAATTGTTCGGAAGTTGGAAAGACAAGCAACGATATCCGCACGAAAGCTGATTGATAAGACTTGACATACATGATGTTAGTACTTAGATTACACGATACAAAACGCATGTAGTGCATGTCGTTCATGGACGTGGATGAAGACGAGGAAAAGTTGGATAAGTTTCCACACAATGAAATTAGAGTGGAGATTTGATTGGCAGTCATAAATTGGATTCCAGTTGTAAATAGTGTGTGAATTCCTCTAATGAGGGGTTTACCTGCCCTGATTATCCGCTGCAGTCAGGATTTGATATGCAGGTCATGTGGAGCACGCGCTAATGCATGCAACACACCTTGTCGCGTGCAGCATTACTACTCAGTAGAATAGCAAGCCTGATGTACAATCTTATTCTAACAAATCTTGATGAAATTTATAGCATTTGAATGACCCACGGAAAGTTTCAGTTGATCGGTGATTTTCCCTACCTAAGATAAAATGCCTCATGAATCAGAAAAACTCTCCCGCATCTGGTGCAACTGCAACGACTTACTGATTTTTTGTCGCTGCTGCTGCTGCTGCTTGGTTGCGCTGCGTTGCGCCCATATGACAAACAAAGATGTTGTTTTGGGTGGAGACAATAACAGATGGAGACATGCTATCGATCAGTTAGTTATTATTGCGTAACTTTGAGAGATAAAGATATGTATGAGAATATACAAAGTAAAGGTTGAGATACTGCTAGTTGGCGCGTTTGTGTTGGATGCAAATGGCAATATATAAATATCTATAACCATTGACGGAGCTGGTTTTTATGAGTTTTTTAGATGAATATAGAAGTGGGTGAGATGATGAGCAATGATCTATGAAAATAACTGATATTATGTACTTAATGTTGTTCGTCTTAATACAATTCTGCTGCTCAAAATAATAAAGTTTTCGGATGTATAAAATTATCGGTGAGTGGATAAGTTGAATCTATAAGATCACATTCAGATAACAAAGATTATGTGTTGTTCATGCAACTTTGATTACAGTATGTCGCTTGAACAAACACGTCTGAAACTGGTTGGTTTCTTATTGCATTTAACCACAACAATACCAATAATACTGTAAATATATAATTGAATATTACACAGTAACAATACAAGTCGATTCGCAACGGCAATAAATAAACCACCATAACTGGTTCGGAGAAATCCTCATTAATCTTACAGTCTCACAATGAAAGTAATAAAGGCGCTTTCCAATCCGACAACGTTTCCATCACAGAATCTGTGAGATCAGAGCCAATTTAACTTCTTTAAACCGTTACGTAAACAGTGTTTGATACAAATGACTTGAATTATGTACCACATTACGCAAAAAGTATTCTCAAATTATTAGCAGAATAAGTATCAGCAGAAGGCGTATGATTTTTTCGGGATTATGAATTGAGAATGCTTAATGCCTGTTGGTTTACAAACCTAATTTTATTTCCGGAATAACTACAAAAGTCAGCTGAATGACGAACCAAATCTGACAGTCAATCGTCAAATACATAACACGTGTAATCGTGTATTTGTATTTATCCATAAGGTGACGCGCAATATTTATCCAATTTATACAAACAAAACACGGGCACGATTTGTGCGAAAAGCTTTCTTAATATTCGACATTATGCACATATTTGGGTATTTGGACACGAGACGATCAAATCTGGCTGACTCGATTCGATATTTCGACAGTGTAGCGGCTCGAAATATTGAACGAATACGGATGCTATAGAGGAAAAGAGAGTTTTGAATGGAGTGTTTCCTTCCATGGATTCTACCTTGTGTATAGTGAAATTACCAGTGCAATAAATAAATGTACTTATTTTAATAAATTGTATGTGAACGTTCATCCACATCAGTTTCGTCGTACTCTGAACAGATCAAACAACAGCCCAGCCTTCAGCGCGTACGCTTTTCTGCCATTTTATGTACTTGGTTATAAAATCATCGGGCGTCAGCGGTCGTTTTTTGTTATATAATATCTACATTTAAATTCGACTTTATGGTTTAACAACAAGTTAAATTTGGGGCAGGGAACAAACAGCGACATGAGTGCGGTAATTGACTATATTTTTGTTGTTTTTGTTGTTTGAGGAATTCAACATTTCTTGATGAACACGCCTTGAAATGGTGCCAGGCTCTAATCTTTCGATTAGCTATCTAAACTGCTATCAACCCATCTGTTCACCCATATTATTTTACGTACATACATACATAAATGATTCAAAGAACATGTTACATAACTCGGCTTATATACATATAACGCTATCTAAATAACAAAGTAATCAGGAATATGATATGTACCACACTGTTTTTACAAAGCTTGCAACTAAGAGCGATTCTATGTTGAAACAGAAATGTATTCTTTGTTCAGATGTGAGGCAGAAAACAAATAATAAATCACTAATTACACGAATAAAATGCGTCGTTTTACACGGAATATAAATAATTCAACGAACAGATTAGTGTCAGTGTAAATGGTCAATACATCTAAACAATGTGGGGCGGCGGTTGCTGTGAACCGAAACAGAGATTTCTCGAAACGAAACGACATTTAAAATTCCGACGAAACGTGATTCGAAACCGAAATGCAAGCGGCAGATCAACGGGCGTCGACGTTCGATTCAAGGACGAAGTCACCACCATCGGAGACATGACGTGCTGGGCTAATCGCACATTCGTACCTATCTTATACCACACACATTCACAGGTAGAAGCCTTTAAAAATAAACATTTCTTATAATAATTATTTTAAATGTAGGTATAATGTACATACTACGTACCCTCAATTTGAAAAATACAAATGGAGACTCCTGATTTTGTAACTTTGTACGTACATGCATGCTTCATTTCTTTGCGGAAACCAGAACTAACTCGAAAATCAACACCTAGAAGCATAACAGCCAAAACTTCAACACATTTCCAAGAGCAGGAAATCTTTAGAAATTGTCAGCCGAACATCACTGATTAAATTTGAGATGAAACACGAGCTTGAGAGTGATTGAATGCAGTCAGCCACAAGTACATGTACATCGGAATATCATTCACAATTCATCGTGATTTGGTTCAAAAACGTCAGTAAGAACAACATTTCCTCTAAATTATGTTTTCTGCAGTACACGCTTCATGAGTAACCATGTAGATAAAATGCTGAAAGTCTGAAACCTGTGGCGAAATTGAATTCAACCTTCCCCTACTTGTGAATGTGTGCAAATGTAAATGTACTGGTTGATTGTTGTTCGAATTCACGCCAATTTAGCGCTACATGGTCGGAAGATGCACGCGACTCGACTCGTGAACTGGAAGTACATGTGTAGTGGAGGTGACACACTTACTGCACCTTGAGGTGACCACTTTCTACACCTTTAGATGATCAACTTTCTACACCTTTAGATGACCAACTTTCTACACCTTTAGATGATCAACTTTCTACACCTTTAGATGACCAACTTACTATACCTTGAGGTGACCAACTTACTACACCTTGAGGTGACCAATTAACTGCATCTTGAGGTGACCAATTTACTTCATCTTGAGGTGACCAACTTACTATACCTTGAGGTGACCAATTTACCTCATCTTGAGGTGACCAACTTACTGAACGAACACTTGCCACAGATGAACTCCGATGTTCATTGACATTTAGTGGGTTTGGTCGAACGAATGAACATCTGAACAAATCAGACACACCGATTGGCAAGATGCACCCACATAATTGCCAATAAATCAATAACTAAACAACGATCACCAGTCAATCATGAGGTTTGAAATGCAGGTGCATATTCATCGATAAATATTCAGTGGGATCTATCAATTTATTGGTTAAATATCCGTAATCAATTACAGATCTTCATGCACTTCGAATGTGGAAGTGAACGATTCAAAGTGCCAACTTCCCTGAAAAACATGTATATGAATAAATACATATTATTATTAAATTATGTATTAGTACAAATAACTAAAAAAAAATCAACTGTTGATCGCTTCAAGCCATACAACTATTAAAATAATCAGAATGGTATTGAAACACATCATGAAACAGCATTCGGTTTCAATCACACATGCACTGGTTTAAATATCAAGCAATGTCTACTCAATCAAGACATATCAGCATAACTGACGATAAACCCGACGAGCATACGACCAAGGTCGAACGGCTATCAAGACACGAGTGTAGTTGGTAGTAAAAAATGATTGCCAGGTTTGCATGCATCTTGAATGTTTGTACCATCCGGCGGATCAGTAGCATTTTATACTCAACTTGCCAACCAAAAATAAAAGCATTAAGGTAAGTAGAATATTTAATGAGTGAAAGTTAAATTGTAGTAACTGATTTTAGTACCTGAATGAATGAGGTATATAAATTTCATATCCGCCACTTGTGTGGATGAAAATCAGAAGGTGAATTCAGCCGGAAACCGGAACGTATTGAGTGATACTAAAGTGGGGTGGTCGGTGGTGGTCGACGTTCAGGGTCGTAAGACAATCATGGTTTACAAGGGTAAAAGGGGTGGAATGGGGTAGAATGGAGTGCCGGAAGTGAACGCTTGTAAAACAGTGCGGTCAGGCAGTTATGACCATCGTAAACACACTGGTTATGCACATGAACATGATGGAAGCAGGTGAAGGAGAAGTGGAATTCCTCTTTCTTTGGCGATTTGAAGAAGTTCAGTTTGTTCCTCGTCTTCAAGATATGGATAAAATGGCCTAAAAACTACCAATTCCCCTTTCTTTGATGAACTTCCCCGCCCTTTTGAGGATTAGCTCGTCCGTGTTTGACAAGAATCCCAGAAGTTATGAACAAGTGAGAGTTAACCAAGTCACAGGCATATTAGCTGCAGTATCCGATTTGCAGTAAACACAACACATGTTTAATTTATCACGAATACCATAACTCAAAAAAAGTTGTCAAAAACATGTAACAATGCAGAATACAATCATTGAAAGCAAAAGTGACGCACACATGAATTAGAATGTACATTTCACTGAATGTCGTAATAATAGCCAGTATATTCTACAGTGAGCAGCAGTGAATCAGCGTGATGATTCACTCCGACAGGCAGACAGAAGACAACTGCATGTTGGCACTGAAACGCATGATGAGCACGCGCATGCACTAAATGATGAGCACGCTTCTGGGGCGGGATAAGACGCATCAAATGGATATACAGTGTGTCAAGGTGACTGACTGTCAAAATCTGTCAGTCTGTCAGAGTGTTTCACGTTTGAGTGTCTGTCTGACAGGCAAGATGGATAGTGAAGGTGAGGCAGAAGTGACAGTCACACAGTCATCCGTCATGTTTCAATCAATCATACGAGGTTGGGTGGTCATGAACATAAGTGCTTCTAATAGGCATGCCATTCAACACGTCTGTCAGTCAGATCACCAGTATATTCATCCTGCAATCTTCAAGTTTTCAGTGGTTACTTTTGCAATAAACTTTCAGAGATTTTCATGTTTCATTATCTGTCAGAAAACAAAGTTGTGATAGTTAGTTGCGTTTAATGAGTCGATGAAACGGTTGGGGTGATGTGTCGCGGTGGTGAGTGTATACGGGCTCCTAATATGAATGTGATCGACTATAAAACAAGACAGTCATTTGCATAATCATGCATTGATCTGTCAGTCTGTCAGAGATTTACGGCCAGCTATTATTTACTGCCGTTATATATTGATGGCATGCTAATGAATCATGGAAAATCCACGGTGCATGCAGAAAAAATCTTTATAAATCTAAAAAATCATGTTTAAATTTTTTACACTCTTTATGATTTTTTTACTATATTTCGTGTTTTTCATGAGTACGTTGTTTCTGGTTGTTAGCTTTCACACATACATAATCGACAATCTGGTTATTGTCAATCATGGTAAACTGGATATTTACGTAAAATGGATTGTAGTACATAGTTGGGATTCATGTGAAGTGGGGTTAGGTGATTGGAAAGCATGAGGGGGAGGGGGGTTGCTGGCAAGGTGTGAAACGATGAACTCAATCAGTTATTATGTGTTTCATAAATGTATAAATAGGAACTGGATATGTAGGTAGCACGATAACGTTGCATATAGGCAATACTAGTAAAGTTGGATAAATAAAAGTTAGTTAATTCGCATGATTGACTGAATGAGCGGAAACTATATCATGACGAATGATTCCGATCCACCTCGAATATATCTAATCCTTCCGTTCTCTGTTTAATTGAGCCGATTTATTGGGCTAATGCGGTAAGTGACGTGGACATCTTGGTTAATGGTCTATTGTTGACGGTATACATGCCATGTGTTTGACGGATGAGTACCATATAAGAGGCTGGGGCATTAGCGGGATACCCATTTATTGCGGTGGCGGGTCATAAATCGCCAGAGTTCTGTGATTTATTCCTTTACTTAGAATCTTTCGGCTGTTTTGAAAATTGAAAGACCATCTTTTCCAATATGGTTTCAAAATAACATGAGTTCATCTCTATTTTGGGTAACTAATTTAATTTCAGTTCAACCAATGTTATCCGCCACGGATATTTTGGTAGTTGAATGGGATGGCTCAATATAATGCCACTGTTATTCACAACAATCGAGTGTCATCTTCATGAGCACACCACCGTCAAAACGTAAAACGCGGCCAAAATATCAAACAATACAATGTTAGATCATAATGGTCATTGCCATTATTCAGGACTGGGTTAATACAATACGCTTTCCAAATTATCTGGTCTCAATCCATAACCCATCAATCTTGTATTCTGAAAATGTTATATCAAATGGAAGATAGTGAAACGTGAGAAATGATCTACTTCGATATACGATCAGGATTAACGAGTCGTGTAATGCAAACTTGGTATATCTGACCGCTACAAACCCACGTTTCTCAGTTTCTGGAAGGTATTATAATAGAAGGCGAATAGACTAGAATTGAAGAAGGCGCACTAATCTTTTGAAGAAGTTTTAGTTGAAAAATGTGGTCCAGATGCATGTCAATAAACAAAGATTAAGAGTGCATAATCATATCTGGGAACTGCGGCAAATAAAGAACGACCACTATAAAAAAAGTCACGACATTAATAAATCTCAGCCAAATGAGTGTTGCAGCGTCAAAATATAAAACCAATGTTAAACCCCAAAAATGACAGTATGAAACAACGATCAAAACCAATGTTAAACCCAGAAAAATTACAGTATGAAACAACGATCAAAACCCATGTTAAACGCAGATTAATCTGAGCATTGAACCATGACAAGTTAATGTGAAACGCAAAACAATTACAGTATAAAACAATGACCAAAATAATTTTGAAACACAAAAACACAAAACGCAACGCAATAACCACTGAAAAGCCCGATAGATTGGCCACGGATCAGTGCCTTGGTTGGCGGTCGGCGAAGCTTTTGGCTCCAAAGAAACACGCTTTCTAGAAAATTAATGTTCGCTTCATTGGCAGAACATCTGATCAAAAATGCATCCAACCACGAAACGAAACAGACCCTTCGGAACGAACGCTCGTTTGCAGCCGTGAATAATTGATAGCGTTTTGGGCCTAATGGCTTGATAGCACCACTGTTACCCCACTTCTTCTTGTTTGGTGGACAAACATCCAAAAATAAAGCGGCATTCAGGTTTGAATGGTTATATTTTAGGATGTTATTGTATTCCCATTCAGAGTTTGTGAGTTAATGCCAAGTATTTTAATATAAAGCAGTGAGGTTGTGCCATGTGCACACATGCATATGGCTAATTGCTTGATTTCTTGTCTGATAAACAGGATAAAAACAAATCGTGAATAATTAATTGCGTGTTCACAAATGGGGCTACATTGGTAAACTGAGACATTTGAACACGGAGGCTAATGGGTTCGGATGAAAGCAAATATGATCAACATCCGACGAAAACGCAGGTTGTTCACAAATATTGGTTACAGTAACCGAACGTGTTCGTCATTGGACGACATACAGTGACGATATGGGCTACTGTATCAGTACAAGAATGTGGTCTGACCAAGTTTATAAATCCAACCATCTGAGAATATATTCGCCAGTAATCAAACCGGCCTAGTTTGGTTCAAAGTGGCCGGATGCCCCAAATGAAGTCATCTGGTAGTGGGTTGGGCGCAAATTGAGGGGTTTGGCGTGGTGCCCCTTAGTTGGCACATTTCAATCGGATTGAGGGTATATATACCATGGACGAATGTGTGAAAGTGACCCAGATTATGTAATATGGTCGACAATGTTGGCTGCCGTTATGAACCATGTATCTTTGCCACACTATGCATGTACTGGACAAGGAAATACAGGGTATCTCGGAATGTTGACCTAAAGTGTTCGGGTTTCTTCACTTTACTTCTTCGAATTTATCCTGGTGATAAACGCGATGACTACAAGAAGGACTTTCTTGGAAAACCACTCAATGAAATCGAAAACCACTGGCAAAAGTGGTAAGATCAAGAAGCACGGATGCGGATTTTACCCGAATCCCTTGTTTTTAGTTCAGGTCACCAAAAAGCGAATGCAAATTTTGCCAACGTTTTGAACACGGAAAGTTAGCCAACCCTGTAGTGGTGGCTGGTCAGTCCGAGTTGGGTACTGGCAAAAGCACTGGCCAAAGTGTTCGTCGAGTGACTGCATCAAATTTGGGTGGTCAGTTCAGTGCACGCGATAGCGGACGAGATTGACCAATGTCGTATTTTGGGAATAAAAACAATGTTTTTCGTCAACGTCTAAGTTAAATGTTTCAGTTATCTGAGCATTGGGCTTTAAAAAACAGTTTCCTTGACATGATTGTCTCGTCCGCCATTGTGTGCAGTGTACACATACATGCTAGCAAGCAGATGCATCAATTTGATACGATGGCTTATGGCATGTATGTGTGCCCTAATGGTCTACCCAATTACCGAACGCCTTTGACCAACACCCTCCTGGCCGTGATGACCCCAATTGGTCATGGCGTAGTTTGAACAAGTTAGATATTATGAAGATACATGATATCTATATATGATCACGACGAACCAGTCGATCTTCTTTCTGAATACAGGTACAAGTTTTTCATTTTGTACTTACATTTTGACGATTAGTAAAAAAACAAGCTATAATAAGGATACATGTATCATGGCTATACCACGTCGACTTAGTCACTCATGTTAAACATTTTTTACTTATACATGAACTTCTCACTATCGTGCAAATCCAACTATCAATCAAAGTAGGTTAATAACATCAGCAAATCACGTTTAGTAAATCCCATATAATCGATTCGAGCATATCTATCAGCAAAACGCAACAATCATGATAATAATGTTAGATACATTAGCGATGATTGCATGCTTGACTGGACTTTGGCTTGACCGTTGGCTCTGTTTGCTTGCGTGCAGGTGTTGCCGAGTCAAACACAATCACACTATACAACATATTGACACTATTATTACATGTATTAGTAATGCCACTTCACATTCGGGCCTACGTATGTTTGGTTCCTACTTGTGATAAAATTAATAAGGTAATACTCTAAAATATAAGTAAGTTGGACTTCTGATAATGACATTTTTTTCATGTCTCCCTTTTCCGCTAATGACTCAAACAGAGATTAGTTTTTTTTATAAAAAAATTGTTGAATCGGCATGAATGCTTATAAAAAATAAACTATCCCAGCTTTACACATGAAACAGAAACAATGTCTGTATGCCTTGGTTAAAGCGGATAAAGATAACCCATAACACGATCAGCTCATAACCGGTCGTTATCAATTGCTTCTTGGTCGTGTGGCATCGATTTCTGGTGTCGCAGCAATGTAATCGGGCTAACCTAATCACAAGGCACACGGCCGTGGGTGATGTGCCCACAAACACCCTGTAATTATGGTATATACCGCTCATGTCATGTTCCAGGGACACGTCTTGTATTAATGGCACATTTATCGGCGATTTATGATTGCAGATTTTAGAAGCGTAGTATTTGACAGGGATACATACTTGCTTGAAATGAAATGGGGGATGAGTAAAAACTTCGGGCAATCAATGTACTGGTTTCAACTGAGGGAAGCTAGATTTTCTTTATTATAGGTTATGTATTGTATGGGTAAGCCATTGGTCCATTGGTGACAGTAAACAGCGTGTGCTACATAGTATTAATTATACGCATGTCACAGATTTCACGCCATTTTAAGTGATGGATGATAGTGTTAGGTCTGATCCGAAATAAAGATTGCATAACTGCCAAACAAACATCAATCAATGTGGATTAAGCATTGGGTGTTGTCACGCGCATTCAATTCGCTGATTCATGACTGTGAACACGCGCAATATAGCTGCCATAATGCCAGCATTCAAATCCATCGATTCATGGCTTACAAAAAAAAATCCACAAGAGGTGTCAACTAGAAATCGTTATGCTCTGCTCCAACAACTTTATGTTTTCACCACACTTCACAACGTTCGGTTCAGCTGCTTACGCTTGTTTGGAAAACCAAGTAAAGATGAATGTTTACACGGAACAACTAATGAGTTGTACAAATAGGAAATGGTTGTAGGCAATGTAGCACGTTGTAGCCACGCATACTGTTTGTTGTGTAGGTAAATAACATGGGCTTGACCGCAGTTAATGTGTTGTAAACCGATTGACCATAACATCACCCAAACTGACCACAACGATGTTTCACTGATAAAGACCGCACTTTGCAACGTTCCCATCAACAAACTCATAAAACATAACCTGTTACAACCAACAGTCATATCAACCAAGCTACGAAATGCCGGTCAGGGAAAACACAGCGAATTCATGCTGAGTTGGTCATTGAGTTCGTACGTTATTATACCTGAGATAAGTTATATATTGTAAAATTCCCAAGTTATTTCGGATAAGCCGTATAGCCCACGAGTTACCCCAATACCCCCACTACCCCCACCCACATCGCCTTCTTTCAGGTGAAATGTCATTATTTAAAGTTTTTAAAGAATGAGTACATATATTGCCGATGGTTAAATAATTTTCTTGGTTATCAAAGGTTACTTTTAACCTAGGTCATGATTTTACGCAATTCGTCGATGCCTGACTGTAGGTTTTCTCAGGCAATCCGATTACAAAAAACTACTTCAAACACATGATTACCGCGAAAATGTTTCGGATCAGGGTCATTTCAGTCTGGCCAGGCCGTTCGTACACGCTGTTGACTAAATCGTTTGGTGAAAAATTCGTTCACGTTTTATCTTGTTGACATGACCGAACAAAGATTCCCTTTTTAAGGCAGCGAAGCTTTAGTCAATTTTCAACACCAACAACAACCACCCATTTCATTTTTTTCGAAAAGTTTGAAAATAACTGTTATGTTTCAGAGGGGTTAATGGACAATAAATACGATTTTCAAACTACATTCTATTGGGCGTCAGCCCGAGCTGGGGAAGGTGAGCACTCAGTCGCTCCGCTCCTTCGCAATATTGACAACAATTTATTTTTACCATTGTTAGCCACCTTTTGCTGTAGTTCGTTCATTTTCACGATATTCTGATAGGTAGTACAAATGGACTAAAAACTCTGAAATATTCAAGAAGCTGCTGAATTAGTTGAGAAAAAAATATATGAACTAAATGAAAATGATAGAAATAAAACCAAGTTTTTTGAAAATAGGCCTAGGCAGACATTGCTTCATGATTAAGTTTTTGTTGCTGTTGGCTTAGACATCGATGACCATTGATGGATGATGGTATAATCTCGAGAAGAAAATGTACAGCCTTGCCCGTGCACCACAAAAAATTATACTGGTTTTTCTGAACATTCAAAAATTGACGTGTTTCAGCACAAGCGAAGGCGATGTGGGGTAACTCGTGGGTTACATGGCTTATCCGAAATAACTTGGGACTGTAACGGAAATCTGAGGTAAATATTATTACCCAAACCAAGCGACCAAATGAAAAATTTCACTTAATTTGTTTGTCGAAAAATCACTGAATTGCCACGTTATACCGCAGTAAAATGTAGAATGACTATGTGAAATTTCAGAACAATAGATAAATGCTATCTCTTAATATCGCCGTTTGAATACACAAAAATGTTAAACTTTTAAAATCTATGAAATTTCGTTTTCCAAATTTAAAAAGTGGCCGTTCTCGAGATTGAAACATTTGTGGACCCCAATACTATGATCGATTACTAACCACTATAGCAACTCTAAAACCTATCAAAAAAATTTCGTCGGCGTTTAACTGTATGTTTTCTCAGGCAATCCGAAAAAGAAAATTATACTGATTCGATTAATCCTTACTTTTTTATAACTGGTTTAGCTCATGCAGTTAATATTTTTTCTTACTTTTTCAATCCAAATTTGGAAGTATGAAGATTTCAGGTTGGTAAATTTTTGGACACTCACTCCTCCCACGTAAATTCCCTTGGGAATTGTTCAGCTTTGATTTTCAGAAAATCTTGTTTATTGCACCTTATTGAACCATGTTTTGTCGAACAAACTATAAGTTGATGTCGTCCCTCCCCCACGGTTCAATGACTTGCGACTTCACTGAGTTGCCGCCGTCTATCAGGCCCCATAAACCAGGTGATCAT
Source organism: Daptonema setosum (assembly GCA_964036265.1). Taxonomy (NCBI): domain Eukaryota; kingdom Metazoa; phylum Nematoda; class Chromadorea; order Monhysterida; family Xyalidae; genus Daptonema; species Daptonema setosum. The sequence goes on from OZ038446.1 coordinate 12,538,978, forward strand.
GTACCCAACACAAATACATACTTTTACGTACTTCATATGGTTGCAGTTATAAAAACATTGGTTTGCAATCTGGCGCACTAAAACCGTACATTGGTTGGGGCCCAAAAACATTCGAAAGGCCTATTAACAATTTTGCCTATTATCAATGTACCTTATTTTAAATGGTAATTACTATGTCTGTTGTTGTTATTGCTACTGAAAATTTGTTGACAATAATCCCTGGCATGGATTTTTCATTGACATTCTTTTCCATAAATACTCATGAATGTCGTTATCAGGGTCTCACCATAACAATGGCAACACTTGATTTATGGTTTACGTCATTTGAAAAAAAAATCCTGTTTAAGCATGGTTTCAGCCTGGACATAGTTCCTGAAGTTGAACCCTTGTGGTAGTGGGTACGGAGTTCCGCGAAGTAATTGGGTCCATGGAAGTAATTGGGTACAAGAGTGATTTATGACATGTGGTCTTTTGCTTATGTGAGGGGTGCAAAAATGCATGAATGTTTTGTTTTCACTGATAATATTCAATAATAGATAATATACAACTTAATATATGAAGTTAACATTTTTAAATAATCAATGATATTTGCAAAATTTATTTATTTAAAAAGACCATTATTCATTTCATTAGCGGATAACTTTTTAGATGGTGCAAAAATATCGCCTGTTCCTGTTGATTCCTTAAAAAAACTCTCACAAAATATTTCTTAGATAAAACGAAATGTTTTTTTTCAGCAGACCCTGTAATGGGAACGGGGGTACATTGGGTACACATGTCAGTCAGGAGCACACACCATTGGAACGGATATGGTAACGGCACATATACATCATAATCAATGCTGCGTACCAATTCAGCTGTTTTTATGGTATAGCCACTCTAACATCACCGATCCTACATAAATACTTGAACAGGTTTACGTAGTGATCTCACCAACATAGTAAACCATTCAACTTTCACGTGTTCCACCAGTTTTACAACATAAAACCTACGATACGAAAAAAATGTAAATGTTCGTTACACGTTTATGTTTCCTTCATGCATGATAATTATTGTGACCTTTAGGTGCATCAGAATTCATTTGAGAGAAACTATAGTCAACAAGAAAACAAACTACACAAGCATTCCAAGTTTGAAACATCAGTGCACCAAACATAAGGAGAGCGGTTGCTTGACAATCAGGTGAACTCAACCGAACAACATACATATTTGATACATGCGATCATCATGTTCAGTTTGTGCCGTCGACTTCGAAAATATGTATAACAAGCAACTAGATTCACAAGAAGCTATTCAGAAAATAAACATCTTGCATGCTGGATAAGAAATAAAATATGAATAATAAAATACGTGTATAAATAAATAAATAAGTATTTGATGGTAATCATGTCAAACGAGCACTTGTGCCTGTCAACCTCAGCCAGCGGTGATGTTCTGCGTCTGGATGTGCCTCAGTCGGCACCCATGTCCCCATCTGCCAGCTATGATGATCTGTCGCCTCTCAAACGCAAAATCTCTCAGTTTCGGGACAAAGCTGTGTCCATGGTCACCTATGAAAGTTAGTATTATGAGTGCAGTTATAATTTAAAGCCTGTCCAGGGTTTCTTGTTACGCAGGAAAAAATAGCTGAAAATTTGAGTTCAAATTAGTTTTTGGCCCTCACTCAAAGTAACAAAAAACTATACAATTTACATGAGATTTGGATATCGTACGAAAAGAGAACGAGCCAAGTCAAACCTTGAGATTAAAAGCCAGAGCTAGCATATATGCGTACTACAGTTGTTGATGCATGATTTACTTGATTGCTTGAAATCTGTGATTGCCGAAAACTGAAACTTATGCCATTGCAGATGAACCCAAACTACATGGTTGGGCACTCGTCAGAGTCAGCTTACCGCTCATTATCGAAATCGGTCGATCCGAAAGGAGAACAGTTGGCGAATTGGTTAGTACAAAAGACTGAACTGACTAACCTAACAAGACACTGAGCTGATTGACCAGGTTTTATGATTGACTGACTGAAGTAATAATGTTACGTATATTAACTTGATTTTATTGTAAATATTCATGACTTTCAGTTAGAGGAAGATGAGCCAGTGGTGCAACGTGGACCTGATTTGCGTCTGCCACCCGTCCCTGCTGAAGACTCGATCATCCACAACGCCATTCCCTATTTACCACTCAGTGTTGCTTTCATATGTGCCGCCCTCAATGTTATTATTGCTGGAACCGGTAAATTACCTTACTCACTCACTCACTCAGTCACTAACTCCCTCACTTTTTTCACTCACTCACTAACTCACTCACTCACTCACTCACTCACTCACTCACTCACTCACTCACTCACTCACTCACTCACTCACTCACTCACTCATTCACTCACTCACACATTCACTCACTCACTCACTCACTCACTCACTCACTCACTCACTCACTCACTCACTCACTCACTCACTCACTCACTCACTCACTCACTCACTCACTCACTCACTCACTCACTCACTCACTCACTCACTCACTCACTCACTCACTCACTCACTCACTCACTCACTCACTCACTCACTCACTCACTCACTCACTCACTCACTCACTCACTCACTCACTCACTCACTCACTCACTCACTCACTCACTCACTCACTCACTCACTCACTCATTACAGGTACGATTGTTTCCGGCATCGCGGGTCTCTGTTTCGGTATCCCACGAATTGAAATGAAAGAAGGAAAACGTATTTCAACGTTGGTCATCAACACTTTGGTCGGTGTCAGCCAGTTCGTTACCGTACTTCTGTGCCTCGTTGGGTGGTTTTGGAGTATTGCATGGGGTGGACTGCTCATAACACATGCATGTTGGTGAGAACACCATGAGTCAGTCAGTCAGTCAGTCTGTCAGTCAGTCAGTCAGTCAGTCAGTCAGTCAGTCAGTCAGTCAGTCAGTCAGTCAGTCAGTCAGTCAGTCAGTCAGTCAGTCAGTCAGTCATTCCCGTCAATCACTTCAGTGCAGTACCGATCGGCCATTAAGTTCCGTCGTCAGGAGATGACGGCAACGGCAGCGCTGGAGGCATTCAGTCGTAATGAGTTCTTGCATCGATCCAAGTTCGTTTTAACTTTTGTGCAGTTCATTTCCAACCGTTTACGACTGGTATATCCGTAATTTTGTTCTTTCGTATATACGATTCAAGAGTGTAAATTAAGCCATCGCTACGTTTCGTTTTTGATTAGTTAAGTTCTAAATATCCATGCAAAAGTTGCGGATGTGACACATTTCCGCTGTTTTCCGAAGTTTTCGCTGACTTGTGTAAAGGCGTGTGCTACACGTTTGCCTCAAAACTTATTTGATGAAATTCCAAAATTCGATAACTGAGTTTTCAAATCATTTAATTTACATCGCTCAAATGTTTTCTCATTTCAGACTGAAGAATGTGCTGAAGAAAACGGATGCCGTTGACGTTGGCAGTGAGTCGCAGAGAAGCAGTCAGAAGCACAAAACAACGGCACATGCTTCTGGATTCTGAACGTTACTTAGTCTGGAAAAAAATGTATTTTCTCACACTTTACCTAAATGAAAATTCCGTGAAACATTGGTAGTTGGAATTGTCGGACGACGTGGGAATACGAAAATCATCACATTGAACAATTCAGTAAAGCGTTGCTTTAACGAATAGTATGATGATTATGAGTAAAGAAACGTTGCAAGTCAGATTCTGCCAGCATTGTTTTTCTAACATCGTGGAATTCAAAAATGTTAATCAACGATGGATAAAACAACAAAAAAAATTCTAGATTCAGCCTATATTTCCAAAAATGTATGCATCTTGCAGTAATCTAGCAAAGTTCGTTAACGATTAACCAGGTAAAACAGCCCAAACAATTTTTCAGACAAAGTTTTTTTCTTAGTTTCTATTTACTAATACAATGTGAAAACAGCCTAAAAGATAAACATTGACTCAGAAACACTGGTTAAATCTCAAAAGCAAGTTATGTACATTACTTCTCTTCAGCTAATCCATTTACATGGGCTACAAAAGCACCCGAATGAGACACATCATTTGATAGGAGCAGCTGAAAAATTCATATCGTCCGAGAGTCATTATTGAAAAGCCGAACCCGTGTCGCCTTAGCTAATGTCTCACTCCTTACCTACGATTTTCAGTATCGTTGATCGTTAGTTTTTCAGAGTTACATACATAATAGGTAATTGCAGTTGATGACGTCGATGTCATTAGTAATCTGGCCACCTAAGCTGGTACATGCGTGGCACAGTAGAGGGTGCTCCACGTAACTGGCAGCCTTTCGATCAACCATCGAAACTTTCATGTCCTTACGTCCTGTTATGTTGATGTTTTGGTTGCCGCATACTGTAGGTTCATACCTATTATACAGCTTAAGATATCTTTTTCCTAGAAGTACTCAAAGTGAGAAAAATCCAATTGGACGATTATGTATATAAATCTTCGTTGAAATAACTGATAATCACTAAAATAATCAATGAAAAGATCTTTCGAGACCCCCAGGTTCAAGATAAATTTTTCGCACATTAGCAGCATACATATAGGCCTCATAATTGATTATAAGAAATGGTTTAAAACTAAGAAAACCCATGGCATGGCCAGAACCAGATTCTCAAGTCCAGAACCGGATTCTCAAGCAATTAATTTTCTGTGCCATGTTTTGGCCAGTTTTTTTAATTTCTTAGAACCAGATTCTCAAGTCCAGAACCGGATTCTCAAGTAAGAAATTTTCTGTGCCACGTTTTGGGTTTTCTTAATTACGAGGCCTATAGCTCACGTTTCACAAAAGCGATGAGTAGCAAGCGCCGAGAAAGCGCGTTTTTACTCGAAGCCCCAGCTACAGGTGCAATCTGCACCCATAGCATTCTGCTAAGTCAGTTTCAAACAAGTCATTAAACGAGGTTTGAGAACAACTCGAAGGAAATTTCTTCTGTGATAATCGTCACTGATCTTTCTGATAATAATTCGTATGTTTTCATATAATTTTAATGCACCATGGAAATGACGGGCAATGTAAGCATTTTTCCTAAATATTTAAGTTGTACATTTATAACTTGCTTGTACCAATTTCAAAAGCAACACATCATACTTTGTTACATATTACTTTGTATGCAAAAAAAAACAAACCTACTCGAATGTAGATATACTACTATACCGCAGTTTTCCAACCTGTCTACAGAAGTGTTTTACAATAAGTGCTGAAACGCGACAGATGTTTTCTGAGCCACCCTATACATGCGGGGTATACATTCTACTTGATACTCAAAGAGACAACCTGTATCTCTTTACCACGCCTGACATGGTAACTCTGTTTATTTCTAGAATCACCTGCCCTCAACCCATGCACCGTAGTCATCTACAACATTAACAGTTATTTTCTAATCAATACAGATGGTATTGCGGTCGGAAAATATAAAGACAATATCTACAGTGGGAAGTTTGATACGTCATCATCCATTTTAATTATCATTCTGGGAACAAAAGGTTGTTTGTTGTTTTCAAGTTGATTTCACCTCTTTGATTCTCTCATCCACCCTCGGAATCATCGACAGCGGTTGCCGTGGTAATCAGATATGCAGATACCCGATTGAACAGGGCACATCAGATACTGCATCAGAGATGGACAGTAAACTGTAACTGTTGTTATCGGGTGTTAGTGATCATGGATGCCATTGTAAGCCAGGCAGATGTATCATAAAACTAAATACATATATGTATGTACATACATACAGTGGG
>OZ038446.1:12547224-12552224 GCA_964036265.1 Daptonema setosum
GTGAGTGAGTGAGTGAGTGAGTGAGTGAGTGAGTGAGTGAGTGAGTGAGTGAGTGAGTGAGTGAGTGAGTGAGTGAGTGAGTGAGTGAGTGAGTGAGTGAGTGAGTGAGTGAGTGAGTGAGTGAGTGAGTGAGTGAGTGAGTGAGTGAGTGAGTGAGTGAGTGAGTGAGTGAGTGAGTGAGTGAGTGAGTGAGTGAGTGAGTGAGTGAGAGAGAGAGTGAGTGAGTGAGTGAGTGAGTGAGTGAGTGAGTGAGTGAGTGAGTGAGTGAATGAGTGAGTGAGTGAGTGAGCGAGTGAGTGAGCGAGTGAGTGAGCGAGTGAGTGAGTAAGTAAGCGAGTGATTTAGTGAGTGAGTGAGTGAGTGAGTGAACGGTACGTCACAGGCATGTGCGGCCAGCTTATCCCCTCGACCCGCACGACAATGCAAATCCATGTTGCGTCGTTTGTCGTTGCAGCCATCGTGCACCAACAACGCTGGCCCGCAACAGGACGCATTCACGCTGCAACTCGTTTACCTGCACAGCAACGTTATACCCGTCTCGGAATCTGTTAACTTCGTTGTACCCTTACAGGGAATCTGTTAACTTTGTTGTACCCTTACAACACCTCTAACTCTTTTTCTACGCTTATTACAGATTGTCATTTCCAATATTTGTGTTCTTTGAGTTGACCAGTATGAAGTATTACTGGTATTCACATCAAGTATCTGTGGCAGGCTTTACCCGTTGCCACCTGTTGCAATTTGTTTTCATTAAAAAAAACAAAAATGCAGCGAAAAGAAATCGTGATCATCACTATGTAATTCTAAATCAGATAATTCAATATTCGGTTTATTTTCTAGTAAATTTAATAAAAACCATTGTTTATTTTTTATACATATGTAGTTAATGCAATGTCAAAAGAAAGCAAAATAATAGATAAAGGTCAACAATTACCCAGTACCCACAATGTAGGAAAATTTTATTGTAAGCTTGTTCAACGTTGAAACAAAACACAGAGAAGTTATTATCGAGCACGAAAGGAAACTAAATGTTTTTCTCATTATTCAGCTCTTCGTAAACTAGACCTTTTGCTCAGTTCCTTGATTGTAGCAACAAAATAAGGTGGAATAACGACATTTTATACATTAGGTTTGAACACTGTGGTCCCAATCTACTCAGGTGGCGATCGCAATAGTTTCTCACTTTACTTTTTCATATCACATCACTAAAGAATATACCAATCATCCTATTATTTGAAGTGATGGTTATCAAATTGAGGTGTCCTACTAAATATTTACAGATTTCATGAGATCATTAAAGTAGTGTAATATATGCATTTTTGCACCCTTTTATTCACAATATATTTCAATCATCTTTTGTACAGTTCATATGTAAACATACTCACAAAGTTATAAGTTGTAGAAAAATAGCATTTTGAAGGTTTTCATGATTATCATTATATCGTTCAAATGCTTTTCTTGAATATACTAATGTACTTTGTAAAACATTGGTGATACTTCCTTTGTCCACTATTATTCTTTCAAAAATGGTGTACGTTACATTCCGATGAACATTACTTTTATTAACAAAATCAGTTAATAGGTAATCATTCGCATGCGACTTACATACTATTCGTTCCAGAATAGAGGAGAATCTATTCATAAAGCGAGTACATCGTTTGATTGTTTTATCATAACATTCAACTGTTACCGTGTAAAATTGTATCATTGTACTATATAAAGAGTGATGAAATAAAAACTTTATGCTTAACCTTTGTTTGGTTCAAATGTTCATAAATGTAATGAAGGAATGCTAATAAACAACAAGTTAATGGTGTTCGATTTAATGTTTATTAGACTTTGAAAGATAATTAATCTAAAAGCATGCACGCTCAATTGTTGAAATGGGCGCATGTTGTCAATTTCTTGATTTAAGATTTTTTTCAAACCCTCTGAAGCTTTATTTCGCTTCATGTAAAACCTTTTCATCACCAAAATTTTTCGCAGATTTCATTTCAATAGTAAATTACTAACTCCGGATTTTGTAAAATTTCTGAAAAAAAAACTAATCCAGTGATAACTTAGCATGTTCCATTGATAAAATAACATCGTTTTTGCGGAAATTTGGCTGTGAAGTGAAGGTTTTACACGAAGCAAAACAAAGCTCCAGTGGGTAATGAATAAGTCTTAACCATATGAATCGACTATATACATACATGTACAAGTACGTGTCATGGTACGTACTGTTACCGTAATAACCGTAATAAGGCTTGATGTCCGCATAGGAACTTCCCAAAAACTTGTTATGTGACTGGGTTGACAATATTGGTAAGTGCATCGGCTTTCGTTCGACTGTTCGCAACTAACGGCAGCAAAAGTGCTAATCAATTAGATGATTTACCGAAGTACTAACATGTCCCTACTGCCTTTTACTACTCCTCCTATTGTTTAGAAGGAGGTTTGGGACTTGCTATTGCTACAGTACGTATAGGAGAGTCTGCTGACACATTTCAAAATGTGTATACAATATTCCCTTGTAGGCTTTTGCGAGTCCCTTTTTGACAGTTATTGGTTGGGGTTTGGTGGTTGTTTTGTGTGTTAAAAGGTAAGGGGTAAAAAATACAGTGTATGGATAAATACCTCTAATACTGAAATTTAATGCCTAATAAATTTCGTCGATTATCGGTTAATTCATTTCGAGACGTCATTTATAGTGCCAGGCGGCATATTTTTGCGATAAACAAGATTAGCATAAAAGGTTCTACACTAACTATTTCGCTAATTTTGCTATTTGCTGTACTTATCAACCATACTGTTTTCATACTTGTATTCCGTCATTACCTGTTTTGTGTATCACGAAAGGTGAGTGACGTACTGAGATAATTGAATTGAAGAAATGACTAACTGTACTTTAATTTAATCAAGTCTAGTACTGTATCGAATCCATTCACTCTCGTGATTGACTTGATCATATGTAGTTTCACCTGACCGTTCTCATGGAAAACCAGTGTAGTTACATTTTTTTGTTAAACTTTTCTTCATCATTTAATTAATTTCACATGACATCAATAGCAGACCGATTCCTTTAATCAATGTAGAACTTACATTCGCTGAGCGAAGTTTCTTGTTTGCTACCGGAATATACGACCTTGAACACTTTCGTTCGATCCATCTTCAACATTCATCAAAGAAGCCGCCTGAAAAAAGTGATAAAGACTGAACTGCTGATACCAGAGAAACAAATTACTGACGAAAATGGTTGGATAATAACATGATTAAACCAAACAGATTGTTAATTACGATTCTCCGCTGTTTGCACATTGCATTGCTTTAGTTTCTCCGGAAACGTACATCCCTTTGTCAATATACTTCCTTCCAGCAATATCTGACGCTCAATTGGCTGGATTTGAGCAGTTTTTGACGTGGGTCAGAATCAACGAAGCATGTGGTAATAGTTGACATCGATCATGGAACAGCGTACCATGTACCAACCACATACAAATACATATGTACATACAGTACGTACATACATAACATAAACGTATGGTACCATGCCCGATTTAGCCCTTCCCTAAGTCGTAACTGACACCGCTCGGTTTGCCAATAAATTATCTTTCGCTTCTCTGCAACTGATCCCCTGAAAACTGTCATTAAACACGGGAAACCGTGATAACTATGCGGAAACCCACAAGATTGATCAAATGTTCAGTAGTCGACCGAGAATAAAAGATAATGTGCAGTCAGAAAGCCCACCAGAAAGTTTTATAACGTGAAAAGTACCTTTTCAAGCAACTTAATCTGGTACATACAGTACAGTAGTAGCAAAAAGACTGGCTAAGTTTTTACTTCTGTTGACACTTTGTCTATCTGTTGGTTTAGCATTAGGGGAACGTGAGAGGGATGCTATACTGCTATTCTGTTTGATAAAGACTGTTTCAGGACATTGACAACCGAAACCTTTGGCTCAACCTATCCCATAAAATGGATAAACTCCGTGAAAACAACAAAACGACTTGAAGAATAATTGAGAAGTCTTCATGGACCAAGAAATGATTACCAACTTTTTTCATTAGGATTATTTATTTGACCAATATAGAATCATGACTCACATCAGCTGGATATTAGCCTCATTTATTTACTTAGCCCAGCGGTTTGTTGTGAATATAGCAGTATAGCAGCATCTCAATTGTATTCTAGAATAGTATAATTCATAATACGTTAACTAAATCACAGTGTAAATAATAAATAATTACACTTTCCAGAAATCTATGTAACATTATATTTAGTTCTAACTTTTGATACTCTAATGACGAAACCGCAATTAAAAACTATATATCTGCTGCCTATAACAGGTATACTACAGGGCCATACTCGGTGATTTGTTCTCGGACATGCTAACATGCCAGCAGAAGTAAGTACATATCCTAAGTATCTAGCCTATTGTCGATAACAATCGCGACGCGTTTTTCTGGCCACCTTGAATGTACGTATGTATATGTATATGCCAACGTTCGGTACATACATATATGCATGGTATGTACATATGACCGCATTTCGGCACCTGAGAAACAAACAGACGCTGAGTGTCTCAAGTTATGTATGTCTTATGTATGCAGCAGACCGGATGTTGTGTTACAGGCACCCAATCTATCGTTGTATTGTAAGCATGTATTATTACTCTGTACTTTTGCTAATATAAAGTGTGTGATTTTCGCTAAACTTCCCCAAATGCGGAATTTCAAAAGTTCGTCTTTTGGAAAGGAAACGTAAAACTGTAACTTTATGCGAACTGTCCGATTGTATTGTCCTTAACTTAATAGACTTACATGGGTGTGAAAAAAATCTTCTTCACACAGTCTTATTTATATTTATGTCATGTTCTGATTTAAACCATATCGTTCAAAATATTATATAAAGAAATATCTAGATTCGTCCCATCACTAATTAAACTTTATTAATATTTATAGCAACTGTACTACGAATTGTAATCGAGCTCCAATCCAAACTGAATGAGAGCAGTA
>OZ038446.1:12557224-12582224 GCA_964036265.1 Daptonema setosum
CTCACTCACTCACTCACTCACTCACTCACGCACTCACAAATTAACTTCTTTCACTCACTCACTCACTCACTCACTCACTCACGCACTCACAAATTAACTTCTTTCACTTACTCACTCACTCACTCACTCACTCACTCACTCACTCACTCACTCACTCACTCACTCACTCACTCACTCACTCACTCACTCACTCACTCACTCACTCACTCACTCACTCACTCACTCACTCACTCACTCACTCACTCACTCACTCACTCACTCACTCACTCACTCACTCACTCACTCACTCACTCACTCACTCACTCACTCACGCACTCACAAATTAACTTCTTTCACTCACTCACTCCCTCACTTCCAGCGAGCTCACCTCACCAGCCCCAACCCCGATCTGCTCACGACCACCAGGGTTCCACGTACCTACAGTGATCCATCATTATACCACGTGTCAGGTGGTGCGTCAGCCGGAAGATCCAGAGCATGCAAAGAACGTAAAATCACGATTCTGACGTTGTCTATATGTACTTGTGTAACACTCACCTTGCTGCCATCGGCACTAATAAACCTGTGTGGCCGACCAGAGGTATTTCCGGACGGTGCCCGGATATAAAGCTTGTTGGTGGAGTCAGTTTTGTTTGATGCAATGAAGCAATAAGTTGTGGCAGTTTGTAAACGAGTGAGTTGGACAATCATGTCTTTACTTGTTTTATCTAAAATAACTGTCATTATTGTCAAGTTGGCCACATATCTAATTTAATAAACGAATCCTAAACTATTTTTTTCGATGCCCACAACAACAGTATTCACATTTCAGTGATCGTAGCCAATTCACTTGTGGTCAGCGGCAAAGTGGCCAACTTCTTTCTATTCTGCATGTCGTCGAGTAGTTTTCGGTTGGTCGTCTGGATTTTTTAGATGTAAATTAGCTTTTATTATTGTGATGTCAGTGCCCTGCTCGTCAGATTATTCTGATACGAATGATGTCATAATCGTCATAAGCCTTCAAAAATACATTATTCCTGTGATTTCCTGTAACAAAATATAGGTAATTCCCTTGTTTACTTGAATGAACATCCAGACTCAGCCTGATAAAGCATACCAGAGAGAAGGAACTAAACATACAGAAAGATCGATAGATTTCGTAAGTGAAGCCATCTCTATTAATTTGACGTTTATTTTGCATTTGCGAGCTTGTCAATGTGTTCTACCAAATTTTTCAATACAATACTTGCGATTCAGACAACGGGCGTTGGTGCTGTTGTTTGGCAGATGCATGCGTCAATCTGGTATGGGTAATGAGTCAATAAGTGCACCACCGCGCACACCTACCATGTCCATGCTCAGGGCAAGACGGTATGCTCCATCACTTACTCACTCGCTCGTTAACTCACTCACTCACTCACTCACTCACTCACTAACTAACTCACTCACTCACTCACTCACTCACTCATTCACTCACTCACTCACTCACTCACTCACTCACTCACTCACTCACTAACTAACTCACTCACTCACTCACTCACTCACTCATTCACTCACTCACTCACTCACTCACTCACTCACTCACTCACTCACTCACTCACTCACTCACTCACTCACTCACTCACTCACTCACTCACTCACTCACTCACTCACTCACTCACTCACTCACTCACTCACTCACTCACTCACTCACTCACTCACTCACTCACTCACTCACTCACTCACTCACTCACTCACTCACTCACTCACTCACTCACTCACTCACTCACTCACTCACTCACTCACTCACTCACTCACTCACTCACTCACTCACTCACTCACTCACTCACTCACTCACTCACTCACTCACTCACTCACTCACTCACTCACTCACTCACTCACTCACTCACTCACTCACTCACTCACTCACTCACTCACTCACTCACTCACTCACTCACTCACTCACTCACTCACTCACTCACTCACTCACTCACTCACTCACTCACTCACTCACTCACTCACTCACTCACTCACTCACTCACTCACTCACTCACTCACTCACTTCCAGTGACGTGTTGCAACAATGCTCTGATAACATGACTAGTACTGAGCTAACGGACACTTGCACCAGATTCACTCTGACTGTACTCAATAAAGACACGCTCATGAAAACAGCCGATTTGTGATATTCCTTGCTAATGTGTAAATTACTCTTGCCATTATTGATTTCTCTAAGTAGTATAGTAATTACATTTTCACTTAATTATACGAATAAAAAACTCTGAATTGATAGTATAAATTTCAACTAGTACTGAGAGTTCTTTTAAAGTTTGTTTCTTACTTGTTAGATTAAATAATTTGGCGTCAAACTATTTTGGCAACCGGTTATGATGACGTGATATACAACGTGACAATGTAAATACAAAACATTGGGTGTTTACTTACACCGCACGTGCCACTTATGTAAACCAAGTTCCCATGGAATGGTCTTATTCGCACATTTTGTTACAACTGCGTCTCGCAGGGTTTCATGAAGTCGATTAATCTTATTCAGTGAAATCATATGAAGCGCATAGCAAATGAAGGATTATTTTACATTCTCTCGAAGGACGCGCCAAAAACAGATTTTAGTTTGTGAGCCACACCGCCTTTAAGGTGTCACCAACACGAATAGGCTGCAGTATTTTTCTTTCATTAGTTTTCTTGAACATTATCTTTACCAGTTTGTTAATTGTTGGTCAAATGTGCAGTGTTGTCTGCACAACTGTGATGGTCGGTAAAGCTACCTGTATAAAGTCAATGATCTGTATCTGCAGAGTGAAATTCTCATAAACAATTTTCTGCTAATCCAATTTAGTCGTCCGAAAATCATTCCCGGACTCGAAGTTTATGAAAAAAGGCTCGTTTCAGTTATTTCATTCAGAGTCGTGTACTGTAATGAAAATGAAAGATTTTTTTTAGGTTTTTTTGAATTTTTTCACGAAACTAATTTGAAACAGTGCATATTGCGTAATATTTTGTTGTGTTAAAGGCCTAAATATATTAATTCCCGTACTTTATTTGGCAGGGAACAGTGTAATAGGATAATGACAACAATCAGTTACTCATTTACTCGTTTGCTGATTGGCACAATGGCATCATTTGTTGGCATACTCAGATTACTCCAGTACATTCGGAGATTTCGTGCTGACCATTTTTGAAGAATACGAAGATTTGTTTCTTTGGCAAATACTAATTGCGATCCCAATTTAGCATTTAATGGACTACCGTAACGACTGGTTTACATCACCTTAAAATCATTTAAACCTGTATAACAATACAACTTTACACAGCGCATTATGTACTTGTGCCTGAATACATGCACTCAGTCATGATTGACGTAAATTAACTGTTTGTGTTGTTTGTCGTCATGTACAAAAAAACGAGTATGATTGATGTTGGAGTCGTCCAACACCACCACCGATTACAAAATGTGCGTTACGGTTGCAGTATCATCAATCAAGGTAATCACCTTGTTTACTACCGTGATGGCGAAACCAGCATCTGCTGTTACCACAATCTTGGTACTTTTTCAATTGATTGTTATGAACACTAAACAATCAGATGATTACCACCAACCAGGTTAACCTTTGTACCGTACCACATTGTGTTCTTGCCGAATCCAATTACTGTACCACATTGTGTTCTTGCCGAATCCAATTACTGTACCACATTGTGTTCTTGCCGAATCCAATTACTGTACCACATTGTGTTCTTGCCGAATCCAATTACTGTACCACATTGTGTTCTTGCCGAATCCAATTACTGTACCACATTGTGTTCTTGCCGAATCCAATTACTGTACCACATTGTGTTCTTGCCGAATCCAATTACTGTACCACATTGTGTTCTTGCCGAATCCAATTACTGTACCACATTGTGTTCTTGCCGAATCCAATTACTGTACCACATTGTGTTCTTGCCGAATCCAATTACTGTACCACATTGTGTTCTTGCCGAATCCAATTACTGTACCACATTGTGTTCTTGCCGAATCCAATTACTGTACCACATTGTGTTCTTGCCGAATCCAATTACTGTACCACATTGTGTTCTTGCCGAATCCAATTACTGTACCACATTGTGTTCTTGCCGAATCCAATTACTGTACCACATTGTGTTCTTGCCGAATCCAATTACTGTACCACATTGTGTTCTTGCCGAATCCAATTACTGTACCACATTGTGTTCTTGCCGAATCCAATTACTGTACCACATTGTGTTCTTGCCGAATCCAATTACTGTACCACATTGTGTTCTTGCCGAATCCAATTACTGTACCACATTGTGTTCTTGCCGAATCCAATTACTGTACCACATTGTGTTCTTGCCGAATCCACTTACTGTACCACATTGTGTTCTTGCCGAATCCAATTACTGTACCACACTCGCGGACGAGTCAAACCTTCAAAGAACGGGGATTATTTTCAAAGAGGGGGTTGACGGAAATCAAGCCATTTGGCCTACACCTTAAAGGATAAACTGGACTTTTTGAAACCTTTGAATGGGGGAATTCTCTTTTTCCTTCTCCTTCTCGTCCGCTAGTGATGTACCACTCCACTACTGTAATTCCTCACATACTTGATGTAACTATGTACCTTGTTGACAACGCCCTTTTGTGCCCGACCAACCCAAACTACACAAATCGTTTTTTGTGTAGCGAGGTAAATATTTACAGGTGCAAAAGACCCAGGTGAAAGGCCGCAAATTCCTGCGCTAGATTTTGTTCCATATTTGACACGTTATCTATAGATCGTTTAACATCGAAAAAAATTCGAAGACGGAAGAGAAATGGCCTCGCGTTCGGGTAGTAAGTCACGTGATATTTACAGTACGTATTCATGTGTAAATACTATACTATTTCATTGTATGATAAGATAACACACACACTTATTACTTTATTATCAAACCAACTTTTTGCAGGGGAATCAATCAAAAGACCTAACCAGCGAATGATAGCACATAACAGGCAGTTTTGTTCGCTATATTCAAACTACGCGTTATTTCATTCAAACTACGCGTTATTTCATTCAAACTACGCGTTATTTCATTCAAACTACGCGTTATTTCATTCAAACTACGCGTGAATCATTATGAGAAATGCATGAAACTTTCATAAAATCCTGAACAGGAAAACACTTTTTTGGTGAAACTGTTCATTTCAAAAACGGTATAGCTTGAATATTAGTATTATTGATGAAAACTCAAAAGCAAATAGTATTATAAATGGTTTAAATCTTGTTGTTTGTGTCGCAAAAGCTATTAGGAGCAGCAGCATAAAAGTGTGGTTCACCTACAAATCAATGTAGAACTGCCAATTACAGCTATATATACCTGGCAGGATCAAGTTTCTAGAAACTTCTCAGCTGATCGTTCCGTGACCATGATTACCTTTTCAACAGAACCTGTTTACAAAAACAATACAAAAATAGTAACTTGCGCGAGGCTGTCTATATTTTTAGACTGATCCCTGCAGTCACAAATATTAATAATAACTTGGAAGCTAACTTGTTGCTTGCAAATCAAGAAAATGAAACTTTATTAGGATATTATAAGAGAAAACCCGTTCCCAAGAATCGCGAGACAAATCTGCTCGAAGTTGAATTTTCACAACAATAACTTGATTGTGTTGATGGGGGTGGTGTAAATTACATTGAGGTGGGTTGAGGAACTTGGATTGAGTTTTGAGTTGAATATGTAGTTGAGCTGATTTAATAAGATTTGCCGGTATTTTTAGATGTGGGTGCTTTCAGAAAAGTAACCTAATAATCGAAAGTTTGTGAGAACTTTAATTATTACATTAAGGTTCACAACTACCTACTCGTATTTATTAATGTTTATAAATATTCCATGGTCCATAGTCAAACCATCAGTGACTATTATAGTTATAAAAAAGTTTTCGTGCTAGTGATGTGTCCAAAACTGTTGTTTTTTGGTGCTATTGTAATAATGAGTCTGAAATGACGTCTTTATGTCCAGTCCGTGGGTGTTTATAGTCGTTGCGTGATATCCCTACATATGTGATCTGTAGCATCGGTGACATCACACAACTTTTACTAAAATAATAACGCACAAACTTTCCTGCAAACATCGTTATTTCTTTGTCAGTCACCAAAACACCGGGAAAACACCATCAAAAACACCACCAAAGCACCCAGGTAATTCTCGCTCGACTCACCCATTAAAACTTCTCTCGCGCTGCAATATTTTTGTCTTCATAAATCTTGTGGTAAAGGTTGCGTTCTACTCGTTCTCTGTGAGCAGTTGTCGACACAAACAACTTTAATGGCTGTGAAAAACTCTAACCACCTTCGACTAGCGAACGAGAAGGGAAGGATAAAATGAAATCCCCCCTTTTGCGAGTTTAAAAAGTACAGACTATTTCCTACGGTTTAGCTAAAATGGCTTCAATACTGCTATTTTTCCCCTGTTTGATAAAATTTCCCTCCCTTTGGAGGTTTGACTCGTTCGCCAGTGCCACCCAAAATAGAACGTACAGAGTTATTAGGTTGTTTTCGTGAATTGTTCCCCGCGTTCGATTGATGATGTTCAGAGTAATCATTCAACAGTATTCCCTTCCAAGATCCCCACTTTCATCACGTGACCGCTCCCCTGGTCACCCGGACAAATAACTTCATGAGTGTAGCAACTGTTTGTTTTGAAACGACCGGTTAATTAATAACTGGTTCAGTTCTTTCCTCCCTACGGTTTATCAAGGATTAGTTTTTGCCTCTATTAAAGTATTTGGGCTCTAGCTCAATCATCTCAAGTGCTTTAGTACTTCACCGTTTGGATAAACGTTTGTGTATATATTTGGATTTGTTAGAACACAATCAGGTAAACGCACTGAGAAGCACGTGAAATGTGCTGAACGGTTGGCTAAGTCTGCTAAACGACTATCCGTGAATCATGTAAGAAACGTGCGTATTGCGTGCTGCTGATAACAACAAGCATGTTTTTGTCCAACGAACAGACAATACTCTTTGCCATATCATACACATGTGCATCTGTCTGTGAATAATACAGAAAAAAGCTTCCGGTTTTGACGGTATTAGTATTAGTTTACTATACTTATGTACCGGTTTTGAATGTTTCAGTTTTAGTTCCCTATTCTTTGTCAACAAAGATAAGATACAAATAAAAAGAAGTAAGATTGAAATTGTATGACCTTCATTTAAGAGATTCAACTTTCCGTTTTTCACCTGTTGCCCGATCATTTATCGGCTGCAAGTTTTTCTGCATAGAAACGAACTAATTTAGAAGTAAGATTAAAAGTTTATGACGTGTTGCAGTCACAACTTTCCATTCTTAAAATCTGTCCGATAAAAGGGCTGCAGATTTTTTTTGCAAGAAAACAAATTAAATTAAGTAGTACGCGACTGTACGTATGAACGTGTGACGTGACAGATCACAGGACCAGATAGCCATGTTGTGACGCTATTTTACAAACAAGCGATTGTGGACCGTGTTTTACAACAGTCAATGCACTTTGATTGCCTATTATTTTGACAAGTTTGATTGTAAAAACCAGGTTGATTCAGTAAACACACGTACTCTGACATCAGAAACTTCGGTCCATTTTGAATGAATCCGTTCATGAAAATGAGTATTAAAACATTTACTATCAAACTGTTCATACCTAGCGGACGACAAAGGGAGGGAACTCCTCCCCCCTATGTATTTGGTGGTTTCAAAAAACTGAACTTGTTTTTTAGGTGTAGGTAAAATTACATAATAACTGCCAGTTCCCCCTCTTCCGGAATATTCCCCTTCCTTTGGAGGTTTGGCTCGTCCGCCAGTGTGTATTACGGTATGCAACTCAGTAAACGCTCCTCTGTTCGCAATAACAAACTTTTTACTTACCGAACATCATTTAGAGCTTTGAAGCTTTGTTTTTGAGACTCGTCTGCTATATTGGACGGGCTCATTAATTTACAGAACCGATGCCGCTTGCTAGGTTCAGCTGAACGTAATCGAGCGTTGTTGTTGTTGTTGTTGTTGTTGTTGTTGTTGTTGTTGTTGTTGTTGTTGTTGTTGTTGTTGTTGTTGTTGTTTTTGTTGTTGTTGTTGTTGTTGTTGTTGTTGTTGTTGTTGTTGTTGTTGTTGTTGTTGTTGTTGTTGTTGTTGTTGTTGTTGTTGTTGTTGTTGTTGTTGTTGTTGTTGTTGTTGTTTTTGTTGTTGTTGTTGTTGGTGTTGTTATTGTTGTTGTTGTTGTTGTTGTTGTTGTTGTTGTTGTTGTTGTTGTTGTTGTTGTTGTTGTTGTTGTTGTTGTTTTTTTTTTTGTTGGTGTTGTTGTTGTTGTTGTTAGTGTTGTTGTTGTTGATTTTGTTAGTTGTTGTTGCTGCTACCTACATAGATCTTTGATATATCACTTGAAAATATATTATAATACTCACTTGCTAGTGAATCATCTCCAATAATGTATAAATATGTACATACATTGTATGTATGTATTTTATGTACGTATTTGTGACTGAATAGTATGCGGTATATGGGCACGCCATACCAAAGTAATGGCCTTGTTTACCAATAACGGCCAACAACACATCTGTTACTCACAGCTTTCTTTCTTTATGTGTTCCAACTTTAACTTTCTTCATTTGAAATTTCGTCAGTCCCCATTCAGCTCTGCTACTTTTTCAAAGTTTGGCTTATGTTATCTAATAATTTTCGTTCAGTGGCACTCTAGCAGTGGTGGGTGTGTTTACTGATAAGCATTATCTGTTTTTTTTGATTGAATTATCGTACGAGATGAAATAGGACAAGGAAATTCCTGAAACACTTTGAAAAAGCTACATAAAAGTTTTGGGGAATTTCATCACGTATATGAAACTATGTATGTGGACCCTACACTAAATCAGCTGTCCCTTTATAAGATTGAACCCGCCCATCGCCCAACGAGGATGTGATGATAAGGTTACAACTTGTCAACTCGTGACATTAACTCGGTTGCAGTAACTATATAACTAAAAAACCTGAATCGGTTCCAATCAGGCTTTTGTTATATTTTCACTAATGTGACTGACATTTGCCACTGGTATTGACTCAATGGTTACAATTTGATTTTATGTTGAAATCCGATTGTTGAAGATTTAAGTTTTTGGAGAACTTCATTTTTGGTGAAACTTCATTTCACTTCGAAATATTTTAAGTTTCCGAAGAACTTCATTTTTAGTGAAACTTTCAGCTTCTTCAGAATTTGAAACTACACACAAAAATGTGTTTGTCGACCCCAATGCCAGTATTTGGTACAGCAAGCCATCTATTTAGGATGAATGGTCCGTTGTTTTGTGCCATTGGTTTGGGCCAGCTAAACTGCCCAATTTAATGGCGTACCCATGTGGTGTTTGTATGTTGTTGTTGTTATTCAACCTACCGTAATACCATCACAGTATGTGCAAGTCAACTCATGTTGGTTTCGTTTGAGCAATATAGAGTATGGCAAAAGTGGATTCCTCTCCTCTTCGGCAATTTCAAAAAGATTAATTCGACTCTTTTAGGGCGTAGGTGAAATGACCGGAAAACTGCCGATTCTTCCTTTTTGACAAAATTTTCCTCCCTTCGTAGGGTTCGCTCGTCCGCCAGTGGAGTGTCGGGTCACTTGTTTTACCATGAATAAATAATGTTCGCTTGGCGGTAGAAAAACATGATACGATACAATATACTCTGGTTGATTCGTTAAGCGTTAATATCAACTTTAATATATTCATGAAACCAATTCGTTGTTGTTGTTGTTGTTGTTGTTGTTGTTGTTGTTGTTGTTGTTGTTGTTGTTGTTGTTGTTGTTGTTGTTGTTGTTGTTGTTGTTGTTGTTGTTGTTGTTGTTGTTGTTGTTGTTGTTGTTGTTGTTGTGGTTTTTGTTATTCCAACGTAAACTTGACCCCGAGCATCGATGCCCCAACCATAAACAACCAAGCGATATGATGGTACGTTTGCACGTATGTATTTACAAACATACATACTGTATGTACATATGTACTGTTAACTGTGCCGTTGTGGTGCGCATGTACATACGGTGCCGAGCTTCAAGCTTGTTTACGTTCGCTAAACCACTCAGCACCCCCGAACCAGTGTGCCTCGTACCATACATACCGTTTGGGTGGCGGATGGCTAAACCTGATTTCATCCTACCGCTTGCCAGCCCAAAGAAAAAATTTATTCCTCGATAAACAAGAAAAAAATATCATCATGACTCTAGGAAATTTTTTATATGTATTCGACTATGGACATTGAACGATGGACACATTGGGTAAGCAGTTAAGGCTGAGTGGCATGCACCAACACACGCACCATACATGGCATATACTGTACCATATGATCGATGTTGTTGTTGTTGTTGTTGTTGTTGTTGTTGTTGTTGTTGTTGTTGTTGTTGTTGTTGTTGTTGTTGTTGTTGTTGTTGTTTTTGTTGTTGTTGTTGTTGTTGTTGTTGTTGTTGTTGTTGTTGTTGTTGTTGTTGTTGTTGTTGTTGTTGTTGTTGCTGTTGTTGTTGTTGTTGTTGTTGTTGTTGTTGTTGTTGTTGTTGTTGTTGTTGTTGTTGTTATTGTTGTTGGTTATCTTGATAAATGCGACCATCTCGCTCAGGGTATAAATAGTATCCTGCTAAGTTTCATTTTCCGTTTGATATGATCAATTTTTCCGCACGACTCCCAGTTGACAGATGTGCTGGTTAATATTGTTTTTTATGGTTGCCCACAGGAAGATCGTTACAATAACATTTAATTAGAATCAGGTTCAATTGATGGAAACCATCCGGTTAGGACATTCACAACAGGTTTCAGATTCAGGAAACCTGTAGTTTCATGGCAAACGATTAAGTTCGTATGCAACCCTCAATAATCAATTTATTTCCGGCTACTTCCGTTTCAGAATCATTGCTGGCAGGGAATGGGAAACTTGCTAGGTTAGTGTTGATTTAAATCATCATCTAATCAAGCCCTTTGCGATTAACTAACCCTTGTGCACGTGCATGTAGTGTAAGATAATGACTTGATAATTAAAGTTTATGTAAATAATGTGACATCATGTTACAACCGACATCAACAACAGAAATTTATGTAGGCTCACCCTTTCATCAAAACTGTAATTCGTATCCTGTTTATCGGATCTAATGAGTAATGATCTGTCTTTTTGTTTGTACATAAGCTAAGTGCATACATTAAGTTGTTCTTATTGACCCATAAGGAAAGCAAAATATTTACGAGTTTCAGCCGATTAGTGACGGATTGATTAGTGAGACAACACCCCCACATGTCCGTTGGCTGAAGTTTACAAGAGTACAGATGGTAATTGGTTTATTGAATGTTTGACAGCCAATAAGTTTGATGTGTCAGGTCTTGAGGGACTATGTCAGTGGGCGGCATCGACCACTCTAATCACTTGTCAGAGTACCAAATCGACAAGTAGGGCAGGGAAAAGTGGAATTTCCCCTCTTTGACGGTTTCGTAAGTACAGTCTGTTCCTTAAGGTGTAGATAAAATGGCCTCTTTTCTGTCATTTTATGATCGGCGCACGTCATTCACTACGTTACAACAGCATTTTGTTTACCATTAATGTTGAACAAATCAACTTCCGTCACTTTGCAATTGTTTACAAGCCACTCATTAAAAACGACGTTAACTAGCCTTTATTAGAGCCCGATTTAGCAGATGTTTTTGTGGGTCAACATGTGATATATAATATATATATTTCAATCAAATCATTATTTTATGTTAACCATTATTTATTTGATAACCTTTTAGCGTGATGATAGAACTACTGTATGTACATATGTCGAATCAATTGACGGCATCAGTACTATTTACTAATCGAGTCGAGACTTGTGGCCACTGGCGGACGAGCCAAACCTCCAAAGAAAGGAGAATTTTCCCCGAAAAAAGGGGAATTTGGCAGTAATTAGGCCACTTCACATATAACTTTTTAGTTAAAGAAACAAACTGTATTTTTCGAAACCTCAATTGAGGGAGGAATTCCGTTTCTCCCTCTCTTTCTCGTCAGCTAATGCTTGTGGCACACTCAACAACGTTACGAGATACACCTGTCTGGTTGATAAGAGCAGGTGTCTTGTTAACGATCACAGAATGACAATAATTAGGCTCGCATTAACCTATTAAATCAACTCAAGTCACTTTGTATGCAAATCCTACTGTTGCTATTGTACGTTGCTTAGTTCACCGATGTTATTGTTATTGGTGTTGTTGTTGGTTGTTGTTTTTGTTGTTGTTGTTGTTGTTGTTGTTGTTGTTGTTGTTGTTGTTGTTGTTGTTGTTGTTGTTGTTGTTGTTGTTGTTGTTGTTGTTGTTGTTGTTGTTGTTGTTGTTTTTGTTGTTGTTTTTAAACAATATGAGTGAGTATGAGTTTTAATACGGCTACTTATTGAACCATCTCTTACCGTAGAGTTAAACTTTTTAAGAAATCACGCTTGTTTTGTGACATTTTTTTCTACCTGATTATGGTACATACTTGAAAACTCTACTGATGTTTCCTTTGGATTTTAATACTGGTATAAAAGGTCAAGAGGCAGAAAATTTCACTGAAATGAGGTTTTGGTGTTTGTAAGCCTGCCACTGCGCCAAATGTGTAAACATAGCTTATTTAGATGTACATATGCTGTTAGTTCGGGTTCATACCATCTAAACAACCCGATTAAGGAAACACTGGTCGTACTTTATTGATCAATTAATGAATACAGTGAGCAATTTAGGGATTGAGTTGTTCAGCGAAAGAGTGAGTGAGTGAGTGAGTGAGTGAGTGAGTGAGTGAGTGAGTGAGTGAGTGAGTGAGTGAGTGAGTGAGTGAGTGAGTGAGTGAGTGAGTGAGTGAGTGAGTGAGTGAGTGAGTGAGTGAGTGAGTGAGTGAGTGAGTGAGTGAGTGAGTGAGTGAGTGAGTGAGTGAGTGAGTGAGTGAGTGAGTGAGTGAGTGAGTGAGTGAGTGAGTGAGTGAGTGAGTGAGTGAGTGAGTGAGTGAGTGAGTTAGTTAGTGAGTGAGTGAGTGAGTGAGTGAGTGAGTGAGTGAGTGAGTGAGTGAGTGAGTGAGTGAGTGAGTGAGTGAGTGAGTGAGTGAGTGAGTGAGTGAGTGAGTGAGTGACAGCTGAAAAAATTTACAAATTGTAACGACAGATATATTGAAGTAGCGGCGCGGAACTGTTGCGTTGATGTTTTAATGAGTTTACATGGTACAGGTGTAAATTCAGACAATAACAGAGCGATAAGACTGATGAGACTGGAAGATAAAAATAACTAGTTCCGATTATCACGTCGATTGTCATTGTGACTTTCTTATACGACTTGGTAAACTTGTATTGGTACATCAATATTACTGTATGGATGTTAGATTATTGAATGTTATTGCGTACATACTCATTTGCTCAACGATTGTTTGTTCAGCAAAGTTTATCCAGTTATGGTATGTAATCCTCTTCAGTTCATTAGTGCAAAGGTTCATGACGTTTATGATTGAACATATCTCGCTTCTATTATTCATCATGGCTGACCAATCAGCAAGTCAGATGACCTGTTGAAAATTCCACAATATAACCAAATCCCATGGTACTCTAACCTCATTCCTTTCAAACCAGTTCATAAACTGCCTGATACTGAACCTGAAAGCTGACGCATAACTGACGCCTAATAAATTGTGTTTCAACGCCGACTTCCTATTGTGCTTTCATTTCTATCAGTTGATCACTGGTTTCATGACTTATGAGAAAATGAATTAGGAAAAATGTTCGGACGTATGACTGTGATGTGACCAAAATATGGTGCCAGACTAATCCATTGTCGTTAACGGTGTCCATAAACAGGCACATCAATACAACCTATCAAACGGGTACATTCTTTGGTGGCGGAACATCAACTTCCAAATAACCTTTTCAAATACCGGTTTCACCGAAAGATTCCTGGTTGGGAAACAAGCTGAAAGTAAATATTATGTATTCACATAATAACATTGTCATTTGCGATACTCTGTGTTCCGTTGTACTTAGTCTGATACAAAACATGGCCTGTGTCGGCTGTTTTCAATACAGCCAGTCGTTCCAAAAATAGACATTACTGCAATAATAACAACTCTATTTTGGTCGTGATGTTGTTGTATTGCGTTAACACTCATGTATTTAATGGATAATTCCGTAACCGTGACACTCCGTTATTTTGCGAGATGAAAATGATAAAGTATTGTTGGCACTGTTATTGCTGTTACTCACGAGTCACGATTATATGAGTAACGCGATGTCTTGTTCACAAGCTAAAGTGATAAAGCTCTCGCTTCCATAAACTTCTCCAAGCATAACATTTATGCTCGTTGGGTTAGCGAACAAGGCAAGCCTGTTTTACGCTGATTCTTGCTGAAGTTGTTATTGAAGTGATGATCGTCAGTTTTGGCTTGTTAGACAAATCACGGGACCACATGTCATGTTACCCATAAGCACGTGCATAAAGCAGCGTCGCAAACTGAAACTCGTGTTGTGCGCAACATGATTTTCAAAACATCATGTTATCGTGTTGTCTAGTGATTGTTGGTTACGATGCTTGCTGTCTGGTGGTTTTCTCTCAATATGCGTATACTGTACTCTCAAACTTGAATGTCATACGTGTCGTAAGCCAGTACGGGTAAGGTCGAACGGTAACAACGGACGCTGGCTCGTAAGGTCGAACGGTAACAACGGACGCTGGCTCCATCTAAATTTAGAAACAATACAAACTGAGTCAGTATCGTTGAAAGTTAGTATGATACATATTTTGAACCATTGATAGAAATACAGTACCTGCTTTATTCTTCATGGTTCATTTACTTCCATCTTTCCTGTGTCTCAGAATAAAAACAAACAAACAACGAGAAAACTTCAGAGTAACTTAACATTTCTAATATTTTAATTACGAATGGACCAGGAGTTCAGCGGTATTTTTCAATTGTGTGTGATATACTCGATACTGTACTTGGTTTAGAAAACCAGTTTGTGCGATGATTAGTCAAACAGCAGTTTGAGCTTACTTACATAGTTGAGTAAAGATGAGGTGGAGAGGAACGAAATTTGGGCCACTGGTTTTCTGAATGAGATATTTAACGACTTACTGCTATGTTAACTAGCCCATTTTACCCATTTGCTTGCCCATTTTCCTTCCCTCTATGGCACGTGATGTTTGTTTGGTTTGGGCCGCAACTTATGGTATATTAACGACGGCCAGTTGTTGACAAACCAGAGTTGGCTTGACTGCCTGACACTCGCTCTGGTCATGTGAGCTTGAGTTATAGTAGTTTGGTTGGTTGGTTGGTTGGTACATACATATATGTACACTATTGGAAACTAGTTTGCTAGTTTCGTTCAGACTTTTGAAAGAATAGCCTCTTTCATTTTGTTTCTCACGTGTTTGTACCTCACTGTTTATCGCAAGCGGCAAAAGCAGATAAACAGTGAGGTAGGAACGTGACACGTAATAGGTACTGTACGTACGGTTGTGTTGGGACAGGGAGTATAGAGTATTTTTGAATTGTTTAAATAAGTAATATTATAATTATATTAATATTATTTAAATAAATGGTTTAAGTATTTAATAATAGACTTGTGCAGACAAACACCTGTACTCGTGCTGTAGGCTCACTTGTTACAGAATGTAAATGACATCTGTTCACCAATGATCCAGCTTGTACTTAAATAGATTTGCCGTAATCGAATGCATGCAAATTTTAGGATTACTGTCGCCGAACCGTCCGGTTCAACTGTTTTGGGTTGGCCCCACAGGGTCTGCAGTTTGCCGTCTATCTTCAAAATGCCAATTCATATGAAAGTTTTGAATCCCAATCATTTGATTTCAATCATTGTTCCCTCCTACTCGCTGGCTGCTGGGACGCCCCACATCTGGTTTGTTTTAGTTAGCAAATGGCAATGTATTGATCTGTTTAGGTTTGTGACGCTGGACGGTACAGCGGCAGACATTAATCGCATGTGCCATCACACTAGCGGAAGAGAAAGGGAGGAAAAGTGGAATTCCCCATCTTTAGCAGTTTCAAAAAGTAGAGTTTGTTCCTCAACGTGTAGGTAAATGGCCTAATTTCCGCCCTTTTATAAAAGACACCGCTCGCTTTGGAGGTTTTGCTGGTGCGCCAGTGTGTCGTCATCATGACTCGCATGCGTGGTACAAAACAACTGATTGTTGTTGTTGTATGAAAGTGGGCACTGACACGTACTTCAATCAATCATGCCTCCACTGGCGGACGAGCTAGTCCTCCAGAGGGTGGGCAACTTCGTCAAACAGGCTCAAATCGGCAGTTTTCGAGTCATTTTGTTTAGGGAACAAATGAAACTTTTTGAAAATGCCAAAAAGGAGGAATTCCACTTTGCCCACACCTTCTCATCCGCTAGTGATTGCCCCGATACTCCTCGTACTATCATACTTCATCACATTATACGCGTATCAAATACAGGGATTGCCCCGATACTCGTACTATCATAATGTTCACTCAATCACATTATACGCGTATCAAATACCGTAATCTGTTTAAATATTAAACGTTTTTACATCTAAACGCGGGCGTTACCTGATGCATCTTGACTTCCATATATACCAATGATACGTAAGTACATGTACGCGTACGTATGGAATGAATGTATGTTGTTGACTTGTAATTACCTCATTAACTTCCATGGTTATTTATAAAAATCAACGATTAAACTAAAACCAATTAAGTTTAAGAACTTCCTTGTTTACATACTTTATGTTCTCAACGTGTTAAATACAGAAGTGTGCATGAGTACATGTTCCAAACAGTTAAATCAGAGTAAAATGGTACTTGTTGGAAAGTATTTTATTAGCAAAGCTTGTTTACCAAAAGCTGAACTCGATCGGTAATGATATGGGGTAATTAACTACATACACAACCATTAGACCGGTTGCTCCAGATAAACAGCATTGAGAGTTGTTAGTTGTTCTTGATATTTCAACAAATCGGCTATTAGTAGGTGCAGTGGGTGTTTTGCTAGCAAAAACAAGTTGTCATACATATGGTTGTATTTGATTGGTTTGGGATTAGTATCGCGGAAATGAATTCCAGCGGCCAAAGTAATCATTATCACACAGGGTAACTGAGTTTGTGATCCGACAAATATAGCATAGTGTGATACATTTTTTATGTTGTCAATGATCTTTGTGTGTAGCTAATACTACATACATACTGAATTAGGTTTGAATTGCATATGCACCCGCATACATATTCATTCATATTCTCTTTGTAGCTTTTTATAGCCACTATACTTGTGTAGTTCTATTACAAAAATAGAACACCCACAACAACTAAGCATATTCTATATTTTTTATGTTCTACATACGTACTGTAGTTTTTGCTTACCGCCATTTTTCATCCACCTGAATGAAAGCTTGTTCCTGACGGTGTATCTCATGTAAAACATCAAAACAATAAATAAATATAACGTGAATCGTAGTACCTGCCCGCCCGTTATGTACGAATCTATCCCTTTTATTTACTGTAAATATCCTGAATACAAAGGTAGATGGAATGTACATTTCAGTTGCATGGATGTACATATGGCTCCCGGAACATGATTCCATCCATCTATGTTTGCAAGCATTGTGATTTTATAAGCCCTTTTTCCCAGAATGCGAGTTTGGTAGATAATAGCCATGTGCGTAGATCGTTCTGTCTAGGCAATGGTTAACAGCCGATCATTTCAATCCGCGTAAAACGGTATCTTGAAGTACATAAAGAATTAGTCAAAGCTTATTTTGTTTTTCACACTTTGGAATTTACTTTTTTCAACATTTAGAATTCGGCAAACTGAATACATACTTTGTCGGCTCAAATAAGTATATCCTGGTCTTTCTGGTATCGTAATCCTAACCCACTAAAACTTGATTCCGAACCCGACACAACAAGTCTTTGTTACACAACGTAAACAGAAAAGATGAATTACTCCGTTTTCTGCGCTTTTACTTCCTCATATATGGTGCACTCGATGCAGCGCGGCTGGTGTTGTTGTTGTTGTTGTTGTTGTTGTTGTTGTTGTTGTTGTTGTTGTTGTTGTTGTTGTTGTTGTTGTTGTTGTTGTTGTTGTTGTTGTTGGAATACACATAAGGTTTGGTGTTGAATACCGAAATCTTAACTGGATTGAACCCTTCGAACTAATCTCGTCTTGGAATCATCGGTAACAAAAAACCAGTAAAATTCTTTATATAAGGCTGCTTCATCAAGTTTGCCATGTGGACCCTTACAGTTTGAAGTCAGTAATGAAATCAATTTCATACTTTGACGCAAAAATTCTGAATGGTGATTTCAAATACTTTTAAATATTTTTTGCATTAGTAATGGTTGTTGTTGTTGTTATTGGTAGTGACGCGATGGTCCACAGTCCGTTTCCTGGCGTCATACTATCAGTCAAATCAAACATGTGTTTTGGTTGAGTATTGTGTTATCGTCGTTGTAAATGTTGTTGCTACAACCAACGTACTTCTCATAACCGTACTCCCACTGCACCAGTTGTTTTTGTCATTGATGATCCCGGGTTGTGAAGGTTTTTCGTTACTTTTAACGATCAATCTCTTCGTGCTTAGGTTAAAGCCCGTTTTCTGCTCTTGTTGCACACTTCTCTTATGTTGTTAATCTTGTTCTTGGTTTGCCGTTATGTTGTTGTTGTTGTTGTTGTTGTTGTTGTTGCTGTTGTTGTTGTTGTTGTTGTTGTTGTTGTTGTTGTTGTTGTTGTTGTTGTTGTTGTTGTTGTTGTTGTTGTTGTTGTTGTTGTTGTTGTTGTTGTTGTTGTTGTTGTTGTTGTTGTTGTTGTTGTTGTTGTTGTTGTTGTTGTTGTTGTTGTTGTTGTTGTTGTTGTTGTTGTTGTTGTTGTTGTTGTTGTTGTTGTTGTTGTTGTTGTTGTTGTTGTTGATGTTGTTGTTGTTGTTGTTGTTGGTGTTGGTGTTGTTGTTGTTGTTATTTTCGGGCGGCCACAACCGCTATACCCCTCCCTATAACCATGTTGTTTACGTACGCTCTACGGCGCTGCGATTCGGATCTGGATCATTTTGTAAACACATCACTCTAGTTTTATGAAACGAGCCGTGATAAACAACATTTCTAACATTTCATTCACCTGGATATACGCTCACAGTCCATTACTTCCCATGTTACTGATTCATTCTAAGATGACATTCTCATTCATACTTTTTACCATGAAAAAAACTTCTTGTTGTTGTTGTAAAACGTACATACATATATGTAGACACCATGTTGTTGTCTGGTACGTTTGATGTATGTATGTATTTCTGTCTGTCTGGTATTGCATATGTTGTTGTGTATCTACATATCTGTACATAACTAACTTCTCCATGTTACATGCATGTACATGTGCGGTTTGAATAAAAGTGGCATACATATCTCTGGTATTGTTTCCACAGTTACAACTCAACAGAATCTGTTTGTTTTGTTGTAGGTTGTTTTTGTGTGTAAGTAGCACCAAGGCTACCTATTTCATCAAGGTCGCCAGGGTCGTACTATGTACTTGCGCGGTCGTACCAATATGTACTCATGCACCTAACGAGCAATCTTACAACCCATGTTCTTCATTTCATCCATCATGTGTTCAGAAAAAACTTGTTTGTTCGATCAACACGGGCATTTCTCCCGTTCAAACTGTTAGCCTAGACGTTTTTCTTTGATTGTAACAGCAGCATTGTGTAATGTAAGCGCACCAGCCACCGGTTACTCCATCAAAACATGCAGACTACTGCTGACGTTCCAAATAATCATCCATGTTCACGTTTGTGTCTTACTGATCGCATCTTGTTATCAACCTTACACAAATAAAATGAAAGTTGGATCGGTTATTATGACAAACGAAGGTTGAAACAACAATTTCAACTGCATCCATTTAATCTACATCGAAAACAGAACTAAAAAAATCACGTAGGTAAAACTTTTGTATGATGATGCACTTATACGTATGTTTGGTGATTCAGTCATTTGTTTATCGTTTTCGTCATATCCGCAGGCGGTCACAAAAATGCAAGTTCTTTTGAAAGTAAGAGGCAATCTCGAAAGAAGATGTAAACAGTTGTAGGAGAATAATGGACGTGTTGAAGATTGAATGGATTGTGTTGATGTTATGATATTACTCATGCACGTGTCAACTCATGCGTACTCATCTCTTATTTCAAGTCATTCAATTTATCCTATTACAGATATCCACTGAGTCAGTTCTGTTGTTTTGCTGGTCATATTTTGTGTTGGTTTGTTTGCTCACTATAAAAGTTCCTTTGTGAAGCGGATACATTATAAATTCCTCATAGTAACTTGTTTATATAACTATCACATTGTAACTTCGTCATTGTTCATTTACAGTAGTACAAAGTACTTCTTATATTTCTAACAAATAAATAAATTGATCCTCCAATTTGCAGAACTTACACTTATTTCAACAAAATTTCACCAAAATAGCATTTGAAAATGACCTCTGGTTCGCCGGCACCGAGTACGAGTGAGAATAATGTGGCCGTGATCGACGTGATCAGGAACAAGGCCAATACTATCGTACATGCCATTAGCAAAGCGATCAGGAATCGATCCAATCCGGAGACTATGGCTAAGGTGAGTGAGCGAGTGAGTGAGTGAGTTAGTGAGTGAGTGAGTGAGTGAGTGAGTGAGTGAGTGAGTGAGTGAGTGAGTGAGTGAGTGAGTGAGTGAGTGAGTGAGTGAGTGAGTGAGTGAGTGAGTGAGTGAGTGAGTGAGTGAGTGAGTGAGTGAGTGAGTGAGTGAGTGAGTGAGTGAGTGAGTGAGTGAGTGAGTGAGTGAGTGAGTGAGTGAGTGAGTGAGTGAGTGAGTGAGTGAGTGAGTGAGTGAGTGAGTGAGTGAGTGAGTGAGTGAGTGAGTGAGTGAGTGAGTGAGTGAGTGAGTGAGTGAGTGAGTGAGTGAGTGAGTGAGTGAGTGAGTGAGTGAGTGAGTGAGTGAGTGAGTGAGTGAGTGAGTGAGTGAGTGAGTGAGTATGAGTGAGTGAGTGAGTGAGTGAGTGAGTGAGTGAGTGAGAGAGTGAGTGAGTGAGTGAGTGAGTGAGTGAGTGAGTGAGTGAGTGAGTGAGTGAGTGAGTGAGTGAGTGAGTGAGTGAGTGAGTGAGTGAGTGAGTGAGTGAGTGAGTGAGTGAGTGAGTGAGTGAGTGAGTGAGTGAGTGAGTGAGTGAGTGAGTGAGTGAGTGAGTGAGTGAGTGAGTGAGTGAGTGAGTGAGTGAGTGAGTGAGTGAGTGAGTGAGTGAGTGAGTGAGTGAGTGAGTGAGTGAGTGAGTGAGTGAGTGAGTGAGTGAGTGAGTGAGTGAGTGAGTGAGTGAGTGAGTGAGTGAGTGAGTGAGTGAGTGAGTGAGTGAGTGAGTGAGTGAGTGAGTGAGTGAGTAAAAGTGTACCAATTTATCACAATTAAACACTCATCCATGCTATCAATTCGCAGAAAGTCTACGCCAAACAACTGCGTCGGATGTACAAATGTCCCGATCTGCAGCTGCAGCTGAATCTGCACGAACGGCAGGCACTGCAGCTCAGTTGGCAGATAATCCAACCGCAGCTCGACGTGTTCTCCAGGAAGTGGAGCTCCAACATTGCCAGCATCAATGCCAATATGGCAGACCGTCTGAACAGGCCTGACATGCTCCACAACACCACCATACTCAGTGAACTCGTTAACACCATCCAGTTTTCGGTCAGTGACTGGTCACTCACGCACTCACTCACTCACTCACTCACTCACTCACTCACTCACTCACTCACTCACTCACTCACTCACTCACTCACTCACTCACTCACTCACTCACTCACTCACTCACTCACTCACTCACTCACTCACTCACTCACTCACTCACTCACTCACTCACTCACTCACTCACTCACTCACTCACTCACTCACTCACTCACTCACTCACTCACTCACTCACTCACTCACTCACTCACTCACTCACTCACTCACTCACTCACTCACTCACTTAATAATTTGCAGCTGGCCAACCTGTCGGCGCTGAACACCAAGGTGTCACTGGACCTACGTCAACTCGGCTACCTGCTGTACAGTACGTCCGCCCTGCACCTTGACTGTTCCCATACCTTACTGGCATTGTCCCGACCCCTGCTCACCACCGTCGATGACCTCGGATCGCATCTGCTCGAACCGCATTTGGCTCGATCCGTTATCGACACCTGGAAACGTCTGATCGAGTTTCTGATGGTCAACCTCGTGTTCGGGTACAACACGGCACGGATGGACAGCAGTCAGGCGGCCATGCAACTCACTAGACTCATCGTTAAACATCGCGTTGTATGAACACATTAACTGTACGGTGTAGTACATACATTTTATGTACATACATACGGGGTACGGTAACCATTGGGTTCACCGTCATACGGTATAGTACACAAACAGGCAAACACGTACCAAACAAACACTTTTTCTAGCCGGTAAGTGGCTGAGCCTGGACAATTGATTACCGTAACCTGATAATTCGCAAGTCATTATTTGACTATAACTCAATTTGTAAAAATTAGTTTGTTTTGCAATCATGTCTTACCCAAGTTCATACAGTATTTCGTATTTACTAAAATTTTCTCTGATTACCAATTCGTCATATTGTATTTCATAATCAGTTGCCATTTCATCGCACCAACATACAACCCGGTCAAAAGCAATACTGGTCACTCGATCTTTCAATCACATACCTACATAGAAATACATACGCTTGTTGCTTATTTTTTATTCGTTTTTATTTTTAGTAAGCTTGCATTAACATTTTTACTCATGCCCGTGTTTGACACCAGCTTTCTTGTGTTTATGTCTACTCCAATATATTTTCACGTGTTGCATATATCCTAATGTACGAGTTTATAGTCGGGAAAAAATTACTCACATTTTTTCAAACCATCGTATAAGTATCAAAGAAGTTGTACTTAAAGGATACGCATTGTCTGTCACATCACAACTGTGTTTTCGAGTATTTGCCTCTGGACTCGCAAGATTGATCAAATATTGTGTCATTAGGAGAAGATAATTGGCCTTGGGTCATGAATTCAAATAAACAACTTACACATACAAAATCCTGAAGTAAGCCATCCAGAGGTGAATATAAGAAAGTGATTGCTAGTATTAAACTGTGATATGTATTATTTTGGCATACAATTGCCAAATGTTTGTTGAATGTGCACTTGGACTGATCTTGTGATTTCAATTTATTAATGGTAGTGATGTTCAGATCAGACTATTATCTACTATTATCAGTTAACCAACTATCATAACTAACAATCAGCTAACCAAGTGCACCTAAAAACATGTACACTTTATACCCACCAAATATTTATTTCATTGCCTGTTTTCATTTATGATTCATTGTGAATGAACAACCTTACTGAAAAGTGTGGGACTTTACATATTAGTATGTAAGAGTGTTTATGCAAAACAGTATAACAAATAGTCTTTCAATAGTCAATCAAATCAGTCTCTCAAACAAACGTTGATGAACAAGCCTGTTAATCAGTCAATGAGACAAGCTACAAAAAATAAACAGTTTGTATATCAGGCAATGAAACTTTCACTACGTTTCTAAAAACAAATCATTACCTTATTAGGCAGGATGTATTCAGTTGATCATTTAGTCAACCAGTCAGTCACCCTTGTCCAGTCAGTTAGTAATTTGATATTCAGTCACAGTCAATATAACAGTCAATCAGTCAGTCAGTCAGTCAGTCAGTCAGTCAGTCAGTCTGTCAGTCAGTCAGTCAGTCAGTCAGTCAGTCAGTCAGTCAGTCAGTCAGTCAGTCAGTCATTCAGTCCGTCGTTTGTGAAATCATCCTATCCAGGCAGTGAGTCAGTCAGACAGTTATCGTAGTCCAGTCAGTCGGTGAGACAGTCATTAAACATGTTGTTATTGTCGCGCAGATGTGGCTTTCCGCTGCTCAACTGTCTTTTCTCGTTGTACAAACAATTTTTTTAATTAAATTTCCAGAATCATCCAGAAAAATCAGGAATGAAAGAATATTGCCGAATACCTCTTATTTACCATAACTAATAACCTGAGATAAGTTCTGGAACTCACTGAAAATCCTTAAATACCGAGACTGACACAGCTTCAATACGAGTGAACTATAAAATACCATCTTGTCCTTTCATTCACATTGGATATCAGATGATAGATTATTCAAAACAAGAAGTATAGATACAAAAACGTCGTTAGATCATCAAAGGGTCCTTCTTTCATAAAGTTTATCCGTGCCTATAGATGTTTCCCATTAAATGAATATCAACCAAAAAAAAGAAGCGGACAAAAAAAAGAACAACACGATCATAAAAGTCGATAACCATTTCATTTCGCTTGAATGATGTTCGTTGATAAATGTTTTTTTATTAACGTGGTTTGAGTAGTGGGTTTTTTCCAATGCGTTGAACCTATTCATTGTCTCTATGGGACGAACAATGCTAAAAGACACTTTGTTGAAAATAACAAAATGCATGAATATAATTTTTTTATTTTAACTACAGCTTTTTAAACCTACATATTTATCTCTGCAGTCAAGTCAACTACTGTATTAAGTAGTTTTCAATCATCCTGATCATATTTTATTATGAAGGGATCCTTAGTTTTTTACGATTATGTTTTTACTGTGATAAAAGGACGACACTTTGAACAAACATCTGCCACCCAATCCTTGGCTACATTTTATAGTACTTTTTTATTAGAATTGATGTTCACTGATAAAACGGACCAACTACATATTCTACAAACAGGCAAAGAAAATGACGAGCTATAAACAGACAGAATGGTATAACGCAACGATTGGTTTCCGATACACACTTTTATGGTTTAAACGTCGAATAAAAAGAGTTAAACAAATCGTAGCAGATTTTAAAATAAGAGGCTTGCATCGAGACTGTATACAAGCAATATGATATATATATATATATGTATATTCAAAGTATGTTACTGAAGGAACGTGATCCTAGTATTTCATGAAACGTATGACAGTTGTTGACAAGGTGATGA
>OZ038446.1:12587224-12591412 GCA_964036265.1 Daptonema setosum
CAACTGACCCATTTCTAAGTCATTCTTCTAAGCATAGCTGGAGGTAAATGGTTGTCATTGTGCAGTCTTTGCTCAAAAAATTACATTGAGTCCACTGAGAAAAGGCGTAAAGAGTCTTGTCATTGACCATGGAGGCCAGTCACTACACTAAAACCATCCAGTGTTTTTTTACTTACCTCAATAAACGATTGCGTTTCAAAACCAGTCTCCGGGTCACAGAACACCTTGAATATCTTCTCGATGACCTGCGCATCAGTTTCATTCAGCCGAGGTGACATTGGTTCACCTCCGATCTTGACCACAGCACTGGGCCGCACGTTGTCACTGAATGTTGATCGTACGTATACACATAATATATGCAATTTCTTTCTCGCTATAGCCAGTTTAGAACCTCGGGATAATCTGAATGAACCTTTTTCACGTGCGCACAATTTTTTTTGGTGCGCTTCAGTTTTTCAAACAGTTTCTTTTTCATATCCTCATTAGACAACATAAGAAACGTAAGTTTTATTCATTGCATGTGTTCGGCAAGGGGTTCGCTGAATTTTTACAACAAGGTAACAAGATATACTCCGAATTTCTCATGTAAACCAGTACATCTTTGCGCGCATTAAAAAATTCCCGTGGTGTAAACTGCGTTTAGACCAAACATTCAGTTTTTACGCGTGATCCATCACAAATTTGGTCGGCGGTTTTCAACAAAATTATCTACAACATAACACTTTTATCATGATCGAGTTATATAAACCCTTTTACATTTAGAAAAGCTGTTTGACCGTTGCTTGGAATGTATATGATGAATGACTGTGTTTGTAGTATGAAGACAGGGAGAACAACCATGAAAGCATTTCATCATAAAACGTTTTTTTCTGTAATGATAGACTAGCTATGCATATTCTTGGTATTGAATCATTGATTTATTTAATGTGGGCTAATTAAATTAAGTTTGAAATATACTAACCCTTGTGGAACTGGCATAATTACGGTAAGTTAGCTGACGCAGTATCTGAAATACACACTGCACTTTTGTGATTTTTGGCTTAATATTTCATACTTAGGGAAAATTTATGAACTAATGCTTATGCCTGAATTCTTAACACAATTCTTCAATAATCAAGCTTGATTCCCGTGGTCGCGACTTTTGATGCTGATTTGACAAGTGGTTAGTCTAAACCGAGTATCGGTTTCACACCGCAATCACTGCCGCCGCACCGTGTAATTACTAGCACGGTATATGTAGTCTGGTGAACTACATACAAGTTCGTCGCAATCACATCCAAATTATTACGTTGATTAAATAGATTCAGTAGTATGTAAGTCGTAACATAACAAATTTGAAAGAAAGTGAATCCACCTTCGTTTGTGATTAGACAATTTACCATCCGCCGTCTCAAGTTTTATCGTGTTTACAGAGTGCGACGCTCATTACATACTATGTTTCAAGCTGTGCACACCGCCTGCTTCTACAATTAACACTGATAAGTAAGTACTTATTCGCACCATGTAATAACTGGTTATCATGTAGACGCCGATCTAACAAGTAAACTACATAGTAGCCGTCAGACTGACTAATGACTGTTTGTATTGCACACCCGGGTGCTAGTGGAGCTGGTAGCGGGAATTTGTGAATTGGTACAATTATATGCCTTTTCCCCAGTCTTTCGTAGACCATACAAGTGACGGATCTTACTTGCCCTTTCCAAATGGCCCAATGTCCGAGTTGAAAGAATTAACTTCATAAAGAAAGAACGATAACCATCTAACACCTTGTAAAATGAATAAAACAGCAAATTAAACAACTCTCCTTATAACACAGAAAAGATAGGACATAAAGGTTGCAGAAAGCCAGTCAAAACCAGAACACATGTATCCAAATGAGCAAGCAACAACTCAATCAGCACCAATCATCCCACGATCGTAAAATAAGGAACCTGCAATGAACAGCAAATGAAACAAGAACGAACAAAAAAATAAACAAACATTTTTTGATATAATAACTGAATAAAAACCGTAAAATCACAAGGAGAAAAACAAAAAAAAACGAAATGACCTCGAACAAAGTTTGTTCAACATAATTTTATAAGAATATCAAAAGTAGGTACGGAGCATAGCCGGTCGTGACGTCTCGAGACTGCGCAGTTGCATGCGACCACGCACCAGACGCGAGATCAAGTCCTTTCGCTCCTGGCGAAGCTTTTCGCTGAAATTGAGAAACTAAGTTAGGAGTAAAACAATAACACCAATGAGTGCAAGAAACTATAAACAAAAGAGATTACACCGAAGTGGGAAGAATAAAAAAAGTTTTTACGATATCAGTAAAGAAATTCTGAATCCAAACCGACATCATCATTTGTTCGAGCGATCCGGACAAGGCGGCCACCTTGTTCTCGTCGTCAATCAGCTGCTGCAGCTGTTCCAGCTCGGCCACCAAGTTGGCAATCTCGGTCTCGTTGCATTCCACTGAAATCCCACAACCATCTATCTAATGCAAACTATTGGTTGTCTAGTGGAACTAATTAGAGTTTGAAACAGTATCATTAAATTTTAAACTGATGATATTGAGGAAAGAAGAAAAGACTAACATGTCTCTTCGTTGGTAGATTTTTCGATTTTGAGCTTGTTCAGCTGCTGGCTGCATTTGAGAATATTCTGAAAGTCAAAATACATCCAGTAGGAAGCAACAAGCGAAGCGCCACGTTAAACACTTTAAACCGATTGAAGATCATATTTAAACATAGTAGTATAATACAGAGAAACACATACCAGACTGGAATGGTTGTCCCTGGCTTCGGTGGAGTAACGCTTGGCTCTGCGTAGAAAGTTATTTCTGTAATAGAAGAGCTTGACCTTCAATTTAGTGAGGTAGTGAACAACAACGGAAATCACATAAACAATTTTTTCGTAATATTACGGTTTTTTATGGTTACTAACATGAGCAACTCATCTCGACTGGTAAGAACTGCCAGGTCCCTCTCCATACGTTCCAGCTCGTCCCGTTCCTGTTCGATCATCACTTCCCACATGAAAAAATACGTAAAAAAACATAAATGAATGTCAATTGATGAATGAACTGAACGGTCTTTGCATTGATGGATTGACGCATCGGTTGTTTGCCCTGTTGACTCTGAATTCAGAATGCCTTTTAATTGATGTTTTACCGAACCAACCGATGTTCTTCGTCATCAGATTTTTCAATTTTGGACTTGGCTGTCTTCAACATGGCCTGCGTATTTTGCAGGGTTTCAATGCTTTTCTGCAGGTCGACGGTAGCTGAGCATCAGAACAAAATTACCGATGACTTTGTTTTATTATTATACGTGTGAGTGAATGAGTGACTGATTACAATATGAATGATTTGTGAGTGAACGATTCAGTGAAGTAATGATCGACTCGACACTAATCATAAAACAAACAAAACAAAAAAGAAATAATAGTACCTTGTTGTTTCTTTTCCACTGCTCTTTTGTAACGATTCTCGTGGGCCCGCAACACGTTCCCCATACGTTTACGCTCTGTAATACGGTAATACGGAATCATATCACCACAATCCCATCATTTTTCGGTTTTATTTTAACACTAGGTTTATCACCAAATTATGAATACCGTTAATGTGGGTTAAAAAGCAGTCATAGTTTTTACGAGTTCATCTTCAGACGTCAACATCAATAATTTATGAACAAGAAGCACAGTAGGAGTGATGCGGCGATAACCACTTACCCGCATAACTATAAAAAATATTTCGAACGAACCTCTATAAAAATCCATGACGTACTTCAGCATAACGTCATCGTTCTCAGTCGACTGGGACTGATGTTGTTGTTGTTCTTGCCCCGATTTCTGAGGCTTAACCGAGCTCTTCTTCAGCTTGCTACCGCCATTGGAAAACGCTGCTTCGTCGGATTTCTGCCCATGTAGTTGTTCCTTTTCTTTATTCATCTTGATTTGAGAACAATCGGCAGTTGTCAAACTCAGGCCAGGCTGAAATAAAACTCGTTGAGGAGAATCAAAAATTATTTTTTAATTACGAAAAAATAATATTTTACTGTTGTACTTTTTTCAAACAAAAATTGAAAAAATTGAAATTTTAAAATTGCTAAATGCTGATTGGTTTGCGGAATTTGATTCTTGAGGGTGCTACTAAAACACCCACTGCCCGGGCCGGGAAACAGCATTTCTAAAACACCCACA
>OZ038446.1:12596612-12601612 GCA_964036265.1 Daptonema setosum
GGCAGCGGCATTTCTGCGTGGAACGTGTAAAGTAAAGCTTACAAAGAGAACCGTTATACTTCAAAGCAAGTTAATAAAAAAATTAAAGCCTAAATTAAGGCAGGCTCGTTGTGTATGCTGCATGCAGTATAACACACGCGCTATGTTATAATGCAGCAAGCTCTACTGACGCGTGTGCTGGCGCTGGGCATGCAGCAGGATGGTTCAGATTTGAATTTCGCGCGTGTTTTGGTTATTTTCCAGCTACGCGGCATGCGATGTGAGTTGGCCGTTGCTTTTAGGTAAATAAGTAGCTGAAGACATGGCGAATTCACTGGCATTCGTATTTTTTTGTAATCTCCACTGTGTTCTTTTATAGACAGCTTCAAAGTCGTGCTAGTTTTTTTGGGCCACCCTGTATGTGTGTCTCAGTCTCTATATATAGTGTCGCATTCTGCGAGGCCACAAAAAAATTTGTGGTTGAGCTATTGAAACGTTTGTAAAAGCTAAT
Source organism: Daptonema setosum (assembly GCA_964036265.1). Classification (NCBI taxonomy): domain Eukaryota; kingdom Metazoa; phylum Nematoda; class Chromadorea; order Monhysterida; family Xyalidae; genus Daptonema; species Daptonema setosum. The sequence continues at coordinate 12,597,103 of OZ038446.1, forward strand.
ACCAAAACAAAAGTTCATAGTTCTTACTCAAATCGAGATAAAATATATCCATTTGCCCACAAAAGTCATTTTCATTTCTGAAATCTCAGTGTCGTCAATAGCGCCGGTTAAGAACTATTTGAATGGCTTTATTTTGTCGAGAAACGATTTAAAGTTGTTCATTTCCCATAGCATTGAATGTTAAAAAGTATGTAGTTTTCTGATTCAATAAACGTTTTTTTTAAATAATGAATCGGTAATGGGTCTTGTTTGTGATTTTTATGTGTTTTGTTTGAGATTTTTATGTTTTTTTGTTGACGTCTGCAAGGCTTTGATCAATTATCAAACGTTTAAATGTGTTCTCTCACGATTAAAAAAAATTCAACTTCATTAGGAATGACACACAATAACATTTTCATGGAATAATACGTTTCTAGAACGATTTTTAGATCCGTCGAAGAATGATAAAAAAACAAAAATACCACTTCTGAAAAATAGACATAACTTGAGAACATCTGGCCAAACAAAACTTTATAAAATTACCTATCAATTGCTTTTTTAATTTCTAAATCGTTCACCACAAACATTTTGGTGGTCCCGCAGAATGTTGCAAGTTACGTGGGACACCCTTATAGATGCTGTGGCCACCTCTACTCCCGGCACACCAGCACCCGTTCACATCAGCCGCAGTCGAGATTGCTGATGTTGCCAGAGGACTTCGATGTGAACAACATTGGTTAATTTCTACTTGCTGTTGTTGTTGTTGTTGTTGTTGTTGTTGTTGTTGTTGTTGTTGTTGTTGTTGTTGTTGTTGTTGTTGTTGTTGTTGTTGTTGTTCGTTGTTGTTGTTTTTGTGTTGTTGTTGTTGTTGTTGTTGTTGTGTTGTTGTTGTTGTTGTTGTTGTTGTTCGTTGTTGTTGTTGTTGTTGTTGTTGTTGTTGTTGTTGTTGTTGTTGTTGTTGTTGTTGCTGTTGTTGTTGTTGTTGTTGTTGTGTTGTTGTTGTTGTTGTTGTTGTTGTTGTTGTTGTTGTTGTTGTTGTTGTTGTTGTTTTTGTTGTTGTTGTTGTTGTTGTTGTTGTTGTTGTTGTTGTTGTTGTTGTTGTTGTTGTTGTTGTTGTTGTTGTTGTTGTTGTTGTTGCTGTTGTTGTTGTTGTTGTTGTTGAAACAATACCTTTTCTTCTTTGTTTCTCTTATAAAGTGTTTTATCTGTCAGATCCCAATGACTTTCCGTCTTTCGCATCCGGTCTTTACGAAGGACATGGTGATGTATCCGGAATGTTAGTGATTTTTTTTAGTGTGAGTGCGTGAGTGCCTGAGTGAGTGAGTGCGTGAGTATGTGAGTTGTAGGTCTGTTTCACCATCGTCGATGTTCGCGGCATTATCAGCCCCCCGTGGTGACTCCCTTACGCCAACACCTCGACCCCGCGATCCGACTAAGCAGGTATAGAAAGGATCACCATGTGTAATTGATTTTCATTGACATTTATTTTGCTACAGATTCCTCAGATTAGAATTTTGATTCGTCGCTTTATAAAGGATGTCCCTGCGAGGTATGATCAATGACTTTTTCTATAACTCTTTCAAAATTAAAGATAACGACGCAAAATTTCATATGGTAATAGTAAATTCTTTTCCCGATATGCTGAAAGTTCGAATTTTTTATTAGATTCAGTTTTGCGTGTTTTACAGTCGATACAGCAACATGCTTGTATAGGTTCATAACTCACCAGATTTCAGAGCATTTTCATTGAGAATGAAAAGTGAAAAGCAGACTGACTTTTTTCGTTTCAAAATGGGTTAAACAGTAGTAATAGATATACTTCATGAGTAACAGTTGATCAAAGTTAATCTGCTAATTTTGCTAATTTTTCTCAAAAATTTTAATTTTGTTTTCAATCTTCAATGTAAGGTGGAATATTCAATCAGCCAGAAAGATTTATCATTATTTCATATATAAATATATGGTATTAGCTATTAGTGTTGAAAGTTTCAAGCCGTATAGTTAAATTATCAAAAAGTACTTGAATGTTTCATGCGACATACTGGGCTCTCAAGTGTAAAGTTTGGGCATGTTGCTGCATTGACCATAAGTCTCGCAAATATCTACTGAAAACTGAAATTTTGAAGCTCACAATATCAGGCGAAACTTTTTCTAACAACAGATGAAGTTTAAAAGTCGTTATGTAGAACGCTGTAGAAGTTTTAGAAAATTTCTTTGATCACACCTCGCTACGACACCCTGTAAACTACAACATGAGTGCAAACGACTGTTATAGGACAGATAACCTGGAATCGCCGAAGAATTCGCATCCAAACTTTGATCACCGTAAAATTCTTCAATTACTATGCACTGTTGTTGTCTAGGTATACGATTTTGAGATTACATACGTGTTTGAAGTTTAGTCTTCCAACTAGAAGCTATTCAGACTCGTGCAAACGACTTGCGATCTTTGATTTCAGCTAGAGTTCGGCAAAAACTTCGGTGATAAAGTGGGTGCCGCTTCGGCAAATGTAAGTAAAGTGAAAGTCAGAGCGCGTCGACAGTCTACTGATACAGGAGTGCTAGATGGAGGCATTAACGAAAGTGTTAGTCCCTCAACCGTTTGCTAGTCTCTTTGTATGTATAAGGTTGATTATATCCCTGCAAATTGCGTACATAAATATTAGCTAAATAAGTGGAGAGTGCAAGTAGAACCGCAGCAATCAAATTTTTTATTATATAAACCTGAATTAATCATAGGGGTCATCGGCGGCAAAGCAACCAAGACGTAGCGAGAGTGTATCCAGTATCGGGTTAGTGCCATGCAATGTCTGATCAACACAACAGTATACAATTGATTAGCAGAACACATTATTTATGTAACCCAATGTTTTTTATGATATAGTTAGATTTTGATGGAAGTTTTCGAATTGCAGTTCAAACAACAGTTTTACGTTGATCGATGGCCGACATCACACCCGTCTGGCCCGTGTCACCAACGTTCAGGCATTGGCACTGATGCGCGGCGAAAATGCTCTCATCCACTGGCTGCATGAGTTGGTTGAAAACAGACAATGTGTAAAACAGTTATGATGAGATAAAAAATTTGTGGCTAACAACTTATCACCATATTTTTGTGGGAGAAAACAATGCCGTGCAAGTCACAGGCAATTGATATCTAGAATGAGTGCATGTCAAACGTTTCCCATTCTTTCTGACCGACGTATTGAAGAATGACCGATGAACTATTGACTGACCGACAAACCCGAAAATTGTTTTAATGACAGGTGACAGACAGACTAACCCAATAACTTTTCATACTGGTGACGGATTAACAGACAAAACAAATCACTGACAGATTGAAAGACTAACTGTCGTGCTTACTTTAAGCGTCATCTACGCGGAAATCAATACGCGATACGCTCAACTTTTTTCCACTTATAAATACGTTGAAGAGGCCATTCTCGATCTGGATACCCAATCAATTCATCTTATGTTAGTCATTTAGTTTTAACTACATGTAGAACGAACATCAGAAAAAGATACTATTATAAGAGCAAGTGAATCAGTGAGTGAATGAGTGAGTGAGTGATTGCCTGACTGAGTGAGTGAGGGTGAGTAAGAAAGTGAGTGAGTGAGTAAGGGAATGAGTCAGTGAGTGAGTGAGTGAGTGATGAGTGAGTGGGTGAGTGAGTGAGTGAGTGCGTGAGCGAGTGAGTGAGTGAGTGAGTGAGTGAGTGAGTGAGTGAGTGAGTGAGTGAGTGAGTGAGTGAGTGAGTGAGTGAGTGAGTGAGTGAGTGAGTGAGTGAGTGAGTAAGTGAGTGAGTGAGTGAGTGAGTGAGTGAGTGAGTGAGTGAGTGAGTGAGTGAGTGAGTGAGTGAGTGAGTGAGTGAGTGAGTGAGTGAGTGAGTGAGTGAGTGAGTGAGTGAGTGAGTGAGTGAGTGAGTGAGTGAGTGAGTGAGTGAGTGAGTGAGGGAGTGAGTGAGTGAGTGAATGCTGAAATGCTAAGAAACTTAATGTTTCAGTTTCCGTCGCAATGTGGGCTGGAACGCTTCGAAATACCAAACTTTCAAACACATGGTAATCGACGCCAAGCGAGAAAATCGGCTCAAGTCGTTCGGAAGTCTGCAGACCATCAGCAGTATCTGATCACCCCAACCATTCATTGTGTGATTGTTGAATCCAATAATTGGGTTCATTTCGAATGTCACTCAGCCAGGCGTGGTGATTGTGAATATATCACATTCGGTACGAGTAAACAAAATAGGTTTTCTTTCTAAACTCCACTCTCTATTGACGTGGGCAGCGAGTAAAAATTACTAAAACGCTGACCCAATCCGGCTTCTATGCGAACAATCGCCACAGGTACATATAATTTTGATAAAAACATGACTATTTTATAAACTAGTTTATTGTCAATACTCTTTTTTGTCATAAAATGAAAGAATACAGTCTTCGCCAAGTGTTGCTTCATTGGTTTTTAGAACTTTCCTCATTTGATTCAACCAGGAATTACTCGTCAAACAGAATGCCGTCCAAACTGACGTACGGA
>OZ038446.1:12606612-12629497 GCA_964036265.1 Daptonema setosum
TGAAATACAGTTATTTCAATTCGTAAATTATTGATGCCTTATGTTTGTAAAGGGTCTGTAACCTCTTCAAATCATCGACGGTTACGTTGCTCTCCTTGCCCTTGTGACGACCCAATTTAGCCATCATACCTTCGAGTCGCGGGTCATTCACTCGAAACCCGCTGTGTGTGAAAGCCTGTAGATTTTAGTTTATAAAACTATATAAGGACTATACAATGCACAACTGACCCATTTCTAAGTCATTCTTCTAAGCATAGCTGGAGGTAAATGGTTGTCATTGTGCAGTCTTTGCTCAAAAAATTACATTGAGTCCACTTAGAAAAGGCGTGAAGAGTCTTGTCATTAACCATCGAAGCCAGTCACTACACCAAAACCATCCAGTGTTTTTTACTTACCTCAATAAACGACTGCGTTTCAAAACCAGTCTCCGGGTCACAGAACACCTTGAATATCTTCTCGATGACCTGCGCATCAGTTTCATTCAGCCGAGGTGACATTGGTTCACCTCCGATCTTGACCACGGCACTGGGCCGCACGACGTCACTGAATGTTGATCGTACGTATACACATAATATCTGCAGAGTTTCTCGCTATACCCAGTTTAGAACCCCGGGATAATCTGACTGAACCTTTTCACGTGCGCACAATTTTTTTGGTGCGCTTCAGTTTTTCAAACAGTTTCTTTTTCATATCCTCATTAGACAACATAAGAAACGTAAGTTTTATTCATTGCATGTGTTCGGCAAGGGGTTCGCTGAATTTTTAAAACAAGGTAACAAGATATACAGATTGTACGGATTGTACTCCGAATTTCTCATGTAAACCAGTACATCTTTGCGCGCATTAAAAAATTCCCGTGGTGTAAACTGCGTTTAGACCGAACATTCAGTTTTTACGCGTGATCCATCACAAAGTTTTGGTCGGCGGTTTTCAATAAAATTATCTACAACATAACACTTTTATCATGATCGAGTTATATAAACCCTTATACATTGAGAAAAGCTGTTTGAGCGTTGCTTGGAATGTACATGATGAATGACTGTGTTTGTAGTATGAAGACAGGAAGAACAACCATGAAATCATTTCATCATAAAACGTTTTTTCCGTTATTATAGACTAGCTATGCACATTTTTGGTATCGAATCATGATTTATTTAATGCGGGCTAATTAAACTAATTAAATTAAGTTTGAAATATACTAACCCTTGTGGAACTGGCATAATTACGGTAAGTTAGCTGGCGCAGTATCTGAAATACACACTACACTTTCGTGATTTTTTGCTTATTATTTCATACTTAGGGAAAATTTATGAACTAATGCTTATGCCTGAATGCTAAACACGAGTCTCCATATAATCAAGCTTGATTCCCGTGGTCGCGACTTTTGATGCTGATTTGACAAGTGGTTAGTCTAAACCGAGTATCGGTTTCACACCGCAATCACTGCCGCCGCACCGTGTAATTACTAGCACGGTATATGTAGTCTGGTGAACTACAAGTTTGTCACAATCACATCCAAATTATTACGTTGATTAAATAGATTCAGTAGTATGTAAGTCGTAACATAACAAATTTGAAAGAAAGTGAATCCACCTTCGTTTGTGATTAGACAATTTACCATCCGCCGTCTCAAGTTTTATCGTGTTTACAGAGTGCGACGCTCATTACATACTATGTTTCAAGCTGTGCACACCGCCTGCTTCTACAATTAACACTGATAAGTAAGTACTTATTCGCACCATGTAATAACTGGTTATCATGTAGACGCCGATCTAACAAGTAAACTACATAGTAGCCGTCAGACTGACTAATGACTGTTTGTATTGCACACCCGGGTGCTAGTGGAGCTGGTAGCGGGAATTTGTGAATTGGTTTGGTATAATTATATGCCTTTTCCCCAGTCTTTCGTAGAACATACAAGTGACGGATCTTACTTGCCCTTTCCAAATGGCCCAATGTCCGAGTTGAAAGAATTAACTTCATAAGGAAAGAACGATAACCATCTAACACCTTGTAAAATGAATAAAACAGCAAATTAAACAACTCTCCTTATGACACAGAAAAGATATGACATAAAGGTTGCAGAAAGCCAGTCAAAACCAGAACACATGTATCCAAATGAGCAAGGAGCAAGCAACAACTCAATCAGCACCAATCATCCCACGATCGTAAAATAAGGAACCTGCAATGAACAGCAAATGAAACAAGAATGAACAAAAAAATAAACAAACATTTTTTGATATAATAACTGAATAAAAACCGTAAAATCACAAGGAGAAAAACCAAAAAAAACGAAATGACCTCGAACAAAGTTTGTTCAACATAATTTTATAAGAATATCAAAAGTAGGTACGGAGCATAGCCGGTCGTGACGTCTCGAGACTGCGCAGTTGCATGCGACCACGCACCAGACGCGAGATCAAGTCTTTTCGCTCCTGGCGAAGCTTTTCGCTGAAATTGAGAAACTAAGTTAGAAGTAAAACAATAACACCAATGAGTGCAAGAAACTATAAACAAAAGAGATTACACCGAAGTGGGAAGAATAAAACAAGTTTTCACGATATCAGTAAAGAAATTCTGAATCCAAACCGACATCATCATTTGTTCGAGCGATCCGGACAAGGCGGCCACCTTGTTCTCGTCGTCAATCAGCTGCTGCAGCTGTTCCAGCTCGGCCACCAAGTTGGCAATCTCGGTCTCGTTGCATACCACTGAAATCCCACAACCATCTAATGCAAACTATTGGTTGTCTAGTGGAACTAATCAGAGTTTGAAACAGTATCATTAAATTTTAAACTGATGATATTGAGGAAAGAAGAAAAGACTAACATGTCTCTTCGTTGGTAGATTTTTCGATTTTGAGCTTGTTCAGCTGCTGGCTGCATTTGAGAATATTCTGAAAGTCAAAATACATCCAGTAGGAAGCAACAAGCGAAGCGGCACGTTAAAAAACTTTAAACCGATTGAAGATCATATTTTAACATAGTAGTAAGTATAATACAGAGAAACACATACCAGACTGGAATGGTTGTCCCTGGCTTCGGTGGAGTAACGCTTGGCTCTGCGTAGAAAGTTATTTCTGTAATAGAAGAGCTTTAATTTAGTGAGGTAGTGAACAACAGCGGAAATCACATAAACATTTTTTTTTAATATTACGGTTTTTTATGGTTACTAACATGAGCAACTCATCTCGACTGGTAAGAACTGCCAGGTCCCTCTCCATACGTTCCAGCTCGTCCCGTTCCTGTTCGATCATCACTTCCCACATGAAAAATACGTAAAAAACATAAATGAGTGTCAGTCTTTCCGCATTGCAATCCAACAAGAAATTATAAATGAGCCGTAATTACAACTGGTTGATAGACTGATTGATGAATGAACTGAACGGTCTTTGCATTGATGGATTGACGCATCGGTTGTTTGCCCTGTTGACTCTGAATTCAGAATGCCTTTTAATTGATGTTTTACCGAACCAACCGATGTTCTTCGTCATCAGATTTTTCAATTTTGGACTTGGCTGTCTTCAACATGGCCTGCGTATTTTGCAGGGTTTCAATGCTTTTCTGCAGGTCGACGGTAGCTGAGCATCAGAAAAAAATAACCGATGACTTTGTTTTATTATTATACGTGTGAGTGAATGAGTGACTGATTACAATATGAATGATTTGTGAGTGAATGATTCAGTGAAGTAATGATCGACTCGACACTAATCATAAAACAAACAAAACAAAAAAGAAATAATAGTACCTTGTTGTTTCCTTTCCACTGCTCTTTTGTAACGATTCTGGTGGGCCCGCAACACGTTCCCCATACGTTTACGCTCTGTAATACGGTAATCCGGAATCACATCACCACAATCCCACCATTTTTCGGTTGTATTTTAACACTAGGTTTAACACCAAATTATGAATACCGTTAATGTGGGTTAAAAAGCAGTCATAGTTTTTACGAGTTCATCTTCAGACGTCAACATCAATAATTTATGAACAAGAAGCACAGTAGGAGTGATGCGGCGATAACCACTTACCCGCATAACTATAAAAAATATTTCGAACGAACCTCTATAAAAATCCATGACGTACTTCAGCATAACGTCATCGTTCTCAGTCGACTGGGACTGATGTTGTTGTTGTTCTTGCCCCGATTTCTGAGGCTTAACCGAGCTCTTCTTCAGCTTGCTACCGCCATTGGAAAACGCTGCTTCGTCGGATTTCTGCCCATGTAGTTGTTCCTTTTCTTTATTCATCTTGATTTGAGAACAATCGGCAGTTGTCAAACTCAGGCCAGGCTGAAATAAAACTCGTTTAGGAAAATCAAAAATAATTTTTTTATTGCGAAAAAATAATTTTTATTGCTTGATCAGGGTATTTTGTTACTAAATAGTTTCCTGAAAACCTTATTCTGAACAAATAATAAGTTGGGCATGTTCAATAATATGTTATACAGATGTAGTGTGAGCATCTGGAAAATTTGAATTAGTTTGAACACGCACCGAAATTTGAATGCGCGCCAAAAGAATTACGGTAAAAATTTTTGGAGTAACGAGAAACTCTGACCAGACTTTAACTGTTGTACTTTTTTCAAACAAAAATTAAAAAAATTGAAAATTTTAAAATTGCTAATTGCTGATTGGTTTGCGGAATTTGATTCTTGACGCTGATTGGTTAGATTTTTTTTGTCGTCAATCGGGTTTGTTCTCTTGTTGAAAACCTTTTTAATATCCGTAAAGTTTTTTCTATTACTTTATTTAATTTTTTTATCTAAAGTTTTTTATTGATTTGATTTACAGATTTCTTTCTGATTTCAGGTTCGTATAAAACTGCTGGTGAGGAAGCGGAGGGGGAGCGCGTGGCAGACGCAAACTGGACTTTCGTATCAGGCTAATTTTCACTATATATTTTCGTTAACGTGCACACTTGCCTCAGTCAGTCAGCCGCTCAGTCGGTCAGAAAATTAGTCAGTCGGTCAGTTGGTGAACTAACCAGCCAGTTACCCAAACAAATTTCATTGTGACCAATAGCAACCAACTGTGAGTAAACGATCACAGAATATGCTCCCAGTCTCAGTTTGTAACATTCTTAATTCAATTGCTGAGTCTTGCAATTGAATTAAGAATGTTTTTGTAACATATACTTCGTTTTTGTAACCAAAAAGTAGCTATTCTACGAAACACCTTTTATGCCAAAGATACAGCCTTTCATTTACAACTTTATAAATGTTTCATTCTGCCACTCATTGATTACTGTTCGCCTGTTATTATATATAGTACCAAAAAGCAGCTCAACGATCTTGAAACTATTCAAAGGAAATTCACTCTATACACTCTCAATCTTTTTGATATTCCCTATAATGATAGATTAAAATCTATTAATTTGCCTACTATTGAAACAAGATTGCTGACTAATGATTTGGTTACAACTCGCGACTATTTCTCCGGTTCGTTATACTTGAATTTTTATCCATTTACTCATTCTGTTGATTATACTCGTAGCGCCCTTTTTAAACCTCGATGCCAAACATCTACATTTGCTAATTTTTGGTCTAATAGAATTATTAACGTTTATGAAAAGGTTCCTAAAGACACCCTCAAAAACCGTAAATCTATAATTAATTACATAAAACAGCATGAGTTGAAATTTTCTTGATTGATTTTCCACATTGAATTATTTCTTTGTTCACACCTATTACACTACATTACATTCCATTCGTCCCTACATTTATTCTACTATTAATACCATCTCCATTTAACACACACTTATACTCGAATGTGCTGAATAAAATAAAAAATAAATATATCTCTTCATGTCTACTTTTCATAAGCAATAGTATCCGAACATTGCCTCGTTACTCATGCCTCGTCGTATCCGTGAAACATTAACATTAGCCGTCATCAAAACACGAAACCACCGGTGTTATATGTTATTTTTCGATCATCTTCATAGGAAAATCAATTAAAGGTACATATATATTTGATTAATACTTCCCTATCGTCGTGATGTGATGTCGATTTCATTGATTCCCTTTTCAGGCATTTCAACATGTCGCAATGCAGTGCGCTGGGATCGGGAGTCATTCAGCGACTGTATCAGTTGCCTTCGTTCTCTGTTGTGCCCGTCAGGTTTCATGTGCGTAGAAATCCACCGCCTGGGTCAGTTTTGCTAATTTTCAATTCTTTCTTTTTTTCTTATAATTCACAATCAGTTATCCAGCAGGTTAGGGTATCCGATTCATTACTTGGTAATAGCACGGGGACAAGTTGCATATACGTTTTGTCTGCCAAAATCTTTTGTTTCTATGTAAATTTATGGCCGGCAAGTAACTACACGATTCTTCCATCTGCCAGAAGATTTAACGTCAATTAAAAAAATTGCGCTCGAACTTTCGAACAAAGAACTCGGTTTTCTGGTAATTTCCGATCAAACTCGTTAGATGTAGGAAAATTTCGTCTCATACATATGAGTACGCTTAATTATAAGACCATTCGTCAAATGAATGATAATGATACCATGCAATCATGCAATATGTGTATTCAGTAAACCGCCACATCTGCCACCCTCTAAAACGCATCGGTACACGGTGGCTCACGAAAAGTGGCAGGATCCAGATGTTGTTCGGGAGTTGTTGTGGCGTCGGGCTGCCTACAACGATGCCATGCACGCCATTCGACTACACTTCAAACATAAAGTCGAATCGGTCAGTTTTACATTGCGCTTGTTATTGCATAATTAGTTTGAGTATAGAGCCAGGTGTGTGTAAAAAGGCTTATACGAATATGCTGTTTTTGCTGACTGGCATATACGTATAAGCCAGTTTGAGGTTCTGCATATACGTATATGCCCCTTTGAATGTTTTATTTGCCATGTGTACCACCGTGCAAGAGCTATAAGTCGAACTTGAACCTTTTAACTGTGATATATATTATTGTTATGACTTGTTTTAGCACGGTTTACTATCTGAGCGCCATCTGATCACGCTCAAACAACGCGAACAAACCGAGTTTGCTGAAATGTTGCTGGAAAATGAAGCTGAAAATCGTAAGGTGGAAGAAATACGGTAGGTTCAGTTTGCTATACCTGTTACAATCTTTCTATTTTTACTCATAATATTACCAGTACACAAACTAACACGTTTCCTTTTTCTCATTGCATGATTATAATCACATGTTTTGCATTGCAGCAAAGAAAAAGACCAGCAGTTATTTTACGATATCGAGCAGCAAACCGAGCGTGAGATCAGGGAATACCAAGAACAGTCACAACAGGCACTCAACAAGAGACGGGAGGAGGTGCTCAATACCATCGTTAGTTTATTTGTCGTCCATATTATACATGTTTCTTTTTGTTCACATGATTTTCAATTCTTGAAAGTGACTACAATACATAACTTTTTTTTAAATCAAATTGAACATGATGTTGCTTGTATTAGCCTAGTAATTGAGGCGCCGGACATACTTGGGCATGGCAAGTCCGAGTCTCGCACAAAAATGACATTTTTAGTCATTTCATAAGACTGTCGTGCAATTCCCGCCAGTTTATTCATTCTCTCTGTCCAATATGTTAACTGTCTGATTACAGGCCGCTTCGGAGAATTTCATCACTGAAGAGAACCTGATGCAGAAGCTGGAGCACGCGTTGGACAACCCGGTGAGTCTGGAGTACGCTGTTGACAAAGAAGGTCGCAAGTACACAACACCCGTCTTCGATAAATACCTGGATGCATCACCGGTCAAGTCGGTTCGCATGTACGAACGATCGTTATATCAACCCAACGTCACAAAAGCAGACTCAGAGAACACGCATAAAACTGCTAATCAACAATCAGACGAAACTGCAGCTACTGCACAGTCGTGATCATATGATTCATTTTTGCCAATGTTCCGTTTGGAGATTGACCTGGTTTGAGTTAACGGTAACTGCCAGCATCACGAGTATCAAAAGATACACACAGTTTCTATTTAGCAATGATACCTACTGTACAATGTATTCATTAAGCGGGAGTTCGAAAGCTTCTACAGAAAGGTGCGCTGCGCATGTGCGCCGAAATCGGTGCAAAGCACGCGTGCTCCGTGCGCTGGAGTATAACTCCCGTTTTATCTATGCAGAATGGAAAACCGTTAATTGTCAACTCCAAGCTATAAAGTAGCAACACTTTTTATAAAACTAGTTCATTGGCGTTTCCACATATTACTTGCTCAATGAGTCATCACATTTTGTCAATAAAACACATACCGAAACCTCCGTTGTTTGTGATTCAGTGAACTATATTGTTGTGGTGGTGAGTAATCCACGGTTGGCAGCAACTATATATTTATTCACCTTTTTATGCTTGTGTGAAGGGATTTGTCAGATTTGGTTCTAATCGTCAACTGTGATGAAGATGAACAAATTATTTTTACAGTATTAAATGTAATGGCAGACGAAATATTGAAGGACAAGGAGCAGTTTTTTGACTGTGCATCTGAAGCTGTTGAGGAAAATGAAGATTCTGAAAGCTTTGTGGATGCACCGCAGCCTTCGGACTCGGAGTGTCAAGTTGGAATCATCTCTCATTTTGCATTTTTAGTTTGTTCGTTTTGCTTAAAACTCAGAGTCAATTGTTGAGAGTCCATCAGAATTAGCTCCCATTTTTCTGGTTCAATTCTAGTTTTAAAATCTCGAAGTCCATCTGAAGTTTCGCGCATTTATACACGATTATAGGCAACTGGTTCCGCTGAAGAAAACCGAGCCAATAATTGGGATCCGTTTCCTGACGTGAAGCAAGTGTTTCCAGAGTCGGTGGATGCGACTAACGTTGATGTGGATGAACCAACCTGCAGCGTAGTCGACCTGGATGAAGTACTCGAGCTGAGGCGAACTGTTGAACAACAAATGAGCGATGAACAGTTGCAGGTATGAATTAGGGCATACCCAGTAGTTTTTCTAACTTTGAATAGCTAAATTTGCACTGGGCATTATTTATGTGTGGAAATTGGTTCACAACGAAGTTGTTCCGTCCATGTGACTGACATGGCGTTATCGGTTAAAAATAGTTAAGGAACCTTCCATCATGTGGGTTTTTTTGCAGAAAGAATAGGAGTGTTCATTGCATATAATTTTAACTTGACCACTCTTGATTTTCAGGAGCTTTTCGACGAATCAGTAACGTTGAAAACATCGGGGAATCAGTGTTTTGTGGGTGGCCAGTTCGACGAGGCGATCGAGCTGTACGACCAGGCACTCGAAAAATGTCCGCTTAAGTTCACCAAACAGCACGCCATTCTCTGGTGCAATCGGGCAGCTGCTCACATCAGACAGGTTAGCAGCCCAAACTATGATATTAAATAAACTCTTATGATATTTACTTTACTATTATGTACTATTTATTATGACATAAATAACCCATCTGCAACTTCAAGGAAAACATGGAAGCGGCTATCAAAGACTGCAGCCAGGCGATCGAGCTCGACCCGACCTACTACAAAGCCTATTACAGACGTGCCATCTGCTATGAGAAAAATGAGGATAAATGGGATCAGGCGTTGGAGGACTACAAGACGGTGCTCACACATGAACCAAATAACCCGAATGCAAGAGCTGCTGTTCAGGTTGCAATTTCAGGCATTATAATACATAAAAAAAAATTCAAATACACGTAATCTAGAATCTGATCCAAGTGGAATTATCTAAACATAAATATGACCGCATCAACGTTCCAGAAACTGCCGCCACTGATTGAAGAACGCAACGCCAAGATGAAGGACGAAATGATGGGTACGTTTTTGTATGAATACTCAGAAAAATTATGAATTCGTTGGCTAATTGCAAAAGTATTTCAGGCAAATTGAAAGAGCTTGGGAATATGGTGCTTCGACCGTTCGGCCTCTCCACTGAAAACTTCCAGTTGGTACCCAACGGTGAGGGCGGATATTCCGTTTCCATGACCAACAAATGAACTGTGATCCGATTTGTAAAACTGATTTTATTTACAATTATCATTTGGCGTTTCCAATACAATTACAATCTATACCTGTATGGCTTGCATACCATTGTAATATACAAATATACGACTGCTTACACATGCACATCGGGAGCATTTCATATAGTGAATCTGAATGCAAAACAAGTAAAGAATTTGTGCGAATAAGGCAATAATTGAGTCCTATTTTGTAAGAGCTCATAGATCAGTATGGTGAGTGTGGTATATCCTATAAAAAACTATGCAAACTTGCTGTTTTGTAATAGATAGGTGAACACATCAAATCAAATCCCGAATTTTCAAAGTAATAAAAATATAACTTTGTCTATACAATACGCGGCGAGTACGGAAAACAAACTGAAATCGTTATGAGCATTGGTAAGAATTTACATTGAGAATTGTTATGGTAGTTCATTCTGGAGTTCATGAAATAGCCCATTCTCCTTCGTGTAAATGACTTATTTTTAGCGATTTCTCACAAACGCTCCCGATTTCTGACTGAAATGCAATAATGATAACAAGATCTCTTAGCTGGTCGTCACTGGGTTCGAGTCCATCTGACTGAAACCTTTCAAATCAGACATAAGTGCATCGAAATCCGGTGGTTTATGTTCTTCATTGACGGGTGTTTGGTCTTCTTCAACGTTGTCTTCATCCATGCGTGTTTCTTCTTCATCATCTAACTCATCTTGTACGTGATCAGAAGATTCTTCAATAACCAGTGTGGATCGACTATTTGATGTCTGTCGTAACAGTACTGGTTGAGTGTTGTCATCTGAATCCGCATTGGCATCCAGATCCATCACGAGACCATCAGTCGGAGATTCCGTATCTCGTTGCACACTCGAACCTGAAAACATGGCTGAAGATAAATACCTTATAAATAAAGGTGTAATAACCTGTAATAGTATGACAGCTTTATGCATCAGGTTGGGAACGTCATCCAAAGCAAACTAACGATTTGAAATTGAAAATCTACTCAACGGTACCATAAAACCCGGCTAACCTGACGTTTCGGCTGCTTGACCGTTGAAGATGCAATCCTCTGTGGTAGCAGGCTCGTCGTCTTCACATATGGATTGCTTCTTACTTTTTCTTGATCTTGGCGGTCGTGCAGGAAGTGCGTGCACTTGAGCGGAAGGTTTTTGACGATATCGACGAGCAGCGGTTGGGGCTGCACGCGTTGCACCTAAATAATACAGTTTCACGTAATTCACTAAAAACAATACTCAATTAAAAATTTTCTTAATCGAATCCGATCCTTCTCATATTTTTCACGTCATAGTTTCGCTATTAATTCAACCCAGGTATCACGGACTGATTCCACGCCGGTCCTTCTTTTTTTGCATTAGAGACACATCCACCAATAATATAAATCACATCCTTTATGTCTTGTTAACAACCGCAATTGCAGTCTCAAATTGAAGGGTTACATTGAAAGTCATGGCCCACCTTTCTTCTTCTTCGATTTAGTTTCTTTCTTGCTGGGCGCCTTTTCACCGGTGACTTGGGTATAACTCTTCGGATTGAGCCTTAGCTTGTCTCGGCAGAACGTCAGGTCGGTATCACCGGTGTTTTTCATATTCGTCCTGATCGCCTGCACCACCGCACTTTGATACCCGTGTCGATTCTCGCGCTTCGGGTTGTACCGACGTGAGAACGAATCCGTGAACCTACAATAAGCACATTAACAAATCTGGATTTACAGCAAAATGTGGAAGGTATCGTTTAACATAACACAAGTCATGATTTTCTTATAATAATTTCAAGCTAATTTTACAAAAAAATCAACGTGCGAACGAACTTTTCTAAAGTGCTGACATGTACGAAGCCATGCTGATCCGAGCCCAGCCATAGTACACACGCCTCACCACCCGTATTGAAACAATAAACTTGTGCAGGCCAGTAGGGTTCAGCTGAAAAAGGGTTATCATCTTCAACAACAACACTATATTCTGATACTCAGATAAAATCATCTGAATTGATATTATAACACACAAAAACAAAATACGAATTGAACGAACACGGCATTTTAGCCCACACGACGTCGTTTGGTTTCAGCCCGTGCGGATTGTCCTCCGGTGAGGGTGTGATCTGGAAATAAATCCATTAATAAACCTTAGTAATAAACGGTCAAAACCAACAGATCTGGGATTGTCCGTTCGCTCAACGATGAGACCAGCAGGCGCCCTACGCTGTTCTCCCTCATCTGCTACTGACGAACTGCGACTGTCTGACTGAGATCTGCTCGTTGACCTTGAAACAGTTGGCAATTGCATTAAAACTAAACTATTTTCGGAATATTAACTTAGAAACGCAGATGAGGACAACCACTTTCCATAACGTTAGTGTACAGACATACTACTGACCACACGGATAGTTAGTTTTGAGTCATTTATATAACGTAGTATTACACATGAGCAAAATACTTTCTGAGCCAGACGAATACAAAAAGTTTCATCTAGATTCACGTGTAAGAAGATAAACTATCCCCAGAAATGATGTCGTGAAGACATACATACACACCAACCGTTGTTTGTGGTGCATCTGGACAGGTTTCGTAGTGGTATCCTGATTAGCTGGTCGGACAGTGGGAGAAGATAAAGTCTCGCTACTCGGTCTGGGTGACTGCAGTTTGGAGAGTTTGAGAATGAGCGGTTTGCTATGATTGGGTCGTGAAACGCTGAGCGTCAGACGAGGAATGCCTGGGGGAACGGCAGCGGGGGATGACACGGTTGGTGATGAAGATGAGCAAGGAGTTGAGCTCATTATGGGCATGAAGCGTGAGGTCGAATGAGTCTGCAATAAAGAATTGTTGCTAAACAACACTTCAAGACTTAGATGATCGATTCGACGGATGTAGGTAGGCTATAGTAACTGCGACAAGACTAAAGACACTTTACCTAATGATCCCTAACGCCAGATCAAAAGCTTTCACAGGCCACCGTTTACAATTAACGCCCGACTTTATAACAAACCGTTGGTGTCCGTATCGATACGGTCGGCCGACTGATCTTGGATATTGTTCTGGCTTTTTGTGCGATAACTTTTGTCCGATGAACGAGGTTTGCTGCGGGTGTGGAAGTGACCAGAGGTTTGAAGCCAGTTTGCTCTGTAGAGGATGATGATAGTCCGCTGAAGGAACTGGTCGCACCCAAATCCAGTGGACGACCAGCTGAAAAACAGCTTGATGTACGATCCAACAACTAAAGTAAAACATACGGCAACACATTTTTTTATTTCTTATTCTCCCTTCAAAAAATGTACAACAAATTGAGTAGGAACGAATAGCTATGGTTGGTGAATAGGTACTGATTCTGGAGTGGATGAAATACTTTAACCAAGTGTGCGTAAAAGAAAGAAAAATCAACTATAAACCTTGAACAATGGCGGTGCTACCCGAACTGGAACCAGCTGGTAAATCCATCTTGTTGGCACCCCCAGAATCGATGGGTTTGGGTGCGATACGCAGGGGAATCCGTTGAAGCGGTGGAGGCGGAAGAGACATTGGAGGCTGCCCGCTATTACTGACGGACACAAACGATCTTGTCTCATTCGTGGTCGTGGCTAACGGAGCCGTGACACGCGGGAAAATCTGGAATAAAGTAAGCAGTTTTTTGTCAGTTCAGTTGTATGTTGATTTTAGCAACAAAACAACTTGAAAAATTAGTTTGTTTCAGCCTTTTTCAAACTGATCTAACTTGTATCATTTTCTCATTAAATACAGCTCCCAGATAAAAAACGATGAGACGTTTATATTCCTAAAACATGGTCAAACTGTATTTCATACGTAGACCTAAAAATCCACGTGTCTCTCACATATGTACCTTAATTGCACTTGGTAGTTGACCGAGTCGGACTGGTGACCCATCGGGAACATCGGACAAATCTGGTTTACGTGGTGGTCGAGATCGGATGGCCCGGGCCACAATCGGCGTATCAATCGATCGGGCTGCCGTGGACTTGAATCGGGCGGTGACCAGCAGACCGTTGGATGGTCCTGTGTCTGCTGGTCGACTTTTGCTTGAGCAACTGCTGATCGATCTGTTGTGTAAAAATACTATTGAAATAGACGTTCTTCATCAACATCACGTTAATTCAGTGTATAAGTACGGACGAGAGGGCGCCGCACTAAAACGACTAACTGTTAGTGGTGTGCAGAGGTGGGCCGCAGGGGGGGGGGGGGGGTAGGGGGGGTTTACCCCCCCCCCCCCCCACTTTTCAGGGTCGGCGGGTAGCCTACCCCTCCCCCCTAGACAAAAATTTAGGTCGCCTACCCCCTTCCCCCCCCCTACTCGAAATTTTTGAGAAAATCGGCTTCAAAACCTCGATTTTGAGGCTCATTTTTCAAATTTTTCTGGCTGTAAGAATTTTTTTTCGAAGAAACACGTTTTCTGGGTTAATTTTCTTGGTTAAAACTTGAAAAAACCGGTATATGTGATGTTTATACCATATAATAGAAGATTTTTTTAGCAAAAACAAGCGTTTTATGCGAAAAAAAATTTTTTCTACCCCCCCCTACCCGACCTTACCCCCCCCCCCCCACTTTTCGGACAGGTCGGGTAAAATGGGATTTTCTGTCGGCTACCCCCCCACCCCCTGCAAAGTGCCAAAAAACCCGGCCCACCCCTGGTGGTGTGCGTGATAAAAAAAGAACAGAGTGTAACTAAGCAAAAATATTTGATTTTATACTAAAAACCCGACGAGCCGGTCAGATAACAAGTGATATATTTTCAACGATTGATAAAATATAGATAGAGTTAAATATACAACCCACTTTTCAAATAGCGGTCGTTTGCCGAGGATCACCGGTTTTCCGTTTCCATTCTGGCCCTTGCCAACTTGCCGATCGGCCGAACCAGCTTTTGGTGGTGATGAAGCCTTGCCTGACGACGATCCATCAGAGGAAGTGAGCATAGACGGACTGCAGGCACCGTTGTTGCTGTTGCCCGATGAAACAGACTGACCAAGCTGCTGTTTTTCTTGTTTGCGGGCAAACTAAATCAAAAAAAGTTACAAACTTGACAGTTGTAAGACGTTCAGTTAGTTTTGTTACAGCTGAATCTGAACTCAACTAGAAGAACTTCTATTTAGAATTGTTGGTCAGTTGCCTTAATTCCTCACCTTATCCTTGTTATTGTTCATAGGATGTTTGCATTTGGCACATAAAACGTTGCCGAAACTGGGTCTTAGCCGAAGTGTGCGATCAGCCGAGGCAGTGATTCGATGGTGCATGTTTTGGCCGAGTAGTGACGTCTGACGACAGGCCGACGCCGACAGCTTGTCACGGAATAACAACTGATCCTTCTTCGATGCCGACGGATCGGCCGCCAAAACGTCGCGAGGATTTTTGCCCTGCAGACCATTGCTTTAGGAATTCGTTTGTGAGTGTACAATTTCAGAAGAGATAAAGGCATCTTGCGACGCGTGATAACGTATTTTTTACTATTCTTATGCATGCCCTACGTGAATACCACAAAACGACTTAATCGCTTGCTTTAGAGATTCAAATAATGTTTTTATAAGACATCTATCGTCTATCGAACTCGAACATACTTGTTGAATGGCATCCCGTATTTTGTGCTCCCTGCTTATGGAGGATTGCCAGTGCTCCAGTTGAGTCGGATCGATCAGTGGGGAATTTGAGGGGCTGAAACAAAACATTCCATTGGGCACTGCATCACAGCTAAAAAATAAATATAATCAGATTTTAAATCAAGAACATAAGAAAAGATGAAGTCACCAACTTTGTGGAGGCCATCATAAGAATGCCATGGTACTCGGAACCATCGATCGGGTCCACATGGCTGACTGTCATGAATCCCTGAGATCTGACTCCAATGGTGCATTGTATCTGATTAGAAGAATCCATCACATTGAGGGCCTGCAGTAAAAAGATAAGCTTATTCAGTTGAAAAACAGGTAGAAAAAAAATTTAGTATATTATTTATGTATTTATTTCCAACATTTTTTTTACTTTTCCGATCAACCTGTTACATAATTCTATCTACTCCTCACTAATGTATACCCAATCTAAAGATCGAGACAAAAAAATAAAAAAATATTGAATATAGCGATCGATCGAAAACAATGGCTTCAGCTCACTAGCGGACGAGAAGGGGAGGGTAAAGTAAAATTCCCCCCTCTTTGGGGATTCTAATACGTAGAATTCGTTCCATAAGGTGTAGGTAGACTGGTCTAATTTATGCAGATTCCTCTCTCTTTGGGAAAATTCCCCTCCCTTTGGAGGTTTCGCTCGTCCGCCAGTGCTTCAGCTTGGAGTACTTTTGCAGCAGTAACCAGAACTGAATTTATTTACTAAAACGCCGGAGCATCAGCAGACTCTTTAATGTAAACTTGTTTTATTAATCTACATTTATCCACCACTGGCTGTATTGTGCATGGAAAGTTGCTCCTCCCTATGGAACTTTAGCTGGTCCGTCAGACAATGTTGGGCAAATAATGGCCACCTTTTACGTCAAATCTGGGGTTTTCAATGAAGAAAAGTAGCTCTCGTGCAAACAACTACTCTGTTTTGACACCGTCAAAACAGCTAAAATAGATAGATTCGAACAATAAATGATCGAATGCATCAATGATATAATACCCAATACCACCGGCGGACGAGCCAACACTTCAAAAAGAGGCAAATCTCATCGAAGCAAGGAAAATAACAGTTTCGAGAGATATCATTTCTGCCGGTACATCTGTTATGCTTTGAAGAACGACGAACGCTTGTTGAAACAATAGTTTTGCCACATTGAACTTGTATACCATCCATGCAGCTGGCGATGGCGGACGAGCTAATCCTCCAAAGGGAGTGGAATTTCGTCAAGGGGGAATATGCAGAAGTTATACTCTCTACCTACACCTTAAGAAACAAACTGTACTTTCTGTACCGCCAAAGAAAGGGGGAATTACACTTTCCTTCCCCTTCTCGTCCGCTAGTGCATGCAGCTAACCATTGTGGGCGACGTCACCGTTTTATCTGGATCGGGGTCTAACTTCACTTTCGCATCTGCTGGCTCTGTTTCTGCTGACATCTTTGACTGATCCGAGTCGAACTGAAAATATAATAATGTTGTGTTTATTTAATTTCCTCCTGTATTTTACGATTTGAACTTGGGGTCTTCGAAACCAATTTTATCACACATGCTGTCACCTCAACGTCTGACAATTGGTACTGTAGATGAAAGAATAGTATACCAAAATCGATGTTTCATTTTTATTGAACGAGGTGAGCAGGCCGACGGTTTTTCGAGCAGAATAAGATTTGCACAAATGAACGAAATATGCAGGAGACTGAGACAGTACGCCCGAAATTGTTAGGCCCTATAATACACTCGTTCAGATCCTAGATAACATTTCAAAAACGAAAATAAGAGAATTCAAAATAATTTTAACCGAATTCAATATTTTTATTAATTTGACCATCTCCAGTCCTCTGCTCGTAAAATGGAAATCACTCGAGTTGAGTTAATCAAACAAGAAACAGTGGAATGCGATGCGATGAAGGAAACACGAGTTGGGGACAGAGTGACTAATTATATTCATTGGTTGTCGTAAGAAGATGAAAACTGATGTAAGGTTAATTATCGACCTCATTTACGCTGGTAATGGCTGGTCTGATCGTGATTTTGGATCTGATAATTGGAAGGTTTCCAAAATCGCCATGTTTGCTTGCTTGATTTTGCCATTCATCAAGATTTCACCCCTTTTCGGCCTCCATGCCCTCTAATTTCTTTTTCTTTTTTAGTTTGCTCCACCCACTGCCCCTTCCAATCCATGCAGGTTTGCGAGAAAATTCTTCCGAACCAATTACTAAAAAAATCGGCCCACGGCGAAAGGATTGCCTTGTTCTAATTTTCGAAATAGTCAGTTGCAAAAGTTTCAAAAAATTGCAAGTTTTTCGTAGGGTGCTTTCAGAGTAAAAAGTAGAGTAAAAAGGAAAAAAAGTAAAATTGGAAAGTAAAAAGGAAAATCTGTAAAACAACGCACGTGTCCGAAGCGGAATATTCCCAAAATTAAATATTAAATAATTCAAATTCAAACGCAACAGCCAATGAGCGCTGAGGGCTGCTCTCACAGCGCTATTCTGATTGGCCTGTGCGGTGTGCGCTACGCTGATTGGCCAGTCAAATTCAAATTTTGAATATTCGAATATCACTTATATATTTTCGCGTCGGTTGTTTCACAGATTTCTTTTTTACTTTCCATTTTACTTTCCTTTTTAGGGTACGTTTATAGTCTTCCCTAGACTTTCCCAGGAAATTCCCTGAACTTTCCCTGGAAAATTTTTCTTCAAAATTTTCCCTGGAAAGGGCAGAGTGTAAAAGCCCCCTCGATTTTGCCCCTGAGGGGGCTTTTCAACTCCCTCAGGGGCAAATTCTTGAAAAAGAGTGTAAAAGCCCCCTCAGGGGCAAAATCGAGGGGGCTTTTACCCGATTTGATCAAATAGAGTAAAAGCCCCCTGGTACTTAAGGATTTATAAAATGCCCCTCAGGGGCAAAATCGAGGGGGCTTTTACCCGATTTGATGAAACAGATGAAAAGCCCCCTCGATTTTGCCCCTGAGGGGCATCTTAAGTACTGGGGGCAATTCCAGGGGCATTTTCTTGAAAAAAAGAGTGTAAAACCCCCCTAGTGTTATAACATAGGCCAGGGGCAAAATCGAGGGGGAAAATCTAGGAGTTGAATTTTGGGTGA
Organism: Daptonema setosum; assembly: GCA_964036265.1. Taxonomy (NCBI): domain Eukaryota; kingdom Metazoa; phylum Nematoda; class Chromadorea; order Monhysterida; family Xyalidae; genus Daptonema; species Daptonema setosum. The sequence goes on from OZ038446.1 coordinate 12,625,272, forward strand.
AAATCGAGCGGATTAATACTCGGTGGGTGCTCCGCGGTTTCTGGAAAGTTTTTTACCGCACCCATGCGCGCATTGGCTTAAATAACCGCACCCGGACTTACGCTGAGCACAAATTTACGCATTGGCGAAATAACCGCACCCATGCACGCACCACACATAACCACGCATCGGAACGTTAGTGCGCTCTCTCACTAATACTCATGCACCTACCGCACCCATGCAAACCTTTGAACGAAAATTCACATTTTCCGCACCCATGCACTTTCTGGTTCGCTGCACGCATTAGAACCAAGTTCCGCACCCAGACACCTCTGTACACTCGCATGCATCAGAACACATTCCGCACCCTGACCCGCACCCATGCACCCGTGCACGCTTTGGAACAAGGTCATGCAAAAATGCATTTTAACACCTTTTGACGCATTGGAACATATTTCCGCACCCATGAATTTTTTTCTGCACGCATTAGAATTTCTTGCACTTATGCACTCCCAACATTCATGGACGCATTAGAGCCCTATTTAGAAAATGCCCCCAGGGGCAAAATCGAGGGGGCTTTTACCCGATTTGAGAGTAAAAGCCCCCTGATTTGCCCCTGGTACTTAAGGATTTAGAAAATGCCCCTCAGGGGCAAAATCGAGGGGGCTTTTACCCGATTTGAGAGTAAAAGCCCCCTCGAATTTGCCCCTGAGGGGCATCTTAAGTACTGGGGGCAATTTCAGGGGCATTTTCTTGAAAAAAGAGTGTAAAACCCCCCTAGTGTTATAACATAGGCCAGGGGCAAAATCTAGGGGGGAATTCTAGGGGTCGAATTTTGAGTGAAAATCGAGCGGATTAAAGCGGATTACTACTCGGTGGGTGCTCCGCGGTCGGTGAAGAGTTTGTTATCCGCACCCATGCACGCACGGGCTTGTACAACCGCACCCAGAACTAAGTTGAGCACAAATTTACGCATTGGCCAAATAACCGCACCCATGCACGCACCACGCATAACCACGCATCGGAATGTGAATGCGCTCTCTCACTAATACTCATGCACCTACCGCACCCATGCAAACCTTTGAACAAAAATTCACGGTAGCGCGTATTCCGCACCCATGCACGCATTGGCACTTGCAACGATACCCATGCAATTTTTGGTTCCCTGCACGCATTGGAACAAATTTCCACATACAGACACCCCAGTACACTCGCATGAATAATATCACATTCCGCACCCTGACCCGCACCCATGCACCCGTGCACGATTTGGAACAATTTCATGCACAAACGTATTTTTAACACCGAGTGACGCATTGGGACATATTTCCGCACTTATGCACCTTTTGTTTCCCATGTAACCACAATTGCCATAAAAAATATACATACATCGACAAAAACCAGAACTTGAACCGGATACCCCTCGCGCACGAGACGAGAACACTACCACTAAGCCAACGAGCCGTCTGATGAAGATGCTTAAAAGACTTTAATGAATCACGTTGCCCAAATCCTTAAGCACCAGGGGGTTTTTCGAGGGGGCTTTTACCCGATTTGATGAAACAGATGAAAAGCCCCCTGGAAATGCCCCCTGAGGGGCATCTTAAGTACTGGGGGGCAATTCCAGGGGCATTTTCTTGAAAAAAAGAGTGTAAAACCCCCTAGTGTTATAACATAGGCCAGGGGCAAAATCTAGGGGGGAATTCTAGGGGTCGAATTTTGAGTGAAAATCGAGCGGATTAAAGCGGATTACTACTCGGTGGGTGCTCCGCGGTCGGTGAAGAGTTTGTTATCCGCACCCATGCACGCACGGGCTTATACAACCACACCCAGAACTAAGTTGAGCACAAATTTACGCATTGGCCAAATAACCGCACCCATGCACGCACCACGCATAACCACGCATCGGAATGTGAATGCGCTCTCTCACTAATACTCATGCACCTACCGCACCCATGCAAACCTTTGAACAAAAATTCACGGTAGCGCGTATTCCGCACCCATGCACGCATTGGCACTTGCAACTATACCCATGCAATTTTTGGTTCCCTGCACGCATTGGAACAAATTTCCACATACAGACACCCCAGTACACTCGCATGAATAATATCACATTCCGCACCCTGACCCGCACCCATGCACCCGTGCACGATTTGGAACAACTTCATGCACAAACGTATTTTTAACACCGAGTGACGCCATTGGGACATATTTCCGCACCCATGCACCTTTTGTTTCCCATGTAACCACAATTGCCATAAAAAATATACATACATCGACAAAAACCAGAACTTCATCCGGATACCCCTCGCGCACGAGACGAGAACACTACCACTAAGCCAACGAGCCGTCTGATGATGATGCTTAAAAGACTGGCCAAATAACCGCACTCATGCACTCACCACACATAACCACGCATTGGAGCGTAAGTGCGCCCTCTCACTAATACTCATACACCTACCGCAACCAAGCAAACCTTTGAACAAAAGGGGGTTTTTGAAGAGCTTTTTCAAAAAAAATCGATATCGCTAAAAATTGGTAACATGAAATTTGTGAGTGCTGTGAAGCTAACGATGAATTTTGAATTTTTTTTTAAAAGCCCTTCGGGGTGTTTTTGCCGTTTTTACGAAAATACATCTGAATTCGCTGACAATTTTGCTGTAAATTGGTAAAATGACTTATATGACTACTGTGAAGCTTGTGGTCGGTCAGTGATTTGCTACTTTTCGATAAATTTTTAGTAAAACTCAAAAAAACTCATTTTTCGAAAAAAATCAAAGTTGCTGAAAGTAGAAAATTGGGCATTTTTGATTACTCTGAAGTACATAGCAAGTCTGTAACACGACATATTAATGTATTTCAGCAGTAGAAGGCTAAAAAACAGTGATTTTAGAAAAAGCTCCTCATGGAGGTTTTTGAAGAGCTTTTTCAAAAAAAATCGAATTCGCCAAAAATTGGTAAAATGACATTTGTGAGTGCTGTGAAGCTCGTGGTAAGTCAAAAACGATGAATTTTGAATTTTTTTTTAAAAGCCCTTCGGGGTTTTTTTGCCGTTTTTACGAAAATACATCTAAATTCGCTGACAATTTTGCTGTAAATTGGTAAAATGACTTATATGACTACTGTGAAGCTTGTGGTCGGTCAGTGATTTGCTACTTTTCGATAAATTTTTAGTAAAACTCAAAAAAACTCAATTTTCGAAAAAAATCAAAGTTGCTGAAAGTAGAAAATTGGGCATTTTTGATTACTCTGAAGTACATAGCAAGTCTGTAACACGACATATTCATGTATTTCAGCAGTAGACGGCTGAAAAACAGTGATTTTAGAAAAAGCTCCTCAAGGAGGTTTTTGAAGAGCTTTTTCGAAAAAAAAATCGAATTCGCCAAAAATTGGTAAAATGACATTTGTGAGTGCTGTGAAGCTCGTGGTAAGTCAAAAACGATGAATTTTGAATTTTTTTTAAAAAGCCCTTCGGGGTTTTTTTGCCGTTTTTACGAAAATACATCTAAATTCGCTGACAATTTTGCTGTAAATTGGTAAAATGACTTGTATGACTACTGTGAGGCTTGTGGTCGGTCAGTGATTTGCTACTTTTCGATAAATTTTTAGTAAAACTCAAAAAACCTCATTTTTCGAAAAAAATCAAAGTTGCTGAAAGTAGAAAATTGGGCATTTTTGATTACTCTGAAGAACATAGCAAGTCTGTAACACGACATATTAATGTATATCAGCAGTAGAGAGCTTTTTCAAAAAAAATCGAATTCGCCAAAAATTGGTAAAATGACATTTGTGAGTGCTGTGAAGCTCGTGGTAAATCAAAAACGATGAATTTTGATTTTTTTTTTAAAAAGCCCTTCGGAGTTTTTTTGTCGTTTTTTACGAAAATACATTTAAATTCGCTGACAATTTTGCTGTAAATTGATAAAATGACTTATATGACTACTGTGAGGCTTGTGGTCGGTCAGTGATTTGCTACTTTTCGATAAATTTTTAGTAAAACTCAAAAAACTTCATTTTTCGAAAAAAAATCAAAGTTGCTGAAAGTAGATATTTGGGCATTTTTGATTACTCTTGGTCGTGTCGCAGACTTGCCATAAACTTCAGAGTAATGAAAAATACCCAAATTTCCAATTTCAGCAAATGTGATTTTTTTTCTCGAAAATGAGGTTTTTTGAGTTTTACTAAAAATTTATCGAAAAGTAGCAAATCACTGACTGACCACAAGCCTCACAGTAGTCATATAAGTC
>OZ038446.1:12629697-12704024 GCA_964036265.1 Daptonema setosum
CAAGCCGGGAAAATTTCTAAAACACCCACACCCGGGCACAACAAAAAAATTTTTTTTTACTAAAACACCGGCTCGGGACCGGGAAAATTTCTAAAACACCCACTGTTCCTTTAAGATCAGGGTAAAAGTATGACGTCACCCGGGGTTTTCATGACGTCATTTCTAAAACACCCACACTGGATAGGCCGGGATTATTATTTAACGTTGCTAAGCCGGGTTTTTCCCGGGCAGGGTTGGAAAAAAAGTGGGGGTTTTTTTACTAAAGCCCCGGGCCGGGGGCCGGGGTGGGTGTTTTAGTAATGTTGTTTTCGAGTTTTCCGGCCCGGCCCGGGAAAATTACTAAAACACCCACATTTGAAATTTTTCAAAAAAAAACAAGATGTTTCAAAATAAAACCTAATGTTTCAAAACTTTTTGTAATGTTTCATAAAGACCAACTGACGTGTTTGTATTAACTCGCGGTCGGTAATTTTTTCTTTTTTAAATATTAAGCCAATAATGTTTCATTTTATGACTTTTTAACCACATTTGGTTAGAATTAGATGTTTCAATGCAGTTATCAGACATGCAGCTGCGTCTGCAGTGTTCTTGTAAACAAATTTTCTGCATGTTTAATCAAATGGAACCACGAGCGCAACCATTGATGTTTAAAGTGTATTTTGAGTTTTCCCGGCTTGGCCCGGGAAAATTACTAAAACACCCACAGTTGAAATCTTTCAAAAAAACAGGTGTTTCAAAATGGAAATCTAATTTTTCAAAACTGTTTGTAATGTTTCAAAAGGACCAACTAACGTGTTTGTATTGACTCGCGGTCGGTAATTTTTTTCTTTTTCAAAAATTAAGCCGTTAATAATTTGTTTTATGGCTTTTTAAACATATTTTGTTAGAATTAGATGTTTCAATGCACTTATCAGACATGCAGAAGCGTCTGCAGTGTTCTTGTAAACAAATTTTCAGCATGTTAAATTAAGTGGAACCACGAACGCAATCATGGATGTTTCACGTGTATTTTCAGAACGTAACGTCCCCCCATACTTCGTATGCTTCTAATGCTATTTTTATCGATTCATATTTATTTTTTGCCGCCAAATGGGGTTATGTAAAACAGCTTGACGCGATTTTTGGCGTTTTGTGTTAACGATATGTGCAAAAAGGCATCGACCAATTTGCACGTGCAAAAAGGCACCGACCGAAAATTTTGGGTTTGTCGTTTTGATGAATGACGATAGCTATAGGTAATAAAAATAACTTAATCATGTGTTCTATGAAGTTAATACAATAGTTGATCATATTTGAGAAAAATAATCTGGTTTATTCATGTTTTGTCTAGCTAAAAACATGGAACCGTTTTTGGTCGGTGCCTTTTTGCACCGAGAATAAGGTTACAAAAAAGTTTTTTTTTTAAATTGTCGTTTTTTTTATTTGCAGTAAAATTGTTCCAACAAAACTGGGTGAAGTGTTTAGAACAACTGTGGGTTGTATTTTCATGAATCATGACAAATTATTATTATAGTTAACTCACTCACTCACTCAATAATTATCTCACTCACTCACTCATCCACTGACTTACCTACTCACTCACGCATTCACTCACTCACTATCTCATTCCCTCACTCATTCAGTCACTCAATCACTAACTTCCTCACTAACTCACTCACTCATTTACTCACTCACTCACACATTCATTCACTCACTCATTTACCCACTCACTAACTCAATACTCACTCCAATACACGTTCACTCACTCACTCAATCACTCACTTACTCACTTATTTAATCACTCACTTACTCTTTCACTCGTCCACTAACTCACTCACTCACTCATTCACTCACTCACTCACTCACTCACTCACTCACTCACTCACTAACTCAGTCACTCACTCACTCACTCACTCACTCACTCACTCACTCACTCACTCACTCACTCACTCACTCACTCACTCACTCACTCACTCACTCAGTCACTCACTCACTCGCTAATTCAATACTCACTCCCTTACCCATTCTCTCACTTATTCACTTATTTACTCAATCACTCACTCATTTTTTCACTCTAGCACTCACTCATTTAATGCTAAATAACTTTCTCACTCAGTTACTCATTCACTCCTTAACTCAATACTCATTCTCTAACTTACCCCTTCACTCAATCACTCACTTAACAATTCACTCACTCACTCACTCACTCACTCACTCACTCACTCACTCACTCACAAAGTCACTCACTCACTCACTCACTTATTCACTCACTAATTCACTTTCTCTTTAACTCAATAATCACTCACTCACTTACCCAATCACTCATTCACTCAATCACTCAATCGCTCACTCACTCACTCACTCACTCACTCACTCACTCACTCACTCACTCACTCACTCACTCACTCACTCACTCACTCACTCACTCACTCACTCATTCACCCAACTGTGAATAACATTTCACTAACTGCTGAACCCGGGACATTTTCTTCATGTAAAACCTTCTCCTCGTGTGCAAAAAGGCATCGATCGAAACGAAATACCGAAACGGTTCGTTTCGATATCGTTAACACAACGCACCCGATTTTTATTGTTGCGTGGACTAGCAATAGATTAATGTGGGGGAAAACTTTTATTTGCTCCAAGTTTTGGAAAATTATTACGTAAACTACATATCTGCTTAAAATGGTTTTTCTAACGTTTCTTTTATTTGAACAGTTAAGTTTATTGTACATAGTTTGGCACCCAATCGGACTGTGTAAAACAGTTCGCTGAAGCATAAACTGCGTTTCTTCTTGCAATTGTGTTTTAAACTGCTGAATCTTAAGAGTGTTCCAGTCCGTCTGTTGTTTCTGCATGCAAAATATTGCCTAAAACGTCGGATAATGAATCATCGCTAGCCTCAACTCCACTCGGTTGACACCATAATTTGTTACAGCATAAAGTCTGGTCTGAGTTTCTCGTTGCTCCAAATTTTTTACCGTAATCATTTTGGCGCGCATTTGAATTTCGGCACGCATTCAAATTTATTCAAGTCCCATGATCCCGAAGCTAACCTTTTTTAGTGCATGAGACAAAATAAAGATAAAGATGACGAATTGGTGAAAGAGTGGGTGATTAACTCAGTGAGTGAGTGAGTGAGTGAGTGAGTGTTAAACTTAGCGAGTGAATGAGTGAGTAAGTGGATGGTTGAGTGGGTGGGTGAGTGAGTGGGATGATGAGTGAGTGAGTAAATGAATCAGTGAGCGAGTAAGTGATTGTGGGAGTGAGTGAGTGAGTGAGTGAGTGAGTGAGTGAGTGAGTGAGTGAGAGAGCGAGTGAAATTCGAAAACATTTTGCGTTTTTTTAGCTTCCTTCTATGATTTACTTTATCATGTGTCAAACATTGGTTTCGCCTTTTTCAGTACGTATTTCTATGGGAAAATACGTTCTTTCTTTTTGCATGTTCAGTACGTATTTCTCGGGTTGGACAAGTTATCGTGTCATTTGTTCACTTCAAATTCGATCGTTCGAAATATCGCATTCCATCGTACCAGCACCACTGCTCTCCATGCGCAATTATAGACGTGAAGTGTCCCCTGGACCCGAGTGTGATCGATCGCAGATGGAAACTGAAACCTCACTCACTCTCGCACTCACTCACTCACTCACTCACTCACTCACTCACTCACTCACTCACTCACTCACTCACTCACTCACTCACTCTCTCACTCATTCACTCACTCACTACTCACTCACTCACTCACTCACTCGTTCGCTTGAATTGACGCACTGAAAAAATGAGGCTGCTTTACTCAAGCATATTCCGACATTCTTTAGTTTCAGAAGTGTGTGAAACACAATTGCAAGAAGAAACTTAGTTTATGATTCTACAAACTGTTTTACACAGCCCAATTTGGTGCCACACTACGTACGATTAAACTTAAATATTCAAATAAGAGTAACATTAAAACATTTTTTTGCAAGAATTAAGTTTACGTAATTTTTTCTACAAAATTTGCAGCAAATAATTTGTTTCCATTATGTTTAAGAAATGTTTTGAAAATATTTACCCACATTAATCTATTGCTAGTCCACGCAACAATGAAAACCGCGTCAAGCTGTTTTACATAACACCATTTGGCGGCAAAAAATAAATATGAATCGATAAAAATAGCATTAGAAGCATACGAAGTATGGGGGGACGTTACGTTCTGGAAATACACGTGAAACATCCATGATTGCGTTCGTGGTTCCATTGAATTTAACATGCTGAAAATTTGTTTACAAGAACACTGCAGACGCTTCTGCATGTCTGATAAGTGCATTGAAACATCTAATTCTAACAAAATATGTTTATAAAGCCATAAAGCGGATTATTAATGGCTTAATTTTTGAAAAAGAAAAAAATTACCGACTGCGAGTCAATATAAACACGTTAGGTGGTCTTTTTGAAACATTACAAACAGTTTTGAAACATTAGATTTCCATTTTGAAACACCTGTTTTTTTCGAAAGATTTCAACTGTGGGTGTTTTAGTAATTTTCCCGGGCCAAGACGAGAAAACTCGAAATACACTTTAAACATCAATGGTTGCGCTCGTGGTTCCATTTAATTAAACATGCAGAAAATTTGTTTACAAGAACACTGCAGACGCTGCTGCATGTCTGATAACTGCATTGAAACATCTAATTCTAACCAAATGTCGTTAAAAACCATAAAATGACATATTATTGGCTTAATTTTGAAAAAAGAATAAATTACCGACCGCGAGTTAATACAAGCACGTTAGAATCGCCCAACCCAGCCAGATGTAAGCTATTGCTGGATTAGTTGATGGGTATACGATGACCAAGCTCGCGTAGTTGACAGCACAACTTTATTAGAGTTGAGACAAAAGAGAGCAAAGAATAGAATGAACACTGAGCTCAACTGGAACTCAGATTATAAAGGAACTTTGGAAGCGCTGTTTATGGGTAAACACGCGACTTCTCCCATCAAAAAGGCAAAGACGTGATATTAAATTGAGATTATTATGGAATTATTATCGAATATAGATGAATCGTCTTTGTATATCATTAGCCTCGGACATCATAACGTTGATCCATATAACTGCTTCGCAATGTAGATACATATCTGTGTGTGTTGATCAACCATGAAGTAATCTAGAAATAAAAGAAGTAATTGATGTTCTGAATTTAACCTAACTGTCTAAACTAAATGTTTAACTGATCTAACTGAACTCAATGCTGACTAAAAACACACCTGTTGCTAAAACAAAGAGTTTAATTGTGAGTTAAATGATAGTGAGTAAAATATAATATAGTGAGAGTAAATAAATGTCTAAGACTAAGATGATGCTAAGTAAATGAGCTAAAAGAGTAAAGTTAAGTTAACGGTTGTGTCGCTCCAATTCCTCCCATGCGAAGAGGAAAAGTTATGAAATGAAGACACGATTAACCGTTTTTATAGTGTAATAAACTTACAATTTGGTGCCAATCATGTCGACACTGTTGTGTCGATTGCGTCGGCTCACCATTTTCAAATCCTCGTCACACTCTGAATCGGAGTTGTTTGTATAGACTACGGATGAATAAACGAATTTCGGATTGTTGGGTGTGCGCAAATTATCCTTTAGTTTATAAGGCTTCGAGCCTCCGTTGTTATTTTTACTTTTGGTAGTGCAGTTGTATCGCACACCATTTGGACCAGTCAATCCAATACCCAAGCGTTCCATCGACAAATTACCAATAATAATATCGTGGCACAGATTATCCACCACATGACATTTCACGATGCCTTTACCACCGTAGATTGATACCATTACATGGCAAACACCGTTACAGTCGCTTTCAGCACTATGCTCACGACACTTGTAGGGTTTCATACCCAGCTGTTGCGCAAAATTACTCGAAATAGAATTACTACCGGAACCATTATCCATCAAATAACTACCGTAATCCACCATAACACCATTGACTCGGATGTAGGGAGACTCAAACTCCTTCTGATGTTTCACTTCGTTACAGATTCCCACGTTCGAACTAACTACGTTCTTATCGCTCTCTTTTACTTTCAACGTTGTGCAGTTGCGACGAATGTGGCCTAATTGACCACAACGATGACATTTCGTGAACTTACTATAACCACGATCATCCATGCAAATTTGGCTGTTCCCAGAGAATTTGGCAGTTTTTTCCCGGCTCTGGGTTTGCTTCTGCGTTACAAGATTGTTCTGCTCCTGTTTTACCAACTCAAGTTCAATCTTGACATGATTCTCCTCAAGTTCGATGGTTTCAACCAGATCACTCAGACGCGATTTATTTTCAGACACCAATGACTTGATAGCCAACTTTCTATGCGATTCTTCACGCAAACCACAACTCATTTTATCAATCATGACTGTTTCGAAACCCTCCATTTCTCGGTTCAGGAAACACACGCTTTCCAGTTCACTCACGTACTGACGAACACTCTGTTTTGGCTGTTGATTACAGAAATGGAATTCACTTTCTCGAACACCATTACAACGTTGTTCACCAAAACTGTTATCGAGAAAACGCCACGTTTCAGTCACCCTTCCCCTTACAAAATCATTGGCACGCTCATACAGACGCAATGCCTCACCAGTCAAACACGTTCTGATGTGTAATAACGCGGTTTTTTCATCCACTTTCAACAATTCCAATCGATACTTTACGGCCTCAGACCATACCCAATATCGAACACTGTCCGTACCATCATACAACTCGTATTTATTGGAAAACAACTCCAATAGTAGTGAATTTCGTTGTTGATTCACCATCATTTCCATTAAATTGTATGGCACAGAGTCATTAGTCTGACAGCATTGGTGTGGCAAACTACCGTAATCCATCGACTGCGTCACCGTATTCCGGACTGGGACTGTATCAGTCGGTTTGGTTTGTACCTCAGGCGAACTCGCGCGAACTTCAAACCCACCAGCTACTTGCTTGATGCCTTTGACGTTCACTAACGATCGTCTCTGCTGTACAAGACCGCCTGCACTGATCTCAGTAACGCCCGATTCACTATCACACGATTTGTGCTGTGAAAAATAGGCACTGTCAACCGATGATTCACTAGCGCTCAGCATCCAACGTTGTTGATTAACTTCTGGCCAATTCACACTATCCACCTTTTCGTACACTTTACCCAGAAATGATTTCATTTTCTGCAATCGTTGTTTCTCGGATTCGTGTTTATAAAATTTGGGTACACTGATCACCGTACTGTTATTCTTTGTAACACCCACTTGTACTCGAAATGCGTTGAATATGTTACTGCGTTGTTTATTTGCGTTACATTTCAGTAGTGCACACGCTTCATTCAAGCAAATTTTACCATCGTACTTGTATCCCCATTTATTCGTGTTCACAACCATATCGTTCGATAGTCGTTTCAATCGAATTTCAATATTGCGCGTAGTCGCTCAGTTCAAGCCCGTGTCCACCTCAATTTTTTTTCAAGTTTCCGATATTTTTAGAATTACCATTTAAGGTAAAAGCCAATTGAAAGTTGAGTACGCCCTAATAAGGCATCGCACTCCGCCCCGGAATAGAAGAGCCAAGGCTTTATTCTGTGTTTCAAACAGTGTTTCAAACGGACACGCTTTCAAGAACTCTACAATACTTGAAATCGACGACTTTTATACGTAGAACGAACAATAGGTTTGAACAAATACGTAAATGAAGATACTTTAACACTCTACGAAAACTTTAACACTGCATCTATTTGACTCGATAAACAACTTTTGAAAACTTTTTCTACAGTACTTTTCACTGGTTTAATATACCAAACAACTTTTGAAACAAATTCAAGTTCAAAAACTTTTCAAATCGAACAACAAACGAACAAACAATCGATAACCAACCGATAAACAACTCACGCGCGCATGTTATACTCGCATGCAATCATCAACGCACGCTATACTGCAGCACAACAATATCCCTGCACAACGTAATGTTCAATATACCTGTAACGTGATCCACGAGCTGCACCATACAACTAACCAAAGCACAAAGCACACACTAGCTGAACTGGAGTTGAGGAGCGCCAATCGCCCAACCCATCTAGATGTAAGCTATTGCTGGATTAGTTGATGGGTATACGATGACCAAGCTCGCGTAGTTGACAGCACAACTTTATTAGAGTTGAGACAAAAGAGAGCAAAGAATAGAATGAACACTGAGCTCAACTGGAACTCAGATTATAAAGGAACTTTGGAAGCGCTGTTTATGGGTAAACACGCGACTTTAGTTGGTCTTTTTGAAACATTACAAAAAGTTTTGAAACATTAGGTTTTCATTTTGAAACATCTTGTTTTTTTTGAAAATTTTCAAATGTGGGTGTTTTAGTAATTTTCCCGGGCCGGGCCGGGAAAACTCGAAAACAAAATTACTAAAACACCCACCCCGGCCCCCGGCCCGGGGCTTTAGTAAAAAAAACCCCCACTTTTTTTCCAACCCTGCCCGGGAAAAACCCGGCCTAGCAACGTAAAATAATAATCCCGGCCTATCCAGTGTGGGTGTTTTAGTAATGACGTCATGAAAACCCCGGGTGACGTCATACTTTTACCCTGATCTTAAAGGAACAGTGGGTGTTTTAGAAATTTTCCCCACACTTTTTGATCGACTGTGGGTGTTTTAGTAATTTTCCCGGCCCGGGGCGTGGGTGTTTTAGAAATTTTCCCGGCCTGTGTGGGTGTTTTAGAAATTCTGTTTCCCGGCCCGGGCAGTGGGTGTTTTAGTAGCACCCGATTCTTGACGCTGATTGGTTAGATATTTTTTTTTTCGTCAATCGGTTTTTTGTTCTCTTGTTGAAAACCTTTTTAATATCCGTAAAGTTTTTTCTATTACTACATTTAATTTTTTTCTAAAGTTTTTTTATTGATTTGATTTACAGATTTCTTTCTGATTTCAGGTTCGTATAAAACTGCTGGTGAGGAAGCGGAGGGGGAGCGCGTGGCAGACGTAAACTGGACTTTCGTATCAGGCTAATTTTCACTATATATTTTCGTTAACGTGCACACTTGCCTTCTTCAAGATTCAAATGGTGAACTCTCTCACAATTAAAAATCAGTCAGTCAATCAATTAATCGGTTAGTCAGTCAGTCAGTCAGTCATTCAGTCAGTCAGTCAGTCAATAAGTAGATCAATCAATCGATCAGTAAGTCAGTTGATCAACCAATTTGTTATTCAATCAATTAGTCAGTCTTTCAAAAAGCAGTCAGCATGTCGGTAGCCACTCAGCTCAGTCATACAAATTGGTTACTCAAGAAGTCAGTCACTCAGTCAGTCAGCCGCTCAGTCAGTCAGAAAATTAGTCAGTCGGTCAGTTGGTGAACTAACCAGCCAGTTACCCAAACAATCGCTCATTAGAAAGCCAATTTCATTGTGACCAATAGCAACCAACTGTGAGTAAACGATCACAGAATATGCTCCCAGTCTTAGTTTGTAACATTCTTAATTCAATTGCTGAGTCTTGCAAAAAATTGGTTTTTATATATCTCTTTATAATATCTCTTCATGTCTACTTTTCATAAGCAATAGTATCCGAACATTGCCTCGTTACTCATGCCTCGTCGTATCCGTGAAACATTAACATTAGCCGTCATCAAAACACGAAACCACCGTTGTTATATGTTATTTTCGATCATCTTCATAATCATAGGAAAATCAATTAAAGGTACATATATCTGATTTAATACTTCCCTATCGTCGTGATGTGATGTCGATTTCATTGATTCCCTTTGCAGGCATTTCAACATGTCGCAATGCAGTGCGCTGGGATCGGGAGCCATTCAGCGACTGTATCAGTTGCCTTCGTTCTCTTTTGTGCCCGTCAGGTTTCATGTGCGTAGAAATCCACCGCCTGGGTCAGTTTTGCTAATTTTCAATTCTTTCTTTTTATATAATATATTTCTTATAATTCACAATCAGTTATCCAGCAGGTTAGGGTATCCGATTCATTACTTGGGCGCGGGGGCAAGTTGCATATACGTTTTGTCTGCCAAAATCTTTTGTTTCTATGTAAATTTATGGCCGGCAAGTAACTACACGATTCTTCCATCTGCCAGAAGATTTAACGTCAATTAAAAAAATTGCGCTCGAACTTTCGAACAAAAAACTCGGTTTTCTGGTAATTTCTGATCAAACTCGTTACATTAGGAAAATTTCGTCTCATACATATGAGTACGCTTATGGGCCGGGTTTTTTGGCGTTTTGCAGGGGGTTGGGGGAGGGGTAGAATTTTGAAATCTCAGATTTCCCCCTCACCCCGAAAAGTGGGGGGTGGGGGAAGGTCGGGTGGGGGGGGGGGGGTAGAAAAAAAATCACGAAAAGCCTCGTTTTTTGCTTGTTTTTGCTAAAAAAATCTTCTATTATAAGGTATAAACATAACATATACCGGTTTTTTCATGTTATAACCAAAAAAATTGACCCAGAAAACGTGTTTGTTCAAAAAAAAATCTCACAGCCAAATTTTTTTGTAAAATGAGCCTCAAAATCAAGGTTTTGAGGCCGATTTTCTCAAACATTTCGAGAAGGGGGGGAGGGGGCAGGTGACCTAAATTTAATATTTGTCTAGGGGGAGGGGGTAGGCTACCCGCCGACCCTGGATAGTGGGGGTAGGGGTAAACCCCTACCCCCCCCCCCCCTCCCGCCAGCGGCCCACCTCTGATTATAAGACCATTCGTCAAATGAATGATAATGATACCATGCAATATGTGTATTCAGTAAACCGCCACATCTGCCACCCTCCAAAACGCATCGGTACACGGTGGCTCACGAAAAGTGGCAGGATCCAGATGTTGTTCGGGAGTTGTTGTGGCGTCGGGCTGCCTACAACGATGCCATGCACGCCATTCGACTACACTTCAAACATAAAGTCGAATCGGTCAGTTTTACATTACGCTTGTTATTGCATAATTAGTTTGAGTATAGAGCCAGGTGTGTGTAAGGAGGCTTATACGAATATGCTGTTTTTGCTGACTGGCATATACGTATAATAAGCCAGTTTGAGGTACTGCATATACGTATATGCCCTTTGAATGTTTTATATGCCATGTGTACCACCGTACAAGAGCTATAAGTCGAACTTGAATCTTTTAACTGTGATATATATTATTGTTATGACTTGTTTTAGCATGGTTTACTATCTGAGCGCCATCTGGTCACGCTCAAACAACGCGAACAAACCGAGTTTGCTGAAATGTTGCTGGAAAATGAAGCTGAAAATCGTAAGGTGGAAGAAATACGGTAGGTTCAGTACATCCTTTATATTTTTACTCATAATATTACCAATACACAAATTAACACGTTTCCTTTGTCTCATTGCATGATATACTCACATGTTTTGCATTGCAGCAAAGAAAAAGACCAGCAGTTATTTTACGATATCGAGCAGCAAACCGAGCGTGAGATCAGGGAATACCAAGAACATTCACAACAGGCACTCAACAAGAGACGGGAGGAGGTGCTCAATACCATCGTTAGTTTATTTGTCGTCCATATTATACATGTTTCTTTTTGTTCACATGATTTTCAATTCTTGAAAGTTACAATACATAACTGTTTTTTTCAAAAATCAAATTGAACATGATGTTGTTTGTATTAGCCTAGTAATTGAGGGGCCGGACATACATGGGCATGGCAAGTCCGAGTCTCGCACAAAAATGACATTTTTAGTCATTTCATAAGACTGTCGTGCAATTCCCGCCAGTTTATTCATTCTCTCTGTCCAATATGTTAACTGTCTGATTACAGGCCGCTTCGGAGAATTTCATCACTGAAGAGAACCTGATGCAGAAGCTGGAGCACGCGTTGAACAACCCGGTGAGTCTGGAGTACGCTGTTGACAAAGAAGGTCGCAAGTACACAACACCCGTCTTCGATAAATACCTGGATGCTTCGCCGGTCAAGTCGGTTCGCATGTACGAACGATCGTTATATCAACCCAACGTCACAAAACCAGACTCAGAGAACACGCAAAAAACTGCTAATCAACAAGCAGACCAAACTGCAGCTACTGCACAGTCGTGATCATATGATTCATTTTTGCCAATGTTCCGTTTGGAGATTGACCTGGTTTGAGTTAACGGTAACTGCCAGCATCATGAGTATCAAAAGATACTCACAGTTTCTATTTAGCAATGATACCGACTGTACAATGTATTCATTAAGCGGGGGTTCGAAAGCTTCTACAGAAAGGTGCGCCGAAATCGGTGCAGTGCACGCGTGCTCCGCGCGCTGGAGTATAACTCCCGTTTTGTCTATGCAGAATGGAAAACCGTTAATTGTCAACTCCAAGCTATGAAGTAGCAACACTTTTTATAAAACTATTTCATTAGCGTTTCCACATATTACTTGCTCAATGAGTCATCACATTTTGTCAATAAAACACATACCGAAACCTCCGTTGGTTGTGATTCAGTGACTATCTTGTTGTGGTGGTGAGTAATCCACGGTTGGCAGCAACTATATATTAATTCACCTTTTTATGGATGTGTGAAGGGATTTGTCAGATTTGGTTCTAATCGTCAACTGTGATGAAGATGAACAATTTATTATTACAGTGTTAAATGTAATGGCAGACGAAATATTGAAGGACAAGGAGCAGTTTTTTGACTGTGCATCTGAAGCTGTTGAGGAAAATGAAGATTCTGAAAGCTTTGTGGATGCACCGCAGCCTTCGGACTCGGAGTGTCAAGTTGGAATCATCTCTCATTTTGCATGCTTAGTTTGTTCGTTTTGCTTAGAACTCACAGTCAATTGTTGAGAGTCCATCAGAATTAGCTCTCATTTTGCTGGCTCAATTCAAGTTTCAAAATCTCGAAGTCCATCAGAAGTTTCGCGCATTCATTCACGATTTTAGGCAACTGGGTCGGCTGAAGAAAACCGAGCCAATAACTGGGATCCGTTTCCTGACGTGAAGCAAGTGTTTCCAGAGTCGGTGGATGCGACTAACGTTGATGTGGATGAACCAACCTGCAGCGTAGTCGACCTGGATGAAGTACTCGAGCTGAGGCGAACTGTTGAACAACAAATGAGCGATGAACAGTTGCAGGTATGATTTAGACTATAGCATACCTAGTAGTTTTTCTAGCATTGAATCGCTAAATTTGCACTGGGCATTATTTATGGGTGGAAATTGTTCCATCCATGTGACTGACATGGCGTTATCGGTTAAAAATAGTTAAGTAACCTTCAGTTAGTTAAGTAAATCATGTGAGATTTTTTGCAGAAAGAATAGGAGTGTTCATTGCAAATAATTTTAACGTGACAACTCCTGATTTTCAGGAGCTTTTCGACGAATCAGTGACGTTGAAAACAACGGGGAATCAGTGTTTTGTGGGTGGCCAGTTCGACGAGGCGATCGAGCTGTACGACCAGGCACTCGAAAAATGTCCGCTTAAGTTCACCAAACAGCACGCCATTCTCTGGTGCAATCGGGCAGCTGCTCACATCAGACAGGTTAGCAGCCCAAACTATGATATTAAATAAACTATTGTGATATTTACTTTACTATTATGTACTATTTTATTATGACATAAATAACCCATCTGCAACTTCAAGGAAAACATGGAAGCGGCTATCAAAGACTGCAGCCAGGCGATCGAGCTCGACCCGACCTACTACAAAGCCTATTACAGACGTGCCATCTGCTATGAGAAAAATGAGGATAAATGGGATCAGGCGTTGGAGGACTACAAGACGGTGCTCACACATGAACCAAATAACCCGAATGCAAGAGCTGCTGTTCAGGTTGCAATTTCAGGCATTAGAATACATAAAAACATGTTTCAAATACACGTAATCTAGAATCTGATCCAAGTGGAATTATCTAAACATAAATATGACCGCATCAACGTTTCAGAAACTGCCGCCACTGATTGAAGAACGCAACGCCAAGATGAAGGACGAAATGATGGGTACGTTTTGTATGAATTCTCAGAAAAATTAGGAATTCGTTGGCTAATTGCAAAAGTATTTCAGGCAAATTGAAAGAGCTTGGGAATATGGTGCTTCGACCGTTCGGCCTCTCCACTGAAAACTTCCAGTTGGTACCCAACGGTGAGGGCGGATATTCCGTTTCCATGACCAACAAATGAACTGTGATCCGATTTGTAAAACTGATTTTATTTACAATTATCATTTGGCGTTTCCAATACAATTACAATCTATACCTGTATGGCTTGCATACCATTGTAATATACAAATATACGACTGCATGCACATCGGGAGCATTTCATATAGTGAATCTGAATGCAAAACAAGTAAAGAATTTGTGCGAATAAGGCAATAATTGAGTCCTATTTTGTAAGAGCTCATAGATCAGTATGGTGAGTGTGGTATATCCTATAAAATCTATGCAAACTTGCTGTTTTGTAATAGATAGGTGAACACGTCAAATCAAATCCCGAATTTTCAAAGTAATAAAAATATAACTTTGTTTATACAATACGCGGCGAGTACGGAAAACAAACTGAAATCGTTATGAGCATTGGTAAGAATTTACATTGAGAATTGTTATGGTAGATTTCATTCTAGTGTTCATGAAATAGCCCATTCTCCTTCGTGTAAATGACTTATTTTTAGCGATTTCTCACAAACGCTCCCGATTTCTGACTGAAATGCAACAATGATAACAAGATCTCTTAGCTGGTCGTCACTGGGTTCGAGTCCATCTGACTGAAACCTTTCAAATCGGACATAAGTGCATCGAAATCCGGTGGTTTATGTTCTTCATTGACGGGTGTTTGGTCTTCTTCAACGTTGTCTTCATCCATGCGTGTTTCTTCTTCATCATCTAACTCATCTTGTACGTGATCACAAGATTCTTCAATAACCAGTGTTGATCGACTATTTGATGTCTGTCGTAACAGTACTGGTTGAGTGTTGTCATCTGAATCCGCATTGGCATCCAGATCCATCACGAGACCATCAGTCGGAGATTCCGTATCTCGTTGCACACTCGAACCTGAAAACATGGCTGAAGATAAATACCTTATAAATAAAGGTAATAACCTGTAATAGTATACCAGCTTTATGCATCCGGTTGGGAACGTCATCCAAAGCAAACTAACGATTTGAAATTGAAAATCTACTCTACGGTACCATAAAACCCGGCTAACCTGACGTTTCGGCTGCTTGACCGTTGAAGCTGCAATCCTCTGTGGTAGCAGGCTCGTCGTCTTCACATATGGATTGCTTCTTACTTTTTCTTGATCTTGGCGGTCGTGCAGGAAGTGCATGCACTTGAGCGGAAGGTTTTTGACGATATCGACGAGCAGCGGTTGGGGCTGCACGCGTTGCACCTAAATAATACAGTTTCACGTAATTCATTAAAAATAATACTTAGAATTACATTTTTTCTTAATTGAATCCGATCCATCTTCTGTTTTTCACGCCGTAATTTCGCTATTAATTTAACCCTGGTAGCACGGACTGATTACACGCCGGTCCTTCCTTTTCTGCATTAGAAACACATCCACCAATAATAGAAATCACAACCTTCATTTCTTGTTAACAACCGCAATTGCAGCCTCAAATTGAAGAGTTACATGAAAGTCATGGCTCACCTTTCTTCTTCTTCGATTTAGTTTCTTTCTTGCTGGGCGCCTTTTCACCGGTGACTTGGGTATAACTCTTCGGATTGAGCCTTAGCTTGTCTCGGCAGAACGTCAGGTCGGTATCACCGGTGTTTTTCATATTCGTCCTGATCGCCTGCACCACCGCACTTTGATACCCGTGTCGATTCTCGCGCTTGGGGTTGTACCGACGTGAGAACGAATCCGTGAACCTACAACAAGCACAATAACAAATCTTGATTTACAGAAAAATTTGGGAGGCTTCGTTTAACCGACACAAAATAAGATTTTCTTTAAAGAATTTCAAGCAAATTTTACATAAAATTTACCGTGCGAACAAACTTTTCTAAAGTGCTGACATGTACGAAGCCATGCTGATCCGAGCCCAGCCATAGTACACACGCTTCACCACCCGTATTGAAACAATAAACTTGTGCAGGCCAGTAGGGTTCAGCTGAAAAAAACGGTTATCATCTTCAACAACAAAACTATATTCTGATACTCAGATAAAATCACCTGGATTGATAATAGAACACAAAAACAAAATACGAATTGAACGAACACGGCATTTTAGCCCACACGACGTCGTTTGGTTTCAGCCCGTGCGGATTGTCCTCCGGTGAGGGTGTGATCTGGAAATAAATCCATTAATAAATCTTAGTCGAAAAGTCAAAACAACCAATAAACAGTCAAAACCAACAGATCTGGGATTGTCCGTTCGCTCAACGATGAGACCAGCAGGCGCCCTACGCTGTTCTCCCTCATCTGCTACTGACGAACTGCGACTGTCTGACTGAGATCTGCTCGTTGACCTTGAAACAGTTGGCAATTGCATTAAAACTAAACTATTTTTGGAATATTAACTTAGAAACGCAGATGAGGACAAACACTTTCCATAACGTTAGTGTACAGACATACTACTGACCACAAGGATAGTTAGTTTTGAGTCATTTGGTAAACGAAGTAACGAGCACACGTACGATAACGTACACACGAGCAAAAAATCTTTCTGAGCCAGACGGACACAAAAAGTTTCATCTAGATTCACGTGTAAGAAGATAAACTATCCCCAGAAATGATATCGTGAAGACATACATACACACCAACCGTTGTTTGTGGTGCATCTGGACAGGTTTCGTAGTGGTATCCTGATTAGCTGGTCGGACAGTGGGAGAAGATAAAGTCTCGCTACTCGGTCTGGGTGACTGCAGTTTGGAGAGTTTGAGAATGAGAGGTTTGCTGTGATTGGGTCGTGAAACGCTGAGAGTTAGACGAGGAATGCCTGGGGGAACGGCAGCGGGGGATGACACGGTCGGTGATGTGGATGAGCAAGGAGTTGAGCTCATTATGGGCATGAAGCGTGAGGTCGAATGAATCTGCAATAAAAAATTTATGCTAAAATAAAACACTGTGACTTAGATGATCGAGTTGACGGATGTAGGTAGGGTAGGCTATAGTCACTTACATAGCAACTGCAAAGGTACTTTACCTAATCATCCCTAACGCCAGATCAAAAGCTTTCGCAGGCCACCGTTTACAATTAACGCCCGACTTTATAACAAACCGTTGGTGTCCGTATCGATACGGTCGGCCGACTGATCTTGGATATTGTTCTGGCTTTTTGTGCGATAACTTTTGTCCGATGAACGAGGTTTGCTGCGGGTGTGGAAGTGACCAGAGGTTTGAAGCCAGTTTGTTCTGTAGAGGATGATGATATTCCGCTGAAGGAACTGGTCGCACCCAAATCCAGTGGACGACCAGCTGAAAAACAGCTTGATGTACGATCCAACAACTAAAGTAAAACATACGGCAACACATTTTTTTCATTTTTTATTCTCCCTTCAAAAAAATGTACAACAAATTGAGTAGGAACGAATAGCTATGGTTGGTGAATAGGTACTGATTCTGGAGTGGATGAAATACTTTAACCAAGTGTGCCTAAAAGAAAGAAAAATCAACTATAAACCTTGAACAATGGCGGTGCCACCCGAACTGGAACCAGCTGGTAAATCCATCTTGTTGGCACCCCCAGAATCGATGGGTTTGGGTGCGATACGCTGGGGAATCCGTTGAAGCGGTGGAGGCGGAAGAGACATTGGAGGCTGCCCGCTATTACTGACGGACACAAACGATCTTGTCTCATTCGTGGTCGTGGCTAACGGAGCCGTGACACGCGGGAAAATCTGGAATAAAGTAAGCAGTTTTTTGTCAGTTCAGTTGTATGTTGATTTTAGCAACAAAACAACTTGAAAAATTAGTTTGTTTCAGCCTTTTTCAAACTGATCTAACTTGTATCATTTTCTCATTAAATACGGCTCCCAGATAAAAAACGATGAGACGTTTATATTCCTAAAACATGGTCAAACTGTATTTCATACGTAGACCTAAAAATCCACGTGTCTCTCACATATGTACCTTAATTGCACTTGGTAGTTGACCGAGTCGGACTGGTGACCCATCGGGAACATCGGACAAATCTGGTTTACGTGGTGGTCGAGATCGGATGGCCCGGGCCACAATCGGCGTATCAATCGATCGGGCTGCCGTGGACTTGAATCGGGCGGTGACCAGCAGACCGTTGGATGATCCTGTGTCTGCTGGTCGACTTTTGCTTGAGCAACTGCTGATCGATCTGTTGTGTAAAAATACTATTGAAATAGACGTTCTTCATCAACATCAAGTTAATTCAGTGTATAAGTACGGACGAGAGGGCGCCGCACTAAAACGACTAACTGTTAGTGGTGTGCGTGATAAAAAAAGAACAGAGTGTAACTAAGCAAAAATATTTGATTTTATACTAAAAACCCGACGAGCCGGTCAGATAACAAGTGATATATTTTCAACGATTGATAAAATATAGATAGAGTTAAATATACAACCCACTTTTCAAATAGCGGTCGTTTGCCGAGGATCACCGGTTTTCCGTTTCCATTCTGGCCCTTGCCAACTTGCCGATCGGCCGAACCAGCTTTTGGTGGTGATGAAGCCTTGCCTGACGACGATCCATCAGAGGAAGTGAGCATAGACGGACTGCAGGCACCGTTGTTGCTGTTGCCCGATGAAACAGACTGACCAAGCTGCTGTTTTTCTTGTTTGCGGGCAAACTAAATCAAAAAAAAGTTACAAACTTGACAGTTGTAAGACGTTCAGTTAGTTTTGTTACAGCTGAATCTGAACTCAACTAGAAGAACTTCTATTTAGAATTGTTGGTCAGTTGCCTTAATTCCTCACCTTATCCTTGTTATTGTTCATAGGATGTTTGCATTTGGCACATAAAACGTTGCCGAAACTGGGTCTTAGCCGAAGTGTGCGATCAGCCGAGGCAGTGATTCGATGGTGCATGTTTTGGCCGAGTAGTGACGTCTGACGACAGGCCGACGCCGACAGCTTGTCACGGAATAACAACTGATCCTTCTTCGATGCCGACGGATCGGCCGCCAAAACGTCGCGAGGATTTTTGCCCTGCAGACCATTGCTTTAGGAATTCGTTTGTCAGTGTACAATTTCAGAAGAGATAAAGGCATCTTGCGACGCGTGATACCGTATTTTTACCTATTCTTATGCATACCCTACGTGAATACCACAAAACGACTTAACCGCTTGCTTTAGAGATTCAAATAATGTTTTTATGAGACATCTATCGTCTATCGAACTCGAACATACTTGTTGAATGGCATCCCGTATTTTGTGCTCCCTGCTTATGGAGGATTGCCAGTGCTCCAGTTGAGTCGGATCGATCAGTGGAGAATTTGAGGGGCTGAAACAAAACATTCCATTGGGCACTGCATCACAGCTAAAAAATAAATATAATCAGATTTTAAATCAAGAACATAAGAAAAGATGAAGTCACCAACTTTGTGGAGGCCATCATAAGAATGCCATGGTACTCGGAACCATCGATCGGGTCCACATGGCTGACTGTCATGAATCCCTGAGATCTGACTCCAATGGTGCATTGTATCTGATTAGAAGAATCCATCACATTGAGGGCCTGCAGTGAAAAGATAAGCTTATTCAGTTGAAAAACAGGTAGAAAAAAAATTTAGTATATTATTTACGTATTTATTTCCAACTTTTTTTTTACTTTTCCGATCAACCTGTTACCTAATTCTATCTACTCCTCACTAATGTATACCCAATCTAAAGATCGAGACCAAAAAATAAAAAAATATTGAATATAGCGATCGATCGAAAACAATGGCTTCAGCTCACTAGCGGACGAGAAGGGGAGGGAAAAGTAAAATTCCCCAAATCAAAATTAGGTTTCTGTGTAGGCTTAGGCTTAGGTTTTTGTATGGGCTCGGGCGCGTAGCGCTCGAGCCTATCGCAAAAACCTAAGCTTAAGCCTAAGCCTACACAGAAACCTAATTTTGATGCTCATGCCTAGCCTTCTAAACCTATCCAGCTATGTAGGCAGCCTAAAAACCTCCAAATGGCCGGTCGACCGATCTCGGTCGACGGGTCGACCGGTCGACGGGTCGCGATTACCGGATATAATACCCATTACCACCGGCGGACGAGCCAACACTTCAAAAAGAGGCAAATCTCATCGAAGCAAGGAAAATAACAGTTTCGAGAGATATCATTTCTGCCGGTACATCTGTTATGCTTTGAAGAACGACGAACGCTTGTTGAAACAATAGTTTTGCCACATTGAACTTGTATACCATCCATGCAGCTGGCGATGGCGGACGAGCTAATCCTCCAAAGGGAGTGGAATTTCGTCAAGGGGGAATATGCAGAAGTTATACTCTCTACCTACACCTTACGAAACAAACTGTACTTTCTGAAACCGCCAAAGAAAGGGGGAATTACACTTTTCCTTCCCCTTCTCGTCCGCTAGTGCATGCAGCTAACCATTGTGGGCGACGTCACCGTTTTATCTGGATCGGGGTCTAACTTCACTTTCGCATCTGCTGGCTCTGTTTCTGCTGACATCTTTGACTGATCCGAGTCGAACTGAAAATATAATAATGTTGTGTTTATTTATTTTCCTCCTGTATTTTACGATTTGAACTTGGGGTCTTCGAAACCATTTTTATCACACATGCTGTCACCTCAACGTCTGACAAATGGTACTGTAGATGAAAGAATAGTATACCAAAATCGATGTTTAATTTTTATTGAACGAGGTGAGCAGGCCGACGGTTTTTCGAGCAGAATAAGATTTGCACAAATGAACGAAATATGCGGGAGACTGAGACAGTACGCCCGAAATTGTTAGGCCCTATAATACACTCGTTCAGATCCTAGATAACATTTCAAAAACGAAAATAAGAGAATTCAAAATAATTTTAACCGAATTCAATATTTTTATTAATTTGACCATCTTCAGTCCTCTGCTCGTAAAATGGAAATCACTCGAGTTGAGTTAATCAAACAAGAAACAGTGGAATGCGATGCGATGAAGGAAACACGAGTTGGGGACAGAGTGACTACTTATATTCATTGGTTGTCGTAAGAAGATGAAAACTGATGTAAGGTTAATTATCGACCTCATTTACGCTGGTAATGGCTGGCTGGTCTGATCGTGATTTTGGATCTGATAATTGGAAGGTTTCCAAAATCGCCATGTTTGCTTGCTTGATTTTGCCATTCATCAAGATTTCACCCCTTTTCGGCCTACATGCCCTCTAATTTCTTTTTTTTTAGTTTGCTCCACCCACTGCCCCTTCCAATCCATGCAGGTTTGCGAGAAAATTCGTCCCAACCAGAGGTGGGCCGCAGGGGGGGGGGGGGTAGGGGGGGTTTACCCCCCCCCCCACTTTTCAGGGTCGGCGGGTAGCCTACCCCCTCCCCCCTAGACAAAAATTTAGGTCGCCTACCCCCTCCCCCCCCTACTCGAAATTTTTGAGAAAATCGGCCTCAAAACCTTGATTTTGAGGCTCATTTTTCAAAATTTTCTGGCTGTGAGAATTTTTTTTCGAAGAAACACGTTTTCTGGGTCAATTTTCTTGGTTAAAACCTGAAAAAACCGGTATATGTGATGTTTATACCTTATAATAGAAGATTTTTTAGCAAAAACAAGCAAAAAACAAGCGTTTTATGCGAAAAAAATTTTTTTCTACCCCCCCCCCCCCTACCCGACCTTACCCCCCCCACTTTTCGGATAGGTCGGGTAAAATGGGATTTCCTGTCGGCTACCCCCCCACCCCCTGCAAAACGCCAAAAAACCCGGCCCACCCCTGGTCCCAACCAATTACTAAAAAAATCGGCCCACGGCGAAAGGATTGCCTTGTTCTAATTTTCGAAATAGTCAGTTGCAAAAGTTTAAAAAAATTGCAAGTTTTCCGTAGGGTGCTTTCAGAGTAAAATGTAGAGTAAAAAGGAAAAAAAAGTAAAATTGAAAAGTGAAAAGGAAAATCTGTAAAACAACGCACGTGTACGAAGCGGAATATTCCCAAAATTAAATATTAAATAATTCAAATTCAAACGCAACAGCCAATGAGCGCTGAGGGCTGCTCTCACAGCGCTATTCTGATTGGCCTGTGCGGTGTGCGCTACGCTGATTGGCCAGTCAAATTCAAATTTTGAATATTCGAATATCACTTATATATTTTCGCGGCTTACAAACATATTCACTATTTGAATAATAGCAGTCTAGTGAATAATAGCCGTCGAACACCGCACTGCAGGATTTAAATAAATAATAGCAGCCTGCAGTGCGGCACAAATATTTGATGTTGAAGGGAAATTCTAAAATTCTCATTGAAAAAAATATTTTGGATTTGAAAATAAAAATTGTCTGAATTTGTTGGAAAATAATCGGACTCATGCCAAAGTTCACGGATCGCGCCTACGGAGCGGAACTTTTAAAAGCGCACCGTTCATTTGCGGAACTATATTAGCGGAACTGTTCGCATCGGAACCGTTAAGTGGGGATCCATACCCAGCGGAATTTTTATAAGCGGATCCGTAAAAATCGGATTTTTATAAACCGGATCGTTTTTTAGCGGAACTGTACCCAGCGGATTTTTTCATTTCCGGATATTTCAAAGTTTAAAATCGGAAGTATAAAAATCGGAAGTGTTAAAATCGGAAACGTCAAAAGCGGAACTTTAAAAAGCGGAACCGTCAAAAGCGGAACTGTTATAAAAGCGCCCTTCATGAGTGGAAAACCACGCTGGACACCTCCGCTTCGCGGTGCTAACGGTCCAAGGCGGGGGCATAAAACTTAGGTTTCAGTGTAGGCTTAGGCTTAGGCTTAACCTTTGGAGAAGGGCTCGGGCGCTACGCGCCCAAGCCCTTCCCAAACCCTAAGCCTAATCCTAAGCCTAAACTGAAAACTAACTCTTAGCCTCATACTCGGCGATCTCGCTTAGAACGAACAGTCTGTGCTAATGACTAAGCCGAAGCCTTATAAACAATGAAATAGGCCCTCCAAATGTTAATAGCAAAAAAAATTTACTTCACCGAGTTCCGCAAAACTAATATCCGGAATTTAAGGTTCCGCTGTCGTAAGTTCCGCTGAAAACACATCCGCAAAGAACGGTTCCGGAAACAAAATATCCGCAAATAAACTTCCGCTGGCAAGACTTCCGCTTTTAATAAATCCGATTTTAACAGTTCCGATGAAAAAAAATCCGATCCATACAGTTCCGCTAACAAACAATCCGCACATAACAGATCCGGAGAAAAGAATTCCGCTAATAAACTTCCGCAAACGAACGATCCCTTTTATACAGTCCCGTAGATATGGGTACACCAGTTCACGAAAGAAAAAGTTTTAGCAAAAAGTTCACGCACTCGACTAATCACTCACTCATTTCATCATTTAATCACTTAATTGCTCACTAACTCAATCAATCAATCAATCAATCAATCAATCACTCAATCACTCAACCAATAACTCACTCACTCACTCACTCACTCTCTTTCATTCACTCACTCACTCACTCACTCACTAACTCACTGACTCACTCACTCACTCTTTCACTCATTCACTCTATCACTCACTCACTCATTCACTCACTCACTCACTCACTCACTCACTCACTCACTCACTCACTCACTCACTCACTCACTCACTCACTCACTCACTCACTCACTCACTCACGTATTCACTCACTCACTCACTCACTCACTCACATACTCACAAACTCACTCACTCACTCACTCTTTCACTCACTAACTCACTCACTCACTCACTCTTTCACTCATTAACTCACTCACACTTTCACTTCTTTAACTCACTCAATCATTCACTTACTCACTCACTCATTCACTCTTTCCCTCACTAACTCGCCCACTCACCCACTCACTACCTCACTCCCTCACTGACTCCCTCACTAACTCACTCACTAACTCACTCACTCAATACCTCACTGACTTGACTCAATCACTCACTGTTTAGTTACTCACTCACTCACGCACTCTTAAACTCACTAAAATACTCATTCACTCACCCACTGACTCAGTAACTGACTCTATCACTCATTCATTCATTACTAACTCACTCACTCACTCAATCACTCACTCACTCAGTCACTCACTCACTCAGTCACTCACTGAAAAATTTTCGACTCATTTTAAGATGCGATGCACGTAAGCGACAACCAAAACATCATGAAAAATGGGACAAAATGAAATTTTGAAAAAAATTAGATTTAGATGCAAAGCGACTCACTTGACTCCCGTGAACTCAAAAATGTCCTTGCTTCACGTTAAAACCACGTAAACAGGCCAAAATTCGCATCACTAAACGGTGCACCCTAATTTCCCTATACAAATTAGGCAAAACTTTGAGACCGATTTTCTCATGTACTTCCGAAAAGATCGGAAAACCAAACACCTCAGGTTGAAGCTGAGAATTTTCTCTACAAAACCTGCCTAACTAGCCAATGCACTTTCGACTTTTTTCAACTACCGTAATCCCAAACAACAATTATTTTTCAACTACCGTAATCCCTGTGCCGTCATTAACGAAACATTAGGTTTTGCCATCAAAAATTAGTTCCGTGTGGATCATCAGAAAATAAATATTTTTACTACAAAAATACTGAATTATGATTCTGTCCAATAATATATCAGGTTTAGCTCATCAGGTTTTTTATCAGTTTAATTTTTTGTATACATGTGATTACATGTACAATCAGGTAGTTCCAATGAGTGAATGTGAAATGCACTATATCCATTTTTACTCCATTCTATTTCAACTGTGCACGCTACACACTGACATTGAGCACGTGCACGTGGAGAACGACCTGAACCGCGCCAATCAATATAGGGGTTGAATCAATAGAGAGCCATATCAGAGGTAAACGTGATATATATTATATTGTATATCGTGTATATATTATATAAACGTGTATTATTGGACAGAATCTTACTTCAGTAATTTTGCAGTATAGTCGATAATGAATTACTGTTCCAAAAAGGTGCGTGAATTCTCGATAAACATCCTAATGATTTACTGTGCTTTAGCTAGTTGATGAAAAAACGTCAGTCGACCATAAATTAGTTTTTATTCGCAATTCTGTGATTTGGGCTGTTTTCAGAAATTTTTTGTGCAAACGAAAGAGAATAATTTTCTCTTTCAATTGGTGTTAACTTTTTGAGAATTGGTCCAGTACAGCTCGAGAACCAAATCAGAGTAACGAACATTTCGTCGAATGCCAGTGCTGCATCGACAGCGGAATTCAGTGTGAAACATTAAATTAGAGTTTTTCGCGCGTTTTCTGTAGAACAGTCAGTAATTCATCATTGACTATAAAAATATTTGTTTTCTGATGATCCACACGGAACTAATTTTTGATGGTAAAACCAAATGTTTCGTTAGTTAGTAGTTAGTAGTTAAAAAATATTTGTTGTTTGGGATTACGGTAGTTGAAAAAAAGTCGAAAGTGCATTGGCTAGTTAGGCAGCTTTTGTTGAGAAAATTCTCAGCTTCAACCTGAGGTGTTTGGTTTTCCGATCTTTTCGGAAGTACATAAGAAAATCGGTCTTAAAGTTTTGCCTAATTTGTATAGGGAAATTAGGGTGCACCATTTAGTGATGCGAATTTTGGCCTGTTTACGTGGTTTTAACGTGAAGCAAGGATATTTTTGAGTTCACGGGAGTCAAGTGAGTCGCTTTGCACCCAAATCTAATTTTTTTCAAAATTTCATTTTGGTCCAGATTTTGGCTGACTTTTACGTGCATCGCATCTTAAGTTTTTGAATCCAAAATACAATTTATTGTTTTTTTTAAGTTTTGTATAGTGGTTTTCCTGTTAGCTGTTGGAATAGTCTATCGAACGGTGCGGGGACAGAATCGTAATATAGGATTTATTTGAAAGTTCTTCAAAAATTCTTTTTTTTTAAAAGTTATCAGGTTTAGAAACAAAAGTGTGATAGACAGACAGACAGACAGACAGACAAACAGACAGATAGATAAACAGACAGACAGACAGACAGACAGACAGATAGACAAATCATACGGGCAATCAGACTCACTGAGAGACAAATACAAACTGACATTTACACAGAAAGATATACAGATCGACATACGGACAGACAGAAAGGTAGACAAAATGAAATTCATACCGGCAATCAGACACACTGACTGTCAAATGCAAACAGACGAACTGACAGAAAGACAAATAGACAGACAGACAGACAGACAGACAAACAAGTAGGCAGACAGACAGACAGACAGACAGACATACAGACAAAACAGACAGATAGACAGACAGTCATTCACTCCCTTACTCACTCACTCACTCACTCACTTACCCACTCACTCACTCATTCTTTCACTCACTCACTCATCACTCACTCACTCACTCACTCACTCACTCACTCACTCACTCACTCAATCACTTATTCACTCACTCACTCACTCACTCACTCACACACTCACTCACTCACTCACTCACTCACTCACACACTCACTCACTCACTCACTCACTCACTCACTCACTCACTCACTCACTCACTCACTCACTCTCAACTTCACCCTTCGCACAAATACAAATTCGCACAAATGTGAGATTGAAACATCATCTTGAAATTCGCTGTGTAAAAAAATTGTCAATTAGAAAGTTTTCCTATGCTTATACACGCAAAAACTTTCTAATTGACAATTTTTGTGTGGCGGTCGGGAATTTTCAAGTTGACAAATAGACTGAAAAATACTTTCTAATTGACAATGTTGTCAATTCAATATTACGATTCTGTCCTCCCATGTATCGAACCATTTTCGCGTCGGTTGTTTCACAGATTTCTTTTTTACTTTCCCTGGAAAATTTTTCTACAAAATTTTTCCTGGAAAGTCCAGGGAATTTCTAGGGAAAGTCCAGGGAAAGCCTAGGGAAAGTCCAGGGAAAGTCCTCAGTACTCACTCAGTACTCTGCTCTGAAAGCACCCTAAACCCTTTCAGTCTCACGAATTTTTCTCCCAAGAAACTGTCAAAATGTGACATGGAAAAAGGTTACGGAAAAAACTTTCTGCAACTAACTATGAAGGCACCCTAATCTATTCGATATTCCGTTATAAAAAAATAATAATATAATAAATTATTTTATTTTTCGGGAGACCGACCTCTTAAAAATTATAAAAACAATAAATTTAGTCAAATTTGACTTTGTTAATTACTCAAACTCGCTATAAAAGCTCATTCACTTCAGTATAAACAATATAATCATGTCCGCCGAGGAGACGGAAACGGCGCCGCCGCCGCCTGTGAAGGAGGAAATCGATCCGGCTGAAGTGAAAGAAGAGAACGGTGAAAACAAAGATCGTGATAGAAAGCGCAGTTCGAAAAGTCGTGATAGGGATCGAGATGGTTAGCTTCTGACTAACCTTCAATCGCATGTGCTTAGCTGATTGTGGCATCGGTACTTCGATTCCATCGAATTTTTTACTATATTGACGTTCAGGACGAAAACCGTGAATTTTGACGGCAATCTGATTCTGCACATCCAAAAATGTCCCGCAATCTGTAGGCTTAGGTTTAGGCTGGCTCAGGCAGGCTTAAATTGTCGTCTTTTATTTTGAATATGCAGTTTTTGGATGGATGTGCAATTTTTGGATAGATGTGCAGTTTTTGGAAGTGCAGATTCAGATTGCCGAATTTTGAGGTCATGATAGCCTGATTTTTCAAGCTCGTGGTGACTAGTTCGCACTATTTAACTCTCCATTAGGGGGTGTCTGACCTGCTCCATCCCCAGTGATAGAACAAGGAGATAACAAATGCATTTTGTAATAAAACAATCACGAACATTCTTAATATTCATTTATTATTAGTAACGTCTTGCTCTTGCAGAAAAACGTCGTCGACGCAGTCGTTCACCACGCGATCGAGATCGAGGAGATCGACGTGACCGAGACAGAGATCGTGACCGGGATCGAGGAGACCGACGACGATCCGACAGAGGAGATCGGGGTGGTAGGGAAGAACGTGGTGATCGGGGCGACAGACAGTGAGTTGAGCCGTTTTATTATATTATTATTATTTTATTATTGATAAAACTATTATTTGTTTTTACGTTTTGTTTAAGTGTAATTCTAGGTATTGTGTTGTATAATGTGGTTCAGTGGTTGTTCCTATACTTACTATTACTCCTATTTATGTATTATGTTAGTGTGTGTGAGTGAGTGTTAGTGAGCAAATTTGTCTCTTAGGAATCAATTGAAAACCTGAAGCCGCGATACTTTTTATTAAATAATGTGACATTGTTTTTAGTCGGGATCGCGGTGACGATAAGCCCTACGAGAAGCTCAAGTACAAATATTGGGATGTGCCGCCACCCGGCTTTGAACACATGACACCTAAGGAGTACAAAGAACTCCAGGGTTAGTACACCAGTATCATTAGTTATAGTCACCGTTTTTTCAGGTTTATTTTATAATTTCGTGTTTCGTTGCAGGCTGTGTTCGTGTATATTCTGTATTACATGTTCAACGACAGTAAGAGTATCGGATTGAACAAGTAAAGTATTTAATGACAGCTTCTCTATTGGTTTTGTGTTGCAGCCCAAGGTCAAGTGCCTCGAGCCAACATTCACACGTCGGTTCCTGTGGTTGGCCCATCGGTCACCTGTCAATCGCGTCGTCTCTATGTCGGCAACATCCCATTCGGCTGCACTGAGGTTTTTACTTATTTATCTCATCTCATGGAACGTTTGAAAATCTGACCTTTTTTGTTATCTCATCTCATGCACATCATGGGGCTGACCGCAATCGGCAAAGTTTTTGTAATTTGTTGTTTTGTTTCAGCGTTTAATAAAATGTCATCATTTCAGGAGCATATGTTGGATTTCTTCAACCAGCAGATGCACATGTGCGGTCTTGCACAGGCTCCGGGCAGTCCCGTACTCGCCTGCCAGATCAACTTGGACAAAAACTTTGCGTTCATTGAATTTCGATCCATCGATGAAACCACGGCGGCCATGGCTTTTGATGGTTAATGTCATCTCTGTTGCATTCAATATTCATCATTGAAAAAATTGAATCCGAAACAATGTTTTTATACTTTAGGCATCAACTACATGGGCCAGTCCCTAAAGGTGCGTCGTCCCCGCGACTACCAGCCGATCGCTGTGGTCGATGGATTCGGCGGTGGTATGCCGAGACCTAATCTGGTCAACAATGTTGCTGGTTAGTGAGATTTTCAGGGTTCAATGCGGTTTTTCGCTGCAGGTTTGCCACTATTCATTGGGTTATATTGAGTATCTGAGTTTGTGAGTTAAATACTGCTCTATTGTTTCAGGTGTTATATCGACGGTTGTGCCCGACAGTGCGCACAAGGTGTTCGTGGGCGGACTGCCCAACTACCTTCATGACGAGCAGGTACTGGTTTACAGGGGTTACTTTATTGCGTGCCTGCTGTCCGGAATAAGAAATCGGAAAAATTAGTTTATTCTAGAAAGGGATTCAGACGGCTGGTACGCGTCGTGTGTCCTTTCAGGATTTTCAGAAATACACGTTTACCGGGTCCGTTGTCTGTCTCCCGAGTTTAGTCTGAAGTTTTTTGTAACTTAACAAATTGAGACAGACGGTGTCGGTTCGGTTAGCACTTTCAGGACTTTCAGATGTCCGATGGGACCATGCGGTACTTGTTTTTTTCAGTTTTCCAGGTCGTTTTAGACCCCGCCACGCCAAATCATTTTTGACTCAGTGTCACGCTTTAAAAAAATTCTAAAAACTTGCGCGTCGTAACATTTCAAAGCTCAAATCTTAGGGAATACATGATTGTTTTTATGCTATGATTAATGATGAAAAATATCGATTTCGGACTGAAGAGAAAGAATTTTTCCGAAAGTTGAGTTGAGAAAGAAGAGTTTTCCGCCCATATGTAATCTGCGTCATAGTTATCATAAACCGAACACGAAGGCACTATTCAGGTCAATCAATTTCAGAATGCTCTTTGCGCGCGTATTTCAGGAATTTCAGGCTTTATTTAAGGTTTTTCAGTCGTCATGCCCGCGCACCTTGCAACACCAATGCGAAATTTGAGGAAACAATAGCTCGATTTGAGGAAACAATAGCTCGCTAATTTTCAGACTTTTTTAATTGCCGCCCAACATTTCCGCGCGCACTCGTCCCTCTCTTTCAGGCTTTGCAGGAATTTTACCTAAAGACCAACAAATTGTACTTTAAATTTCGTGCTCTCCGTGTAGTTGTTTTAGCACAGTTTTTCTAATTTTAAAAACAGTGGTGGGCATATTGGGGTGCAGATTCATTTGAAAAATACAACGGACGGGACTTACCTCCGTGTCACCCTGTTGAATCTTTCATTCAGATTTTCCCTTGAATCAGAGAGCGCTCATTTTTTTTACTTGTTATTTACATTTGTTTTATTGCTTTTTTAAATTGGCTAACGTGCAAAACTTGAGAGAGAATTGAAATTCGTGAGAAACGAATGAGACTCCGGTTATTTTGAGAAATATCTGCCCACCTCTGCGTAAGTGTAGTTGGATTTTCATGTACGAAATGAATAGTATGATTTGTTGGATCTCGAGGGACGTTTCAGAGATTTTAGCAATTTTTAGTGGGCGTCAAATGCCGTATGCGGCGCTTGAATGCACACCGTATTTATCTCAACCGGTCATATGAACCACTCAATTCACTACAGGCGCCAAAGTGAGCACCAGTTTTGTTTTCTTCTTAATTTGTTCTCAAAGCAAAGACATGTTGTTTTTGATAACAGGATTTCGAGTGTCAAGTGAATGTTTCTATTAAGAAGACGGTATAGGGTTTGGTGTCACGTTAGTGTTCTACCTTGTAGCACTCGTTAGAATATTTGTTATTTTCCGACAACGATCCTGGCCCGATATCGTTTCTTTCTGGCTATATTAGTTGCTACGTAGGATAGTATGGGTACGAAATGTCAGACCAGGGTTGTTATTGGTCTGCTACCTGTGTACTTCTACATCAGGAATGAAATCGAGCGAGCCAGTGAATATCTTTTTAGAAACTCGAGTTTATTCTAAATGCGTTCGGTTTGATTCCTGATCAATTTTGTATAACTTTACTTTTTTCAGATGGCAATTGTATTGTTGTTTCAGGTGAAAGAGCTGTTGAGCAGTTTTGGTCAGCTGAAGGCCTTCAACCTGGTCAAGGATGCGGCCAGCAATCTCAGCAAGGGTTATGCCTTCTGCGAATATGCTGAACCCGGTGTCACTGATCAGGTTTGTACGCTCAAATTTTTTATTTTAGATTTAATTGCTCCTCAATACAATAGACTGAAAATCTTGCAATTTATCAAATCAGTGTCTGTTTGTTTGGTAATACCGTAATAATACTTAAATTGTCGTTGCAGGCCATTGCCGGTCTAAACGGCATGACGCTGGGCGAGAAGAAGCTTGTGGTGCAGCTGGCCAGCGTAGGTGCCCGTTCTCAGGTGATGAACCCGAACGCACCGGCACAGATCCAAGTGCCCGGCATCAACCTGGCACAGGGTGCTGGTCCAGCCACCGAGGTGTTGTGTCTGATGAACATGGTCGAACCCAGTGAGCTAAGGGATGACGAAGAGTATGAAGGTTAGCATCAATTTTTTTTCGTCTTGTCTTGATTCTCATTGAAACAAGTCTTTAGTTTGTCTTCTCGAGTATGAAGGTTAGCACCACATTTTTTTCCGTTAGTATTGGTTCGCATTCAATTACTACGATTGCAGTTTGTGTTTTTGAAACTGGAAGCAAAAACTCTTGTTATGTTTTTCTTTGAGAATGATGCAGAATGTTTATTGCTAAATACAAAGCATGTTTATTGCAGACATCCTGGAAGATATTCGTGAAGAGTGCCAGAAGTACGGCGCCGTGCGTTCCATTGAGATCCCGCGTCCAATCGAAGGCGTGGAGGTGCCTGGTGTGGGCAAGGTTGGTGAAAGATACTTTTTTGTAAGGAATACTTTGATGTGTTATAAAATAACATAGCCGAACTTTTACCCAAAAGACGATTACTAATGGATCTTAATGTACTGTATTTTATTTTCAATCAGCACGGTTTAATGGCACCATGCCTATCCTAACCTGACTATTTTTTTTAACAATTGTTCGGGTGTGTTGAAATTCAGATTACGATGTACCTAACTTAGCTTAAGTGAAAAAAACAGGTCAATTTATATGTAACGGGCTCAAATTTTATTATTATTATTTGATCTCAGGTATTCATCGAGTTCGGTTCAGTGACGGACTGTCAGAAGGCGCACGCCGCACTCACCGGTCGCAAGTTCGCCAATCGGGTTGTGGTCACGTCGTACTTCAACCCGGATCTGTACCATCGTCGACAGTTCCATGCTAGCTGAGCTGATTGATTCAATGATTCACTGATGTACCAGTAAAAAAATAAATTTGTCAATTCTTCATTTGAACCCATCAATCATACTTTCTGGACACTGGTATAACAGTTTGCTCATTGGCTGAATAATTAAGCGATACATCGTTTCATAATGTGATGACGTATATCAATTATTAGTCTCATTCGGACATTTTTATAATCTATCTTGAAATATTATCATTGAATTATTGCTTGTGAATTGGGGTTGATCCATGGTTGATCAGTTTGCTGTTCTGCTAGCTGTGTTTTACCTTGTTCATAAACACTCGGTCGTTCGTGCATTCCACTTCCAACTTGTACAGATGACTTGACCTGCTGTGCACGTTCGATTCGATAATACGGTTTATTGTTCACTACCACGGTATATTTAACTTACATGTCTACTATGGGAGGGATCGCTTGCTCTTGTTACATGCGTCTAGGTCTATTTAAATGTTCATTAAGTCAATTTGGATTATGTGAAACACATTTAGTGTTAACTCTTTATATTTAATGTTGTCTGATTTGACGCATGGTGATTATAAAGTTTAATTTTAACTACTGTATCTAACTTTAAATCGTAACTTATCTTCAATTTTCTGCTGAAGTATATAGTCTAACTTTGATTAAATTTACCAGTAATTCCAGTTTCTATTGTATGTCGGTAATTTATGTGGTTGTATTTTGTATTGTTTCTCAATAAAACATGCGTAAGTGAATGTTCGTTTGCCTATTAATCTTACCCTGCCGTAATACGGTAGCTCAAGCTTACCATCTTACTTTTCTGCCTGTTTATTCTCATTAAAATGGTTTTGGTTTCAGTGATATTGTTGAGATCACGTATCTTAACACTTTCATGAGTTTTAATTGGCTATGATCACATCTCGCCTAGTGAAACATATTTTGTGTTGCTGTTGAGTATTATTGTTTGATTACAGTTCATAATGAGTTCGAATGCATCTTCGTCTGCCCAACATGATGGCGAGTCAGTTGACTTCGACTACGACATTTCTCACGAGTCCAACAAGGCACGCATGTTTGGCGGGCCGCATGGACTAGGTTAACCATTTTACAATATCATTTTATATCATGTTTTTATAATGTAAACTATGTTAGAATAATGTTTTCAAACAGATTGAGGAATTTTTGACGATTTTCTTTGTTGATTTCTATTTGGGATGCTAACAGGTGACCCAGAAGACCGTACGATGCGTCGTCTGGAGATGACCCATGTACTGCCGAAGATACTGCGTGCAAAGGTGAAGGAAAAGTGTACCAAGGAGTTTGAAGGTCAGATAAACAGAATAGCGGACGAGGAAAGGGAATTCTCCTATCTTTGGCCGTTTCAAAACATAAAATTTGTACCCTAAAGTGTAGGCTGAAAACTGTCCATTCCCCCTTCAAAGGTTTAGAACGTCTGACAGTGGACCACCATTTATTTGATTGATTGTTATTCAGTTTTTATTTTAAATATATTTTTCAGAGTTTGGTGAATGCATAAAACGAGTTGGCGAACTTAGATTCTACAAGGACTGTCGGCCGCAGCGGGATCTTCTGTTTGGATGCTATGAGAAATGGTGAGTGTTTGCCTGGGATGAATTTGTATTATTACATAGGGGAACAGTCAATGTGTGTGATCTGTTTTCTGACTGCGAAACAACATGTGCTAATCTAAACAGTGCAGGGGTATTTCTTAGTCAACTTTTCATATTTTCAGGATCAAAGATCCCGAGTACGTGCAACAAGTTACGACCGAGTACCTGGATAAACGGTCTGAATTCCGACGTACTGGTATCTACGGTGAGAACAATCGTCGGATAGCCAAGTACAGAGAATGGAAACAGCAACAGGAGGCACTCAACCAGAATAAATAAGATATATTATATATAAATTCATTTTTCCTAGCTTACAATCACAGATTGCTCATAATTTTTTTCATGATTTTGCTCTGTAGATTTATTTATTGTGATTCCGTTTCGTCAATTGTTTTAGTTTGAATTAGTGTATATTTTTCTGAAATGAACACTTCGTATTTTTTGGCTCAATTTTGTGATCGATTGAATACCCGTGATAATTTGGGATTCTACTTCCCCGGTGCTGAAAGGCATCACATATTTTATTGTTTGCCTTTTATTCGTCACAAATTGGATGGTTTGTGCTTGCTTTCTTTCAATCATGGATTTAGACTCTTATCGAATCCAGTTCATAATGATTGTAAATTTTGGTAGGCGAATATGTCAAACGGGTGCGACGAACCGATGTGTGAAGACGGCAATGATGTGGAGATGGAAAGTGCGCCCACCGTAGATCAGGTCACCCATTGTGAGGTATGCGATGTGCGACTCAAAAACCAGCAATTGGCTCAGGTTAATTGAAAATACTTTACAACAAAAAGAATATCGATATATGTAAAAGTATAAGCGTAGTTTCTGGCCGACCTAGATGCCGGTGATTTAACGAAATCTCCACTTTGATATTCCGTAGTTCAAACGGACATCATGAACGAAATCAGTCACTTCAGGCTCATTACGCCGGTAAAAAGCACCAGAAATTGCTGGCAGCTCACGAGCATCGCCAGGAGCTGATTGCCAAGTCCGTGTTCATCAATGGTTTCAAATCGGGATCATCCGTAACCGAAATGGAAATTCGGGAGGCTTTCAAGGCTGATGCCGGCACGATTAGGTGCTGTTATCGTTTTTGTTGTTGATGTTACTACCGTTAATAGGGACTTTTTATGTATTAGTTCTTCTGATGCCTTTGTTTCTAACCGCTGTGAATGCACTGGTGAACGAGATTAACTATTCCTCCAAAATAAGGTATCCTAATTTCGATGAATAGGGGGAATTATCAGTTTTCGGGCTATTTTAGCTACATCTAACTAAGAATACAAATTCTACTTTTTGAAAACGCCGAAGTGCGAAATTTCACTTTTACCCCATCTACTCGTTCTCGTCCGCTACTGTGTCAATGTGTACATAGTGATTGGATAGGTGGTTGTTTCTGTTGATGATACACATTACCTCATAGACTATGAACATGCCACTGTTTGGTTCTTAATTCAGCCGTATTTCAGCGACATCTACGTGGATCGTGTCAATCACAAGTTCGCCATCGTTTCGTTCACGGACGCGAGTGTTGTCGACCGATATCTGGCCTTGGGCAAACTCAATATTGGACGGCATCGAGTCAACCTGAAAGGACGCACTGTCGTTGATAGGAGCACAAAGGTTAGTGAGTTATGGCTTATCATCTAGAGGCATGCATCAGCACGGAAATAAGATTGATGGGTGAACTATCGTCGCTTGTTTAGTATAGTTCGTAGGGCTCGGAAACTGGTGGTCGTAGGTTCGAAACCTGACTTGAGACACAGATCCTGATGCGGTGCTCTGGGGTTTCCGCTTTTGCCAGTCTTATTCTAAAACGCTCTGGCCGTTATGAAATCACCATTTTGAATAGTATTTGTGTGTCTTTTTGGCTTCGGTTCAGTTATTAAACAAGTCTTTGTAAAAGCTGTGTCTAAGTTGTCAGATTTTCGGTTGTTAATTTGTTCTATGATTTGCAGTCGGACCAGTTGAATGCCTCCGATCCGGACCAGCAGAAACGGTTGGATGTGCCGTCGTTGTTGTCGGGTATCCATGACGTATCGGGCCAGTTTAATCGTTTGATGCAGCACACGTTGGTTGTCGTTTTAGTAGTTATGCGAGTTGGTTTCGTTGGTTATCGCGGCCGATTGTCGTCGTTTTGAGAATTTTTTACATACATGAAATAACATGCGAGTCTAATTAATTCATGTTTCAGTCTAACCAGCGTTGAGGATCGACGCTCCATTGCCAATAAAATTCAAACGGCTCTCGGAGACGTGTTGCCTGGTTTGTTGAGCCGTGTTTCGTTTCAATAAATTTCAGCTTTGTAGAAAAATAATAACCTGTTTTTTTTTGTTCAGGCGTTTTTACCGTCGAATTATTCGGTTCATCGGCCACCAAACTCGGAACACCTAGTTGGTTATGGGTCATTATTTTTTAGTCACAATAAAAGTTCACTATGTATTTTATTTCATGTATCAAACAGATACTATTTGCATTTAATTCAGTCGTAATATGATTATTATTATTATCAAATATTAGGCAGTGACCTGGATATGACGATAATCTGGTCGGACGACTCGATCAATCAAATGCTGGACGACTGCCTGCAGCAGGAAACGGTCGACAAGAAGGCAGCCCGCAAGGCCAATGCCACCGATCGTTCAAGTCATCGACTGCTCACCGCTGAGGTCATGGACTTGGTCGGCGAAAATGCCATCAACATCACTGAACTTGCCGCCATGTCTGGGCATGATCGAATCAAGGTTAAGTAGTGCTTGTCGCATCCCTTGTTAGGTGGTTAAGGTGCCGGCCTCGCAAACCGATGGTCCTGTTTTGAGCCCCGGGTTGAGACGCAGCGCAATCAAGAAACTATTTTATTTCTGATGATTGGTGATTGTCATATGTAAATAGGGTGACCGTTATTTCACTATACATGTGTAACTATCAATATCAAATAACCGTATTATTAATCAAAAAATTAGTATTTCAGTACCTAACTCGTATGCTCAACCTGTTGCGTCGCAAAGGTGACTTGCCGATTGTCGATTTGGTCCCAATCTACAGTATTCGATGTCCACTCGTCACTTTCAAGTTGATTCTGTTTTAGCGTTTCTCAATTGATTTAGTTTTAGGCACATAACTAGTGATTCATTCAATAACTCTTTCACTCATGTGGTCTTTGTTGTATATTAGGTGATTATGTTTTAATCAATCAAATGTGTAACATACCGTATTTTTAGATGGACGGGAGATGATCAACAAGTGCGTTCATGCGATATGTCTATCAACAATCGACTGTCTGTGAACAACACCCAATGGCTGATTGAATGTTGTACGGCACAACCTGTACTGCCGCGACTCGCTATTTTGGTTGGTTTTATTTGATAATTTAATGTTATTTTGTGTGATATCCCAGTATCTCATTATGTGGTTACTTATTCATTCATGCTGTGTTGATTTAATTATTTGTTAAATTGTTGATTGCAGCTGCGTTTTTGGTGTGGTTGGCACGATCTGACCTGCACCACCACCGAGCAAGGCGCTCGAAAGGCCACTTTTCTATTCAGCAACTACTCGCTGCTGCTAATTTGTGTCGCCTTTCTGCAACGAAAAAAACTGTTGAATACTGTGACGTGCTCGGGTTTGTTTTGGATTTAATAAATAATTATTAATGATCATTGATGATCAATTCAATTAATTGTATCTCGTTTAAGCAAGTCATCTCATCGATGGATGGAATTGTGCCTATGACAAACCGGCACCACAAATGGAACCATTGGAATTGGGCCCGCTCGTTCAGGTACGTTTTCGTTTGTTGCTTTGATTAGGTTGTCTTCATTATGTCATATCGGTTGATTGACTGATACTCATCCGCTGAATAGAATTGTTATAACAGACGGACTGGTCTGTGTGTGTCCTTCAGGAACTATACACTTTTCTGGCCGAGTGTATCAGCAGCACTCACGTAATCAGCTGTCGTCACCCCGAGCAGAAAGTAATGCTCGAACAGTACAAGAATGACTGTGAACAGGCATTGGTTAACGCTGGGCACGAGCAGGTAAAGGCCATTGAGATGATGAATGGCTTTCAACAAGGAGGTTGGTGTCTGTTGACGTCTCGTTGTTTTACTGATCATGGTTTGGCTATGCAAAAGTATGGGTCTCGTAATTGGTTACGAGAAACTATTCATATTCGGTTATCGAATAAAAAAAACACAGAAAAGGTCACACAAGACTTTCCCCAGTTAATCAGATGAGAATTCGGTTCTGACTATTTCAGAATTTGAGAATCTGGTTCTGGTTATATCTCAACTACATTGGTATTCGCATTTTTAAATCATTTCTTATAATCAATTATGATGAAGCCTATCTTTCTTTTTGATAACAACGTTTATTGGAGGTATCATGGTTGCTGACCCGTTCGTACTCAACCACAACACGTCGGCACGTGTAGCCAGTAAAGTGGTAATGCGATGCCAGCGACTACTGGCCAGGACCATCAAGACAATGCAGTCTTCCGATTCCAGCTCTACGCAACCAGGGCTCATGGTGAGTTGTTTAGTTGATTGATTGATTACTTTACTGGCTGATTGAATGACTGATTTGTTAATCGATTGACTCACTGATTGATTGTCGGCTGGTTGATTTATTGATGATGGTCTTGGACTCTTGGTAAACTGATTGTTTGACTTTTCGATTGGTTGATTTGTTGATCAATGCTTGTCTGAAGAGTTTGATGAGTGGATATGATTGATTCATCAGGTGTGTTATTGGTATAACTGATTATTGAATTATATATCTGTTTTTAGCCTAGTTCACTGCAGGTACTATTTCCTTCAACGGTGGCCAACAGCGATCAGGGCAGTCATCCAGCAACCAGTCCCACACCCGCCAATGA
The DNA here is from genome assembly GCA_964036265.1 of Daptonema setosum. NCBI lineage: Eukaryota > Metazoa > Nematoda > Chromadorea > Monhysterida > Xyalidae > Daptonema > Daptonema setosum. Next base: position 12,668,484 of record OZ038446.1, read on the forward strand.
CATGGAAACCACCATTTCACCCAGCTGTCCGGATGCTCGTTCTTGGTTGGAAAAAGACTTTACCTCCTGATTACGTTGACTGGAAATGAGATGCATGCCTGTGACTTCTTTCGTATATTTGGTTTGTATATCTACCGTTTTTATCTGAATATATGCCGAATGATATAGTTTTTGCAATATTGATTGACTAATATCCAAAATTTATAGGCTCGGCTGATATTTTACCGGGGTTTTAACAATAATTCTGATCAGGTGTCAAAACCTACTCGACGGTCAGTTGGATCGTGTCCTGACTGATATCTTCAAGTTTGTTCGTGTGCCCGGCAGCGATGACGACGACGATGAATGCATGGAACCGTCACCGGCTAAACGTCAGGCTCGGCAGACCGTAACTGCCACTTATGAACCACCGCCGTTGCCAACTTGGGTGAAACGACGCAGTGCCAAAAAACAATGTCGTTAGTTCGTTCATTTCCATCTGTTGTATTTACTCGGTTTTCATTCATTGGTCATCAACTCACGTCATATGCGTTCCCATATATACCAACTTATTACCATATTACAATTATGTTGTGTTCCATTCAGAAGAGGCCGTTGGTAATCGTTCGATGTACGACACGGAATCAGCCATAACGGATGCTGTTTTGGCCATGGCCACCCAAAACTCGTCAGCTGCGATACCCAGCAAACCGTTCACATTTGTGTGCCAGGCTGAGATGGTCGAGTTAGTGATGATAAGTGATAACCCTTTCTGCATTAGAAATTTTAAATGGTAACCAATTTTCGAATACTCAATTTCTTAATTTTCTATCATTATGTTAATCAATCAATGATTTTAGTACATTGGGTTGGTGCTCAGCTATCCTCATACATAGCTATCCCTACGCAACATTTTTAATTTCAGCAGCAATGTTGTGGTGCGACTGCAACATGTGGAAGGCGACAAGCACGAGTTCACAACCATGGCGCATTTCCTGTTGCCCTACCTCTCACAGCATCTACCTAAAATGTTCTGATTTCAATAACGTTTTGATGATTCCCATTTGCATTTATGATGATAATCTTATCCACTGCTGAATTTTACGGTTTTCGATAAATTTGAATTTTATGTTTTTACTCATGAAATTGATAACTCAATAAATGTTTTATTCGTTTGTGATAAATTTTGTCATTCTGTTACTGCTACATACTGTATGCGTGTGATCACTTTTTCATTGTTTACTTGCTATTTTTATGCTATCGTTTTGTTCGTTACTTTATGCATTTTTGTTTTGTTCTGTTGCTTTGCCAAGTTAAGCGCGTTTTTTTGTCTGTCTCCTACTATGTGTTACGCTATAATTACCACGCTAGATTTCTATCTGTTCTCGTATTTTATTGGCGTGAAAGTAATGAAGTTATGTTACACACAAACGTGAAACATCAGCTTGTTGGCGCACTGGATAATTATTCACACCCATCTGGTTTACGTTGCCATAACCACATTGGGCTCTTAGTCCATCTTACCACGTAGCACATGTTTTGTTGTTTCCATGACACATGCTTTCTACATCAATCTTGATTATGGGATAGGCGTTTTCTAAGGGTTTCATGTGGAAAAGCTTGTTATGAAGTCTATTATAAGTTTGTAGATCGACTAAAATATTTCATAATGATTTGTTTATTACTCTAATTATTGTTACGTTCATACAATGAAAACGTAAAATTTGATTTTCCTACATTTTTGATGGTTACTTGTTTGATTTAGATACATACATGTAGTGTTTTAGATTAGAAATGTGGTTACTGCCGTTGGTACTGCTGGTTTGTCACTGCCACGTCAGCCTCGTTGTATCTGCCGTGGGTGCACCGACGCCCGGTGTCCTCTTCGAACTCGTCGATTTCGCTGACAACCCTCAACAACTCAACTGGTTTGCTGTACAGAGGGCGCTGTATAATGACACTAAGGTCAGCTGATAACTTATAGTATATTATAGTATTTCTTCTTTCCCAAATAAGATATGAACGTGATAACATGGCACAATAGGTCAGTTTAATCACACCATCGAAGTATGGGTTATTCACAAGGAAAAACAATTATAGTTTTGAGAGACATAACAAATCAAGATTGGTGTAAACATGGATCTCAAATAATTCAATAGCATCCATCTTCATACTGGTCCGATCCGTATTTCATTTGTTTTATGAATTTAAGTTGTGTAAACTCAAGTAAAGCTAAATGACCGGAGTTTGCAGAAGAATTTAAAGTTAAGTCGATTCATGTCCTAATTAACCATTATATCAATTTATTGTTGCATTCCATCACAGGTATCTCTGCGTTTCCACTGTCCACACGACATGGACCCCAGCAAACCGTTCAGATTCCACGCACAATTCGTGCTACGCAGCAGTCCGTGCTTCAAAGAGTTTCAGGTATTTTTTTTGATTTTCAAGTGTAACATGTGTGTTTGATATGCCTTAAAATGTTAGGCACTTTCAAAAACTCTGGTTAGACAATTCTTATTGGACTGAACTTATGTTTAGGTAAAATGCGACTTGTTGTAAGTTGCGATCGTTTCTAGTAAAACTAGCTGTATTATTGTAAAGTACATATACACCATAGTGTAATACATAAAATAATCTTTGATCACAAATTCAGGCTGTGATTGCTCAAATCCAAGACCAGCAAGAAGATGGCGATGCCACGCTCCAGCTCTACTTCAACCAACGCGCTGCCAAACTCAAGCAGTTGAACTACGACCAGTCGCTGTACTACCAGTCTAAACCGCAGTTGATCAAGTGCGGCGATGCGGTTGATTTTGAGGAGAAACCGATCGGACAGTTAGAGGCTGTTAATCTGACTGGACTTACTGGTTAGTGAGATCAGCCATGTTAGCGAAGAACACATCCATATCCATTAATCCATATCTTTGGGGCGGATCAGAACGTACTCAACAGCAACAAGTCCGTTGAAATGGATTGCTGTCTTAACGAATCGGATTGGTTGAAAAAGTAAATAATTATCATAGGAATATAATGTTGACTTAAGATGCCTCAGCGTCAGCCAAGCGTGCAAAACGCAGTTCACTATACGGCCAGCGACGACCCGGTGCCAATAAAGACTCCAACTACGACATAACTCATTTGAATCCGTCATTAGACACGACACACCCGGCCATTGTGACCAGCGTTGATGCCGTGTACCTGCTGATTGTGAAGGTGAGGGAGGTGATGATTGATTACATAAATATTGATGGAAGATGATGGCTTCTGAGTCAGAAATAGATTCTTGCGTGTGCTGGTGTATTCTTACTGTGTTCAATTTGCAGTTATACGTAACAGAGAAAGACAGCTCCGACTCTGGATTCAACATCTCCAATGTGACACTAGAAATTGGATGGCGTGGACCGCAGGTTATTCAATTTAAATTATAGACATGAAATAAAAGAAACGTTCAATTTCATTTTTGCAGTATATGGAATCCGGACTTTGATAAAGTTCGCTATCATAAACATGGCTTTTAGGGTTATCTGAGCGCCAATGATTACCCGTTGTTGGCGTTTTACGGAGTGATGTGCGGTGTATACGCCCTACTGGCACTGGTATGGCTGATTGTGAGTCTCGTACAGTGGAAGGATTTACTCAGAATACAGTTCTGGATTGGTTAGTTATTCAGTCTGATTTTTTGTCTGAAATGAGAACTGATTTATTATTGCTCAGTTTTGAGATCATCGTGGTTTATCTTTTTTACTAAGATTGGTTATTTTGATTTCTTCGAAGATGTATAATCCAATTTAAAACATATCAGCTAATTGTATTATAGGTGCTGTTATCCTGCTGGGCATGATTGAAAAGGCATTGTTCACTGCCGAATATTCGCAGCTAAATCAATTCGGAGAGTCCATGCCTGGCACTATTCAGGTATGTAACATGGAATTTCTTATGCTTTGAATCCTTGAGTAAGACCTGAAAGTTTGTTGAACAAATGGTTTGAAAGCATAATCATGAACATGTTATGTTTTGTTATTAGTCAAGTCAAGTGTGAATACTGAGGAGAGGACACCGTGATGACTGAAAAGTTACTCATAGCGTGATCTGCTAAACGACACAAAAAATATCGTGTAAATAAGCAGACTATTTTCATGTTAAGTAGCAGAGAATAATATAATGAGAATTAAAGGAAGTAATGGAAATTATGAGAAAATAAAAAATCACTGTTTGTAAGATGATTATGTTTGATTTAGTAACGTAATATAAAAATGTTAGAAAAGACAAAAATATGTATGTTTGTATTGCAGATGGCCGAGTTGATGTCGTGTCTGAAGCGAACACTGGCTCGAATGCTGATCATCATCGTGTCTGTTGGCTTTGGTGTGGTCAAGCCAAGACTCGGTGCCACTCTACATCGGGTCGTTGCTGTTGCATTCTTCTATTTCATTCTCTCATCCATTGAGGGCACCGTTCGCGTCACTAAGGTTCGTTAAACACTTCACTACATGCCTAGTGAAAAAAGTCAGGAATAATTACCGTACCGAAATCAATAACAACGTGTACCAGATTACCCCATAAGTACGTGAGAACTGTTTTTTTGATATCTTTTCAGCTCTGGTATAAACTAAAATGAAGCAGTAATTACTGAATGAATGCTCTAATGCATATATACTTTTTCGTTCTAGAACCACCCCAATGCCGAAGCGCAAAAGAAAATGGTGGAAGTTCCGCTGATTCTGCTCGACGTGGCCATTTTTTGGTGGATTTTCACTTCGCTGACGAACACGATGCGCGCGCTGAGACTGCGTCGCAACGAGTCCAAACTATCGCTGTATCGACACTTCACAAACACGCTCATATTCTGTCTGTTTGCCAGCGTGATCTACATGTGCTGGTCGTTATATACTCATGCCTTTGAGCTATGCCTCAGGGACTGGAAGGAACTGTTGGTTGTTGTTTTTTTACTGGGACTCCTTTATTAACTAAGCCAACAGGGCACACTGATGCCATATCAGAATGATGTTTTCGAAGTGGAAAAAGAGGTTGAATAAACTGAAGCAACGCGTCAGGATCTGTGTGTCAAGCAAGTCAGGTTTCGAACTTAGAACCACCAGTTTCTGAAGCTGGTGCTCTACGTAATAGACTAGACAGGCCAAAGAGAGCCATTTGTTCTGGTTATGGTTGAGATATTGCATATTGGTATTGTGTTAAACAAACCGTTTATATTGCAGTTGGGTTGACACAGCGTTCTGGCACGTGCTGTTCAGCGTGATCCTGATGGTAATCATGGTGTTATGGCGACCCACCAACAACAACCAGCGATATGCGTTCACGCCGCTGTTGGATAGTGAGGGTGATGGGGATAGTGATGATGGTTGGTACCTTAGTAGTTCGAGCAACTTAATATTAACCTTACAATACTGTTGTCATCGTATTCCATTTGATTTTGATTAACGGGTTACGACTCGTCAGTAATAATCAATGTGTAAATAAAAAATACAGTTTGAATCAAAAACACACTAAAGTGAGAATGAACGGGTCTCGTTTGCACATGAAACTTCCTTAAGAGTATGACTCAGCGGCTGCCGGGTAAATTGTAAAGCTACGATCAAGTTGTTAATAAGAACATGAATGTTTTACTGGTTTGTTAATTTGCAGAGGACACGATATTCAGCGGTGCATTCACAACGGGCGAGCAACTCGCCATAAGAGGCATAGTGCACACAACCAAACCTGAGAACAGGAAGTCAAAGAGCAACGATGCTCAGATGGATCTGGAGGTTCGATTCTTTAGTTGTCCAGTAGGTTAACGCACTCGTAAAGAAGTGTGGGTGAGTTAAAAAGTCACACCGTTATAAGTTATATTATGTGGGCCGAATAAAGCTTAATTCTGGCAGATTCCGCCTGTTATAACACAAATACATAGTTATATCCTTCAATCATTTACCATTAAATCAGACCCGAAAGAATTACAAATAGTTTGAAAATTATTCAGTTAACATAAGTGTGTGATTTTCAGCGCGAGCTCAAATGGGTTGAAGAAAACATTCCCAGTTCAATAGCTGATAAGCTGGTAGCTGACAGCGACGAGGAGGTGGAACAAACTAAGTTTGAAGTCTCAAAGATGCAATAGTATGTTGCCCTTTCCACCTGTATGTTGATGACAATTTCACAATATCGCAGTAATTTTTGAAAATTAGATTGCGATGTTTTAAAAAAAAACAGTTGGAAAACTGATGTGGCGGATTTCTTGGAATTCTCATTATATTGAGTCTGATTCATGTTATTAGTTTGGTGTCCAGTACAAGCGAATCCACTAAATTAATGGCTCATTACATGTTACCGCTATGATGGTGATTGCTTTCAAAATCAATAACTCATTGGAAGTAAACATGCTTTCCAGTTTGTGAAACGATGTTCGAAAATTATATTCTCTCTTGTAGATCCATCTGTGCTTTATAAGTATCTCTTTACTTTCTGGCAAGCTAATCGGCAGTCGTATTTATTCACACCGGCACAGGCGCAATTTAAAAACGTGTCGTTATTATTTTTTTGTAAACATGTTTGCCCTGCCTATCTGTGTTTTTCTTTATTTTGTTATTTAAAATTATAAATTTTCCTTGACGTAACTGGAGTCAGTAAGTACTAATGTTTTCTGAAATTACACATCCGTCATGTAAGAAATCTGAATTTATTTTCCGTATTTTGCTGTGTTGCTGGGTTATACGATGCCACTGCGTTAATTATTTTATCTATTGCTTTCACGCTTCGTTCTTTAATCTCGGTATTCGTATAACGAAGCGGATTTTTTTTTACTTTTGTTTATTACCTTGTCCGATGCGTGATCTGTGATTCAAATAACGAAACTCGTATTACCTAATTTCGATCGATAAAATTTATGCATCAATCATACCAAATAAAAAATAGGGTTCTAATTCCGGCAATTTCCGATGGATGCATTATTCTAACACTGCTGGTGTAAAATGAAGTTGGCTAGGAAAATGGGGTCCACGTTCATTATTAATTAGTCCGGGAACAAAAGCTGAGCAGAAACGCTAGCGAATCACCGAAAGTAAATACAAAATGATATAAAAACAAGAACGGAGTGATCAAGTATGACTGCGCTATCCACATGAAATATATGCAATATATACATATGAAAAAAATTGTTTTACGTGCTCAACTGTTTTCATGGAGAGAAAGTGCTTGTATGAAAAAGATTTAGTTAACCTCTCACAGGTACGGTTGGGTAGAAAAACCAAATTCAACCAAAATAGCACTGACACGGTGAAAATAACAAAAATTTCTCGCCTAACAATCAAAACAGGCCTAAAACGGGAAACAACAGATGACACGACCGAAGGACAAAAAATTTTAAATGCGAAATCATGATACAAAAATGATCATACCCACTAATCCAACATGACGATATCGCTGCCCGACGTATCGGGTTCAGCGTCTTGATCGGCCCTCATGTTACTGACGCCGGTAAGATGAGGTGGCTGACCACCAGCTAAACGAAATGGTTGGACATACCCACCAGCCGGTGCCTGCATCGTGTCCTCGTCTTCTTCTTCGTCTTCATCTTCATCATCCACATCGCCCTCTTCCAGGTCTGCAATTACGATCCTGGTGGAACTGGGTGAATATTTCGCTATCCATTAACAATTTCTGCGCATCTGATAATTTTGAAATACTGACTTACCGCCTGTTTAACGTTGGATACGTTGTTGTTTATGAACCATGGAATTTTTAAAATAACATTAAGGATGCCTTAAAAGTTGACATGAAAAAGTAGCTTATCGTCTTATATTCTTGGGATCTCCGGGGACATTTTTTTGATGGATCATGGAATTTAAAATATTTTTGATAAGCATATCATGAGAGTAATATCAAACAGCCCATAAGCCAACCATGACGGCCATCTCCCTCGTCACTTTCCCCCTCATCGTCATCATCCTCGTCCTCCATATCAGACTCCAGCTCATGCCCCTCTTCATCCTGGGCATCTTTGTTCGCCTGGAACAGTGCCAGCGTGACGGCGGCCAGGAAGGCGGGGAACGAATTGTCGGTGGTCAGGTAAGCGTCCATAAAGTCCATCCAATGCGGCATGTAGGGCGAGTCGAGCAGCTGGATCTCGGTGCCCGATTGCTGCTGAAATCGTAGTTTTGATGCATTTGTGGAAATAGTTAGTGTTTTTGTTTCAGAATACTTTCAGTCAATAACAAAACAGTGTTGCCAAAACATTATATCAATATTGATTTCACGAATGAAAAAGAGATGCTCTGTGTTAACCTGGAACATGAAGCTGCGCTCGGTGCGAGTCGGATCGGTTTCGAGGATGCTGACCACTTCGTATATGTTGCTGTTTTTCAGCTTGATGTGATAGCCAGTTAGTCGAGTCACCATTTCTCTGAAAAAAATATTATTTCGCTCACACTTAATTCAAAGTTTGAAACACTGACAAAAAATAACGAGTGCCATACATCATTAATGACAACAACAGCTCACCTGTACTGTCTAGAGATGTCAGCATTCATCTGTTTGCTTTTCTCGTGCTGTGCCATCAGCTGGTCGATGCGCACAATCAGCTCTGAAAATGGATAGCCATTCATCATGAAACCTTAGTTTATTCACTCGTTCTACAAACCCACCATCATGTTTCTCTTTCCAGTGTTTGCCATCCAGCTGTTTGTCCACTTGTGCAGTCACATTCAGGTCATCGAGCATTGACTCCGATGGTTCGACGGCCCCACCCACGATATCAACGTCCAGCTTGACCGACTTGCGTCTGTACTGCTCCAGGGCGTTCACTCGCGCTTTCAGGGCTGTGTTCTCCTGAATTCGGTCGTATATTAATGAAGTTGCAAAATGATACCCAATAAACTTATCATCAATAATTTCTGAATAACAAATATGCTGCTCGCAAAATTTCAGCAATTCCTTCTCATATTGAACCTGAGTGAAAATATCTGGCATCAATCACCAACCTGTTTTAGCGTGTCCATCTGTTTATTGTACTCGGCATGCGCCTGTTCCAGTGGATTATCGGGCATGTGCAGCACCTTGATTTGTTCCTCATCGTAGTCACCCTACATCAATCAAAACTGAAGGTTTTGCTAGTTTCCCCAATACGAATTTATGTTTATCACAACGGTAGGAAAATTTGACTAAACAACAGTGTTTTCACTAACCTTCATATTCAATCTCTCCTTCAATGCATCAATTTCTTGCTGCTTATCCGTTAGCTGTGCCTTCAGGCTGTCCAACTCTACCGTGTCCACTTCTGGAACTTTACCGGCCAGCGCATCAGACAGTCTGAATCAAGCAACACAATAAGGTGATTAGGCATAGGCTTGAAATGAATAATAATTGAAGGTGATGCGGATCCCTATGGCGATGCGAAAATCGCAAAATTGTTTTCGGGACCGTAATTTTTTGCGATTCAAAGGTAATAAATTAAGGTTGCGTGGGTGAAAAATCGACCATGCCTGTATGGCGATATCGGAAATGGCTTAGAACTGGTCCGAACCTAAGACGAACGAACTGCTCCTAACCTGGACTTGATATCGATCAGCTGTTTTGTTAGTGTTTCCTTGTCATTGATGAGCTTGTCCAGCGTGATAGACGAAGTACCGGCTGCCCCGGAAATGGACAGCTTGAGCTCACTGTTCTCGTGCTCAAGTTTAAGATTGGTCTGCAAATAACACATGCATTATTTTACATGATGTACATAGCCAAGTTGTAGTGAGTAATTTTGTATATTTGAGTGCTCGACAGTTTTGTTGCACTTGAAATTGATCAGAAATCATACTTGGCCGTTGAATGACTGAACTGACACCCGAATTTTTACTGCTCCTATCAGTAACCTGTGTTATTCGTTCGATTTTTGACTGGGCAGCGTGCAACTTCTCTTGCAGCAGCGTGCTGTTCTGTATCGACTGTCTGCAAAAAGAATGGCTTGTTCCTAAATAAATAAAGCCCTTTATAACTTACTGTGCTAGGCTAGAAAGCTTGAAAAGATCATAAGTCTCAGCTGACCAACTTGATCTTATTATTAGTCTGTTTGAGTGCTTGATTCTCCACTCGAATTTTGTGCACTTCGTGAGCATCGATCATCGAAGACGAGTCGTGTTTGATCAGCCACTCTTTGTGATCCGTTTCAAGCTGCTGCAGCATAAAATTATATATCAAGACAAATTACATTAGCTAACAATTTTTTATCCAATAAAAATGAACACAAACCACGAAACCACAATCGGAATTTTTACTGTGTAGACTGTGTATTGACAGCCAATGTTAAGTAAACGCAGGAAAACTATTGAAGTAGAACGACAACCAATTAGACATTCACACTAACATTACACTTTTGCTGCAGTTTCAAGCGTTCCACATCGATGCGATTCTTCTCATTGGCGAGCAGTTCTAATCTGGCCCGGGACTCTGACAACTCGGCACGTAAGTGGGTGTTGTGCGTGTCCAGATCAGTACAACGTCGTTCCAGCTCTTCTGCCAGCGTTTCTGATCGTGATAGATTGCAGGACATGCTGTCTTTGAGCTGAAACGAGTGACACGACATGATAACTGTCACGACACGTGACAGTGACACGACACGACATCACCGACTCAAAAGTTATACTGGGAGATTCATTGCAAAGAGAATATTTTTGACAGCCAGTCTGATATTCTGCAGTTTATCATATCAAAAATCAGTAGACAAAATTTTACTCACATTCCATGGGTGAAGTGGAATACTTTCGTCAAACATCGGAACACGTTACACAACAGCAAAGATTACGATCACGAAACATAAGGATTTTTTACTTATTATAACGGCTATCATAATCGACTAACATTTCCGTCAATCATTTTTTATCAACAGGTCCGATAATGACAATATTAGTCTACCCACAACCACCACCAACCTCCATCAACTCTCTATCTGTTTCTGCAGCCTTGGCCCTGACCACGTCAAACTCTCGTTTCAGCACATCGTAATTGCGCTCTGACTCGGCGAACGAATTGTGGGCCTGTTTGAGCTGTTGTGTGAGATCGGCCAATTCGGGTTCGTGCTGCTCGCGACAGTGTTTACAGCGTTCGTCTAGTTCCTGTATAATCAATCACATTATATTAGAAAAATATGCATTGAAATTCATAAGAAATCATACACGTTTCAGCAGGAAGGTCACAGAAACTCACGCAGCTTTCTCCAAGTTATATTATCTCAAGACAATATAAAAAAGCCATTTTTCACGGGATTTACAACCAACCCAATCAAACTCCAATAGGACAAAACGACTTAATGCTAGGTTGGTAACTGATCCTAATGAGAAATATTACAAAACTGCTCAACTGTTAAACAAGTTAATCACACACTTGAATGACGCTGTTTAGTCTTCTCTTCTCCCTGTCATTATTAAGCTCGTGTTCAGCCAAATCTTTCTTGAGTTTCCCGTTTATTGACTGCAGTTTGGCTGTCTCGACGCGCAGTGACAGCAACTCTTGGTGGTCTGCAGTAACCGAACTTACTCAATAAAAACAATTAGATATGGAAATTTTTGGTCCACTACGACGCATGATTTAAGATTTGGCAAAAGTAGTTTGCTAAACATTTCACATTTATTAAACGATAGCCAACCGTTATTAGACAAACAACTCTGCTTGGCCGGAACATTTTGTTGATCGGCCCGAAACGTGGTGGTCGGCGGGCTGTCAAAATTAAGCCGTTTAACAGTGCCCGTTGTGCCACCGAACATTGAAAGACGACGATTTACTGGCACCGTATTCGAAGGACCTGAACGCCAGAACAATATTATACCACAACATCAATGTGCATGTAGTTTACTTGAATATATTTTAATTAAAAAATTATACTAAATGTATATTAAAAAGGAAAGAAGCAACAAAAGTAAAAAGAAACTGTTTATGAAAAACCTAGACAAGAAATTAAAACACTGTAACCTTTAGTCACCTTTTTGCATTAACAACAAATATTAGATTTTAACCTGGTTGTCCAAACTTGCGCAGCCAGCTTTCTAGCGTCGGGTTCATCGGCTGCTCGTTCGACTCTTCAAAATCTTCATCCATATTGAATCTACGATTAAAACAGATAAATAAACAAAGTGGGTAGTGTCAAACTATCATATGCAGTCGTTACATAAAGACGGTAAGCAACTAACTGGTTGCTTGATTAAACAGTGTGGTGACACAACAAAATTAGATAACGCAGACGCCAATAAGATCGTTTAATTTATTCAAGTAATAAAAACAATAGGTTAGGTGAATGGAGATCGTTGCATGAATGCATAAATCAATATGAAATGTCATTGATCATAATTATTGGTTTGATAGAAAACAGTGGGTGATAAATAATGGCAGACCAGCTGGCTATATCAATAGTTACATACAAAATAATCATAACAATTACGTTTTTAATGTCAAATTTCAAAACAAAATTATTCAAGAAAATATTCCTGATTCGATTTGAATTTCAGTTTATTCTTGTTAGATTAACATTGATTATTTAACTCATGTTAACGTTAAGATACTCACAGACAAAGCGAAGTTAACATTCAGAAGTCAGTCGTCCGACGAGAGTTGCTTCATTTGTCGGTAATACGCCAGCTTCTGCAATACGAAATAGTCTTGATATTACATTCTGCATGGAATGGTGTGCAAATTTGTTTCAGTAATAAGAGAATTCATATGATATAACAAAAATAATATGTAACTTGCAACAAATGATTGATTGTGATACAATAGATTGTGGACTTGCCTGTTTGTACATCTGGGCACACACCCGGTTTGTGGCCAGCTCCTGGTTGCGCGCCTGTCGCAGCTGTTTTGCCTGATATTCCGGTAGTTTGATCACTTTCCTGTTAATGATAGTGAGTCATGAATGATGAATCAGTCAATAGAAAACAGATTGTATGAGAATTGCCATAAATCAGCAGATATGTATAAAGTCAGTCAATAAGCGTTGCCCAACTTCTTAGTAGACAGCTCCATTTGATCACGAGTGAATGCACGCGGTGCCTTGTGTGTGTACTCGGGTTGTTCGTAGAGAGTGAGCGCATCTTCCAAACGTAACTCCCCTAGAAATAACAAAAAAACATGCCAATTTTTTTACTACCGTCAACGGAAATTCACAATTATCAGAAACGCATCCAGAATATGATAGGTAATTGTAAACTTTTCAGACGCATCATCAATCTCTTTTTACTAATACCATCAATTTTTGAACAATAAATACGAAAAGCTGACAAACCAGCGGCCACTTTATGTGCGATTTCCCGATGGAGCAGTGCGAGTGCATGACGCTGCTGACTGGCCTGTTTGATGGCACGCAAACGTTGACGCGATCGACGTATAAATGTCTGACGTCGTGCGTCATCATCGTCCAGATCCACGTCGTGCTGACGCGCACCCGTGGTCAGCTGCAATTTCACAAAATTGAGAGATTAATAAATATGACTTAATCCACAAGTTGCAACAGTGAAAATGTTGATGTTTCTTTGCACGCGTTTTCAATAAAAATACCAGTCATAACATGCGGTGTGGCCGGAATTCTTGTGGTTGGCACGCCGTTGACATCGATCCACCACCAGCCCTGCTTCGATGAGGTCTCGCTTGTGGCAAACACCTGCGATAGGTTACATTCGATGACATTCAGAGCCAAAAATGTATAGATTATAGCATACAACCATCAAGGTTGTACATAAACCAATTTCAGCGTCAAACATTGCATGTTAATGGTGACAACCAATTTTTTAAAACGAAAAACTCACAATAAAGATAAGGGCATACTTCATTTCATGTCAAACTTGACAGTTAACTGATAAAAACTTATATGCTTCTATTTCTTCAAAGGCATTCAAACATGTATAATTATGCCTTCGAATAAACCTGTTTCATGGATGCAGGCACGGGCGTTGATCGCATGCTCGATTGTTTCATTGGTACCGAGTGATGACCGGACGTACTCTGCTGGTGATCGTTACGACGTCCGCCCAAATTCGCATATCTGAACACCGTTCTTACAAGAATAACATGATCAATATATAACTCATGTATTAAAAAATTTATATACGTCAATAACGTGACAGTACAAAATATTTTAACCCCAAACCTGTTTTTATCTTTCAGATGTGTTTGCTTTTTCGACGGTGGCACTGGGTCGGGGTGTACGGAGAAGAGCGATGTGCTCTCGTAGTAGTTTTCACCGGGTTTGTTGAGACCGATAGAGGCAGCAGCTGATGACGGCTGTAACTTTTTGTAGATTACAAGGTTTACTCAAAAGGAGCTATAATCTCACAACCAATTATGGGGTTAAAAATAAAAAAAAATCTAGAAAACCGATACCAAAATGAACTAAAACTTAGCGATATTGGAACCAAATGGATAATAATTTCTAATCAAATGGAACGCACATACATACCTGTGGTGGTGGTTCGGCAGCTACCTGTGTGGCCGAAGGTGGAACAGGTGCTGCAATAATTGGGACGTTGGGTGCTTCGTCGTCATGTCCACCATCACCTGCCTGTCGACGATCACCCGATTCTGATTTTAGAGTACGCACACTGCTGAAAGTTGACATGAAGTTGTTTTATGTTCACACTTAATATGAACTAATGCCAGCCTATTTGTGGACTGACAAACGTGAGTAGAAAACAGTAGGTTGGGTAGGCCTTCGATTCTTAACCACAACATCAGTGAATCATAAACGTGAGAGATTAGGTGGTTCGGTTCGTCTTACACATGCTTATTACGAAAAATAGATCTACCAATGAGCGAAAACATTACATGAACAATAAGATTATTGTGCGAGACAATGCTACATAACACTACAATCAAACATCTCAATCCAGGCCTTATCCCAACCTGTCACTTGATTCCGGTCGCTTCTGTGTGTCTTTGGTTCTGCTTCGACGTTTCTGTGCCACTTTGGTCCGAATCAAGTCGATCAGAAAATCGGATGTGTCAGTAGCGTACGTGGAAGGAGTAGACATCTCAAACAATTAATGTTTCAGTGAACAACACCTATTCTATTCTGAACATCAATAGCTAACAGGCTTTTCATATTAAAACAGTCAATCCAAGCAGGGATAACCGTTAACCAATCACGAAAATTGAAACAACCAACAATGGATGATGCACTGCTCAGATCCTGTTTCGCTTCATTAGGATTCAGATCAGACACACCCGACATGTTCAACAATACAGACTCCAATGCATAACGTTTCGTTCGTTCACGTTCTGAAAATGGGTAGCAAAAATAATTTAGTTGGCTAAAGTTGACTTCTCAACAGAACAGTGCATAGGATTCATTTTAAAAAAAAACTAGTGTTTCAACAAATCAAGATTCTTTTACCAGTGACGAAACGAACCCAGTCGTTTTCTATATTTCTCGCGTTCAGCCCTGCGCAGTCGTTTTAGCATCTCGTAGTCGATGCGTCCATCGTCCAGTGTAGCGGCCGCAATCATCCGGGCCGTCGAGTCCAGTGCCGACTGGCTGAATGTGGACGTGGAAGACGTCGACTCATCCATTACGGCCAGCAATCTGTTGTCTGGCTGGTCATCGGCTGAACAAACAAACAGTTTCATAGAAATAAAATAGTACCTACACTCAACTATTTTGGGATTAGTTATATACTAATCCCAAAATATAGTTGGGTTGAGCATTCAACTTCGAATTAACTAAAAAATGTACTTCCTCACTGATATTAAAGAGCTAGACTATTTTGTGAGAAAATATATTAACATGGTTTATTATGAATGACAACACAACCAACATGATTTGGGTTCTTGAGATGTGCCCGACTGTTGTTGTGCCGGACGATCAGACAATCTGACGGTGCCAGTCGTGGTCTCGGGTGACGAGTCCAGCAACGACCCGGGGGTTATCACATCCAGTCGCGGTGTGGCCGTCGACGTTGACTATAGCAAAACAAAACTGAACTTAGTGCTTACTTTTTTACATGATAACTACACAAAATTGAACACTTTGGAGACAGACCCAATTCATTCGACATCAAAACGCTAAAACAAATTAAATACTATTGACCTTTCTATTACATTGAAACCAATACATTTATAATAAGAACTCTAAATTCAAGAATTACGGAAATACGGCTCGTCATGAAGCTGCAAAAACATGAACCAAAGAATTCTCATAATTAAATTCCTAATTTATATACTAACTTTTAATTGAGTACTGCGCGCCGACATGGGTTTGTAGAGCTGACTCAGCGTACTTGTGTCAGCCTGACCAGGTACTATACGCTCGTCCGGTATTGTGCCACCACCTGAAATTAATCATAATCATATTTTTCAAATACTTCTGGGGGATTCTTAGGCGGCGTCTTGATGGCACAGAGCGAAACGCCACTTAGGTTAGGTTAAGGTTATAATGTATTGTATGATTGTTGATTATATATGGATTTTGTTTTTTTGTTGATGATCTTAATGTTTATATGATAAACTAATATTAATTTCAACTAATTGCGCTAACCTATATCTTATAAGTCAACTAAGCGCAGTGAAAGAGAAAATAATCAGTAACGTCACGTCAAATAACCCTCGGGTTCGTGTCGTTGAGAGGACGAAGCACTCGACTCGTTACCCTCACCCGCCGCTTCCGACCGATCGTCAGAGTCCATCACGCCTCCTTTCAAACGCCTTTACTTCAGATTCAGTTACTCAAAACAAGTCTAAACCAGTTAATAAAAAAACATTGAACTTTCTATAGATAAATTGAAAGTCGGCTTTTTAAATTTTTATAACGTCCGTAGGACGGTCGGTGTAACATATTAACCGATATTGAGCGATTGTGTAATCAACTTGATGAACCAAAGGTCTTTGGTAAACTTTATTGATAAACAATGTAACGAGGTAAGAGTACACAACATGGGTAGAAGATCATGAAATCAGTTATATATGTATAAACCAAGTCATTCTATCTTTGGACTATTTGAAAAGAAAAATAAACGGAAACGTTCAAACTACTTTAGAATAGATACAGGGGATTAGTAAGAAATCGCATTAAGGCAACCGATGTGATGAATCAGTTAGAACACAAAATATAATAACACTATGGGACTGATACATACGCGTAAAAAGAATCAATAACAACTATGAAAATAAAAAGTGCATTATTTTATATTTCTAAAGGTAACGAGATTGTTTTTCTGGCTATAAAAAGACAAAATATTGTCAGAAACGAACATGAAATAAACAACGGCAAGCGAATTATGAGCAAACAGCAGGTCAAATTTCACCCACCGGATATGGATTAGCTTCAGTGACATTGAAAACAAACTAAAAAAAGTGCAGCATATTCTATCATTTCATATACACACATGTTATATACTCATAGTCATATCATATACATATAACTGATTTGATCCTGATGAAAATATATCGCTATAACTAACACTTCATTATAAAAATGTAAAATCGCATGAAAATCACGGGAATGCGAACGAAATTGCGAGAAGAAGCAAGTCAGATGATCAGGTTGGCTGCGGCCTGAAACCAGAGGCAATACAGAAAATGTTTAACGGATATCATACCAGTAACAGTAAACAAAACGGTAATACACTTGTGATTTTGTTTTCTCTTATTAACGTAAATGAGATCCCAAGCTTTTGTGCTCTGATAAAAATCACTTTATTAACTTACCAACGATTACCGCTCAAGCCTCACACCTGCAATGTTACAGGTGAAATTATACCATTTGACTGAAACCACTAACTGACATTTGCTACGGCAACACTCGACAATCACTCAGCTAGTCAGCCAGAATCAACATGCATGAACATTATTTCGGACTAAACGAAATGCAATTCAGATGAACACAACTCGGGCGATCTCAGCACTCGAATATGTCAGCCGTGGATCGTCCATTCAATACGGTGATCAGGTCACTGACCAGTTGGTTTTCGATTGCCAGCTCATCGGCCACGGACGCATCGAGCAGCACAATGTCATCGCAGTCATCAGTCAACGCCTTGCACACGTCTTTGTCTTCTTCCACCAAATGCATCTCGCACTCGTAGATGGCCTCGCCAATCACATTGTGCTCGGGGGCCACGCCGCAGAACTTGATCTTAAAGAAAAGAAAGTATGGTGAGATCAGTCATGTTGAACAAATACTCTAAATTTTTCAGATCTTAACCAAGCAGGTAATTATACACAACTTTGACAAATCACGCCATTTCATTTATCAAAATCTATTCGGCACTATGCTATGGTAACCACTAACTACCAGTTATAAAAAACAGACAATATTCTCTTAGTACACTCTGTAATGTATACATTAACCAACTTTGAGTTCGGCTTCATCTGGTAGGACTTCATTGAAATGTTGTCTGGCCTTGGTGCTGTAGTGGATGGCGTTGTCAGCCGGCTCGATACCGCACAGTTTACACGCAACGGCACAGTGCACGATCGACTTCAACTCGTCCACTACTGGGTACAACTGAATAGAATTTTGTGTTTATTCTGCAATTCAATGAATATAAATTTTTACCACCTTAGATGGCAACAGATACTGATGTTGCCAGAATTACATAGAACGAGACATAACCATCACAAATATGGTTTGCGGTTTCATAAGCAACAAACCTCATTGAACTTTTTGCACTCCGTATTACCAAAGTCAACGAAGAACACATCAGCCGTCTGCTCCTCCTCGTTGATTTTGGTGATAATGCCACGGTACGTGATTTCATCGTAATCGGCCGCGCAGTACGCGTTCAGCTTACGTGATTCCTGGAAAAAAATCATGAAACACAAAAATTAATAATAATGATAATCTTCATCATCACACCACAATAGAAGTAACCTCAATTGAATCAGTTCGCTAATCCGAAGAAAGCGGTCAAGCCATACATTAATCCGTATCAATATGTATTTAACACAACAAAAAATACATGTAAAAAATTTTGAGTTGGGTAAGCGTTTTGGGGAAAAATTTCCTTCCTGAAAAAAACTAAAAATATAGGAAAAAATATTAAAAAAATCGGCCATTTTTTTCTTACCAAACCCTGAAGAAGAGTAACCAATCCAACGACTATTTACGTAACCAACCTCACCAAGTGGCGACTTTCGGTCGACCTTATCGAGCAGACCATTAATCTGAGCCAGATAATCTTCGTGGATGTTCTGCAGCTGGACGTAGAACAGATTGGGCGACGACTCGGGCACCGGGTCTACGTGATGCCCCATGTAACTCTCGCCGAGATTGATCGTGATTTGCTAAACATATAAAGCCGATGAAATTAAGTTATACAAATAATACATAAAAAACATACAAATAATACATATAAAACAGCTAATACATATAAAACAGTTAAGTTATGGATTTTATCGGTTTTTACTATAGTTATGAATTTAGTGTTATTATTACCATAATAACCGGACACCCGATTATGTTGATCATGAATCAATTTCGATATGATTGATAAAACAACCAACATAGTCAGAATTTTTGCCGAACGTCTGCGCTGCCAACGTCTCGGTTATCTCCTCATATTCCTGTTTCATCTGTAATGATAAAAAGTTGATATGTTGAATGTGAAGTAGCAATTCATCCATGATGAACTGAATGCAACCACGTCAATGTCATACCTTTTCTTTGTCGATGGGCGACTCGGTGGTCGGCGATGCCTCCTTGGCAGACGATTCTGCTTCGGTCGACTGTAAATAGTGAACATAAACACACTAAAAGTCAATTAGTTAGTTCAACAAAAATAAAAACTCTGAAGAAAGAACAAACTCGGTCAATAAAAAAGTAAAAAAGAGCTTACACAACCTCAATCAAACCGCTTTTCTTGAAATGGGCCACCAGTTCGCCGATACCTCCCTCCGGTGCAAATACGCGAACGTTCCACACGCCGTCCGATGATTGGTTGAGGAATTGTACCTGGATAAGAAAAACTATTTCCATAGCATAGGTATATGTGTCACACCATATATCTCCTTCACGCATGCATGCATCTGTAAATCATAAACTGTATCTGCAGAAACCTTCAACAAGCCGAATTCTCTGATCTAATCAATTGCGAGTTGCTCATCATGATTTACTTTGTGTTTACTCATATCCAAGCATTGTTTTGTTTGTACAAATGATATGATGATGACACCGAACCTGACACTCGTGCTCGTCCGTCAACGTCTCCAGGAAGACGCGATCTGCCTCTGCCCGATTCGACCATTCGTAGGTGTCGTAGTCCGCCAGACGACACGGCACAGCCAGCTCGTGCATACAAATTAGCGGGTCAGCCGATTTCAGCACCTTCAGCTCGCTCACGTTCACATCGCCGCGGTTGCCTGAATAATATCAGCCGTTTAACTCGATGTAAAATATTTTATCTTAAAGGGATATAATATTGAAAATTCCAATTCTCAAGCATCACGTCTTCGTAAATAAAATATTTGTAACAATGATGGTATAATAACCTTCATATGAGTCAAAAGCTATAAATTAGTATTCAAAAATCACTATTTCCTATAAAAAACCGGGTTCTGTAACACATCAATTATTGAAGTTTCATTCAACCAGTCCCAATAACCGTAGTCGACGTATCGAATGTGGGCCTCCTGGTCTTTAACAGTGAGAATGCGCGCCCGAAACCACTCATCTTCGTAGAGCCCCAGACACATCTGACCCACCACCAACTTATCGGCCGGCAACTGATCTGCAGTACTGCCATCAGGTACTGCCGAAATCATGTTGTCGATCTGAACAATATGAAACGTTAATATACGTATGGTATGTCCCATAAACTTATGTATGTACATAACTTCAAACACGAAACACGTTTGTGAGTGTCTCCCTCTATAGTTGAACGGGTAACCCACGCCAACCGATAAATCGAGGGATTTTACCAGAATCACAAATTTCACTGAATCTTCACTCAAATGAGGCACATTTTCAAATTTTCGCATGTGGTCAAAACTGGATGTTTTCGGTTAGCCACCCATCACATAAAACAGGGAAAATCCGACCACCATTCTTTATATTGTCGAAAGAAGAAAATGTTTGTTATAAATTACGAACATGTTGTGAGTAGTCAACGGGCTGGACGTCAAACAGCTTGAGCGAGCTGTCATCCCCATCGGCACGTAACGATAGCTTCATATCGTTCAACTTGATCGGTGCTACATCGATCTGGTCGATGACCTTGACCTCTTTCGGTTCCTGAAGTACGTTCCACATTATTCATGTTCAAGAGGGCACCATGTTTTTTGCATATCATAAATCATGATTAAGAGTGCGAAGTAAACAATTAAATATAACACCCTGAAACGTATATTTTGTTGTTGTTTTTTCGTCAGCGTCGTTACACTTATTCGTCTGCACTGCTGCTTTCCAAAATATGAATCCGTCACCAAAACATCGTGGATTGATTGTTTATTGAATAATTTTGCTTATTCGTTTTTTAGTTAAACTTTAAATAAAGCAATACCACAATCCACAACATTGAGGTGAGTATAAACTTTTATTCGAATAGTGCATTGATCAAAATAAAGTGCTAAGGCGAGCCGAGTAAACATGGGATTTCTCATATACATTAATTATACACCGAATAATAACCAAAAATAATTTGATAAGATATCGAGCTATGATATAATGCAGGCATCAGATTATTGTTGTGAAACATTATTTATCAGCAGGACAGGATAGACCTTTACTGAAAATTATAAAGTTGACTTGATGATTACGGTAACATAAAACGCATGCATTTGATAAGGAATTCCAGTTTAAAATACAAAAGATAACGACATAAGATGCTTATCTGTCGTACTCGTTCAGTATGAAAGGAAACTATACAGAGGAATCAGTAATAGTAAATCACTAGAGCGAAACAGCCTTTACTAAAAGCATCACAAATACAGAAGCTTCAGCTGATGTCACAACAGAACGATTGTAGTGAACAGTTTGCTAAGTTACATATTGAGATAAAAATAATTATCACTTTCAATGACCGACCGATGAAGCAGCCGCTGTGCCACTGCCCGACTGCCCGGTTCCCATTGACTTTTTAACAAGTTCGTTACGGTACTGACGCTCATCGCGTGCATCGGCCAACTGATCCGTTTTCAGACGTTTGCCTGGAGAGAAAAACGAATATAGCCACTATGAAAATTCATGTTTGGTTGCAACTTTTGATGAAACTGAACTGAGCACAAACCGAGATCAGTGCCATCAGCGACGTGTTCAAGCTTGATCAGCCACAGCTGCTCCGGTTCGCTGTATTCCATAAAGGTCACCTGAAAAACGGGTCAAAGTATTTCTAAATAAAACTGTCATGTCACACCTAGCCACAACTACACATTTTATCAACATCACAAAAGTATCACATTGATGCCACACCATTCACAACCCAGCGAGGCACTAACATTGAAGCTCTTCAGCGTCTGATCCTCAGATTCAGAGTCCGTGTCAGTTGCTTCGAAGAGCAAATCAGCACCGACTTCTCCGAAACTGGCAGCATTGTCTCGCGGTTTGACTTCGTAAAGACGACATGGCACCGAGTAGGCGGGCAACGTAAAATGCGGGTTCTTGTCGTCCTTATGCAATTGAAACACATCACTGGGTTTTCGCGTTTCGCAGTTGCCTGTGGGTAAAACACTCGTTCAAGCACACTCTATCTGGTCTCTCTATATAACGAAAATAAATCTATATTTGAGTATTAGCTTAGCTTAGCAGCCAACCATAATCAACATAGCAAATCGAGATGTTGTCGCCCTCCACCTTCTCAATGACTGCTCGGTACCAGTTATCTTGGAACATGGCCACGCACGCCTGACCCACCCGTAGTTGATCCGGTTTGAGAGCGATCTGTCCCGGCGGACACGTGTCATTCATCGTTTCCACCTAAAACTCGAAAAACTATCAAAAACAAAAAGCATGATTATATTAATGAATTGTTCATTAAGCTGTTACAATGCGAGCTCGTTCAACCAACAGCAGCGCAAGTGGTAAACAGCTGAACAGCGAATCGATCCAGACACGTTACATCACCATCGGATCGAACGCACTGCGCTTGCTGACCAGGCGAAACCTTGCAGGGAGCTATCGCATCGATCTGGCCAGATGGACTTTGACCGAAACCGCTGATTTCAGCCTGAAACACAAAATACATATCAGGTACAACATAAGTAACCAGTGCTTGGTAGCTTGATACAAACAGGCAGTGGTGACAAAAAAGTCAAAAGCTCAAAAATATTCTTCAAAAGTTAGCTAATTGAAACATATATCGGCTAACCTCTTTTGTAGGCGCAGGTTTGGTGTCGGCAGCACCCCAGTCATCGACAGCAGGTGTGTTAGAAGTCAAGCTGGCAGGTTTTGGTGGGGCGGGCGCACTACTGTTACTGTCTAAAATACCATTCCATTATGTTGAGTTCAGTACAATCGGATAGAAAGCCGAAAAGAAATTATAATGGCGTGTGGTTTCGGTTGATGCCATGCTACGAGATGCCGCTAATCATGTTATAATAGATATGTTTTAGTTGAAATTGCAAAAGTGACACACTATTGAATCCGTTAGCTGACGATCCACCAAACGAATTGGAAGCAGGGGCAGCAGACCGAAAATTGCTGAAACCACCACTACCACCTCCTCCACCACTGTTTCCGCCAAAGCCTCCGCCTCCACCAGCTGAAAATGTTCATTCAGAATGCCATTATTTTATTTGAATTTCATCCCAATTCCCAACCACATGCTTACCAAACAAAATTCTTACACATCGTGAAACGCTAAAAACATAATATTTTGTCTTGCAGGTTTACGAACAAACATGCTATTTTACCCCATGTACGGCAAACATAGACCAACTTAAACCAGGTTAAAAACTTGGAAGAGAATTTTCTTCGATGTAAACTACTAATTTTTAATAGATTGTATTGAATTGGTATCCAACTTTACTGGATGAAATTGTAAAAAAGACACCAACAAGCAGTATTCCTGTTGAAACCAGCTCCACCACCTGATGCTCCACCGAATCCACCACCTCCGCCACCGAAGTTACCACCGCCACTGCCTCCGTCTGTTATAAAACAAAAATTAATTTTTGTGCAAAAAAACAAATAGGCAAACAATTTTTTATTTAACAACCAATCCCAAATCATTAGACTTTAGCATAAATAAACAGCAACCTCGGTTGAAATCGCGAGGTTTACGTGGTTCCGGGCATTCACGTGAGATGTGACCCTCTTTACCGCAGTTGTGACAAGCGCGACCTGCAAGTTATAACCTTGAATATGCTCAGTTACAAAGAAAAAATTGAAACAACAAAAGCTATCAACATGCTTAACATTGAGACTATACTAGAACCAATTTTAGACAAAGCAACCTTTACGTGGTTCGGGGCATTCACGTGCGAAGTGGCCGTCTTGACCACAGTTTCTGCACCCACTACCGCTGGCACCACCACCCATCGGAGGGCGAGATCCAGCCCCAAAACCACCGCCACCTGCAAATATGAACGATAATCATTGAATGCAAGAGACAAAAGAGCCAAGAATTTTTTGATAAGTTGGGAAAGACTCCAAGTTAAACTAAAGCGAGCGACGTACATTACGTAAATTACAATTGTAAAAGATGGGAGCTATTGATAATTTAACAAAACTTTTGAATACATCAGTGGACATAAAAATGAAACAAACCAGAATTGCTGCCGAAGCCGCCTTCACGAGGTGGCCCACGTGATCCGGGACCACCGCTGAATCCACCACCGCGATCGTTGTTCCCTGAAAATGGCTTACCTTAATGAAAAACAAAATAGAAAGCTATAAAACACAACATCATTAAATTACAACACCAATATAATATGTAGCAGTTTTGATTTGGCATTTCAGGGTGCTACAGTAAGTAAGCAAACTATCTAACGGTGCAAGTAGGGTTAATCACAGAAATGTGCTGGGACGTAATTTGATGGCAACTACTAACACACCACACTTCATATCTTTCAGCTCGGGTTTATAAATAAATGAATATTCGTCCGTAACGATAGGCCCGAAATAACTTTTTCACGTCAGAACACAAAACGAATTAACACAAATCCCAAGGAACATATGAATTATGTCAATGCATCACTGTGTACAATCAGAAAGGAAGGATTGGAAAGACGCAACTCACCATAACGGCTGTTATCATATCCGCCATAATTTTGATTGTATCCTAAGGTAATCAGTTCTGTAAGTTTACACAACAAAAAACTGTTCTACTAAGTAAACGTAATATGAGAACCAATGAGTGAATACAAAATTGAAAATAGTAAGGCACCTACCGGCATTGCCGAAACCGCCGGCCTGCGCACCACCGCCGAAATTACGATTGTCATCTAAACACAGGAAAAAATTAATTTCCGAAACAGAAACCGTCATTGCCCAGCTAATAAGGATTTATGCAAAATGAATGAAGTAGCTAACCTCTACCACCGCCCATAGCACCTCCAGTACTTGGGGGACCTCCACGCGAGTAGCCATTGTCATAACCTGCATTGAAAAAAAACAATTTAGTTTCCCAATATGAAAAATGACTGAAATACATGCAATCGAATTTGACAGAACCACCGAAAAGTAATGATTTCTAAACCGACTTTGATTAGGATTACTTTGCGTGGGCACCGGTGGGGCGGGCGCGGGAGTGGGCTCGGGTGGAACAATGGCAGGAAGATCACTGAGTCGACCTTGACCCTGGCATCTCTCGTTTATACTGTACGACGTAGTGTCCGTGATCACCTCCATATTGACCACATAATTGCGTCCGTTGTTGCCCACTGAAATCAATCAAATAATTATTACCTTCCCCACAGGGGTGGGCCGGGTTTTTTGGCGTTTTGCAGGGGGTGGGGGTAGAATTTTGAAATCTCAGTTTACCCCGCCCCCCCGACCCGAAAAGCGAGGGGAGGGGGGTAAGGTCGAGAAAAGGGGGTAGAAAAAAATCGCGAAAAAGCCTGGTTTTTTTGGTTGTTTTTGCTAAAAAAATCTTAAGGTATAAACATCACATATACCGGTTTTTTCAGGTTTTGACCAAGAAAATTGACCCAGAAAACGTGTTTGTTCGAAAAAAATTCTCACAGCCAAAATTTTTTGAAAAATGAGCCACAAAATCGAGGTTTTGAGGCCGATTTTCTGAAAAATTTCGAGTAGGGGGGGGGGAGGGGGTAGGCGACCTCGTAAACTTCTACAAAGATATCTAACTCAATTGTATGGTGACCGGTCGGTTTTCGAGCTGTGCCTGCAGTTCGTCGAGCGAAGTACCGATCAGCTGGGTGACACCATTTAGTGACACAGTCACGGCTTGTGGCGGTATCTTGTGCAATGACTCTTCCAATCGCTTGATCTGCGTTTTTGTCACCGTCTCTGTGTTGCCATAATCGATGAAAAATACCTAAAAGCAAGGCAAATCGCATAGATGAAACGTAGATCCCAAATTCTGATGGAGTTCGAGAATCAAATCACTGACTTTGACTAACCGTGACTTGACGGGGGTTCGGTCGCTCGATCACAGATGCCCGGTACCAAGCCTGATCTTCGGCATAAAACGCCGCACACACTTGGCCTGAAATACCACCCTTTACATCACATGTCAGGGATGTATTGAAAGGGATAATGAGACCAGGTTTTCTCAACTAGATAGAGACATAATTAGATACAAACCTCGCCTTGGATTGACTAGAATGTCTTGATTGGGTGGTTGATTTACGTACAGCTTGGCCATCTGAGCTGCCAAACTTTCCAACGTGGCCGTTTGATCAAGCAGCTGGACGTAGATTTCTTGAGCATCTGATAAGAAATAACAACTCAGGGTAAAACAGTATATTTAGAAATCGGCAGTGTTAAAAAAAACAGCGTACATAAACCAACTCAGGGTCAGTGCGACAATGACATCGACATAATCCTGAATCATGCCAGGTACTTCGAGAGGTGGCAGATTAGGCAGGTACACTTTACTCTCCGAACATGGCAGGCCGCGCACGTACTGGCCGTCTTTGTAATCGCCTGCCGTGCCGCCTGAACGATGTGCTACTGGTGAGACCCGTAAAAATGGTATAACATTTCAATCAACGATTATATATAACGGTAATACTTAATTCAATAATTTTTGTTAACCGAGAGTAGTGATGTACGAGAAACCGAGGCCCCTGGACGGGTCCGCCAAGGCCACCTGGTACACGTCAGCGCCATTAATCTGAGGGCCATTCAGTGGTGCCGAAGCAGCTGCTACCGGATGATTTTGTTGCAGTTGCTGCCTTTGGTTTTGAAAACTGGGTGCCAGTTGTTGTGGTTGTTGCAGCGGCTAAAAATGGCATAATCAATGTTTGTGAAAAAGCTAGCTGACTAATGAGATAAACCTACGCTACCTGTCTCTGCATATGAGGCGGTTGTTGTTGTTGCCCACCAACCCGGCCGCCGCTCATTGTCCGAGAATCCGGTGGATTTGAATGGTACATTATGTAAACTTGGTCTGAAATTGCGGATTTCATTACTCGTATAGTCGTATATGTATTTTTAAGATTGTTTCCATTTCAGCACGACAGGCAAAAATTAAAGACGGTTTAGTGCTGATGATGTATTTTTTTGTGATGAAAACAATAATCCGAACGAAACTCCAACTTCGATTGGTAGGAACAATACTGTTCAAAATTTTTATAAAGATTTTTGTATGACATGTTTGGCTGTGTGCTGAATACAAAAATTCAAATAATAGGCAAAGAGAATAAACTCCAAGCTGGACACATTCTACAGGGGGAGATTAATCAACCCACTACGCATTTTACTAATCATCTAGATGATTAGTATAATTGGAAGAAAAGGTTTACAAAAAAAAGACATTTTCAGTAGATGATTAGTATAATCTTGACAAAATGTTACAAGACGTAGTAGATGATTAGTATACAACCATGTTGTCGAAAAGTCATTTGTTCGAATTGAAGTTTGCTCGAAAAGTCATTAGTTCGAATTGAAGCTCGGAATTAATTCGGGGAGAGTGTCGAATTTGAAATTCGATAACAAGAACGAACATCAATCGTACTTTAGTCTCTCAGTCAGACAGTCACTCCATAAACAAGTGATTTACTCGCTCAGTCAGTCTTCTCGTCAACCAGTCTGTCCATCAATCAGTCATCCATTGTCAGTGAGTTATTACACCAATCAATTAACCGATAAACCAATCGGTAATCTCGTTGGTCATGCATTCAATCGGGCACTCGTCCCATCAATCAGTCATCCTATCCACCCATCAGTGAGTCAGACATGCCATCAATCAGTCACTTAACCAATCATCTATTGACTAATTCATTCACTCACTCACTTAATAGTATATTTATTCACTCACACACCCATTCATTTATTAACTCACTACACTTATTCATTCCCTCACAAGTAAACTAACCCATTCATTCACTCATTCATAGCCTCATTCACGTACTCTCTTTTGATTCACTCACTCACGCACTAAGAAAATTACTCACTTATTCACAATCCCACTCACTCACACACATTCATTTCAGTCAGTCATTTCATGAATCAGTCAATCGATAAATCATTCCATCGATCAGTCACTAAAGTCAGTCAATCTTCATACAAACCAATCACTCACTCACTCTGTCAGTCATACCTCGATCACTCATCTCATCAATCAACCATCAAGTTATTCAGTCTATTAATCAGTTTATCAATCGGTCACTCAGTCAGTAAACGATATCAACTGCTAATCAAACCCAATTCAACTATAGCTGCCAACGGAAAGTTATAAAAAAGAAACTAAAATGTCAAACTATATTTATTACATTTTATATTTCAAAAGTAAATCATCACATGCGACCACAATTCATAACAACTTCAAAATCAATGGTAATCAATCATAATAAATAAAAAAATCACAATACAATCAGAACATTCAGTAGATGCTGCCGAGTGTCGGGAATCTCAAACTGCACTTCTTTGCCGGTCAGGCTCTTGCACACGTTTGTGAACGCCTGGCTCTGAAAATAAAATAATTAAAACCTTTAATAAACAAAATAAATACCAAAGATACCACAGAGTTCAGTGATACTAAAATAACAATACAAGTAAAAAAAGTGATTCCTAAAAACAACTCATTACCTTGTGTCCGACAGTGGTTTCGTGGTTTTTATCGAGATGCACCTTCATCAAACGTTTGCCGTCCAACTTGACCCAGGTGCGCTTACCAACGATTTAGGCTAGGTAAACCAGGCTGAAATCATATACGTAGCACTTTGAAATGAACGGAATAACACCTCATTAGAAATGCTGGCTGGATTGCACTATTGGGATACGAACCCCTAAATAACCGTTCAATTAAGGGTCGGACCCCTATATGAACGATATGTTCAATTAGGGGGTTTTTCATATAAGAGTCCAATAGGTCAATGAACCCTTAATCGAACTGGTTCAAACAGGGTCTAGACCCTTTCTTAAATGTTCAATTAGGGGTCTGTTCAAATAAGTGGGTGAACATTGAAAAAAACACCGCGAACTTAAGGCAATTGTTCACACTGCTGCTTTGACAAGCCAGTCTCGCGATAGATTATCGGGGGTTAACGGGTAGTAGAACTTCAAATGGAACAAGTAACTCCATGTGTTCAACTTAGGGTCTATTGACCCTTGGACACCTAATAGAATGACCCCTATTTGAAAAGACCCCTAATTGAAACAAGGTCTAGATCCTTAACTGAACGAGGGGTCCAAAATTAGGGCGCTGGGAATTTATTTTACTCCATAAATTAACTACAGTAACCTGTAAGTCTTTACAGTGAGCATGAATTGCTTTTATACTCGTCTCGCTTTCATTTGAATCATTGGAAGCTCTATATCGAAGCTCCATCTTTGGCCCCATACACGTCCAAATCCTGGCTAATCTTGATTAACCTGGGTTAATCTTTTTTCGTAGTGTATAAGTATGCTCATGGCTCAAATCCTGGCTAATCTTGATTAACCCAGGATACATTTTCCTATCAAAATACACTGCGAAAAAGATTAACTCGGGTTAATCTTGATTAACCTAGGTTAATCTTGATTAACCTGGGTTAATCTTTGCGGTCATTTGTGCGAAAACTTAATTTTCATAATTTAGCAGGAATGAATTAATTTCTGGACCTGAAATTTTTTTGTATGTAGGCCCAACGATCAGCATGATCCTAACGATTACTCATGAGATTTTATTAAGTTTACCCAAATTTATTTATGAGAAAACTTCACACCATGAGCGTTCGAACAAATGAACGCAAAGATTAACCTGGGTTAATAAAGATTAACCTGGGTTAATCTTGATTAACCCGGGTTAATCTTTTTCGCAGTGTATTTTGATAGGAAAATGTATCCTAGGTTAATCAAGATTAGCCAGGATTTGAGCGGAGGCTAATCAAGATTAGCCATGGGCATACTTATACACTACGAAAAAAGATTAACCCGGGTTAATCAAGATTAGCCAGGATTTGGACGTGTATGGGGCCTTTGACTACTTAAGGAAACAGTGATTATTAGTATAATTTTATTATAGGCAGAAATGTCGAAATAGTTTGAAGTTCAATAAGCTTACTGACTCCTCGATTCTTTTATTCCTATGTTTTGGTTATCAATTTTGAATTTTAGATTGCTGAAACTAATTGTTACAATCACTTCTATTTGCCTCTAGATTGGTTTTCTGTTTGACTAAAAAGTAAATGCTTGTATAGGTAGTCGTCGGTTGAGTTTCAAGTACACTGAAATTAACCTGAAAATTAAAGTTTTTCAAGTGTTTCACTGCAAAAATTCATGGAAAGGTGGCTGTACTGGCACAATTTTTTTGTTTGGACGGGTTGCGTTGACGTGTTGACACTGAAAACTACGCAAACGTTACCTTCTAGTCCACTCCACAGTTAACAATAAACAAATTGTGATGTGGCAGATCCGATTTTGCAGACCCGATTGCGCTGCTAATTTTTCCCTAAACTTTAATTTCAGAAATGTGATTCTCATTTTTTTAAATTCTAACCTGAAAATTGAGATGAATACCGTCAATCTAAACAAATATACCGTAAAAATTTTATATACTTAACAAAACCTAAGTTTAGTTACGGTAAGAGACTTACGGATTAATGCGTTATCCGCACGCTGAAATCGGAAACTAAACAACCCTGAACAACTGTGAAAAATATTCATTTGTAAACCAAATTTTTTCGGGACATTTTAATCCGATTGTAACGATTAAATTCGAGACCGGGAATTTCTAGAATAACAGTAAGTTAAATCAATTTTGAGAGCTGGAATTGAGCAACTGTATACTCGAAAATTCAGAGAGTCAGTTAGTAGGTGAGTCAATCAAGAAGTTAGTCAGTCACTCAAAAAGTCAGCCAATCAGTGAGTCAGTCAGTTGATCAATTAATCTTTCAGTCAATCAGCCAGTAAAGTCAATCGTTGGTCAGTCAGTCAATTGCCCCGTTCACGTTTATTTATCCGAGATCTTTATCTATAAGCCGCGGCTTTTAAGGTTGATTCAGTGTAAAAGTAAAGAACCAGCATAAGACGGATTCTTTAAAAAAAATTAAAACCCAGAACTACTGATTTCCGGTAAACGCCAGCTTTATAATTAGAAGATTCGGCTTCAAAGTTCAGCTGCGGCTTAACTTTGAAGCTAGAATTCAGTTTGTCAAAGAAAAATTCGGTTGCAAATCGCACCAAAGACCCGTTCTCTAGATGATGCTTAGCTTAATTATGTAGCCGCAGCTGAACTTTAGAACTGGCGTTTTATTGAAATTCAGTAGTTATGGGTTTTAGTTTGAAGCCGCAGCTCTATTTTAAAGACATCGGCTCAAGCTCACCCTATTCCTATACAGTATATTCTGTTTAAAGCCGCGGTTTAAAATATGAAGACCTCAGATACATACGTGAACGGTGCCAATGTGACAGTCAGCCCATCAATAAGCTAGTCATTCAGACAGTTATTCCGTTAATCGGTGAATCAATCAGAAGGTCCGTCTGTCAGTCAGTCAAACATTCAGACAAAAAGACAGTCAAAAGGTCAGTTATTTACTCCTAAGGTCAGACAGTCAGACAGTTAACCAATCAGTCATACACTCAAACAATCTGCGTGAACTGAGTAGAAGGGCAATTCATCATGAATTCCACCAACTGTAGCCAAACGGTCACAGAATGCGATCCCTTTTTACCAGTATCAGTTGAAATGAGCTGGCAGTTGCATACATTTTTTTGGTTGTTATTTTAGTGATAAATTCGGTGTTTATCAACCAGAATTCCTCTAAATCAAGCAATTTTTTACTATATTGTCTGTAAAAATTTTCTATGTATGAAATTAAAATTTCTATGATTTTTTGCAGAATCTGTAGATATTTTTCCCCAGGGCGTAGTGAGTGGAGTGGTCACCTCTACAGGGATCAAAAAAGCGCCAATTCAAAATTACGGCCAGTTAACTACGGTATTGGATGATCAAATTCCCAAACCCGATAGTGTAAACACAGCAGACCAGACGGGAGATGGCGATAACGAAACCCGAGAACGGAACATATAAGGCCGTTTTATCGTAGTAAGATAAGTCGGGAATAAGGATAGTCTAAATGCTAATCTAAACAGGGTGGGTATCAATACCACCAGCGGACGAGGGAAGAACGGAAAAGTGAAATTTCTCCCCTTTTGGCGTCTTCAGAAAGTCGAATTTGTTTTCTTCTAAGGTGTAGATAAAAGTATGTGAAAATGCCGATTCCCCTCTCTTTGCAGGGTCAATACAATAACAGCAGACGAACAGAACAAATATGTTAAAATAAAGGGAGAGGGATTCTCTAAAGAGGGGAAAACAGTGATGGAGCGGTAGAGGGCGAAGGGAGGGGGGCATAATGATAGAACTGAAAACAAAACTTTTAGCCTAGGCATCATGACTGTCGACTGAACAAGAAGCAATTTCTGTTGCATGATTCCTTTCCTTTAAAATATATATGCTTTAGTCAATAGTCAGTTCTGAAGAATTCAGTCAGTCAGTTGGTCAATCAACCAGTCTCGGTCACTCACTTAAGTGGTACTCAGGGTGGTCAGTGTCAGTAAATCAGTCAATTAGTCAGTCAGTCGGTCAGTGACCGTCAGTCAGTCAATCAGTCCGTCGATTAGTCTGCCAGTCAATCTGTAATCAGTCAGATTGTCAATCACTCTTCTGTCAGTTGGTCAATCAATCATAAAATAAGTCATTCGGTCAATCATACAATCAGTCAGTAATCAGGCAGTGAACCAATCAGTCAGTCGCATAAAAAGGCAGTTAATCAGTCAGGTGATCAACCAATCAGTCAGTCTATCAGTGAGTCAATTAGTCTGTCCGCCAGTCTTTTAGTCAGCTTATCACTCACACAAAATGCCAGTCACTTGGTCAGTTGGTTAATCAATAATAACGTAAATGATAAGTCAGTCAGTCATTCAAACAATCAGTCAGTTATCAGTCAGTGAATCAATCAGTCAGTCATTAGGTCAATCAATCACTATGTCACACAAAAAGTCAATTAATCAGTCAGTCAGTTGGTCAATCAATCAGTCTGTGACACAGAAAATCAGTCAGTCATCCAGTTGGTCGCCCAATCAGTCAGTATCTCATTGTCAGTAAGTCAGTCAGTCAATCGGTTAGTCAATTATTCAGTCAGTCCATTCATCCAGTTGGTCAATTAGTCGGTCAGTCACTCAGTTAGTCCACCAGTCAGTCAACAGTCTGTCAGTTCGTTGGTCAGTCACTCAAAACGTCAACCACTCAATCAGTTGGTCAATCAAGCATAAAGTCAGTCAATCTGTCAATCAAACAATCATTCAATGAATCAATCAATCAGTCAGTAGTTCAATCAATGACTCAGTCATAAAAAGTCAGTTATTTAGTCAGTAAGTTTAAAAAACCACTGAATCAGTCAGTCATCCAGTTGGTCAACAAACAGACAGTCTTTCAGAATCAGTAAGTAAGAAAAAAAATTGTCGGTCAGTCAGTCAGTTAGTCCACCTGTCAGTCATCCGTCTATTATATCAGTCAGTTCGTCATTCACTCAGTCAGTTGATCAATCAAGCATAAAGTCAGTCAGTCAATCAAAAATCATTCAGTGAACTAAACAGTCAGACAGGTAGTCAATCAGTAAATCAGTCAGAGAGTCGCCTCAACGCTTGAGCAGTCATTTTGAAATTCAAAAATGGTTTCATGCCTGCCGCGCGAACTAACCGAGGTTGCACACCTTCACTGTCAGAAGTTGCAGCCCTGCAGCTTGAAATCGCACACTCCATCTAACGCAACTTTTTTTTCTTTCTTAAATTTTGATTTCAATTCTACTTACACACACACTAACCAGTTTTTAAGATGCGATGCACGTAAGCGACGACCAAAACATCATGAAAATTGGGACAAAATGAAAATTTGAAAAAAATTAGATTTGGATACAAAACGACTCACTTGACTCCCGTGAACTCAAAAATGTCCTTGCTTCACGTTAAAACCCCGTAAACAGGCCAAAATTCGCATCACTAAATGGTGCACCCTAATTTCCCTATACAAATTAGGCAAAACTTTAAGACCGATTTTCTCATGTACTTCCGAAAAGATCGGAAAACCAAACACCTCAGGTTGAAGCTGAGAATTTTCTCTACAAAACCAGTCTAACTAGCCAATGCAATTTCGACTTTTTTTTCAACTACCGTAATCCCAAACAACAATTAGTTTTCAACTACCGTAATCCCTGTGCCGTCATTAACGAAACATTAGGTTTTGCCATCGAAAATTAGTTCTGTGTGGATCATCATAAAACAAATATTTTTACTACAAAAATACTAAATTATGATTCGACAGAAAATCCCATCCTATCCGCCCAGTCCGAAAAGTGGGGAAGTAAAACCGGGTAGGAGGGGGGAGGAGGGGGGGAGGGGGGGGGGGGGGGGGTAGAAAAAAAATCGCAAAAAAAACCCGTTTTTTGCTCGTTTTTGCTAAAAATTTTTTTATCATGAGGTATGAACATCACATGAACCGGTTTTTACAGTTTTAACCAAGAAAATTGACCCAGAAAACGTGTTTGTTCAAAAAAAAATTTCACAGCCAAAACTTTTTGAAAAATGAGCTTCAAAATCGAGGTTTTGAAGCCGATTTTCTCAAAAATTAAGAGTCGGGGGAAGGGGGTAGGCGACTTAAATTTTTGTCTAGGGGGAGGGGGTAGGCTACACGCCGACCCTGAAAAAGGGGGGGGGGGGTAAACCCTCTACCCCCCCCCCCCCAAGCGAGCGGCCCACCTCTGATTAGTATAATTGGACAGAATCATATTTTAGTAGATTTGCAGTATAGTCGATAATGAATTACTGTTCCAAAAAGGTGCGTGAATTCTCGATAAACATCCTAATGATTTACCGTGCTTTAGCTTGTCGATGAAAAAATGTCAGTCGACCCTAAAATAATTTTTATTCGCAAGTCTGTGATTTGGGCTGTTTTCAGGAATTTTTTGTGCAAACGAAAGAGAATAATTTTATCTTTCAATTGGTGTTAACTTTTTAAAAATTGCTCCAGTACAGCTCGAAAACCAAATAGGAGAAACGAACATTTC